>CM073573.1:35525396-36732182 GCA_037074715.1 Magnolia kwangsiensis
AGCGTCAACCATTAAAAAACATTTTGGGGCCATAAAAGTTTTGGATCAAACGGATTTTTATTTTTCCCCTTCATTTGGGCCTGTATGAACCTAATCAACAGATTGGATGTCAAATAAAAAGTACAGTGGGCCTTAAGAGGGCTTTAATGGTGGATATATAATAATTTTATAATTTATTTTATATGTGTGTGTGTGTATGTATGCATGTATGTATGTATGGGAAAAGGTTCCATATGGTCGAGCTCATGGGAACTTCTCATGAGGTCAAGCTGTGTGGGCCCCACCGTGATGGGTGTCGAACATCTACCCCATCGGTCAGATGCACCATTCCACGGTGGGCCTGGGGCTTAAAAATTAACTCAATCCGTGACTTTTTTGGGCCACACCACATACAAAAGTTGAGAGGAGTTACCCTCCATTAAAATATTCATAATTATTTGTTGGGCCCACCGAGATGTGGTTCACAAATCCAGCCCATCCATTATGTGTGTCCCACTTGGATGAGGATTTAGACCAAGTTTCATATCCATTAAAATTTTAGGTGGGCCCCACCAAGTGCTTTTATATGTTTTAGGCATTTCCTTACATGATTTTAGATGTTATGGCCCACCTAAATTCTATATACAGCTGATTTTTGGGATATCCCATAATTTAAAGGGGGCCCATCAAATGCACGGTGTTGATGGTTGACACGCATCACAGTGGGGCCCATTTAACTTTGATATCCTTTAAACTATTCATACAACTTAGAGCTCGAGGAGCGTTAGTACTCTCTCGACCCTGTCTCTCTCTCTCTAAGCCAGGCCACTCCCTTCTCTCTCGGTCGTGCCCTAAACCTCTCCATTCTCTCTCTCTCTCTCTCTCTCTAATCCTCTCCATCCCCTCTCTCTCTCTCTCGCATGCCCTAATCCTCTCCATCATCTCTCTCTCTCTCTCTCTCTCTCTCTCTCTCTCTCTCTCTCTCTCTGTTTGATCCAAAAAAGGGAGGGAGCCGAAATGATACCTTCCCTACCCACACTCATCCTTCTCTCTCTCTCTAAGCTCGGTTGAAGACTCAATCACCAACGTGAGGTATCTCTCTCTTTCAATCTCTCTCAATCTTAATGTTGATTTAGGAATTTGGGGATTTAGTAATTTGTGGTTTCCCAATTTGATGTGGACCCCCATTTAGGGATTTGGCGATTTTATGGCTTACAAATTTGAATGTGCATCAATAATGTAGGAATTTTTGGCAAACCCCTAACCTAGGTTTTCTTTGTTCTAGCTCACGCGTTGCAGGGGAGTCTCTACAAGAACTCAGTTTGATTGAGTTAAGTCCTTCCCCTCAGAACCTTAAACATTATCTCGATTGATTTTACACTTGCTTTCATTTGAAAACACATAGATCTTGTGCTTTCTACAGCTTCTAGCTACAAATGTTACTTGAATCTCGTTCGGTTTTGAGGTGGGGAAATGATTTTTTTTTTCTTTTTGATGTTGCTAGTCAGAATCCATTTTGGAAATCATTTTTCCATGTGTTCTATGTTGGAAGATGTTGTTGATGCATGTAAAATGTGGGATAATGATTTATGCCCGCCAGTTGTTCGATGAAATGCATGAAAGGAACTTAGTTTCTTGGAACACCATTATAGGAGGGATGGTTTGAGTTGTTTCATCTGATTTATGTCATTTTCTTTAGTTTTGAGTAGTTGTAATTCTCCATATCTAATTAACAAGTTGGCTGAGTTTCTAAGCCTAGTTTATCCAGTGCAAACCCAATCGACCTTCACAGCAAGTTTTAAATAGACTTGGTAATTTCGTCAGCCACAAATCCGAGGCAAGTATTTTTAAGATATTTTGTGCATGATCATGTTGCCATGCACACACATGCAATGTGAATCTATCTGTATGTGGCTTGCACATATATGCAAGTGTTTTAAAGATATTTGGTGCATGATCATGTTGTTAGGCCATCAACTTGTTCTTGACATTTTGTTTGCTTGAAGAATAAAACAACCTAATATAGATGAACAATGTGAAGGCAAACCCTAGGTCCGTGTGAGCTTATGAACAAGTTAGATAAGAGATGACATTGGCACATAGAAATATTAAAACAAGTTCCAGCCATATGGAACCATTAATCATGCATTATGATACATTTCAAGTGATTTCTTCTTCTTCTTTAAATTTTGTATTCTAAGTTGAATTTTTTTATTTTATAGATGTTGAATTCTTGAAGAATGGGGATTGTTTCTTGTGTGGATGGCCTGATGAATAGTCTAAAAGATTAGATCTCATTTGTTGGTCAATAGATGTATACATGGAATATTCCATTGTAGGGACTGCTTGATGAATAGTCTGGAAGATTGGTTCTCATCCACAAAAAACAAAAAAGATGCCTAGCTTGTTTTTAAATGTATTAGCTCGAAATTGATGGAGCAGACCCGGATGTGCGTCGGAGCTATCCGGATGTTGAGTGGGGGTCCCTTGAAGGTGGGAACCGCTGCTATGACCATAATGAAGCTGTCCATTTTTCATGGACAACATTGGAGTGGCTTGACCATTTGGATAGGTCGTATTTATGTATTAGCTCGAAATTAATGGAGAAGACCCGGATGTGCGTCGGAGCTATCCGAATGTTGAGCGGGGGTCCCTGGAATGTGAGAACCGTTGTTATGACTATGATGAAGCTATCCATTTTCTATGGATAGCATTGGAGTGGCCTAGCCATTTGGATAGGCCGTGTTTATATCTGTATTTGTAAGGACCACACCCTTAACCTAAGCTACACCCTAAACCTATAACCTAAACCTAAACCTAAACTTTAACCTATAACGTATAACCTAAACTTATAACTTATAACCTAAACTCAATTCCCTAAACCTTAACCTAGAACCTAACCTAAACCTAAACCTATAACCTAAACTTAAACCTTAACCTATAACCTATAACCTAAACTCAATTCCCTAAACCTTAACCTATAACCTAACCTAAACCTAAACCTATAACCTAAACCTAAACCTTAACCTAGAACCTAAACTTTAACCTATAACCTAAACTCAATTCCCTAAATCTTAACCTATAACCTACACTTAATTCCCTAAACCTTAACCTGAATTCCTAGACCTAAACAGAAAACCTAAATGTACTCTCAAATCTCTAACCTAAATCTACACCTAAACTTGAAAGTCGAAACCTAAACCTAAAACCTAAATGCATTCTCAAATCCTTAACTTATAACCTATAACCTAACCTAAACCTAAAACCTAAATGTATTCTCAAATCCTTAAACCTAAACCTACATCTAATCCTAATCTCAACTCCTTAACCTAAACCTAAACTTGAAAACCCAAACCTAAACCCGATCCCGAATCCGAACCCGATTTCCTAAACCTAAACCTTAACCTATTCTCAATTCCCTAAAGCTATAACCTATAACCTATAATCTATAACCTATAGCCTAACCTAAACCTAAACCTAAAACCTAAATGTATTCTCAAATCCTTAAACCTAAACCTACACCTAATCCTAATCTCAACTCCTTAACCTAAACCTAAACTTAAACACTCAAACTTAAACCTGAACCTGAACCTGATTTCCTAAACCTAAACCTTAACCTATAACCTAACCAAAACCTACACCTATATCCTAAACCTAAACCTATAACCTTAACCTAAATGTAAAACCTAAACCTAAACCTAAAACCTAAATGTATTCTCAAATCCCTAAACCTAAACCTAAACCTAAACCTATAACCTACAACATTAACATAAACTTATTACCTGCAACATTAACCTAAACCTATACTTATAACCTAAACCTATTCTCAAATCCCAAAACTTATAACCTAAGCCTAAACCTATAACCTATAACCTAAACCTTATCCTATAACCTATAACGTATAACCTAAACTCAATTCCTTAAAGCTTTACATATAACCTAACCTAAACCTAAACCTATAACCTACACTTATAACCTAAACCTAAACATATAACCTACACTTATAACCTAAACCTAAACCTAAACCTGATCCTAAAACCTAAACCTAAGCCTACAACCTAAATGTATTCTCAAATCCCTAAACCTAAACCTACACCTAATCCTAATCTCAACTCCTTAACCTAAACCTAAACTTAAACACTCAAACTTAAACCTGAACCCGAACCTGATTTCCTAAACCTAAACCTTAACCTATAACCTAACCAAAACCTACACCTATATCCTAAACCTAAACCTATAACCTTAACCTAAATGTAAAACCTAAACCTAGACCTAAAACCTAAATGTATTCTCAAATCCCTAAACCTAAACCTAAACCTAAACCTATAACCTACAACATTAACATAAACTTATTACCTGCAACATTAACCTAAACCTATACTTATAACCTAAACCTATTCTCAAATTCCAAAACTTATAACCTAAGCCTAAACCTATAACCTATAACCTAAACCTTATCCTATAACCTATAACGTATAACCTAAACTCAATTCCTTAAAGCTTTACATATAACCTAACCTAAACCTAAGCCTATAACCTACACTTATAACCTAAACCTAAACATATAACCTACACTTATAACCTAAACCTAAACCTAAACCTGAACCTAAAACCTAAACCTAAGCCTACAACCTAAATGTATTCTCAAATCCCTAAACCTAAACCTACACCTAATCCTAATCTCAACTCCTTAACCTAAACCTAAACCTAAACTTGAAAACCCAAACCTAAACCCGATCCCGAACCCGAACCCGATTTCCTAAACCTAAACCTTAACATATTCTCAATTCCCTAAAGCTATAACCTATAACCTAGAACCTATAACATAAACATATAACCTAAACCTAAAACCTAAATATAATCTCAAATCCCTAAACCTAAACCTACACCTAATCCTAATCTCAACTCCCCAAACCTAAACTTTAAAACCCAAACCTAAACCTGATCCCGAACCCGAACCCAATTTTCTAAACCTAAACCTTAACCTATTCTCAATTCCCTAAAGCTAAAGCTAAACCTAAACCTAAACCTAAACCTATAACCTAAACCTAAACCTTAACCTAAACCAAAACCTATGAACTAAACCTTAACCTATAACCTATAACCTATAACCTAACCTTAACCTTAACCTTAACCTAAACCTAAAACCTAAACCTTACCCTTTAACCTAAAACCTAAACCTAAACCTAAAATCTAAATGTATTCTCAAATCCCTAAACCTAAACCTACACCTAATCCTAATCTCAACTCCCTAACCTAAACCTAAACCTAAACTTGAAAACCCAAGCCTAAATCCGATCCCGAACCCGAACCCGAACCCGATTTCTTAAACCTAAACTTATAACCTTAACCTTAACCTATTCTCAATTCCCTAAAGCTATAACCTAAACCTAAACCTAAATCTAAACCTAAACCTATAACCTTAACTTAAACTTAAAACCTAAATGTATTCTCAAATCCCTAAACCTAAACCTAAACCTATGCCTAATCCTAATCTCAACTCCTTAACCTAAACCTAAACTTGAAAATCCAAACCTAAACCCGAACCCGATTTCCTAAGCCTAAACCTTAACCTATTCTCAATTCCCTAAACCTTAACCTATAACCTAACCTAAACCTAAACCTATAACCTACACTTATAACCTAAACCTAAACCTAAACCTATAACCTAAACCTATAACCTTAACCTAAACGTAAAACCTAAACCTAAACCTAAAACCTAAATGTATTCTCAAATGCCTAAACCTAAATCTAAACCTAAACCTATAACCTACAACATTAACCTAAACCTATAACTTACAACATTAACCTAAACATATACTTATAACCTAACCCTATTCTCAAATCCCAAAACCTATAACCTAAACTCAATTCCCTAAACCTTAACCTATAACCTAACCTAAACCTTAACCTATAACCTAACCTAAACCTAAACCTATAACCTACACTTATAACCTAAACTTAAACCTAAACCTAAACCTAAAACGTAAATGTATTCTCAAATTCCTATACCTAAACCTAAGCCTAAACCTCTAACGTACAACATTAACATAAACTTATAACCTAAACCTATAACCTACAACATTAACCTAAACCTATACTTATAACCTAAACCTATTCTCAAATCCTAAAACCTATAACCTAAACCTAAACCTTAACCTAAATGTAAACCTATAACTTAAACCTAAACCTTAACCTATAACCTAAACCTTAACTTATAACCTATAACCTAAACTCAATTCCTTAAACCTTAACATATAACCTAACCTAAACCTAAACCTATAACCTACACTTATAACCTAAACCTAAACCTAAACCTACAACCTAAATGTATTCTGAAATCTCTAAACCTAAACCTACTCCTACTCCTAATCTCAACTCCCTAACCTAAACCTAAACCTAAATTTGAAAACCCAAACCTAAACCCGATCCCGAACTCGAACCCGATTTCCTAAACCTAAACCTTAACTTATTCTCAATTCCCTAAAGCTATAACTTATAACCTATATATAAACCTTAACCTAAACCTTATCCTAAACCTAAACCTAAACCTAAACCTATAACCTTAACTTAAACTAAAACCTATGACCTAAAGCTTAACGTATAACCTATAACCTATAACTTATAACCTAAACTTATAACCTATAGTCTAACCTTAACTTTAACCTAAACCTAAAACCTAAACCTTAACCTAAAACCTAAAACCTAAACCTAAACCTAAACCTAAAACCTAAATGTATTCTCAAATTCCTAAACCTAAACCTACACCTAATCCTAATCTCAACTCCCTAACCAAAACCTAAACCTAAACTTGAAAACCCAAACCTAAACTCGATCCCAAACCTGAACACGAATTCTTAAACCTAAACCTTAACATATTGTCAATTCCCTAAAGTTATAACCTATAACCTATAACCTAAACATAAACCTATAACCTTAACTTAACCAAAACCTATAACCTGAACCTTAACCTATAACCTATAACCTAAACTTATAATCTAACCTAACCTTAACCTAAACCTAAAACCTATAACCTAAAGCTATAACCTAAAACCTAAACCTAAATCTAAAACCTAAATGTATTCTCAAATCTCTAAACTTAAACCTACACCTAATCCTAATCTCAACTCCCTAACTTAAACTTAAATCTAAACTTGAAAACCTAAACCTAAACCCGATCCCGAACCCGAACCCAATTGATATAATAATGTAGCCCAATCACATGGCAACAAACAAGAAAATCTTGCTTTGTTGGCAAGCATACTCGAACTCAAGCATCATAATGCATCTATTTTCATCTCCACTATCTCTTATAGCATAGATTATTTGAAAATTACATTTATCTTATTTTATAGTCATGTCCTAACACAATATGATAATATTAATAGACAAGGCGGATTTGTCACCAACATTATTCTAAGACCCATATAACTTCTCCTTATAGAAAGTTGGCTAGGGCACATGCAGCTTGAATCCATCAAAGAAGATAAGGATCACCTCTTATATGTTCTCTCGTTTTATTAGTTTGGGTTTAGATGAATGTGAATGTGAATATGATGAAATATATTATATAACAGGTGTATATCATGATCAAATATATTGTAACAGGTGTATATCAGGAATTTTGTCGTGGAATATTGAAGGAAAAAAAAAGACTTTTACCTACGAAATATTTCGTAGGTAAAAGTCTCGTCCACTTTTTTTATCTATGAAACATTTCGTAGGTAAAAGTCTCATCCATGTTTTTTACCTACGAATATTTTCATAGGTAAAAGTATTGTCAAATATTTTTACCTACAAATGAATTCATCGGAAAAACTTTTACAGTAAACCTTTTCAAGGGGTTGTGAAAACTAAAATTTAATTTATTATTTCCGGACGAATGTTTTTGTCAGTAAAGATGGCTTTTACCTACGAAATTATATTTTGTAGGTAAAAGTAAACTTTTTGATTTTTCATTTTTTAAAAAAAAATAAATTCAAAACACCATTTACCTACGACAAGATTCGTTGGTAAATATGGCTTTTACCTAGTAAAAGTAAGCTTTTTAATTTTATTTTTTTTTGTTTTTTCAAAAATTCAAAACATCCTTTACCTATGAAAAGTTTCGTCGGTAAAGATGGCTTTTACCTACAAAATATAATTTCATTGGTAAAAGTAACTTTTTTGATTTTTTATTTTTTCAAAAATTCCACACACCCTTTACCTACAAAACATTTCATAGGTAAAGATAGCTTTTACCTACGAAGTTAAAAAAATATAATTTCGTACGTAAAAGTAACCTTTTCGTAGGTAAAGATAGCTTTTACCTACGAAGTTAAAAGTAACCTTTTCGTAGGTAAAGATAGCTGTTACCTACGAAGTTAAAAGTAACCTTTTCGACTTTGTTTTACAAAAAATCAAAAAACCCTTTACCTACGAAAATGTTCATTGGTAAAGATGGCTTGTACCTATCAAATGGAATTTCGTAGGTAAAAGTAACCTTTTCGATTTTTTATTTTTTCAAAAATTCTACACACCCTTTACCTACGAAACCTTTTGTACGTAAAGATGGCTTTTGCCTATGAAATCTAATTTCATAGGTAAAAGTAACCTTTTAAATTTTTTGTTTTTTTAAAAATTCAAAACACCCTTTACGTATGAAAATTTTCGTAGGTAAAGATGACCTTTACCTAATTTCGTCGGTAAAATAATTTTCGTCGGTAAAAGTCATCTTTACCTACGAAAAAAATATCGTCGGTAAATATTTATTCAGTAAAAACCATATTTCTTGTAGTGAAGGTAAGTCCCAAGTGGTTGAGGATGAGTTAGTACGGCTTGGGGAACAAATATTCATAGTGCTGAAGGAACAAGGGCTATTGCTTTGGAGCTCTGCCGAGAATTTGAGGACAAACTTCTCCAGCATATTGGAACTGGCGAGGTGAGTAATTTCTTCTAGTATTATAGTTACCTTTTAGATTTTACTGTTAAAATGTGAAGATATTTTCGTTTATAGTTGAAAAGATTCACCATGGGTATTCAAGATGGAATCTTGAAAATTTTCATAGAAAATGATCATTTTACATGAATTACAAGTCGTCTCTTGCATAAAATAATCATTAGGATGCATGGCTAGCTCTTGCATAAAATAATCATTTGGATGCATGGCTATTGCCACTAGGCTTTGGATTGCCACACACAGGCAACTTCATTCAATGGGAGGTTTCACCTGATTTAAAACCTTTTTTTTTTTTTTTTAGTTGGTTTATTTTTTTCCCTCAATTGTTGTAATAGTTTTGAGGAATGAAATCAGAACAACGTTGTCATTTTCTTTTAGGATTGGATATGAGATGATACTTTTTCTGATTTCTGACTAGTGTCATTATGCATAAAGAGGGTCCCTTAATCACTATTCCTTTCTATTTAGGGTACATTTGGATGAATTCAGATGTTTTCTCAGCAATGTTTCTTTTCTTTGAAATATGTTTTTGGTTAAATACATGGAAATGGAAATGGCAGAAAGGGTGAAATCTTTTTGGCCAATCTCTATTCCTGATGTGGAATGGAAGATGGGCATGAAATCTCTCTCATTAAGTATCATTAATGAGCACAGCTCCATTCCAATGTGGGAATAGATTTGTAGTTAGTTTCAAGGATGAAATGGTAACAGTGGTTTTTCGTGGAAATGGAAATGACAATGAAATCCATTTCTGGAATGAATTCAGACGTTGGAATAGAGTTAGGATCCGAACCTGGTCATCCGATCTGACTCGAATCAGTTAAGCCCAGCATGGGTTAGGATTGGATCGAGTCAGATGACCCTGACTTGATCCCGGATTGGACCGAGTTCGAGTCAGGTCATGCAAAACTCAGACCGATTCGAGTTGGGCCTAATCCGAGTCAACTCGGTCCAATGCCCAGCTCTAATGGAGGGTGTGTTGGGGAACCGCGGATCAAGCAAAGTACTCCAATCCTATCAATCAAATTCAATCAAAAACAAACTGAATTTAACGTGAAAAAATCTATGAAAAAAAAAAAACCACGATACAAAGAGATAGTAATGCGCCATGGAAGTAGAAAATTACAAGAGAGAGATTATCCAATTCAAACAAGCCTCAAATTTCCCTACCAAGCCGTTGAAACCCTTTTAGAATGATTTAGAAAGCTCCGATATACACCATATTCTCAATTGCACCCATATATATATATATATATATATATATATATATATATATATATAGAGAGAGAGAGAGAGAGAGAGAGAGCCTATATGAGAATCGCAATCGAAATAGGAAACAAATCGCGCACTTATGCAATTTTGTGTAACTATGCATGCACGTTCGATGGCACTTTCAATGGCATCAAACACCCTTGATGTCATCGAGCATAACACCAAAATGTTCCAGCAACCAACATAGTGTTTTTGGATTTTCTTGATGGCATTGAGTAGCTATTGATGGCATCTAATAGCTCTCGATGACATCAAATGGTTTATTGATGGCATCGACAAACCCCGTTGCTAAAAGATTTGAGACATCAACAACATGGCAAGCATAAGGAGGTTGACTAGATTTATGGTTTGGATTTAACAAACATTTCAAGTTAGGGCCCATGATTGAACTTATGTAAAAATATCGCTAGGATGACACCATGTCTTACTTGCCTATATACTTTAACAGCTTAAGCTTTTAAGGTTGATTGTCACCCCCTTGAAGACAAATGGGCAATCAAAAAGATCTAGTCATCCATTAAACATTAGATACTTAAACCATTAATCAGCTTGATTCGACTAAGGGACTTACGAGGTGGGATTCACCCAATGGAAAAAATGGATGGGCAGTTGTGGAACCCCCCTTCTCACATAAAATCTCCCAACATGCATCTAGCCAAGCACACGTAAGTCATTATAAGTCAATTTAAATAATTCCTAATGTAATCTCAAGTCTAATGCAAACCATTTAAACTCCAAAATAAGGTCAAATGTGCTACTTAGTAAAAGCGAAAATCTAAAATCCAGTCCCACATTAAAAAAAATAAAAAAATAAATTCCAATGGCTACAAAGTGTCTCTGCAATCAATGGGCAATGAGTTAGATGTCAGGATTTAGTCAAAGATCATAAGCGAAAATTGAATTTCTATTTCTTGATAATAACCTGATCATAACATCATTTCTTTAGATTTATGAATTTTCTATCATTCTCTCCTTGCCATAAGTCAATTTCAAATAATTTTATAAAAATCTTGAAAAGAAAACCCTTTTATACAATTTACTCTTCCTAAATTATAAGTCTTACCACCTTAACCACCAAATGGGAAGATGCCATATGTTCAGCAGCTTTGAAGAGCTACTTGTAGCATGCCATGTGCTATTTTTCTCCTCACCTACTCTAAATTAACCAAAATATCAAGATCTTTTAACTATAAATATCTTTTTTCATTTCCATCACGCCAAAAAGTTTTGAAGACCAGGTGAAAAAGTTTCAAAGAAAAGAGTGAAATGTTCTCATCTTTTTAGGATATTGTCCTCCCATAAGCTTCATGTGAGAAGGTCGTAAGAGCAGAGCATGGATCGAATAGCTTTAGTCATCTTTTGTAATTTGATATAGAGCAGGCCGCAAACACATTCTTGGCAAGATTGGACCAAAAGAAGCACGAATGAAAGTGAAAGTAGTCCGTCAAACTTGAGCCTAATCCTATGTAGAGCATGATGTAACTAGACCCCGGGCTTGTCTAGATCGAAGAAATTCATTTCAGGTAGGGAGAAATTGTCGTTCGAAGTGTTGACTATAAATTAGATGTAACTTTTAATCCGAATGCTTTCACGAAACTCACGACCTATTGATCTTTTTGTAACAATGGTTACAGGGTCAACCAGCCACTATGCTAGCCGAATTCATCCATTTTGCAAAAAAATGTACCCATCTAATTCAACATTACGATTTTAGGAGAAAATTACATCTAAAAAAAATTATTTTTATTGTATTTTGTATTTCCTTGTAGTTTTAGAATTTCTATCTTTTAGAAGTTGTTCATAATTAGGCCAAGAATATTTTAATAAGGTTTTTTTTAGACGTTTCTATTTTTAGTAAATTAGGCTTTGGGAGAGAATTTTACTATTTTAAGTAACTTCTGAATCATAGTTAGAATTTTATTATTTTGGATAACTTTCAAATTAAGCTTTTGGGTCATATATACTAGTGATGTAATTGAAAAGTTTTAGATTATTATTCAATAAAAAAATCACATGAATCCTCTCTTATTTCTTATGAACTCAAGATGGTGTTCTTCTTCTAGCACTCACATCCCTAGGTAGAGCTTATTGTTTTAGTATTGAAGATTTTGTTTGGCGTTGGAGACCTAAGACCTCTGACCATCTTCTCTCTCAAAGGGGTGTTAAAAGTTAAATTCACTCCACATATATCTTTAAGCTCTTAGCTAATCTAGGCTCATTTGTTGTCATCCTTTACATTATTTTTTATTTACTATGTTGCTACATTTTCCTTCTCATACATAAGACTTGCTTATTCTAAATCATCCTTCCATTCCTTTCTCACCACACGACATGATACCATAGGGAAACACCATCCACATGATTCTTCCTCTTGTACTCATGATGAGGACATTAGAGCACCATTTAGGGTCTACCAGAGGAGGAAGAGATGATTACTAGTTTCCCTTTGGATGGGTGACTACTATGTGGGCTCAAGTGGGTCGAGTGGCCCATTTTGAAGACTGCACATGCATTTAATGCATCTTTGAAGACCCTACACTAGGAAGATGCATATGAGCTGCATTCTTGAGGAGTTTAGACCATTAGATTGAGTGCCCGCATCGATTAGACCGTAGGATCGCACATGATAGGCCCACTGTATAAGTGAGGCCTCTACTTAGATTTGCGGACATAGATCATATAGAGTTTATTGATGCAGTTTTCCTATAGACCCTCCTTAGTTGACCCTTAAGAACTTGCACACAGAAAAGAAAGAGACAAAGGAGATCCTGGCTAGTACACGGGACCCTCCGATGTCTAAGTTAGGAATTTGGGTCTTTGTAAGAGATGATCTCTTCGGAAAAGAATCACTAGTCGTATTTGAGATTGAATATGCATACCTTTCACTGGTTAAGGGCTTTCCTATTTATACAAGTGGGAAGATCACATTGTAGGAAGAGTTTTCCATTTAGGAGACCGGATACGTCAGAGATCTTTCCGTATGGATCTCTTATTATGCCAGAGATCTCCATGAGATTACGCGCGTCTGAGATCCTCGAGATCCATTCTTATCCCCCAAAGATCTTGGGAACGATCCTCGGGCCATCAGGGAGATCTTCGGGTTGTGGTTGGTCGACAAAGGCGAATGATACCTTGAAGGTAGGTAATACCGAGTTGTTTGATAGATCAGCATTCACCTGAGGTCAGCTGACCTATAGCCGACCTATAGTTGAACCGTCCTACTCAATAGATCAGCCAATAGTCATGTGGACCTATGATTATACCAACCTAATTCGTGGTCAACCTTTCTTTGCCAGTAGGTATCTTGTGAGTAGTTTGACCCATTGGGTCTATGCCGGTTGTAGAGTCGGCTCTTTTTATAGGTCGTTCCATTTTTCCCCCAACAAATTTATTCATCCAAATTATTCATCTTAACCCTCATAATCGAGACCATACATTTGCATGGGTGGGGATAGGTGCATCATATCTTCCTTCTGTATAACTAGGCCTTACTTAGATTTGAAGACATCAATCCCATAGAGTTATTCAAATCCAAATAACCCTCCGTTCATAATAGTATGTGGTTTTTAACTTGCTAGCTATAGATTTTGAGATTTTAGTTAGTAGCAACTCCATGAGACCTTTCCATCTCTGATGCCCATCCCTTCTGGTGTATTTTGCTGATTTATCCCATAGCTACCTTACACGCAAGCATGAGATTAACACCCCTTCATTTTATAATGAGACAAATATCAAAGTTTTAATGCTTAGATAACACTTGAGACATAAATTGCCTGTAACGAGTTTCAAGAATTTCCTGTAATCGACATGGCTCAATGTTAAAAACAGGTCCGGCAATGAAAAGCACAAAAACATCATTTCCCACCTATAACACAATGATGTGACGCTTTTTCATTTGGCCATGTTAAGAGTTACAGGAGATAATTAGAACCCTTGTTATAGGCAATTTGTGTTCAAAACAATTGGATTGACCGGTCCCAAATAATTTCATTTCTAGTGGACTTTATCAATTTTGTGTTGCATCTACAGCCCTATTAGCACTAGGTTGGCTGGAGTCTAAAAATTTAAGAATGTAAAATTAACATGTAGGGTCAATTCTATGTGTGTCTAAAGGCTTGATGATGTTCAGATTTAAAATACTACGAATTGTTTGATCGTGTGTACATGGGTGGCCACATGATGAGTTGATTTGTCTAAACTTTTGGCGATGATGAGTTTCATGTAGGGGATCATCTGTTGAGCAGCAAGGAATTTATACATGCGGGTCCTTATTAGGGGTGCACATTTAACCGTTGGAACCGCGTAACCGAACCGGAACTTTTGGATCAATCCGATTTGGTCCAGTTCCAGAGTGTTAACGGTTCTGTTCCAGTTCCCAAATTTTGAAAACCGTTGATTACGGATTGGTTCCGATTTAGGGTCTTGTAGAACTGAACCAAATCGTTGATCCGAACCGTTAACCGAACCATTGATCCGAACCGTAGAACCAATCCGTGACAGGAACCGTGGATTCGATGTATTTAAAAGCAGAATTCGGATGTCTGCAATTGTCTAATTGCTTTTTGCACAACATGAAAACCATTGTGGGGCCAACTTGATGAATTGTCTAAGTAATAAAAGGTGGAACCCACCTTCTTGGAGTGTTGTTAGAATTATATTTGAAAATATCTGTTTGCAAAAAATAAGAGGGTGGGACAATGGAGCATTTGATCACCAGTTGCTAGCATACAGGAGATATATTTAGTTGTTAAACTAGGAAAACTAAATACATCCCATGATCTGATTACCTATAAGATTAAGTGATTTCTCAGATAGTTATACTCTTGATCTTGGAGATAGATTACCATCAACTAACCCAAAATAGTTACATCCATTATAAGATTTCTTGAGATCTTGATATGAATCAAAGTAGCAAACAATCTATCCTTACCATCAATTTCATGTCTACAGATAATCTAAAGGGCAAGATCAGGTGCATGGCTGCTTCACAACCTTAACTATGCCAACCAGTAACATGACTATGCAACTACGCCTAACCGTTCCTATGGTTTATGCCACATGGTAATCTTCTGTTGATTTTTTTTTTTCAAATCAACTAACTGAGCTGGATTTTTAAAAGCCCAGAACCGTGGATCCGATCCAGGACCAAACCGTTCTTCACGGTCCAGTTCCGGTTCGGTTCCAATATTTACAGAACCGATAGGAACGGATCGGTTCCAATTTCACCCCAAAACTGGACCGAACCAACCCATGTGCACCCTAGTCCTTATGTCCTCCCTCGACTACAGCTCAAGGCCAAATGAGAAAGAGAGAGATTGAACCCTAGCTCGATCACTCCTACACACTACAGTCTGTTTCAACTCATCTAATGAGTGGGAGATAATGTGAGTTATATATACAAACACACATAATATATATATATATATATATATATATATATATATATATATATATATATATATATATATATATATATATATATTATGTGTGTGTGTGTGTGGGAAATGGTACTATGAGGCGAATTGTATGGGCCCCACCATGATGTGTGTCGAACATCTACCCCATCAGTCAAATGCATCATTTCATGGTGGGCCACGGGCTTAAAAATCAACTCAATCCATGACTTGGGTGGGCCACATCACATACAACAGTTGAAAAGGGTTACCCTCCCATTAAAACATTCATAATAATTTTCTCGGCCCATCGAGATGTGGTTCACAAATCCAACTCATCCATTGTGTGTGTCCCACTTGGATGAGGGGTCATACGAAGTTTCAGCCGCATCCAAAACTCAAGTAAGCCCTGCCAAGTTCTTTTATATGTTTTAGGCATGTCTTTAGATGATTTTAGATGGTTTGGCCCACCTAAGTTCTATATATGGCTGATTTTTGGGATATCCCATAAACTAAAGGGGACCCATCAAATGCACGGTGTTGATGTTTGACATGCATCACGGTGGGGCCCACACAGCTCAACCTCATGGGAAGTTTCCATGAGGTCAACCTCTACCTTATAGCTCCATTTGCCCGTATGTATAGAGTAATGCTCACACACAAACTAGCTGGACAATTCAAATCGGTCCAACTAACTGTGTATTAAATAACATAAATTCGTCTTTTAATTCAGTGTAATGTGCTATGTAAGGATGTGAGACATGGAGTATTATATAACTATGAAGAAAATTATTTGTCAAAGATCCAGTCCGTTCAGCAAATAAAGTTCACTAATTAAATTTTATCTACTAAAAATTAGTAAATCGTTTTCGTCGATGTAGCCACACTAGTAAGTTGAATATGGACCATTGGAATAAATTTCTAACTACCCAAATATTTTTTTTAAAAAAATAATATCATATTATTGATCAAATAAATTATCTTCACCTACTTACAAAAGACATTACCTAATTAACTGATCAGATTTCTTACATATGTGGTGCTTCGTCCAAATAATTTACATATGTACAATTTTTTTAGTTCTCCCACCATCTTTGAAAAGAATCATCTTCCGCTCTTCTCTCACTCTCACTACACCAAAATCGCCAAACTAGTACGGTCGGCGTTTTGGTTCAAAAACGGCTTTAAGCCATTCCTGATTTGAGACGGTAGTGAACCGTACTCGAGTAGTGGTTGTTGTACGTTGTTACTTTAACTTCCTTTTTTTGGTGTGTCCTAATTGATTGTTATATATTCTTATTTCTTAGAAATATAGTTTATCGTATTATTTTGAAACAGATGGACGAAATGGATTCAGTTAGAACCCTCTAAGTGGACCCCACATGTCACGAGAGTCACATTTATATAAAATGCCGCAGACTACTGGATTATTTTCGTCGTCCAAATGCCCTAATCCCTCCACAACGCCCAAAAGGCGATCTCCCTCTCCCTCTCCCTCTCTCGATCTCCCTCTCGCGATCTCGCGATCTCAGCACCCTCTCTCAATCTCCCTCTCCCTTGATCTCCCTCTCGCGATCTCAACCTCTCTCGATCTCCCTCTCCCTCTCTCAATCTCCCTCTCGCGATCTCAACCATCTCGATCTCCCTCTCCCTCGATCTCCCTCTCACGATCTCAACCCTCTCGATCTCCCTCTCCCTCAATCTCCCTCTCTTTTGATCTCCCTCTCCCGATCTCAACCCTCTCTCGATCTCCTTCTCACTCTCCCTCCCTCTCTCGATCTCCCTCTCCCTGCAACATCAACCATCCCACAACAGTCCCCACATATGGGGTATCTAATATTGTAGAAGCAGCAGCAGTAGCTCCATATGGGGTGTGTGATCTGTCGTCCACGGTTGAATGGGGAAGACTGAAGGGAGGGAGTGAGTGCAGCAGCAGCAGCAACAACAACGAATTCCTAGAAAAGTAATTCATCTCCCTCTTCTATCTTCTATATCAGTCACCATCTCTCCAGCAGATCT
Organism: Magnolia kwangsiensis; assembly: GCA_037074715.1. Lineage (NCBI taxonomy): Eukaryota > Viridiplantae > Streptophyta > Magnoliopsida > Magnoliales > Magnoliaceae > Magnolia > Magnolia kwangsiensis. Next base: position 35,542,998 of record CM073573.1, read on the forward strand.
CAGCTTGTAAGGTCGCAGATCTCTTTCTACGTCTCTCGAAGCTGCAATTTGTTAGATTTTTCGTTCTTTCTGCTTTAGCTCTGCTTTGAAGTTGTAGATGCGAGATTTTTATTTGATGTTTTTCTCAATTTAGTTTCTATTTTCTGTAGTCATGGACGAGATCTCGCTCTTGATCTGATCCATACGTGGATTATTTAGCTTTTTTTTTTTTGATTTTTTGGTTGCGAGGCTGTAGATTTTCATGATTTTTAGATCCTAGCATGAAGGAACATGGATTTAGTTTTTGGATCTGTTGAATAACCATTTTATTTTATTTTTCTGTTCACACTGCATTTTAGCATTGCCACAAATAATCAATCAGTCAAACAATAATTCACAACAGAACTGATAGTTCACTGATGTAAGAAGTTTCATGCTCTCTGTTCTTTCTTCTTTTGATTTCCATGTGTTGTATCTTCCTAACATGGTGCGTGAAAAAAAATATTATGTATGGCATGATCTTAGTCTGAATTCACTTTGTGCAATGTTAGATTCCTAGCCAACTTTATTACAGAAGCCGGGATTATCATCGAAAGAAGCAAGGTGAATATCAAAATACTTTTTACATGCTAACATAGGTAGAAAGTAATTTCGCATGAGATATTATACAATGCACGGGCTGAAATTTGTATAGTGATGGGTTTTCTATATAAATGGAGTCCATGGTTCAGCAGTCCAAATTGTTTGTACAATGCGCGAGCTGAAATTTGTAAAGTGATGGATTTCTGTACAAATGGGGTCCATGGTATTTCGCCAATTAAAACTGCAAGAGCCGGGTTTTTACAAATCATTGTGGACCATTTCCTTAATGAGCATGTGATTCTAAGACCACTTTACAAATTGTGGGGCGTCTACAGTCCCACATGCATCCAATCCAAACTCCCAACCCATAAACAAAACACACATACATAACTTTTCAGCTTCCTGTTGGACTTGTGGGGCGTCTACAGTCCAATCAGTCCATTTGAATCACCCAATTTGTCTTGTTGGCTTCAAAGGCCAATTGGATCATTAATGGGCCATGTTAGGGGCTCACAGGCCAATCAAACCATTGAATGGGGCATCCAATTAGATCTGTGGGCCCCACAACCCAATCAAACCATAAATCATTGCTTGATTTAAACGCAATTGGAGGATCAAATGATGGCTGCATCAATAATGCCTACCAAATATTCTGACTCTGATTAAAGAGAATAAATTTATCAGTTACCATTAATTTCCTTTTGTCTTTAGGGATCCTGCAACTGGGGCCTCAAACGTTCTCTGAAATGTAATTCTCCTTTATTCCAGGTAGCAGCAATTTCTGAATAGGCATCTGAGTCAGCTGAAGAGAATTCTGATAAATCTGCTACAAATGCTTCCCATGCTCAAGGATGGAAGTCCTTTGACATGCGCTCTGTTTTTGCTGCGACAGAAGATTTATTTCATTTCACAGCTGCAAGACCTTGCCAATTGAAACTGCAAGATTATTCCCTTTTCTGTCAAACTGGTCCAAAATTGTTATTCTGCTCATTTTATCTAAGAGCTGAAACAAGCAGGCCATCATTTTTATGTAGGCCTCTTTTTTCTTCCTAGACAAGATTAAGCTTATTGAGCTCTGTGGCACATCAGAATCTGAATTTACTAGTGTAAGACATGCTCCTGTTAGCATTTTCTTTATTTCTACTTTGTAGCATTTTTTTTTATTGGACTTCCAAATCATGGTTGCAGGTTTCAACTTCTATGAAGGGCCTATGCTTTGATGTTTTCGGTATTACAAAGGAAAAGAAAGACCTAAAAGCTGTGAAAGGGCGCACTGAGGTACATGTTTTAATTGACATTTTACCAGGCCAATCTCCTTGTTCTTCCATTGCACTTCCCACTTGTTCCTGTAAACTCATTTTCTTTACAAATGAATGGCTTGCATACCCAAAAGAAGGTTCTTAGTGATGGTGGAGAGCTTATTTTTAAAATGATTGTTACATTCCTTGCTAACAATGGCATTACTTGTTAGAGAGTGCAATACCCTCTCTAGCATGAGGCATCACATTCACATAAATGGTAAGACACCTTATGCGTGAGCTGAATGTTCTAAATTTCTATTGCATGAGGTATACTTAGTTGTAGATTGCTATCTTAAAAAATTGCCTTATTTTCAACCACATTTCATATTTTTTATGACCTAAAAAAAAATAAAAAATCCAAGGAACTTCTTGTCACTTCAAAAGGAGAGAATTCTGAAAGAATAACTCCTTATTCTTCAAATAGAGAGTTTCTTTGCCCCAAGTCAACACTTAACAAAGTGCCCTTGTAAATTTCAAACCACCAATCAAATCCAAAGTCTTGTGAATGGATTCTTTTTGCCTCCGTGTCCTGAATCAGGATCCAGCATGTGGTGGGTCCTAATGGAACCCACTTGCTGAGATGGTCCAATCATACTATCTGTCCATATTCTCATTGCTTCCATGAATAAGTTACTTTCCCATGATCACGCTTCAGTGATGATCCTGAACTTTGATTTTTTAAGTTGAATGAGAGCCACTGAAAATGTTCTCCTCAAACTGAGAGGCTCACAAGCATCAGTGCAGCGTATGTTTTTTCCAGTAGCTAATGGAGCACAGAGTCTGCAGCGTGCATGGTTCCAATCAGTGGACCGCTTATGTGGGTCCTAATAGGGAGCTACATAGTCCAGATGTTGAGCTGTGGCAGAGGCAAAACCAACTCTTTGTGAATTTCCCTTGTTATTGGTAGCATTTGTAACAAAGGATAATGTAAAGAGGCCGGGTCCTCCATAAACGTTCTCTCTACACCTCTTGTTCACCTGTGTAAAGTTGTTACAGAAATTACAGTAGAGAACTTATATTTATGTGTAATTACAGTTATCCACCTCTATATCATCTAATTACATTGCTTGTGTTTGTAAAGAATCACTTTTGTTAAGAAATATTCATAACCATCCCATCCATAGCTTGGAAAAGTACAGATGACTATAGAAAATTAGGCTAAATAAAAGATGGATTGGAACAGCTCCTGTTAGATACTCCTGTTGATCATGTGGCTGCTGTGTATGAAACAAATGGATGGCTAAAATAAGAAAGCTAGTGCTACCGATGGATGGCTAAAATAAGAAAGCTAGTGCTACCGATGGATGACTAAACAAATTTCTTTTGGCTACATAGACAGATTTGATTAGCAAATAGCCTAAGTTTTGGTTCATGGAAGCTGATGTGCATTGCATTTGATGAGTAGGTTGATCTTGCACACGAATACCAGCTTGTTTGATGTGTGGTATTAGGTATCATTTTTATTTGTTTCAGGTATCATTTTTTATATATAAGGTCATTCGACTGAAAATGCTTGTTTGATGTGTGGTATTAGGTGGTCTGGAATTATAATGGATATATAATATTCATCTTTTCTTTATCAGTGATTTTTTATGTTGAATGTTTTTCTGTTCTGTTTGTATGAAGGCATCTTTCAGTAGAAAAGAACCAGGTTCTGAATATTAAGCTGTATCCAGTGATATCAAATTTTAATAAAGATCAGCCTCCAATTGCTTCTTTTATCATTCGATTGCGTTGTTCAATCAGAGATCGCAAAGTTTTTATTCATCCAGGTAATTCTCTTTTCTTGTTTTTATTTTCATCTTTTTTTGCAAAGTTGATCTCTCTGTGAGCCCGCTCATGGGTGTTTCTGTGTGTTTATGCTTGTGTGAGTTTATGTGTACATGTATATTTATTATTCCTGATTGGTAAAATCCATATCCATGTAAAAGAAAGAAAAAATATATATATTTTTATGGTTAAAAAAATTCATTCATCTCAGTTATTCCTCAAGAAGAAAAAGAAAAAAAGAAAAAAAGAAAAAAAAAAGGGGGGTCATTGAATTTTAAGTATTCAGTTTCACCTCTATGTGTGTGTGTGTGTGTGTTCTAGTATTTTATGGTAATTTTCAGCAGTTTTGTTTTGACTTTCTTTGTTAAATATTGAATTCCCCCCAAATGTTTGTGTTTTGCAGACAGCAAAAGCTTCTTTTTTTTTTAATTGAATTTTTTTTCATTTTTCTGAATTTCCCAGTACAGGTTTTAGTAGTGTATAACTAGAATTAAGAAAAATCTACGGCAAAGATTTTCTTGGACCCATATATGGCCCTCACCACATGCTAAAAATATGTCGAACAGGGTAGTTTGTGGGAAATCTAAGCAGGGTATCAGATGGGCCAATGTAAAGATGAACATGTCCAAAGGTTATACCAGGTAGCCCATCCAGTAGGGCAAACATGTGTACTGCATGTGGACAATTGGCAAGCTTTAGTAAACCATCTACTCTTTTCCTCCAAGTGGTTGTCCACTTGAGGAATTGACTGGTCAGATTTTTTATTTTTTTATTTTTGGGTACACTTAGTGAGGCTTATGTGGAAAGACAACTAGGGATTGAACCCTGGATCACTCATATATATTATACTGTCTCTACCAGCTCAAATAACGAGCCAAAGACAGGTGGAGGTAGCTTGATTATAAGTGCTGCATAGCATAAAGAGGAATTATACAATCTAGACCATTGTCTGCTATCTCCCATAGTTTATGGATCATGCGGAAGACTCCCCCAGATTGATGATCCTAGTCACTAATCTTCAAATCATGAAATTTTGGGACAGTGGTCCAACTGTGGGACCCACCCAATGAACAGTCTAGATGGACAATTGTAAAACTGTCCAATATCAGTGTAGCACCCATGATAATGGAATTGATGCACTGCACTAAATTTATATGTTTCCTTTCGGTCCTTGTGCAAACTCAAGGGCACTTTAGTTATTCCAAGATAACATAAATACAAAAATTGCAGTCATATTCAACTAAAAGATTAGAAAAGAAATGGAAAGAAGATTACCTCGGAATAGAGGAAGGTTCCAAGGATGTCGATGGCAGCTCCAAGGGCATTGACAGGTTGGACAGGTATATAGTATCAATCTGATCAAACATTCCTACAATCTGAATACCATTGCCATTACAATCTGATCCATTCTCTGATCTAAAGCATCAAAAGCTAGTTATCAACAAATTTATGTATTTATGTACGTATGTATGTATGCATTAGATGTGAAAACAGTACTAAATGTGAACCGATCTTTCAACGCCAAATCAAATCCGGTCTAATCTTCTATTTAATCATTGTTTTGTTTCAGGAATATAATCATATTTGTTGAAGTCCACTTCTCTTGTTGTATAGAAGAACCTGCTGAATCAGGTATAATTGTGTGCTTACCTATAGCCTTAGTTATTTTATATTTTTATTACTTCATGTAAACATATGTGCCTGTTGAGTCTAAAAAAGAGATGCAATGTTTTTTATTTTAGTTTGTTATCATACTTGCGATTGAAAATGGAAATAAAAAACTTATTTTATTTCACTAAAGCATGCATCGGAATTTGTTTTTTCACTTTACACACATTTAGTTAGTAGGGTCCAACCATCATTTTAACATCAAAATTGACTTGATTATCTCATTTATTGCAGAATGTCATCATTAAGTAACAAAGCATGGATGGACAAACATAGGTTAAGTCCAGAATATTTGGATGGACTTATGCATTTTATTGAGTTTACAAAGAACAACGGTGGTGGATTTGATCATTATTCGTGTCCGTGTGTGAAATGTAGAAATGGGAGTGGGATGTTCACTCTTGGAGAAATTCATGAGCATTTGCTCATTAACGGTATTGATAAGTCATACACACATTGGATTTTTCACGGTGAAAGTCTTGCGAAAAGTAACGAGAAACCATCATCATCGAAGTTTGATGATCAATCCGATGATGAGTATCCTAGAATGGAGGAACTTGTTAATGATGCGTTTAGAAATATTGGAGAACATGCTGATACTCTTATGGATGATCTTAGAAGAAATGAAAATTGTCATGAAGACCTTGATGCAGAAAGATATAAGGCTTTATTTGATGATGCAAGACAATCTTTATACCCTTCTTGCCCTAGAGAACTCACAAAATTATCGGTTACTGTTGAGTTGTATAGTTTAAAGGCACGTAATGGTTGGTCGGATAACAGCTTTAATGATCTTCTTCAATTGGTTAAGAAGTTGTTACCAGTAGAAAACACGTTGCCAGTGAGCACATATCAAGCGAAAAAGATGATCAACTCATTGGGAATGACTTATGAGACTATACATGCATGTCCCAGTGATTGTATTATTTATTGGAAAGAGTATAAAGATAGACAAAATTGTCCAACATGTCATACATCGAGGTGGAGGTCAGATTACTTGGCAAAGAAAAAAGGCGTTAGAGTTCCATCAAAGGTTTTGAGATATTTTCCTTTGACACCAAGGCTACAAAGGCTATACAGGTGTGCATTCAATGTTAAATATAATTTTAATATTATCCTATATACCTTTTGTTAAATTAATTAATAAGTAATCTTTTTATAAAAAAAAATTATTTCTAGTGTGCCATGGATAGCGGAGCAAATGACTTGGCATTCTCAACCGAAAAAATATAATGGTGTTATGCGGCATCCATCTGATTCATCAAGTTGGATGGTAATAAATAACAAGTGGCCAAGTTTTGCTGAAGAATTTCGTAATGTGCATTTAGGGCTTGCGACTAATGGATTTAACCCATTTGGACATCTTAGTAGTGTCTACAGTTGTTGGCATGTCATTATAGTGCCATATAATCTACCCCCTTCGATGTGTATGAAAAGAGAGTTTTCAATGTTAACGGTATTGATACCAGGTCCAAAAGGACCGAGTAAGGACATTGATGTCTACCTACAACCGTTGATTGACGAGTTGAAGAATTTGTGGCTTAATGGAGTATCAACATATGATGCTCATTCAAAGACAATTTTTAATTTGAAAGCCATTTTAATGTGGGGAATTCATGATTTTCCTGCATATGGGAGTTTATCAGGATGTGTTACACATGGACAATATGCTTGCCCTATTTGTGCCAAGGGAACCGTCTCTGAACGACTTAAGAGTGGCAAGAAGTACTCTTATCAGGGCCATCGAAGATTTCTTCCTATTAATCATGTTTTTAGGACCTAAAAAGCACCATTGAATAATAAAGTAGAAGAAGGAAGACCTTCTCATCGATTAAGTGGTTCAGAGGTTGAAGCGAAGGTAATCGGTATTCAGATAGATATTGGTAAATCGAAGGGGAAGAAACGAAAAAGTTATGGCGATGATTCAACTGGGAATATAACTGCTTGGTTCAAAAGATCGATCCTATTCGACTTGCCATATTGGAAGGTAATTTCCTTAAACTTATTATTTTCATTTACATGTATGTCAGTGAATAAAAACTTAACATTCCATCATAATTGTGTTTTTGCAGGAGTTACCAGTTCGGTATAACGTGGATGTAATGCATGTTATAAAGAATGTTGGTGACCATCTTTTGTCGACGATTTTAGAAGTCAAAGATAAAACTAAGGATGATATAAGTGCACGCGAAGATTTAAAAAAAAATGAACATAATGAAAGACTTATGGCTAAAAGAAGCGGATGGAAAAACTATTAAACCAAAGGCACCATTTACTTTAAGTTGCAAGGAGAAAGAATTGTTCTGTCAAACATTGCATGACTTGAAGGTTCCAACAGGGTATAGTTCCAGATTTAAACATCTTATGAACTTACAAACTCTCGAGATAAAGGGACTAAAGTCGCATGATTATCACGTCATTATGTGTCAGTTACTACCTGTGTTGCTACAATATGCTTTCTCAGAGCATAAGACGTTGCGAACTGCTATTCAGCACATTTGTTACTTCTTTAATGTCCTGTGCTTGAAGACAATTAGTGCAGATAACATCATTGTCATCAAACAACGTGTTGTTGTGGCAATGTGTGTTTTGGAGAAGTTTTTTCCTCCTTCATTCTTTGTTATTAGCGCTCACCTTATGGTACATCTAGCTGACGAAGCATTAGCTTGCGGTCCAGTTAGATTTCGGTGGATGTATCCTTTTGAATGGTAAATATCTAACCTTGATATGATTCATTTAGACTTCATCATCGTCATATATTGACAATATATTATTAATTGGATGCCTCCATCAGGTTAATGAAGATTTATAAAGGATACGTAAAGAATACAGCACATCCTGAAGGGTGTATTGCAGAGCGTTACATTGTAGAAGAATCTATTTTATATTGTATGGAGTACATGCCAAACGGTGAGAGAGGAAGTCACAAGTATACGCGTCAAAGGTTCCTAGACGAGGATAGGGTGTGCGATGAAGAGCCTTTGGATAATGGCAAGAATATATACTTAACTAACATACAACATCAACAAGTACGCAGATGGGTTCTACACTGCTACGATGGAATTTATGAATGGAAAAGGTAAGTAGATAAATTTTCTAAAATATTAAATCATGTATAGTAATTGGATAAATACTTACATATATTTCGTATAGGAAGTATGAAATATATTTAGGACCAACCACATCAAAGGGGCAAAGAAGAAAGGGCAGTGTGTCGAAGAACAATGAACATGATTTCATCAATTGGTTACGAAAGGAGGTATTTTTCTAATTATTCATTTAATTAATATATTTGTTCATATATAGTTATTACTTTTTTCTTATTTGCAGTTGGAGTTTGTTGAGGGCGAGTTGACATTGAAACGATTAGTAGATGGCCCTACATTTAAGGCAAAATGTTATAACAGGTATCGTGTGAATGGTTTTGTATTCTCTCCAAGTGAATATGAGGCTACTAAGTCAACACAAAATAGTGGGGTGTCCATGAAAGCCATCACTAAATACAGGACAAGTGCTAAAGATAAGAATTACAAAGAAGATGAGGCTACCTATTATGGAGTAGTAAAACAGATAATCGAGTTGGATTACACTGTCTTCCATCAAATGGTATTTTATTGTGATTGGGTCAGAGTGGAAGACAAGACCAATGGATGTATTGTTGATCCCGAGTCAAATTTGGTAATGGTAAATATGGATAAATTAAAAGGACATGAGAAAGAAGGAGATGAACCATTCATACTTGCATCCCAAGCAAGTCAAGTATTCTACTCTAAGGATCAAACAAGTCCTGGATGGTATGTTATTTTATTGTCACCAAAAAGATTGACGAAAAATGTAGACACACTTGAAGATCCGACTTTGTTTTCCTCTTCTGGGGGCGAGAATACAAATTTAGAAAATATTATAAAGGAAATTGGCTATGAGTTATAGGTAAATTTTTTGTTATCATACTTTGTGTTGATTCATTTGACATTTTATCTTGATAAATGAATTTTTATTTGTATGATGATTTCTTCTTATAAAAATTTGTGTCTATAGGTGAGCTGGGATATGTCAATAGTTGAGGAGAACATGTCAACTTCACAAGCACAAAATCAAAAAATGCAGGTAAATATAATTCCTTCATTACTTTATTATTTAATACATTATTTTAAATAATATTATTTTGATACAACATAAGTTTTGTATGTGTTAGGATCTTCATCGTCGTAAAAAAATAAGCCTGTAATCAGCTTAAATGCATTTGGACTACCTGTGGGCGAACACTCACATAGGTTGACTACAAGAAGTGGAGAGTTGGTTCGCACCCATGTCTCTATTGCCATCAAGGATTGGCGTGCAGTGCCAATGAGTAAGAAAGAAGAACTTTGGAAGTTCTTAAAGGTAAGATACAACAAAATTTCTTATGTTATAAATTAATCATTATTCTTTTTTTTTCTTCAACTAAATTCAATCTCAAATTTTCTTGTAGGACGAGTTTGTTATTCCTCAGTCTTACAAGGAGAAATGCTTTAAAAGCATGTCTGATATGTTTAGGAAGTACAAGTGTAAATTGAGGATGAAGTACCTCGATCCTCATTCAAATCTTGATTCCAAATTAAACAACCGTCCACCAAGAGTTAGGCCTGAAGATTGGGAAATGTTCATTGAACATAATTCGAATCCCAAAATTGTAGAACAAAGGAAAAAAAAATGCTGAGAATAGAAAAATTTTAAAAATTTACCATACGAGTGGCAGGCATGGTGTTCACTCCCCAAGTGCAGGGTTGTGATGTAGTAATAACTCGGTAAGACCGAGGTCGAATCCCAAGGGACTGAAACTCATATATTATCTAAAATTAAGTAGAATTTGAACTAGAATAAGGTGTAATCTAAATCAAATAGAAATTAAGGAATAATGGTGGAATAATTATTCTAAAACTTAAGAAAATCAGAAATAAGGAACTAGGGATTCAGAGGATCCACTTGTAGAGATCAGGGAAATCTTATGCCTGTTTCATGAAAATTAACTGAACTGTCATTGATCTAGTTTTCAAGAGATAAAAGGTATATGAATTACAATGGATTCCATCACCAAACCATGCCCAAGAGACTGGCAAACAATAGAATTAAACTAATTACCAACCAATCACATGTATGAAGGTTAGGAAGGGTACCGTCATCCGACCATGCCCAGGAGACTATGGTGAACAACAGTGTTTCCTGACGTCATAAACATAAAGGAAGAAGGACATGATCAAAGCCCTTGCAGACCCATTGTAATTTCAGTCACGACAGACCATTAAAGACTAAAAATATGCCATTAATTAGACTAGCATCAACATTAATTCAATTCATAAATTAAACAAAAATCATAAATTAAACTCTCCCATCTCACTACAAACTTCACCTCTTAGCCCTAGCTAAGAGGTTTAGCTAACCACACACATGATCAACTAATTCTAAAAAGAAAGGAAAAACTAAAATAGAAGACTAGAAAAACTATCTTGCACTTAGCCTCCACGGTTGCCTCTGATCCTCCAAGCCCAAGCTGTCGTTCTCCTCCTGATGTCCCATTCTCTCTCTTTTATAGCCTTAGGAGAGTCGGTCGCTACATCATGCGTATGAGTTACGCAGAAGAACGCAACTCCCTTGCGTTTTGAATAGGATTTCCGGACGCTGATTGCTCGGTGGAGTCCATGATCAAGATCGGACGGGAAATCCACTCTGTCCATTAAATTCCCCTCGAAAAACCAGTTAGAAATGGACGGTTTTGGATTGATTACAGTGCGGCCCACATATTTCTCTCACTACCATCCGTTTGGCGTGTGAACGGTTGAAAAACCATGCTATGATATTTTCTGAAATTCTGCCACCTAGGCAGTGGTAGTAGGGGCCATGTAGGTCTAATGAATGGTCCGGATCTTTCATTGCAACACTAGTGGTGGGCCACTAAAATCGTCCGCAGGCTCTGTTGCGAAACAGAGCCTGCGCGTTCCGCGTTGTGATGGCCAGTGGACCATGAACGAAGTCAACATGAAAATCCACTCCGTTCATTCAACTCGTGGCGAAAAACCGTCCGAGAAGAAGTATTTTTGAAGCTGTTTTGATGTGGCCCACAAGAATCTTCATTCCGCCGTTAATCCTGTATTTAGCCACAATCCAAATGCGTGCTCGTGCATGGGGCAAAAATAAAAGCTTGGAAAGGGTTTTGGTCGCCCTCCTGATCTCTTAAAATGATGATGTGTGGGCCCCACTGTATGAAACCAGCGGCCGGCGAAGGAACGCTGTTGCGTTCGTGAGAAATTTCGAGGAAGAAAGGAAAAAAATCGGTCAGCGTCGCTGACCGATTTCTCCAATTATGGTGCACGGCTGACGCATATGCACTATACATGTGCGCTCCCTTAAGTGGGGTCCATCATGATGTATATCTGACATCCGATCCGTCCAATCATTTTTTCACCCCATTTAAGGGGTTGAGACCAAAATTGAAGCCTATCCAGATTTCAAGTGGGCCCCAATTTGAGATTTTATGGGCTGATCTGTCCATCGGGCCACTTCCAAAGGGATATAATGGCTGAAAATTGACTTGTACGGTTAATTTCTTATCCTCAGGCCACGTATGAAGTTTCGAGTCGAACGGATGGTAGGAACCCTGTGATCTTGCGTTCTGGCTGACTTTCGAGCTTCAGTTTCGTGATTTTCTCGGATCTCTGCCATGTAAATTCATCGATCTTGGTTCCCTAGAGTTCGTCCCTTGCCTTGGTGATATCAGAGTGTTAAATCCACGATCTTAGCATCTTTTTCAGTCCACACTTATAAATTCACCTTACAACCTAAACATGATTAAAACAGGCAATTAAACAGTATCATGTTTGTAAATGCAGACAATAACTGGGGTCAGATATGTAATATTTGACCCTCAACACATGGCCATGCGAGAATTGAGAAAGAAATGGTAAGTATTGATAGTTATATGCAACTTAAATTTTTTAGTTGCTTTGTATTCTTAATAATTAACAATGTGAAATTCGTTCAAATATAGCAACGCCAAAAGAAAGATAGAGACACCCTGATTAGTAGGACTGATGTATGGATTAAAACCCATACAAGAAAGGATGGTTCTGTTCACAGTAATGCGGCTTCACATGTGGTAATCTCGTTGTCTTAAACTTAAGTTTATAGAATTCAAATTTAGTGTCAATATATTACTTATGTAATTGTATAATATTGTAGGAAAAAGTCAAAGAGTTACTTGCTAGCGAAGGAAGTAATTCCCACGACATCCTCAACGATCCATTGACTCAAGTGTTTGGTCCTGATACAAGGGGTCGTGTTCGAGGTGTTGGGACCACCGTTTCCCAATCACAAATCAAGGGGTCTGCTGCAGCTCTTGAAAAAGTATCTTCATATAAAGGAAAAGTAGAAGAGCAATCGTCCACAATTCAAGAGCAATCGATCACAATTCAAGACCTCTCTTCTAAAATAGATTTTCTTATGGACCAAATTGGGGGTATCAAAGAGATGATTCAGGTCAATTTTCATTGAAATCCTTTTTAAAATTTAAATAGTAATATATATATATATATATATATATATATATATATATATATATATATATATATATATATATATATATATTTCAATTATCGTATATAACACATGGTGTGGAACTTTATTACAGCAGCAACGCATGGATTCGGTTCAACTGGAGAATCTACAATCGACTGGTGGAACCTCAGTTGGGAATCATCAATGTGTAGAGAGAATGCGGCCATGCAAGTTGTACTCTTGGCGTAAAGAGCTCGTTGCTCAAGGGCGAGTTATTTTGGCAGATGGGCCCCAAATGATTCATGGCAAACCTCTTCAGGAAGATCTTTACAAGGTTGCCATTGATATCATTATCAAAGGAGACGTCGGATTGCTCGAGCTAGACGGATATCATTCGACTTTAGGAGAAGTTGGAATTGGCTCATTTGTTGCATGTCATCATTGCTTTACTGAGTTCACCGATTAGCGACAATAGTCTAATACTTTTTTGGACACTTAACCTTTTTGGACTGTATATATGTTTTGATTGTATAGCTTACTTGATTAGTTGTTTCTATAGACTGGACATGATAGATGTAATGCAGGTTTGTGACAAATGTGTTGATGGCTTCGATCATCATTGCATGGTAAGGAATTATATGATAAATAAAACACTTTATTGAAAGTAGACTACCAGTTTGGCTAACACTGCATTGTTGTTGCCTATTTTCAGGTATCTGTATAGGAGAGATTTGTTTCTTGCATCAGAGTTCAATATCATGAATGATTATATGCTTTCAGGTTTGTCAATTCAAGAGTTCAATATCATGTTGTTTATCTATTGATCGTTTGGCCTGAAACATCAGATTGCTTGATGGGTTTTGATTTTTAATCTTTTTCTGAAAATTTTTCAACTGGCAATCATGTGAGTTGTAAAATCTTATGATCAGTTTCAGTGTCCTGCCTTCATCAGCATTACCACCATCAGCAGCAACATCATCATCATTATCATCAAACACAAGCTGCAGCTGCTGTTTCTCCTGCAGTTCCAACCAGCTTCTTTCTAGCTCCTCCTCAGATGGAAACACAAGGTGGGGCCCTTTACTCCCAGTTGTCTTGATACCCAACCTCAACCATGTCGAGCAGATGAAGGCGGATTCCTTGCGGTACTTCAACAGCACCCACCATGTAATCTTGTACTATGAGGACATTCTTAACAACCCCAAGGTAAAAAAAAAAAAAAAAAGAAAAAAAAAAAAGAAGCTTGCTGCTAAGGCTACATGCACTTGCCTGCATGTCATCTAGGGGCATGTTCCAATTTTTGCCACATGTCCCAGATCCATGCAGCTTGTCAGGTGCGCCCTACTGTACGGATGTCATGGCCAAAAGATCAGGCTAGTCCACTAATCAGGTGGGGCCAAGCATGTATTGAATGTGGGAATTGGCAATTTTTTGAACCCTCCATAATTAGGATACATCTGTGGCCTACCTGATGCACTTTGGCCAGGGTATCTACAGTGGGGTGGGCCTGCCTGATAAGTGGGGTGGATCTCATGAGGGGATGCATGTGAAGCAAACATAACTCTGAAAAAACAGTACTTGCTTTTATCTTTTTTTCCTCGATATTGATTTTTTTCATTCACTTGCAGACATTATCTGATGTTCAAGAATTTCTGAGAGTTCCTGTAAGAAGATCAAGGAGCCGCTAGGTGAAGATTCACACCAGACCACTTTCAGATCATATCGCAAACTGGGAAGATGTCTACAAGACACTGAATGGGACGCAATACGAGCATCTTCTCCATCATGTGGATTACATCCCCTGATGTGAATTGTAAGTGCTTTCAGAGCTTCTCACTAGTGTGTAGATGGCACCAACTAAAACAGCAACTGCAGCTTGTGTTTCTCCTGCAGTTCCAACCAACTTGATTATGGTTTGTTGGTCTTTTATTTTATTTTTAATAAAGGTTCAGTTTTCACATGTACATGAGATGAGGCCCACTTGATGAGTGAACGTATTCTGATCAAATTGGGCCCACTTGACAAACAATCTTGATCTCACGCATGTGTTCTATTTTCAACATTTCACAAGTATTCTCATTTCTCATCTTAATTATGACAGTTCCCTTGGAAGCGCTCTGAGCTTTCTGCATCCAGGAGCCAGAGTGTCAAGCCAGGCCCAGTATGGAAAACTCAAGCCCATTAACGTTTAAGAGGTGAACTATTTTTCTTTGCGAGGTCTTGGGTTAGACTCTTACGAGTGCTTACGAGTGCTTTTGGGTCTTGAGTGCCATCATTATGGAAGCATTTCTCGAGTGCTTTTGGGTCTTGAGCGTCATTTTTATGTAAGCACTTCTCCCGTCATAGGAGTCCATCTAACGGGCCCTACCAGGATGGTCCCTCATCGGTGTGATCAGTTCTCTCTCAAAATAACGTGACCCATCTATTCATCAGGTGAGCCCTGCTGTGTGTCATAATCGGCCTTGTATTTACATCAAATAGCTAGCATCCTTTTACAGATTTTTAATACGGCCTTGTATTTACATTCAATGTTACAGGCAAAGTTAAAGGAGACTCAGTATCACAGTATAGAGGTACCAAGGATGCGTTTGATGTTTCCCTGGTAGGGGTACTGAGAAGATTCCAGGAGCAGAGAAGGACATAAATGGAATTAAAAAATTGGGAATGGGAGATCTTATATGCTGTATTTTGTACTTATCTTGGGTGGGGTATATTGATGGAGGGACAGGATGTTGAAGTAGATCGATGGACGGGTGGATGGATGTGGTTGGTGGATTCAATCCATTCCATGGATGTGAGAACTTACTCATTTATGGCCATTGATGGAACGTGGATTCAATCCATTGCTGAACTTTTATCTCTCTGGTACATTTCTTTTCATTGAAGTCTGTAACTATTGCTTTGAAAGACAGGTAAGAATTCCATCTTACGTTACTATGGGCCCCACCGACAAGTGCACAAAATGTTGGATGATCATAGACAGGCTGCTTGCTTTTCGTCTTCACCTTCTGTTCAAATGCCACGTGTCCAACTGCTTGTATTCCTAGTGGGGAACAAGTTCAATGCTGCCACGTGTGCGGTGACAAAACTGAGAAAGCAGCTGCAACCACAAAGTTGCAACAGTTCATTCTGCCAAGCCCAAGGTTGCAACATAAACAAGCTTTATATGATGACATTGCTTGTGGCACACACGTGCAGTGCCTTGCCTGTCGCCTGCAAGCATGTGTGCCAATATATCATACGTGTGCAGGATCTTCTTCGAACTATTTAGTTCTATCTTAAAATTCAAGCTGTTTCACTCCTCTGATGGACGACAGTCAACTAAACAAATGGACGGCTGGATGAAAATCGTTCTGGCTGACATTTATTAACTACAATATGGTCTGCCTTGGTAGTGAAAGGGCCTAAATTTTTTGTCCAGAAGATACTAGTATGAAAAAAGCTCTAATCCTGCAAACATGTAACTAACCTATTGGCACCTGCATGTGGGCTAGAAAACCTGGTATTCTGAGGTATTTAAATGCGCCTAATTATAAATGTGACCGTTGGCACCCGAACGGTTTAAAACTGTTCCTAAAATGGTACCCAAAACGGTTCTGAACCGTTCCTGATTTTCTGCGACGCCTCATTTAGGAACGGTTTAAACCGTTCCTAAATGACGATTTTGGTCTTCATTCATCTTTTTTAATACTCTCTCCACGATAGGAAATTGAAAACAAACATACTCATCTTCTACTTACAGAAGGCTCTGTGAGGCGCCATGATGTATGAGTTTTATCCACGCTGGCCATCTATTTTTCTGATCATTTTAGATCATGAACCTAAAAACGAGACAGATCCAAGGCTTAAGTGGACCACACAATGGCGATTTAATGCCCACCATTAAAAAAAATTTGAGAGCTAGAAGTTTCGGATCAATCTAATATTTTTGTTTTCCCTTCATCCATCTCTGTGTGAACTTATGAACAGGTAAGATGGCAAATAAACATCATGGTCGGCCCTAGGAAGATTTCAACGGTGGGGTCATTGTCGCAACTGTCTTTTGTGGTGTGGTCCAAGTGAGTTTTGGATTTGACTTGTTTTTGGGAGTATGAACTAAAATAATTTGAGAAAATGGATGAACGGTGTGGATATAACACACGCGTCATGGTTGGCCCACAGAATGTGCCAGGTGGCTGGGTCGCTACCCTTGCAAGTCGGGTGTTGGTTTGTAACATGGGTCACACGGTATTGGGTGTTTCACTGACCGTGGGGCTTCGTTCATGTGTTGTATATCCAAGACGTCCATTAGTTTTTCCAGACGAATTTAGGAAATGATCTCAAAAATGAAGTATATCCAAATCTCAAGTGGACCACACCAAAGGAAACAGTGGTGATTAACCATTAAAACTTAATGCGGGCTACAAAAGTTTTGGATCAAGCTAAAGTTTGTGTTTTCCCTTTATTGAGGTCTCTCTGACCTTATCGACAAGCTGGATGTCAAAAAATCATTACAATGGGCCTTGGGAAGTTTTTAATGGCAGGCGCTCAGTGTCTATTGTTTCTAGTGGTGTGGTCCACTTGAGATTTACATCTGCTTCATTTTTGTGAACATATATTTAAAAACTGA
Source organism: Magnolia kwangsiensis (assembly GCA_037074715.1). NCBI lineage: Eukaryota > Viridiplantae > Streptophyta > Magnoliopsida > Magnoliales > Magnoliaceae > Magnolia > Magnolia kwangsiensis. Next base: position 35,560,437 of record CM073573.1, read on the forward strand.
TAAATGGCGTGCATATTAAACTCATACATGAAGGTGGGCCCCACGGTCTGGGAAGCACCCCACTACTCATCACTCGGGTAACACGGATCTAGTCCCAAACAGCCAGGAGCAATCGAGAACAATGCCCACCCTATATTTTATATTGGACCCACCGTGATGTGTACGGTGAGATCCACTCGGATCATTGGATGAGTAGTTCCATGTAGGGCTCAAAGCAAAAAAAATTAAGCAGCTACGTGATTCAAGTGGGCCATACCAATTGAAACAATTAGGAGAGACGTCCACCCTTGATTGTTACCGTGCTCAATGTGATGATCATGTGATATCCATTCCAACCATTAGACACCACACCAAATGCTAGGCCTACTACCTAAAATTCAGGCCCATACATGATTCAGGTGGGCCATACCAAGGGAAACAGTTTCAATGATTAGCTTTCCCTGCACATTATTTTCAGGACATGGGTGTAACATGGGGGGACTTATCTAATGGTTGGGGTGAATTTTACATGGTGTAAACACCATGATAGAGACATCCCAAGCCAGTAACTCCTCTCCCTCTTTAATTAACTTTTCCATATCCATCGTTTATTAACATTAACTAGCATTTAATTCATACAGTTGGTTGGACGGTCCAAATAGTTGTGTGTGAGAATTTCTAATATGTGTATGTAATGTACATATGGGGAATATCCATCGTTTATTAACATTAACTAGCATTTAATTCATACAGTTGGTTGGACGGTCCAAATAGTTGTGTGTGAGAATTTCTAATATGTGTATGTAATGTACATATGGGGAAATGGTACTCTGAGGTCGACCTCATGGGAACTACCCATGAGGTTGAGCTGTGTGGGCCCCACTGTGATGTGAGTCGAGCATCTACCCCATCGACCAGATGCACCATTCCATGGGGCCACGGGATGAAAAATCAAGTCAATAAATGGCTTGGGTGGTTCACACCACATACAACAGTTGAGGAGGAGTTATCATCTCATTAAAACATTCATAATAATTTATTGGGCTCAAGAAGATTTGGTTCACAAATCCAGCCCATCCACTATGTGTGTTCCACTTGAACGAGGGGTCATACAAAGTTTCAACCACATCCAAAACTCAGGTGGGCCCCACCAAGTGCTTTTATATGTTTTAATATTGTTTTCTCATAGTTTTAGATGATATGGCCCACTTGAATTCCTTATACGGATGATTTTAGGGGTATCCCATAATCTAAAGGAAGCCCATCAAATGCACAGTGTTGATGTTCAACACACATCACAGTGGGGCCTACACAGCTCGACCTCACTTCCCATGAGGTCGACCTCACGGTACCATTTCTCATATATCTATACAGAGTCATGCTCACCTTTGCACCTACGCATGTGTACCTTTACACACGTGCCATGGGTGTCTAACTCGAACGATCTATGCGATGTGGAATCCCATGAAATTCTAAGGGAGAAATCTTAACCCTGATCTAAAATTCTGGTGGGCCATAGCAAAGAGAAATGCAAATCAAGAAAGGAAATTATTTTCATTTTTCATGGCCTACCAAAATTTTGGATCAAAGTAAAAATCATGCCCAGGGGGTTTTATGAGGTGTTATTTCATGTGAACCATTCAGATTTTAGAGTCACATTACGTAAGATGAGTTCTTAAAAAAGTTGGCCCGAGTTTCATGCGAACTGGTGCGCAGTCGAATATATATATATATATATATATATATATATATATATATATATATATATATATATATATATATATTGTTGATGCAAAAATCTAGTTGGCCCTCCCTCCACGTCTTGTAGATCCTGCACCAAGAGAACTGATAAAGGTGACCCTGGCTAAGCCGGGAGACCCTCCGATGCCTAAGTCAGAACAAGGGAATCAGGGTCTAAGTCGAGAATAGAGAAGAGAGCACTTGATCTTGCGTACCTGTAGATATGGCGTGATATGCTATTTATACTTGCCTGCGGAATGGTCCGGATCCGATGATCTCGGCGCGATCAGGGGGATTCCCGGATCGTGGAGATACCGTCCATAATCTATTAATCGTGTAGCATATCCGGCAGATAGTGTGTATCTGTGAGCGAAGTTATCGGCCACGTTCGGTCATGGCAGTTTTCATGTTTAGCGAACGAGGTATACGCTTCTAAATATCGGCTCGGCTCGATTATCCGACCATAAAGTAAAGTCAGTCTCCAAGTCGGACGACGTTCGACCCCACCCGTCATCCCGAATCTAATGCGGCCGACTCGAGCATATCGTGGTTGAGGAATAATAGGTTATCCGATCAGATTATTAAGACCCCTCCGAGTTGATGCTCACCCAAAGACGCTCGCGTGTCCTTGTTGCGATGTTGAAGTTTGGTCAGATGGGTCGTGCCTCGGGTACCTTGGCCTGGATTTACAGCCGGATTGATGTTCTACCATGGGCTTGAATCTTCCCATAACAGAAGCCCCCTACTCTTCGAGTTTGCTTGCAGGCTGGGAGAGTACTCATGTAGAAAATCTCCCGCCCTTATTGCAATGATGACAGGTCTCGAATTGTGCGCTTGCTGGTCACTTTGGTTAACGCATGGCGATGGTTACGATCTTGAATCTCCTCCCAGCCTATGAGAGGTTGCCATGTAGGCTTGAAGAGGTGTGTACGTGATGGCTCCGACTGCTGGGGCGTCGCTTTGCATATCGAGGTACACTGCCTGATGTCAGAGCCGTACTAACGGTTCAGTACTCCTCCAATGAGATGCGACCATGTGTGCTCGGAGATCGGCTCGTGTCGATTCGGCTGCTGCCATTAAGGCTCGCCATCAATGCAGAGTTCCTTCGTTGCCTATATATGGCACCCCGAACTTTCGTTCGTTACTTTACATTCTAAATCAGAAGCTCATACCGAAAGAGGCGATTTCCGACGAGACGATTTCGGCCGAATTCGAAGTTTTCGGTAGAAGGCGATTTTCGGCAGTCACCCGGTGAGTTCTGTTGATCTTCATCTTTCGTCCTACCATGTCTTCCGACCTCGAGATGGTTTGTGAATACGCCGATAACTCCGAGCCCGGGAGTTCAAAAAGTGGGAATAGGGCTTCTAAAGGCCCTTTCAAGACCACTCTCTCATACCCCCCGCCTCGGAGGCAAAAGACGTTGAGCTCTAAAACCAAGCAGCTCAGCAAGAGGACGGCCACCCGAACCCACCGAGTAGAGACCACTGTCACCACCGAAATGCCCTCGAGTTTGGACGCCGCAGAGGTAGTTTCAGGAGGCTCTGTCATGTCGGAATCCCAGATGAAGTGGATCCATTCGGAATTCCAAATCCCTGACTCCATTCAGATAAAGGCCCCTGGGCCTTTGGACGTAGCTGACGCTCCTGCCAAGGGGGAAGTATCCATCTTCCTTTGTGTGCTACAGTGCGGGGTCCGGCTCCCACTACACTCCTTTTTCAGGAAGGTCACGGCTTACCTTGGATTGGCTCCTGGACAGTTTACTCCGAATGCCTGGAGAGTGATGATTTTCGCCTTCATAATTTAAAGATTTCAAGACCTCCAAGAAGAGGAAAGCTGAAGCTGCGACATTCTACAACCGCGGCTTCGATACTTGTCTTGAGGCAGTCCTGAGTTTATACCCAGACCTCGATCTTGACCCTCTTCTTCCTGAGGACTCCGAGGACGCTCCTGCTGAAGTTGCCCGCTCTGATCAAGCCCCTGACGTCCAGGCTCCTCCTCCAGCATGAAGGCATATTTTATTATATATATATATATATATATATTTAGAAACTATCAATATATCCTTCGAGGGGATTTAATGAATAAAAAACGTTTCCTTGAAATTTGTCCACCCTTTACATGCGATGTCGTTTTGTGGCCGAGCTGACCTCTTTATGGGTCTGGCCCTTTCATTATTGCTTAGCTAATTTTTTGAGCCCCCTTGGCACAAGCCTGAGTTGGATCCGATCTTTTAGGATATTCAGCTCGTCGCTTGTCTGGCGAGAGCTTTTCATTCTGTAGTATGTCGAGCCGAGTACTCCACTGGAGAGTCGGATTATGATTAGGATTTTTCCCTTAAAGGGATGCCTTGTCGATCCTCCGTAGGATTAGGTTCTGATCCTTTAAAGGATCGGACCATTAGATTCGTGCTTGCACTGATGAAACACCTGAATGGACATTTGAGGCTGAATTGAAACTTTTATTAAAAGCCTTAAAGGCTCGTCACTCGGAGGCGTACACTTTATTATGAGCATTAAAAGTCATTTCCTTATGGGTAGTAGATCTTCAGGTGCTCAGCGTTCCAAGGATGAGGAAGCTGGCGGCCTTCGAGGTCTTCCAAGTGATACGAGCCTAGTTTGGCAGATCTGACTACGCGATATGGTCCTTCCCAATTGGGTCCGAGCGCTCCTGCCCCCAGCTCAGCCGTGTTCTGGAAGACCCGTCGGAGGACTAAGTCCCCGTGGTCGGAAACGCCTGACTTTGACCTTTGAATTGTAGAAGCGCGCTACTTGTTGATGTCGAGCCGCCGCTCGGATCTTTGAAACATTTCTGAGCTCTTCAAGCAGATCCAGATTAGCAGTGATCTGCTCGGAGTTTTTATTTTCTTCGAAATTCCTCACCCGTGCTGTAGGGAGTCCGATTTCTACCGGCACCATTGCCTCCGAGCCATAGGACAATGAAAACGATGTTTCACCCGTTGAAGTCTGCGCAGTGGTCCTGTAAGCCCAGAGGACAAAGGTGAGCTCCTCGGCCCAGTTTCCCTTTGCTTTTTCTAGCTTTGTTTTGAGATGGTGCTTAATGATTTTGTTGACCGCTTCCACCTGCCCATTTGATTGTGGGTGCCGAGGCAATGAATAGGCGTTCATGATGCCGAGTCCCCTGCACATACCGCGAAACTTGTCATTATCGAATTGGCGGTCATTGTTAGAGACGATGGTCCGTGGAATTTCGAACCGACAGATGATATTTTTTCACACAAAGTCGATCACTTTCTGCTCGGTGATCTTAGCGACTGGCTCGGCCTCGACCCACTTTGTGAAGTAATCGATTGCAACTATGGCGAACTTGACTTGTCCCTTCCTCGTAGACAAAGGACCGATAATGTTGATCCCCCATTGGGCGAACGGCCAGGGCCTGCTCATGGGAGTCATTTCTTCCGCCGGTTGTCTCGGTACAGCCGCGAAGTGCTGACACTTATCGCACTTCCGAACAAAGTCCTTCGAATCCTACTTAAGAGTCGGCAAGAAATATCCTTGTAGGAGTATCTTCATAACCAAGGCGCGGCTGCTTGAGTAGTTTCCGCAAATTCCCTCCTGTATCTCTCGAATCACGTTATCGGCCTCGTCCGGTCGGAGACATCTGAGGTAAGGCTGAGAATGCCCTTTCTTGTATAGCACTCCGTCCAATATGACGTACAGAGCTGCCCTGACTCTGAGTCGCCTTGCCTCTAACTTATCCGATAGGATTTCACCGGATGAGAGGTAATTGAAGATCGGGTCCATCCAACTAGGAATAGACTGGATGGGGTTGACCTTCTCTATCTGACTGATACTCAGGTGCTCAATAAACTCGACGGGGACAAAACACAGGATCTTTCCCTCAGAGGCATAGGTGAGTCTTGCTAAGGCATCGGCCCATGAGTTCTCGGCTCTGGGGATCTGCCGGATAGTATAACTCCAAAACTTCTTGATTAATTTTCTCACTTCTTCGAGGTAAGCGACCATTCTGACTTCTTTAGCTTCGTACTCTGAAGAGATGTGGTTTACTACCAGCTAGAAGTCACAACGGACTTGCAGGGTCTGAACACCTAGGCTCGCTACCAGCCTGAACCCCGCTAACAAAGCTTCATACTCGGCCTCATTGTTTGAATCTTTGAATCCAAGTCTGACTGCGTATTGGATTGTCGTTGAATCAGGTGTGACCAGAACAATACCGGCTCCTGCTCCTTTAATGTTGGAAGACCCATCAACATAAAGAACTCATCCCAGATCCGACGCAGTTTCTTGGTCTCTCAATGGGACGGGTGGTGTCATCTCAACTTTCTTACTAATTTGCTCCTCATTTGGGGTTGTAAACTCGGCGATTAAGTCGGCTACAGCTTGACCCTTGACTGTCGTCCTGGGACGAAATTGAATGTCAAACTCTCCAATCTCTACCGCCCATTTGGTCATACGACCCTAAGCTTCGGGCCTCTAGAGGACCTATCTCAGAGGAGAGTCAGTCAGCACAACTATAGAGTGGGCCTGAAAGTACGGCCGCAATCTTCTGGCTGAGACGACGAGGCAGAGTGCCAGCTTTTTCAAGGATTGGTATCTCGTCTCTGTCGGTACCATGGCTTTGCTTACATAGTATAAGGGGCACTGCTTACTTCTGACTTCTCTGATCAGAGCCGAGCTGACAGCTGAAGTCGAAACCGTGAGTTAGAGGAACAAGGGCTCCCCTTCTTCAGGCTTGGACAAGAGAGGTGGCGATCCTAAGTACTGTTTCAACAGCTGGAAGGCTTGCTCGCACTCTAGCGTCCACTCCGCCCTCTTGTGACCCTTCAGCTGCTGGAAGAAGGGAAGGCATTTATCTGTAGCCCTAGATATGAAGCGTCCAAGGGCGGCAACTCTTCCCGTGAGACACTGTATCTCTTTTAAATTCAGAGGCGAATTAATGTCGAGGAGAGCCTTGATTTTATCCGGGTTGGCCTCAATCTCTCGCTAGCTGACTTGGAAACCAAGGAACTTCCATGACTCAACTCCGAACGCACACTTGGCGGGGTTAAGCTTCATCTGATACTCTCGGAGGATGTTGAATGTTTCTTCGAGGTCAGAAAGGTGGTCGGAGGCTTTGATACTTCTTACTAGCATGTCGTCCATATACACCTCCATGGTGCGCCCGATCTGTTTGACAAACATCTGATTCACCAACCTCTGGTATGTTGCCCCAGCGTTTTTCAGGCCGAACGGCATGACCCGGTAACAGTAGAGTCCTCCGTCCGTGACAAAGGTCGTCTTTTGCCTGTCTGGGGGATACATAGTGATTTGGTTGTACCCGGAGTAAGCGTCCAAGAACTAGAGTAGCTCGTCCAGCCATGCTGTCCACCAGTTGATCAATCTGAGGTAATGGAAAGCTGTCTTTAGGGCATGCCTTATTCAGATCGGAGTAATCTACACAGACCCGCCACTTCCCATTGAATTTCCTGACGAGAACAACATTTGTTATCTAGTCAGGGTAATATACTTCTTTTATAAAACCCGCATAGAGTGGGACGGAGACCTCCTCGGCAATGGTTTCATATCGTTCGGCGTTAAACGGCCTTCTCTTTTGCTTAATCGGCTTATGATCTGGGTCCACGTTCAACCTGTGAACCAACACGTCAGGTGAGATTCCTGACATATCTGCATGTGACCATACGAAGATGTCTCGATGCTACCTCAAGAAGGCTAATGTTCGTTCCTCCGCTCGGAACTCAATGATGACCCGAGCTGAACAGTCTTGCCCTGGTCTGATTCATCGAGGGGGACTTTTTCCAGATCCTCGACTGATGAACTTTCTACCGGTCATCGGGGGTCCAAGACATCCACGACGAGAGCTTGTTTAGCGGCTCCTTTCCTAACCGTTATAGCATAACATCTTCGGGCCTCGCGTTGGTCGCCTCGGAGATAATCGATCCTACCTTCAGTTGGAAACTTCATCAGATGGTAAGTTGAGACGACTGCTCTCATTACATTAAGGGAGGGTTGGCGCAGGATTACATTATGGACAGATGGAACATTGACAACTAAAAAGTCCACCAGAAGTGTGACTTGATGTTGCCCTTCTCCCGTTGTTACTGGGAGGAAGATAGCTCCTTCGAAGATTACTCTCTCTCTGGCAAAGCCGTGCAAGGGAGTCTTCACGGGTCGAAGCCGGGACCGTGGAATTCCCATCTTTTCGAACACTTCGGAATACATAACATCAGCCGAACTCCCGGTGTCGACCAGGATGCGGTACACCTTGTGATTTTCTATGGTCATGGTAACCACTAGCGCGTTATCGTGTGGATGATGGATCCCGCGTGTATCGTCTTCCATAAAAGTCAGGCTACACAGAGCGACTCGGAGTTCCTTGTTAGGACGTTCCGTTAGGTGAACGCGGTATTCCGGCTCGAATCTCCGGGAATGGGCTTTTCGAGCCCTATTTGAATCCCTTCCCCCAGCTGAACCCCCAAAGATGGTACGAATTTCGGTTGGTTCCTTTGGGGGTTGTTTGGCTTTTCTTGCGGCTGCTCCTCTCTCCGAGCGGACTTTTCTCTTTTGATGTAATGACTCAGATGTCCCTTGCGGATCAAGGACTCGATCTCGTCTTTCAAGTCTACGCAGTCGTCTGTGTTGTGGCCATGGTCCCAGTGGAAGCGGCAGAATTTTTGCTTGTCACGATGTTCTGGGTCTGCCCTTATGCAGACTGGCCAATTGAGTAGCTTGTCCCCTCGGATATCTAGCAGAATTTGCTCGGCGGATGTGTTAAGAGGAGTATAGGAACGGAGTTTTCCTTCTGGCCTATGGCTCGGTCGACGATCGTGGGGAATGCGGTCGTCCACCCCTTTACCGCTCAGCTGAGAGTTTTCGTTCCTAAGCCTCTTCCCTTTGTTTGTCGAGTCAGTAACTTGTATACCTTTACGGGCGTTAGTGAACTCCTCGGCGTTGGTATACTTCTGAGCCTTCGCCATGAAGTCCGCTAGCGTTTTCGGAGAATTTTTTCCGATGGAGAAGGCAAACTTTCCTTCCTTCAGTCCGCTCAGGATGGCAGCAAGAACCATTTTGTCATCATAGTCTTCGACATGAAATGCCTCTTCATTGAAACGGGCGATGTAGTCTTTTAACTACTCCTTTGGATCCTGCTTGATGGTAAGCAGGTGGGTGTTGGATTTCCGACTTCTCTTACCACTTATGAACTGTGTAAGAAATAGTCGGCTCAGTTCTGCGAAGGAGCTTACGAAGTTTGGTTTGAGCTGGCGGTACCAAATCTGAGCAGATCCTGTGAGGGTGATGAAAAACCCCCTACACATCATTGCATCAGTTGCAATCTGGATCTGCATCCATGATCAATAGGACTTCAAGTATTCTGATGGGTCCCCGAATCCTGAATACTGGATGACGGGAGGCATCTGAAACCTCTGCGACATCACCTCAGCCATGATGGAAGGAGTGAAGGGAAGTTCGGTCTCTTCCATCATCGCTTGGATCGTGGCTGGAACCGTCGACTGTTGTTGCTTCTTTTCCATCGTCAGGAACTGGTCCTTCAGCTCTGCAAAGCGTGCCTCCCAGGGATCCTTATTTTCATCGACGACCTTTGGGGCATCCTCAATCTCCGACGTTCTCCTTTCTCTCTTCCGTTCTAACTGGTGCCGAAGGTTTGTGGGCGGCAGAGCGGATGTGGCTGAATGGATGGTTGTGGGAGCCTAGGTAGCGGCATTCCGTGCGGATCCTTCGACGAGCACTGCAGGAGGGTTTTGTCCTGAACACGGCACCCCTGAATGCTGGGGGGCTTCAGGTCTTACACTCCTCGGCTCAGAGCGGGTCTCCACGAACAGTCCCACCGGTTCGAGAACGGGCTGTTCCTGAACCGGACGTGACTCTGGTTCCCTCTGCTGCTTCATTCTGTTGATCTCGTCGCGCAGGGCTTGGATTTCGTTCTGCATGGTGCGGTATTTACCCGACCGGTTGTGCGAACGTTGAGAAGTCCTGGTGCGGACTCGGCATGAAGTGTTGATGATGACCGAGCCTGCTCTCTTGGTACCGGTTCCACAACTAAAGCTTTCTTCTTCCTCGCCATCGCTTAGGAAGATGAGAACCTGACTTTTAGTCTCAGTTTCCCATAGACGGCGCTAAAAAAAATGTTGATGTAAAAATCTGGTCGGCCCTCCCTCCACGTCTTCTAGATCCTGCACCAAGAGAACTGGCAAAGGTGACCCTGGCTAAGCCGGGGGACCCTCCGATGCCTGAGTCAGGACAAGGGAATCAGGGTCTAAGTCTATAATGGAGGAGAGAACACTTGATCTTGCGTACCTGTAGATATGACGTGGTGTGCTATTTATACTTGCCTGCGGAATGGTCTGGATTCGATGATCTCGGCGCGATCAGGGGGATTCCCGGATCGTGGAGATACCGTCTGTAATTTATTGATCGTGTAGCGTATCTGGCGGATAGTGCGTATCTGCGAGGGAAGTTATCGGCCACGTTCGGTCGTGGCAGTTTCCATGTTTAGCGAACGGGGTATACGCCTCTGAATATCGGCTTGGCTCGGTTCGTCCGACCATAAAGTAAAGTCATTCTCCAAGTCGGACGACGTCTGACCCGACCCGTCATTCCGAATCTGATGCGGCCGACTCGAGCATATCGTGGTTGGGGAATAATAGGTTATCCGATTGGATTGTTAGGACCCCTCCGAGTTGACGCTCACCCAAAGACGTCCGTGTGTCCTTATTGCAATGCTAAAGTCTAGTCAGATGGGTCGTGCCTCGGGTGCCTCGGTCCGAATTTAAAGCCGGATTGATGTTCTACCATGGGCTCAGATCTTCCCATAATATATATATATATATGGAAAAGGTATTATGTGCTCGACCTCACAATAAGCTCCTGTGAGGTCGAGCTGTGTGGGCCCCACAGTGATGCATATTGACCATCAATACCGTTCATTTGATGGGTCCCCTTTAAATTATGGGATATCCCAAAAATCAGCTGTATACGGAACTCAGGTAGGCCATACCATCTAAAATCATGTGAAGACACCGTTAAAACATATAAAAGCACTTGGTGGGGCCCATTTGAAATTTGCATGTGCCTGAAACTTGGTCTGAAGCCTCATCCAAGTGGGACACACATAATGGATGGGCTGGATTTGCAAACCACATCTCGGGGGCCCAAAAAATGATTATGAATGTTTTAATGGTGCACGGCCCCTCTCCACTTCTGTATGTGATGTGGCCCACACAAGTCACGGATTGACTTGATTTTTGAGACCTAAGCCCACGATGGAATGATGCATCTGACTGATGGGGTAGATGTTCGAAACGCATCACGGTGGATGTAACATCCCTAAAATCGGGGGTCGGGTAGAAACCCAACTCCCGAGTTCCAGAACGTCACTTATGCAACATAGATAATGATAAATGTATGTTGTCTGTAGAATGACATTAAACAAGATTGAGACTAAGCCAAAACAGCATATCATACACCAGAGACAGTTAAATTAGCAAGCGTAAGATTATGATAAATACATAAAATATATAATTGATTGTAAGTCTCCAGAGTGTGAACATGTTACCAGGTTAATTAAATACATGTATACTCCAAAAATGGAAAGAAAAGAACATACATGAGTGCTCCAAAAATATACAATGACAAGTGTCAAGGCATCTAATCAACCTCCCTGTAATCCCGTCGATCAGAACACGCATAAAGGAGGGATCCTCCTTATCATCATCAAGTCTGGCTCCGCCTCGCAGGCCGCGCCATCATCTGTAATTATAAAAGGGTCTAGTGGGTGTCCGGAATACTGTCCCGTAACGTGGGAGTGAGTAATTAACTCAGTGGAATCATAGAGCAAAGATTAGCATGTTATCAAATCAATCACGCATTAATAGTAAAACAAACAATCAAACATTCCTACATACTGTTGTTAATGCAAGGATGAGATGACATGATGTATGTCCTCACCGACATTCTTCCTCATACGGCATCATCTTACGCCCGTGGCATGCTTTCTTCCCACAGTGCTCCACATCTTCCAGGCACATGCAATGTGATATGGATATGATTACCGAGTTATTATTAATCCTTTCATACAGCAGTATTGGGAAACTAGGGTACCTTTCTTATATCAATCCCAACACAGATCCTGTCTAGGGTCGTCACTCCTAGTAATCTCATACGATGTCAGATTTGTAGGTCGCTGCAAGGGCTGCGAGGACTGTTGCTCGCACTCGTTGCACCGCTCCCCCATCACCTTATCAATACAGGCCTAATTATCCTTAAGACTATATCAGGACTCGTCGCCCCCATGCGGTGTCAGGATAAACTCAAAGTCACTACAAAGGGCTCGTCACCTGATCAGTGTAGACCGACAGTAAGAATATAGTGTCTCATACCACCATAATATGCTCAAAGTAGGGTGCTCACTAGTCACTATGGGGAGGTTTGTGGCCCCAGCGTAGGCCGACAGCTCGACCACGGTGTCACATACCACCATGCTCGGCTCATGAGTCTTTATGGATCATGGTACCATGGTTGACAGGGTTTTCAATGGTAAGTTTAGTACCCTAGGTTCAAGCAGTTATGACTCGTACATGGTGAACATACAAAGGCCAGTCGGGTTACTTGACGGACTCGACTAATATGAGCGCATCTCTAGCTGAACGACATGAAGTGCATGAAACACTTCGTGTGGCCTAACCACTGCTGCCAACCCAAAACACGACTCGCGTTCATCGACGCGTCCTTTGTGATACATAGAAACCAACCACAAATTCAATCCATTACCGACTGCCTGGACTAGGTCATAGCCCCAAGCATTTGTGCATCAACATCAGTAAGCATATGTGAGTAACAGAAATGAAATACAACATTGTAAGCATGTTGACACATGTTATAACATACAACTTAAGCAAATCATCCCACACATGCATTTCATGTATATAATGAAATCAATACATATAGCCAACATGATGCAAATCATTTACATCAGCATATTACTTGAGAATTCAATCTCAAAACTCCTACACAACACCATTTACTCAATACATACTAATACAAACATTTATACAAACACTTAGTCTACACACTTTAGTCTACATAGCGTATGTCGACCCAAAGTGCGCATTAGGGCGAATCTCTTCGCCAAACAGACCATGCACGCATTCCTAATATCATAGCACGACAATTAGCCATGGCAATTATTTCAGCAAAATACAGACATATACTGTATTTCCTACAAATACCCAAAATGCCCTAATTCTCATATTTTCAGTACGTATACGAAATGGAAAACGGGCAGCATGTTGTACATGTCAAACGGCGTTCTCTTTAACAATCTACTATTAAACGACATTGAAAGCTCTGAAATCAGTCAATCAAAGCGTCTAAAATCCTCACCTTTTGTCGTAGAAGTGTATCGATTCGAATCGAACGTATACGCTTCGTCAACGGCGTACAGGCGACCTAATGCACAAGATACATAAGCTACATCTCTAATGAATCGAAGGAAACCCCAAAACAGCAAGTAGTTAGGGTTTTTCTTACCTACGAGTGCGTTGGAATCGCCGGGAAAGTGATTGGAGTACGGTGCTTCGATACGTGCAATAGCTGCAGCAAGTGGCAGGAGAATCTCTCCCACATTCTCTCACAATCTCTCACCTTTTCTCTCTCTCTAGCTAGGGTTTCTAGCAAATTCGGATGGGTGAGATAAGTGAGGGTTTAAAGCCCTTATATGGGCTAAAATCTTCCCAAATTAGGCTTGGGAACAAGGTACACTTAAGTTATAACCAAAACGAGACTGTTCCGATCCAAGAGAGCATTTCGGAAGGTCCCCTGGCCGAACGCGGTCGGACTTAAGTTCATGGTCACTGGATGTTGCTCACACCAAGTTTTCAGACCGGTAGAGTTCCTAGACGCACGTGGCGGTCCAGTTTCAGTTCAGCGGTCATCGCACATAAATCAGGTCTACAAGTCTTATGATATGAAAGAGAAATTCTTCCTGATCCGAGGGTGTAATTTGGCTGAATTCTGACGGTCAGAACGCTTAATAATAATGCGCCAAGTCACGTGCCAGATTTGAATTAAAATTTTTAAATCTAACCCATTTCTCACTCTCTTCACTTCAGGCTCAATGAAATAGCCTCTGAACGTCGGTTGGGCTTGATTTTCGAAATGATTGTCAAGTCCAGCTAAGCGGTCATAACGGTCTAAGATTGTAGATATCGGACTTTCGACGCGCGGTCTAGATCCAATACAAAGTTTCAAAGGGTTCTAGAGAACAAATCGGTTTAGAGTTTGATCCTGGATTTTAGGATATCGTAGCATCAACGATTCTACAAGTTTTGGGTCTTGTAGAACGTATTTAAAGCGATCAGGAACAATTTCACAACTACTTTAGCGTAGCGCTAGCTAACTTACTCTTAATTTCTAAAGGAATTAATTCTAAGTGATTTTTTTGGCTTTGGAATTGGGTTCTGAGAGGTTACCAAGGTGTTATGGTTGACCCATTGCCTAAGGACGTCTAATCCCAGGTTGACAAAAATCCGGGGTGTTACAGTGGGGCCCACACAACTCAACCTCATGGGACGAACTCAGGTCGAGCGCATAGTACCTTTTCCCACACACACACACACACACACACACATATACACACACACACACACACACACACACGCACGCACACACATGTACACACCTTTGCACATGTGTTATGAGCATCTAATCTGAACGGTCCATGTGATGCGTAATCCCATGAAACTCTACTGGACAAATTTTCACTTTGATCTGAAATTTTGGTGGGCCATAGCAAAGATATATAGATATATATATATATATATATATATATATATATATATATATATATATATATATATATATATATATATATACGCGCGCACACACACATATACACACCTTTGCACATGTGTCATGAGTGTCTAATCTGAATGATCCATGTAATGCGCAATCCCATGAAACTCTAATGGACAAATTTTCACTCTGATCTTAAATTTGGTGGACCATGGCAAAGAGAAAACAAATTTAGGAAGAAAACTATTTTTATTTTTCATAACTCATTATAGTTTTGGATCAAAGTAAAAATTAGGCATAGGTTTCATAAGGTCCAAAGTAAAAATTAAGCCTAGGTTCCATAAGGTGTTATTTCACATGGATTATTTAAATTTTGGATTACATCACGTATTATGAGTTTTCAAAAAAGTTGGCACGATGCAAACGGGTGCGCTTAGCTTAGCACTCAGATATATATGGTATTCATGCCTGTCTAGCTCAGGTACGGCCCAAGCTGGTTCAGGCCCGAAAGTCCAATGAGCCAGCCTGGCACGTTGGCAGCCCTGGTCGGTAATAATAAATGGAGAGAACTGCTAAATGATATTTGTGCAAGACATTAAAGAGGTGATTCGTAGGAGACGTGTCAACATGGCTTGCTTGTGCAGGATCAGGGCCATTAATTAGGTGGGTTCCACCATGAACGCCCAATGGGACAGAAATCCGGCTGGTCTGGTCACTCCGGTGGGCCACATGTGAGAAAGCAAGAGAAAAAAATTTTGATCCTGCGGGGAAGGACAATGAGCAGTCTGATATTCATGAATGCAGATGTCTGGCCCACCTATTGAATGGAGCAGCTTATCTTTCTTTCCTGTGGGGCCCATTTGGCAGTGCAAGTGGCATCAAATCTACGTGAATAGATAGGATCACGTGGTGGCAAAGAAGGATATATCTCGAAGGAGCCTTAAACGGATGGCTGGCATTACCTACTTACTTCTCAGCAGTCAACGGTGACAAGAGTAAACGTCGGTATTAGAGTTCTCATGGCGTGAGCGGGACGTATGCATGTTACTCATTTTGAACCACTTATATCATGGGCCCTATTTTGGATGGACCATAGCCCAAAACTTTGTGGACCAACTTACGAAAATGCCTTTTTGTCTACGAAAATGCCTGTTTGTCGACATCTAATGGACCGTCAAAACAAAAAGTAAATTAGAGTCTAAATTAGTAGATCAAATGTCCACCACGCATCAGTAAGGATCCTCCTATCAATCAGATTCTGGAATTATGATCTGATCTCAACCGTTTACTGAGTGAAAAAGAGAGATCAGAAATTCCCACGTGAGAATTAGTGTACCACCGACATAGAAAAAAAAGAAATAAATAAAAGAAAAGAAGAGAAAAGAATGGACCATTCTACCTTTGCTAAGCCCACACAGCTAGGTTGGCGATATTCGCATCTTGCTAGTGATTAAACTAATTTACAAGAGGGTTACATCAAATCTTTCTCTATGATACAATAAATCTTTTCTCTAAGATCAGAGAAATATGAGTTTAGGCATAAAAAATTGAAAAATCGCATCTCAAACACACTTTTACCGTGTACACCCCTAACTTTTATGTTATTACAACTTATTCCTTAAAAATTTTTTGTAATTTACTGTCTGAAAAACTATTTGTAGTTTAGTACTTGAAAACTGTCACATTTCAAAAACCATTCAAAACCAAAAATGGAGAAGAACAATAAGATAGAGATCAGATTGTTGGAATTGTGATTTTCGAATTGACCTAAAGATGAATTTATATATAATCACAAGGAATACTTTAAAACCATTTTCTAAAAAGACATCTTCTTTTATAGTATCTTTTCAACAATGACATGCCTTCACCATTAATGACATATTTTACCACCACTTTAAATTTAAATAATGCTTCATTTACTGAGAGGCACCATCAAGCAACCACATATGCAAGTGTCACAGACCGGTGAGGTATCCAAGCCATCCAATATTAGAATAGTAAGATGGGTCATAATTAAGATCAAATGAATAGTTGTGAAATATAAACCAAACTTTTCTAATCTGTCAACTTAATTTCTAATATCCGAGTTCTCCTATTGAATGGACCGCATGTATATTTTGACAATAACATCTACAATGAGGTCTAGCTAATGGATGGCTTGGATATTTCCCATGTCCACCTATTTATTGGGTTTTGCTAGGGTACAGTGGCCCTGTACCACAGGTTGATAGCCACCCCCTAAGGAATCGTTACCAAGAAGATCTTAGTGTTGAAATAAGGTATCTTCACTTTGTCAACCACTCGAGTTATGAATCCTATTATATTCTTGATTCAACAATTATCAAAAGCCACAACTTTTTTACTAAATTTTCTTTTATAAATTTTTTTTTTTCTAATTTTCAAAAAAAAATCCAACACACACAGTCTTATCCAAGTCAACTATTATATATATATATATATAACCTACTAAGAAGTATTTGTTGAATGAGCTATATGTTGTGTATGGATCGAAGAAAATTTAATGTATCATATTTAAATTCAAGATATAAAGTTTGAGGCATCAATGAAGCATGGTTATAAGATTAGTTCTTTCAATTGGGTTTGCATTTTTTAACTCAAACCCAGCTGGAGGACCTTGACGATCTGACCCAAACTCTGGTTGGGTCAATCTGGTTCATTTCAACTCAAACCCATGTTGTAGCCCCATACTAAATCCAAGAATTTTTAGTGCATGCCCATGAACAATCTCAATCTATTAAAATATCAAAAATAAACAATTGCATAGTGAAAAAGTAGAAATTTGAGAAAATTTCAAGATAGAGTTCATGCCGACATGAAAAAAAGAAGTGGACCCTCCATCTTTAATGGGTCTACGAATCTAGAGATATTTTTGGTGCCTACTATTACATTTTTGTGATATCATGAAATCATATTTATGAATTTTACCAGGTTCAGTGGCCCGTGATAGCCACAGAAGGTAGGTGGCTCCATTTAACGCTTTTGACTCTATATAAATCTTTTACCCCTATTGAACTACGATGAAAATCACTTTTGTAACTGATTTACCTTCTTTCAAAATTAAAATAAAAAATTTACTTTCTTGTTGAAGTGGGACTGTAAACACAAATGCTCACATCCTCTAGTTTTCAAGTAAGTGGATGTGTTGCCAAATAAATTATATGCTCTCTCTGGTTCAGTACTTTCAATCCAAACGGGCCATAAATGATCATTTGAACCCTTTAGGTACATTATTCAACAGGTGATAATGTAAGAAGATGAAATATTTAATGGGTTACATTTTAAATCCAAAATTTAAAGGTCAGGATCATCAATGAAGCATGATAATGAGATTAGAGCTTATATATATATATATATATATATATATATATATATATATATATATATATATGTGTGTGTGTGTGGAGAAGAAGATGAACCGCTCATATTAATATAGGGATGCAATTGAACCTAGAAACCTGGTACCTATGAAATGCAGACAATCTTGTCTCTGGCATTTAGAAGGACAGATATTTTGTGAGGTCCTACATGCTACATGATTTTTATTTTTATTTATTTTTATATTTTTTTGTGAATATATATTGAAACATGGTGTATAATCTTTCCTTGGAGTAACTTGTTTTCAAAGTCTGCCATAAGGTCGTTGTAGGCTGATTGACATGGTATATGAGCCCAAAAATGAGGTGGACCAAAAGCTCAAGTGGGCCAAAGCACATGAAATAGTGGGGATTGAACGGCCATCTAAAAACCTTGGGGGCCACAGAAGGTTTGGATTTACACTACATGGCATCGTAAGTGTACTCACTAGTGTGCAGTTTGTTAGTGCACTCCCCTCACAAAGTAGAAACAAGTCATTTGAGTGTAATTCATGAGATACTCATCAACACATCTCAAAGTGAAGATGCCGGATCTAAAAAGGCAGGCCAATCTGATCATCAAGTGGGCTAAACGTATAACGGCAAATCTGGACCGTCCATTCCAATTTTGTAAGTGTTCGTCTGGTTTTTACAGGTGTAGCCCCCTGATTATTGCATCATTGGCCTATTCGTTTCAGACACGCCATCTATTCATCGGTCTCTGATGTCACACACATCTTTGCCTTGTTTCCACGTGTGAAGCAAGTGCACGTAGCTTTTTTTTTATCTACTGTGTTTGGATTGAATTCTAGCTCAAATCATATATTTCCCTACGAGTTCGATTTGCTTAGTCGCGACTCAAGAACCAGCATGTGTCGCTACCCACCTAGGCCACATGCTGGAATGATCCGATGATTTGAGCCGTTCATATTCTCGTCACTTCCACATATAAGCAATTCTCCTGTAATCATGCTTCATTGATGATCCTAACCTTTGAGTTTTTAGTTGAGTTTGGGATATTGAAAATATTCTTCTCATTGTTCTAAATTCATCTATAGAGTGTCGTTCATAAAAATTTCTTTTCATAAGTTAGCATAGATTCGCAGTATGTACAGTTCGGATCGTCAGATCACTCAGCATGTGGGTCCCGCTTTTGCGGCCATACAGAGGCAAACGCACTCTTTTGGACTACACCACACGAAACAGTGGTGATTGAGTGCCTCACCATTAAAAATTCAAAGGGCCCGACTTTCGTAATGTTTATTTGCAATCCAACCTGTTGATAATGTTAAGAAGATCTGGATAAAGGGAATATAGAAAGATCAGATTGATCCAGGACTTTTGTGGCCCACAAAAAGATTTTAATAGTTATTCATTACTCTTTCTATTGGTATGGTCCACCTGAGGTTTGGATCTTCTTATGATTTTGGATAGTGTCCTAAAATGAGATGGAAAAATAGATGGACGGTGTGGATGTACAAAAAATAAATAAAGGTGGGACCCACATGGTTAAGAACAGCTATCCGCTTCCCAGTCGAAACAAGAATAAAATGATTTGCCATGAGCATTCATAATGTGTGGTGTCTCTTCTGCTAGATACACCGTGCAATGCATTTCAATCCAGACCGTCCAAGTGAAAAGGTTAGCTGTAAAAATTCTCCACGAGAAGTGAAAAGACTAAGTTAACTCAAATAATTCGCGATTTAGATGGCACTATCAGATACACGCGAGGTCTGCCGTGAATGAGATGAAAGTGAAGTAGTGTCCGTGAGGGAAGATCCATCCTAGATGATACTAGCCATGAGAGGTGGCGAATGGCCGGGAAGTTCACATACCCAACTGCCCAAGCACGTGGTAATAAATGGGTATTTAAAGATCAGTAACAAATGGGAGTCTAGTCTGACATTAACATCTTTCATCACTGTACACGTGCCAATCTTGTACGCATGCATAAAATCCAGTCCGTTCACCGGGTAGGCCCATCTTTAGATATGACCGGGGCCAAATTAGCCCAGCCTCTGCTAATCATTGCGGCAACCGTGGGCGTTCAATCTAGACAGGTACTTCTGCATAAACTGAGAGTCATGTAGGTGTAATTTTAATGAGATCCACCCCGTTCATCAGGTACAGTGCCTCATGATTGACCGTTGGACCCAAAATCATGATAATAAAAAATGAAGGTAGACCACATCACAGGAAACGGTTGGGATAAAACATGAACCGTTAGTTTTGTGCAGGTCCCACTATGGAGTTTATCTGCCATCCAATCCAGTCATCCAATGTGCCTCATCAAGATTAAGAAAAAAACACCTGAAAATTACAGTATTACTAAACTCAGGTGGGCCATACCACGTGAATTTATAAGTTTAAGGTAAAATGTTAAAAGGTTGCTCACCTGAGTGTTAAATCAGGTTTATTTTTGGGAACTAAGCTGAAATTGAATGTTTTAGCTAATGAACGGCCTGGATTTATTGCCACGTTAGTCATTCCTTCTATCAGAGAAAGCAACAGAGGTAGTGATGCCGCAAACGTTTTTCTTATTGTTTCTCATACATTTGTTAATTGTTATTTTAAAAGTAAACCGTGGTGATAAACATTCTTCATGAATCACACGTGTGCTACATAGACACGTATGACGTGAAGAAGATGCTAATTCTCACGCGAGGGAGTCTCGGTGCGAGTAGCGTCACATTAAAGGTTGAGCTACCAACTGCTTAGAGCATTTACGGGTACTTGCACGAGAATCCCTATAAAAACGACTATCATGCTCAAAACACATCAGAAAACGAGCTCTCTCAGATCATCCGGCAAGATGTCACGTGGCGCTCGGAGGCTATTCTTGCTATCATTGCTCTGTTTCAATGTTCTGGTAGTGAGTGTTGTTGGGAGAGATGTAGTGAGAGTGAAGGAGGAAGATGTTGAAGAGAGTGAGAAGTTTCTTGGTGCTGGTAAGGGAGGTGGGTTTGGGGGCGGTTTTGGTGGAGGCGCCGGTAAGGGAGGTGGGTTTGGGGGCGGTTTTGGTGGAGGCACTGGCGGTGGAGCTGGTGGTGGGGGAGGCTTTGGCGGTGGATTCGGTAAAGGAGGTGGAATTGGTGGAGGTGGTGGAGGTGGCGGTGGCGGTGGATTCGGTAAAGGAGGTGGAATTGGTGGAGGTGGTGGAGGTGGCGGTGGCGGTGGGTTCGGTAAAGGCGGAGGCGGCGGTGCAGGTGGCGGGTTCGGTAAAGGTGGAGGCGGCGGTGCAGGTGGCGGTGCTGGTGGTGGGTTTGGTAAAGGTGGGGGCGGCGGTGCTGGGGGTGGTTTTGGTAAGGGTGGTGGAATTGGTGGAGGTGGTGGTAAAGGTGGTGGGATAGGAGGTGGCGGTGGTTTTGGTAAAGGTGGTGGTGGTGGTGCCGGTGGTGGAGCTGGTGGTGGGGGAGGTTTTGGCAAAGGTGGTGGTGGAGGTGCAGGAGGTGGATTTGGAAAGGGTGGTGGAGTTGGTGGCGGTAAGGGTGGTGGAATTGGTGGTGGTGCTGGCGGTGGGTTTGGAAAGGGTGGTGGACTAGGTGGCGGCGGTGGAAAGGGTGGTGGAATTGGGGGTGGTGCTGGCGGTGGATTTGGCAAGGGTGGCGGAATAGGCGGCGGTGGTGGTGAGGGTGGTGGAATTGGAGGTGGTGCCGGTGGTGGATTTGGCAAGGGTGGTGGACTAGGAGGTGGCGGCGTTAAGGGTGGTGGAATTGGAGGTGGTGCTGGCGGTGGATTTGGCAAGGGTGGTGGACTAGGTGGCGGCGGGGGTGGTGGCATTGGGGGTGGTGCGGGCGGTGGATTTGGCAAGGGTGGTGGACTAGGTGGCGGCGGCGGCAAGGGTGGTGGCGCTGGCGGCGGATTCGGCAAGGGTGGTGGACTAGGCGGCGGTGGTGGTAAGGGTGGTGGAATTGGTGGTGGTGCTGGTGGTGGATTTGGGAAAGGTGGTGGCATTGGCGGAGGAGTGGGAGGAGGCTCAGGAGGTGGGTTTGGCAAGGGTGGGGGATTCGGTGGAGGTGTTGGCGGTGGTGGTGGAGGTGGTTTTGGCGGTGGATTTGGAGGTGGCGGTGGTGCTGGCGGAGGGGGTGGCGGAGGAGGTGGTGGGATTGGTGGAGGATCTCATTGAGCGTGCTACGTTGCATGGCCACCTTCCTTTCTAGTTTTGTTATCTATGTGAAATGCTATCTCATCGTTAGATTTTAATATTAAATAATTTACTATTAATCATGTATTCTTATAGAAATATCCAATGAGAGTTTCTATGTTTTCTATCTATTTGAAGATTATTATGTATTTTCTTCGATAATAAGTGAATTGAGGAATGCTGACGACACTTTAATGAGTGTACTTTCAAAGTGCACATTACTCTTCACTGGCAAACTTGGGTCCATATGTGTGGCAAACTGGAATTGTTTGAAAGCCCACCCTCACTGTGCAAATTCCTTGTTTCCGGCGCCCTTCAGTTTGTCCATTTATCTGATTTGGTCAAATATTGGCTTTCAGCGGACAATTGACTTGGCTTAAAGGTCCAATCTAGTTTTAACTAATTATAGCATGTGTATTTCACCAGTTACTGTAATAATGCGATTACAATATGTTATCATTATAATTTTATCACAACTAAATTGTTGGTAAATGTTAAGAGCATTGTTATGATTCATTTTTAATATTCGTTTAGATAGGAAGGTAATTCTCCCTTGAAAATCGAAACTATATTATACGGGATTGTATTTGTAATTAACATTTGTGGGCTCTACCATAATGTATGTTTTTGATCCACACTGCCTATCCATTTCAGGGTATAAGCTCAAAATTGAGGCAGATTTTATGCTCAAGTGGACCACACCACAAGAAACAATGGGGATAATAACGTCCACCATTAAAAACTAAAATTGGTACAGGACATGCAGTGATGTATTTTTGTCATCCAATGTATTTAGAAGGTCAAAAAGTCATTAATAAACTAAAAACGCAAACATTAGCTTGATCCAAAACTTTCATCACCCTAAAGAAGTTTTCAATTGTAGGTATTCGATTTCCATTGTAATATTTGGCGTGGTTCACATGCATTCTAGATTTTCCTCATTTTTATGCTTATGCCTTAAATGAGTTGATAAAACCAATGAACGGTGTAGATCGGACGTATTAAAATGGACCCCATAAATTTTATCATGCATGTCTAGTTTTTCTCCTCATCGATTTTAATGCACTGGTCAACCTTGTCTAACCATTTTAAATGAATTTAAAAGGATACATAATTCTTACCCATTTACCAACATTTACTTTGGTTAATGATTAACCAAATAAGTTACTGATAAGTAATTCGTAAACATTACATTTTTTTATAGTATTATCATGTAAATTTTCAATTTAAACGATAACAGTTGATTTTTGTGATGATTTGACATTAAAGTAATGTAAAAGTTTTATCATAATGATTTTAACAATTGTACCGTGTATAAATCAAATAATGTAAAAGTACCGTCATGATCAAATGTAACTATGGTCAAGAGACATGTAATGTAGTTTGTTACCATTGCCTATTTTATTTATATTACTATTATAATGGGTGAAATAAACAGGTCCTTAAGTTTGGGTTTAAATTCAGATTCAGTCTTTACCCCAAGTATGTATGTTGAATAGCCTTTCGAATAATGATAATTATTGAATAATATTAGCCAAATCGGGTGCTTGAATGGGTATATAAGAAAGATATTTGTATTACTCAAATCCTATTAGACATGTGTTAGACCCAAACACATGAATCCAAATCTAACTCCATTATAGTAGGTACTTAACAATAATATATCCTAACTCAACTAAAGTAAATCAATTTAGGTTATTAAATAAGCCTCACACATCATGGGTTTATCTTGATGATAAGTTACTTTACATGACATGCTTATGCCTCAAGTAGCTTATCTTTGTTGGAATGTATGGCCATTGGTGGTGGAATTGGTGCAGTGGGAGGAAGCATAGGAGGTGGGTTTGGAAAGGGTGGTGGATTCGGTAAAGGTGTCAGCGGTGGCTCTGGAGGTGGTTTTAGTAGTGGTGGTGAGCTGGTAGAGGTGGTAGATTTGGCGGTGGTGGTGGGATTGGTGGGAGATCTCATTGAGCGTGCTACATTGTATGGCTATCTTCTTACTTTTCTCATTTTATTATGTACGTGAAATGCTATCTTATCATTAGATTTTAATGTTTAGCTAATAATTATATATTTTTATGGAAATATCAAATAATAGTGTCGATATCTTTTCTATCAATTTGAGGATTATCGTATATTTTCTCCAATAATAAGTGAATTTAGGAATGTTGATTGCACTCCCACAAGTGCACTTTCAAAGTGCATGTAAATTATCACCAGCGAACTTGAGCTGTATGCATGGCAAATTGGAATATAGTTTGAAAGCCCATCCTCACTATGCAAATTTCATGTTTCTAGTTCTCTTGGGTTTGCCCATTTGTTTAACTTGGTCAGGTATTAGCTTTCCTTAAACAATTGACTTGGCCTAAAGGTCCAATCTGATTTGAACTTATGACCCTCTTACTTCACCAATTACTCTAGTAGTATGAGGAAAATATGCTATCATTACAATTTTTCTACAGCCAAACCAAACACCTGAATCATTAGTCAAATGCTGATTTACTTAAGGGCTTGTTTAGCTACAAGTAATTGTGGTAAATGTTAGGACCATCTTAATGATTAATTTTTAATAGCTGTTTGGATGTGAGGGAAAATAGGAAGGTAATTCTGTCTTAAAAATCCAAACTATATTGTACGGGATTGCCTTTGTAAAGTCTATGCACCCCGTCATGATATATGTTTATGATCCACATAGGTCATCCATTTTAGTAGCTTATTTTTGGTCTTAAGCTCAAAAATGATGTAGATTTTATGCTCATGTAAATTACACCATAGGAAACAACGAGGTAATAATGCCAACCATTAAAAATTAAAATTGGTACAGGACACATAATGATGAGTTTCTGTCATCCAATCTCTTCATACGGTTAGAAAGTCATTAATGAACTAAAAACACAAATATTAGATTGATCCAAAACCTCTTTTGCCCTAAAAAAGTTTTCAACAGTAGGTATTCGATTTCCAGTGTGATTCACATGCATTCTAATTTTACCTCGTTTTTAAGCTCATGCCTTAAAATGAGCTGATAAAATGAATGAACAGTATGGATCAAACACATACATTAAAGTGGACCCCACAAGTTTTAGCGTGACTTGTTTGTCTCCACATTGATTTTAGTGCACTAGTCAACCTCGTCTAACCAGTTTATATGAATTTAAAAGGATACATAAATATTGCCCATTTACAAACATTTACTTTGGTAAATAGTTAACCAAACATGTCAGAGATAAGTTTCTTGTAAACGTTGCACTTTATTAAAGTATTACCATGTAACCTTTTAATCTAAATGATAATAATTGATTTTTGTGATGATTTGACAATGTAAAAAATTTATTATCATAAATTTAACAATTTTACCGAGGATAAATAAAACAATGTAACAGTACTATCATGGTCAAATGTAACTAAAGGTCAAGAGACAACTAAGGTAAGTTGTAACTATTGCCTTTTTTAAAAAAAAATATTACTTTTATAATAAGTGAAACAAACAGGCCCTTAAGTTCGGGTCTAAATTCGGAATTAGTCTTTACCCTAGGTATTCATGTCGAATGACCTTTTAAACTATTATAATTATTGAATAATAAGGACCAAATCAGGTACTTGAATGGGTATATAAGGAATATATTTGTATGCGCACTCAACCTATTAGACATGTGTTAGACTCAAAACACATTAATCCAAATCTAACCCTATTATAATAGGTATTGAACGATAATAGATCCTAATCCAACCTAAGTAAATCAAATTGAGCTATCAAATAAGCCTCACACATCAGGGGTTCATTTGAATGGTAAGATACTTTACATAGCATACTTATGCCTCAAGTAGCTTATCTTTGTTGGAATGTATGGCCATTGGTAGTGGAATTGGTGGAGGAGTAGGAGGAGGCTTAGGAGGCGGGTTTGGCAAGGGTGGTGGATTTGGTGAAGGTGTTTGGGGTGGCACTGGTGGTAGTTTTGGAGGTGGTGGTGGGGCTTGCAGAGGTGGTGGATTAGGCGGCGGTGGCGGAGGAGGTGGTGGGATTGGTGGGGGATCTCATTTAACGTGCTTCATTACATAGCGACCTTTTTTCTTTTCTTGTTTAATTATGTACATGAAATGCTATCTCATTGTTAGATTTTAATTATCATATCATTAGCTAATAATTATATATTCTTATGGAAATATCAAGTGAGAGTGTCTATGTTTTCTATCCATTTAAAGATTACTGTGTATTTTCTTCAATGATAAGTGAATTGAAGAATATTTACTACACTCCCACGACTGCACTTTTAAAGTGCATGTAACTCCTTAACGATGAACTTGAGTTGTATGTATGGAAATTTGGAATAGTTTGAAAGGCAACCCTCCCTACGCAAATTTCCTGTTTCTAGTGCCCTTGGGTTTGTCCATTTGTTTGGTTTGGTCCGATATTGGCTTTCCACGGATAATTGACTTGGGCTAAAGGTCCAATATGATTTGAACTTATGGCATTCTTGCTTCACCAATTACTCTAGTAGTACGAGGAAAATACATTATTATTACGATTTTACTACAACAAAACCAAACACCCTAATCGTTAGTCAAATGCAGATTTACTTAAGGGCTTGTTTGGTTACAATTAATTATCGATAAATGTTGGGAGCATCTTAATGATTAATTTTTAATATCCGTTTGGATATGAGAGAAAATAGGAAAGTAATTCTGTCTTGCAAATCAAAACAATATTGTACGAGATTGCCTTTGTAAAATTCATGGGCCCTACCATGATGTATATTTTTGATCCACACCGTCCATCCATTTTAATAGCTCATTTTAGGGCATAATTCCAAAATTGAGGTAGATTTTATACTTAAGTGGACCACACCATAGGAAACAACGGGGATAACAATGATGTGTTTTCGTCATCCAATTTTTTCATAAGGTTAGAAAGTCATTAATGAACTAAAAACACTAATATTAGTTTGATCCAAAACTTTCATCGCCCTAAAAAAGTTTTTAATAGTACGTGTTTGATTTCATTTGTAGTCCATGGTGTGGTCCACATGTGTTCTAGATCTTCCTCGTATTTTGGCTAATGCCTTAAAATGAGCCAATAAAACGAATGGATGGTGTGGATCAAACACACATTAAAGTGGTGCCCAAAAATTTAGCGTGCATAGTTTTCCTCATTGATTTTAGTGCACTGGTCAACCTCGTCTGATCAGTTTACATGAACTTAAAAGGTACATGATTATTACCCATTTACCAACATTTACTTTAGTAAATGGTTAACCAAATAGGTCAAAGATAAGTAATTTGTAAATGTTGAAATTTTTCATAACATTACCAAGAAAATTTTCAATATAAACGGTAACAGTTGATTTTTTTGATAATTTGACATTGAAGTAATGTGAATTTGTAATCATCATGATTTTAACAATTTTACCATGGATAAATAAGAAAAATATAAAAGTACCGTCATGATCAAATGTAACCAAGATCTTGGGAGATAAGTAAGGTAATTTGTAACCATTGCCAATTTTCTTTATATTACCGTTCGTGAAACAACCGTGCCCTTAAGTTCGGGTATAAATTCAAATTTAGTCTTTACCCCAAGCATGCATTTCAAATAGCCTTTCAAACATTGATAATCATTGAATAATAGGGGCCAAATAGGGTATTAATTATGTAGATAAGAAAGATATTTGTATGCACACTTAAATCCTATTAGGCATGAATTCAATTCTATCTCCATTATAATAGGTACTTAATGATAATAGAAATCGCACCTTATTTTTATTTTTTTATTTAAATCGCATCTGAATACATTTATGAAAGTAACATTCATAAGAATAAAATCGACTGGATTGATTATTTCATCAGAGTAACGAATTTCAATAAATAATCAAATGCCTTCTCAATAGAACTTATTACATTAATCAAGTTCACTGCGGAAGTATAAAACTAAATAATAAAATTATTTTCATATTCTTTCAGTATAGTCTTCTATAGGGAGATGGTCCTCTAGGTCTTCAAGTTGTACATCATCAGCATCATCTATACAGTTGGGAGAGGGTCAATGCCCTACTCATAGTGATGGTTATCATTTAAGATTCACAGTAATTCAAGAATTTCATAAAAGCAATGTAAAGGTTCTGATATGTCTCGTACTTCACAACTACAAGAGGTATCAATGCACAAGTAATTTATATGAGATGCATGCCTAACAAAATATATGCGGTTGATCACACTTAGCGATCGCCACAATGTGGAATACGATTATAGTTATCCGACTCGCCTCGCATCCCATAATATGAAGATTCGCCGGTGTGTCCCACGTTTAACATGAATTTATGTGGTAATCCCAACACGAACACAACACATAACTGAGTGAATCACATAATCTGAATTGGAGCGACTAATTATGACATTAAACTTCGAAAAAGAAAAGACCGGATTGGAGCGACTAACTACGACATCTAACCCCCAAAAAGAAAAAAAAATTGATGTAATATGTACAACAATTTACATATACCAATTTGCGCACCATCACTCATGAAACACAGAATTATATGTCATCGCAGGGCTGCAACCGAAAAGGCATTACGTCCACAATATTTATTCGAT
Organism: Magnolia kwangsiensis; assembly: GCA_037074715.1. Classification (NCBI taxonomy): domain Eukaryota; kingdom Viridiplantae; phylum Streptophyta; class Magnoliopsida; order Magnoliales; family Magnoliaceae; genus Magnolia; species Magnolia kwangsiensis. Next base: position 35,589,047 of record CM073573.1, read on the forward strand.
CGCTAGAAGAGGGATACCCAACATAGTACTTGCACCAAAAAGGAAAATTCATTTAATAATGGGAGTTCAGGAAGATCAAGACACATATCGAATCCTTAAAGATAAATAACACAAGGCCAGTATAATAAGAAGAAGAGAGGCAATTGCCAACTCAGCAAAGATACAAGTGACAATGGCCAAAGTAATAAAGAGGAGCGTGACAATGGTAAACTCAATAAAAGAAGATTAGCGATGGCTAACTCAACAAATAAACGAGTGACAATGGCCAACTCAAATAAAAGAAGAGCGGTAATAACCAACTCAATAAAGAGGAGAGTGGTAAGGGCCAACTCAATAAATTGATAAAGGCAAGGGCAAGGCTTGTATCCATTATCCCACATAAATTTATAAAGATCATTCGTAATCAACATCACACAATAATCCCAAAGGGCACATAATTAATGGTAAAACATATAATTGCAGGGATGATTCATAGAACCATAAAAGCATGTATAAGGCAAGATAAATATAACAACTTAAATTAACGTAAGCTTAAAGGATAAAACCTTCCTTGGACCATGCTGACTGTAACCCCCCGTGTTTTCAGGACCCGAGTATATGACCCGTTTCCCAAAAACCCGAGTGTTAACCTTAAAGGATAGTCAAATTCGAATATACATTTTTTTCCTTTATCAGAGTAAGCAGATGAGCGTAGAATCAACATAAAAGAAAATTTTCATTTATTTTAAATATACAATTGGTTGCCCATAATGACTTATACAAATCAATGTCTCCACAATAACAAGTACAAGATTACACCCATGAGAAATTTAAAAGCATATGAAACACAAACGAAAGCTGTAAGATCGCGCAGCTTCCTTGATAGGTACAATCACGTATGCTTAACCACCATAAGGGCTTCTCATCAGTCTGAACCTGCATATCACTTAAGTCACCTGTGCTACCTGTACGGTTATATTTTTTATGGATGAGTGGACAACTCAGTGTGAATTCCCCTCAAGATTATACACCGCCGCATTAAGTAAGCATAGTTCTAAATCAAAACATACAAAACAATACATGATGCAGGTCTTATTAGGTGCATGGATGCGCGAATGCAATCATGCCCCGGGGATGCTCATCCGTGCAGAATTTGGGCTCGTTGCTCATGCAAATGTTCAATCAATGCCCTGAGATCAACCGTGCGGAATGCGAATCACGACCTGAGAAAAAAACATCCAGTCAGACAGAAGCTACTCATTAGCGAAAGCATACTAAGTGCAGCGTAACGACTGCCTAGCGATAGACACTGGTCTGTGCCATGTATGCATGATTAGCCAAACCATTATTTGTCCAGTTACAATCAGCCAGTTTTAAATAAAGTCAAGGTCACTATGGGGAGTTCAGAGCCTAGCTTAGGCCGACAGCTCGGGCATAGGTCCCATACCACCATCCCGACTCATGAGACTACCATCTTAGGATGTTTAATGAAAACCCGTCAACTAATGGCCAATCATATTACAGTATACGGGGCTTGCCATTGTATAGTTGCACGATAAAAATATCGAACCCATATAAGAAAAATACCAGGATAAAGGCACATAGGGCGATATCAAAGCAAGCCACATAAGACAAATATTAGAATAAGCTACATGAGCGAGTATCAAAACCATGCGATAAAATACCATCCTTGAAAATCATTGGACACAACAACCCTAGATGGTAGGCCCACATGAATGATTCATTTAGACCATCACTCAATAACCACTAAGTCGAAGGTCCATTTTAATCACAACCAGTCGAGTTACATCCCAAGTATGGGTGTACACATACAGGGGGGGTTTCCCATGGTGTACCAGTTTAAGTTCCATAGGCAATCCACAAATATTCCATAAGTATGCAGGATAAACATTAAGCATATAATATAGCAATTTAATTTCCACCAGTTAACACATGTGATTATAAGAGAGAGATATAGCAATTATCAATTGAATTAAAATGAAACTATAACTTAAGCTAATGGAAGATGGAAAGCTCAAGGGGAAGAATCATCACCTGTAGGGTCGTGTTCGCATACTTGGTCCAAGTTCTCTTGCGGCCCAAAGTCACTAAAGGAATCTCCTAAAATTACAGTTTATATTTGTCAAGTATTCCTACGGTTTTAGCCAACTGATATGAGGGTTCAAAGGGACACAACAACAAGGCCCTAGGTGTTGAGCCCAAATTTGACTCAGGTGGGTCAGGCCCCTGCATCATGCCAGGCGGATGGTGTACATATGCTATAGACCAACGGCTCACCATTTTGTTTATTGTATTCCATCTTTAGAGACTATCGAGAGCATTTTTCAAGAGGATAGATCAAGTTGAAAGACCACCTGGGCCGTACCACCAATAACAGTGGTGGCATTGATTTCTACCGTGCGTTGAAACCCCACCGCTAGATCCTATGACACTTTCTTCATGCATCATACGTGTGCACGTTCAGCGGCAAAACAGGCGGACGGAGTAGATAATTCAGTGAGATGTGCCATGTACAGGCTGTGAACAGTCAGGATCCTACACATACACTAGGTGGGTCCCCTAGGCACGATCCAAAAGGATGGTGCAGATGTGATCATTTCAACATGAGTCCCATATGGGGCCACCACATGTGTCTACTATATATATAATTATTATATATATTAATGTCACACGCTTCTGCTCTATGTTTAAATACCATGTATCACATGCATCTGGTGTATATCTACACATTATACATCATTTGTATTTGGTATATATATGAATATTATGTCAACGTGGGTTCCACATAGGTGTGGGGCCCACACATATATACAATTTATACCATATTACCCCAACGTGGGTCCCATATGTTCTGTTGACGTCAGTCACTGTTCAAGAAAACTGGTGGACGGCTAGATGTATTCACGTGTGGGTGGTCTGTCATGCCGTTCCGATGGAATGCAATTTCCAGAGGTGGGTCCACATGTGTGGGACCCACCAGTTACATTCAGGCGTGGAGGTAATATAGTATTATTTAAAAAATTTCCCTGCACGTACTTCACAAACATACATATGCATATAGTTTTCTGAAAATGTCCAAGAACTTACGCCTTGAAAAGGACGGCCCAGATGAGCCTGTTACCAAGATGGGGTCACATGCATGCCCCACCAATTGTGGTAGGGTGGGGGTCCTCCAGCTGATGCAGGGTGCGACCCCCTCTATACTTGTGCAGGGCCCAAAACTGGGTCAGCCCTTTGGTTTTGGGTGAGGCCCACCTGCATTTTGGCAGAGCTCACAAGCAGTCCTTCCTTGCTTTGCAACGTGTACAGTGCCCTACCTGACGTGAAAACAGCCCCAGATTCAGCTGTTTTGGAGGTCATTCTCAGCCCCGCTTTTCAGCTCAATCACTGGTCTTTTCTGGTTGTTTTTTTATCCTTGCCAGTGCCCAACCAGCGGCACGGTGGCTGCCACCTTCCCTGTCCAAAAATGGCCCGAGATAGGGTCATTTTCATCCTCCTTTTCGGGCTAGTTACAGCCCACGTTGCAGTTCAACGAAGCTCTGTTTGTGAGCTGCTTCTACTCAGCGTTTCAGCCCCCAACTAGAGCCATTTACATGTCGCGCTTTAGCCTCAAACAGGGCCTGAACTCAGGTCATGTTCGGCCTCAAACAAGGGTGGTTTCAGATTGCATGCGGCCATAAAACAGGGGCTGCATTCAGCCCTATTCAAGCTCCATTTTGGGCAGATTCTTGGCCCCCAAACGTGGCTCATGCAGGACTGATATCAACCCTGAGAATGAAGGAAAAGAGCATAAGGGAAATGAGGCTGAGTTTACCTGATTGGACGGCTGGCTCACGCCCGATCTCCCTCTCCCTCTGATTTGTCTCTCTCCTCAACTTTCTTCTTGTGTAAACCCTGGGGGCCAGGGTGTTTCTTTATTGGCAAAAAGGGGGAGGAGGAGCTGACAGTTGTGTTTAATGTCCAACGGATAGTGACTGCGTCGTTGACCTTCTCAACCCAAAAGAGGAACGTCTCAGTTTCATCCTTCATGGCCCTGCCTAGCCATTTTTAGCCATGAGAGGACCTTCCCAACTGTGCTCAGGGAAGGCTTGGGTCCACCGGTCAGTGGGAGGTTTGCCTTGCAAGAGAGGCCATCGGACGGTCCTCTCCCTTAAATCCTAACCACAAGTTAAGGGAATGGACGGTCCGAACCCATATCACCCGTTCCTATGCACGGCCCCAAACCCCTATACGGTTTTGATCAAGGGACTCACGTGAGTGAAATGGACAGTTTGGATCGTCCGGAAAGTGGCCATGGTGGTCCACTTTGGGATTTGAAAATCCCCCTATTTTGAAATTTTGAAATGGCAAGATGAGTTTTCTGTTTTTACAAATGGGTTCGGTCAAAGATCTTTTGACTAGTTATTGTAGTTTGGCGTAGCTTGTACAGGGGAGATTATCAGTGCACATGCACTGTGTACAGGGCCCATTGTGAGGCTCTCCTTAGATCCATTCCGTTCAAATGCTTTGGAGGCCTTGTCTGGAGGTACTAGCCCACTTTGTGCCGTTGGGGAGGCTGATCTAATGCCTAGGTGGGGCCCACAACTTGATTTGGGTCATATTGGTGGGTATTGCGGTCATTGGTTAGATTGTACACTGTTGTGATGTGAATTGGTTAGATGGTGGCTCTCGAAGATCTGGTACCCAAGACTAATAACACATGGTTCAATATGTCTGATAGGGTAGGGTTTGGACTTTCATTGCCCTTGGGATTTTAGCGACACAATGTTCCTTCCAACTTCGTCGTAAGATAATTTTTGTCATCGCGACTAAATGACCAAATAACTTGGTTTATGAATCAAGGTTGTATTAGACGGTTGAGATGGGTCACTTTAAGAACCAACTACGTGGATAGGGATTACTTTGAATGGTTGGATTAGACTGAAATGCATGTGATCATTTGTTTAGCTAGAGTTGCATTTGGTTATACGGTAACACCTGAGTACTAGAAAGTACGGGGTGTTACACTGACGGGCTACGCTCCAAATCTAAAATATGGCTCGTTACACTCACGATTTTTACGGGCATTCCTATAGTGTGCGGGAGAGTTTCTTTTTCAAATCGGTTCTTTAATTGGCGAGGTCTATTGATGGTGGAGATCATCCCATATGGAGTGCTGAGATCGGGTGATGATAATCCTAGTTGGGGCGTGCTTGCTTTAGGAGTAAGAAATGGGGGTAGTTCCGTTTTGAATTTGAACATAACTGGTTGCAGAAGGGTTGTCGGCTTAGAGGGACGTGACCTAATGAGCATTAGGTGAGGTCCACTTGTGATGAGTTATTGGTAAATCCACTCTTACCATCGATTTCTCGGGGTCATGTTGTGCCAAGAGCTCAATTATGAAGCAGATCCGAACTTTAGGTTGTTTTATCTTGAAAAGTCTCTTAGCGGGTGCTAAAATGGACTTGATCTAAATTATCAGTCCACACTTAATGATCAGGGCTCAAATTTGGAGAAAATATGTAGTCAAGATAGGTAGAAAACTAAAAAAAATTTAGTGGTTGATCGATGGTGAGAAAGGCCTAGATCTAAAATTTCACCTTTTGTGGCAAAGGGAAGGAGTTGGCTTCAGTGTTCAACAACGTAGGATTAATGATCGGGGTCTAAATTTTTTATGATATCGTAGTCATGTGATGCCAAGCTGTGGTCCAAGTTTGAGTTGCGATGAACTGCAGGAAGTGGTTACATCTGAAGATTTAGATTTATACAAAGTTGATAAGCCCTAAAGGTTAACTTCGCGACTAAGTAAAAGCATAACAAGGTGAGGTATTCATATTTCACACTTGTCATATATGATTGCCAATCCAAGTCATTCATAAGAAGGAAAATATCCCACTACACTTACCCACGAGGTTTATTCACTCGGTAGATGCCAAAATCAACGGTTACGGGCTGATTTGTCAATTAGGCCCCTTTTACAATGATCTAAGGGTTGAAATTTAACGTACATGGTTAATTTATGATATATAAGCACGATATAAAGTTTTACATAAAACAGATCATGAAAACTATGTGTTCTGAAATTCAAGGGTCTAGGTTAATGACATTTTTGTAATTATTTTTGATCTAAGAGTTTTGTGAAATCTAATGGTTATACATGGTTATATGTAGCTTTATTAACAATTCTTCTAAAAGGAATTACATCTAAATCATTATAGATGAAGAGTTATTCGCTAGTTCATTTTAGGGGATGTACCTGCGTCAAATCACACAATGGATGATCTTGTCTTAAAATCAACGGTCAGATTGCTGGATCTACGAATGAAGATTATTCCCAACGGTTAGGTTCATATTAGGGAATTGATGTAAAGTTAGGATAATTAAATTTGTATCCTATACATGTACATATTAAGTTAACTTTTTGGTAATGCTCGAGAACTTTCAATACTCAAGTATTGAAATGTTCAAGGTGTTACAATCTATCCCCTTAAACAAAATTTCATCATCGAAATTTATTTATTTGTTCCATTTGCACTGATCTATTATGTTTAATATTTCATTATATTCCTCGTGAGGTAGATGTATATGTCTAAGTATGCGTGTAATTGCTGCATGGAAATCGGGACGCTACAATCTACCCCCCTTAAAATAAAAATCTCAACCCCGAGATTTAGTAATTAGATTAGAACGCTTATGCCTTACTTGAACATGGTTTCAATCATTCTAAATTTTGGGGTATACCATGAAATTTTCGTTTCATCATACGAGCATCCTAGTCGGATTAGACGACAATGGAGATAAAATTTTAGAGGAAGATTGATGGAGACCTAAGTGATCTGTTGAAAATTTTTAAAATTTTTCGATGCGTCTTTTATCTGCAACTGGCGGGGAATTCATTATATGTCAGAATTTCATTAAAATAGTTAAAAATCCTAAAATAAATTAGAAGGTCTCTATTCTTATAAGGGAAACTTATTCTTCTTAATTAGTACTCTATTTAAGGATGACCTTTAGTTTAAGATAAGTTTATTTGGAATTTTATTTTATTGTTTTAAAATTTATTACGGGGGTACCTAGATTCAAAATTTCTAAATTTTATGTCAAACTTAATGTTTCCAATGGGAAACTTGAATGTAGGTTTTTAATTCTTCAACTTTCTAATTCCGTTAGGAAATAGTCCTAAGTACAGATATCTAATTCAAGATTCTATCCTACTCGCGTAAAGCTTATGAAGGTTCACTCCCCTCAGGCCCAGTTAATCTCATTCGCATGCTTTAATACTAACTGTAACATCCTGAATTTTCACGGCTAGATTTTATACTCGTGCCCGAGAAAATCGGGTGTTAATAATGTAAAACTTAGATGATTTAGAAATCGCAACTTATTTATTTATTTATATTTAAATCATATCCGGATACATTCATGAAAGTAACATTCACAAGAATAAAATCGACTGGATTGATTATTTAATCAGATTAAAAAAATTCAATAAATATTCAAATGCCTTCTTAATGGAAACTTATTACATTAATCAAATTCGCAGCGAAAGTATAAAACTAAATAATAAAACTATCTTCGTATTCTTTCAGTATGGTTTTCTATAGGGAGATGGTCCTATAAGTCTTAAAACTGTACATCACCTGCATTATTTATACGGTTGGGAGAGGGTCAATGCCCTACTTAAAGTGATGGTTATCCTTTAAGATTAACAGTAATTCAAGAGATTCATAAAGGTAATGTAAAGGTTCTGATATATCCCGTAGTCCACAACTACAAGAGGTATCAATGCACAAGCAATGTATATGAGATGCATGCCTAACAAAGTATATGTAGTTTATCACATTTAGCGATCACCACAATATGGAATACGATTATAGTTATCTGACTCGTCCCACATCCCATACTACAGAGATTCACCGGTGTATCCCACGTTTAACATAGATTTATGCGCTTATCCCAAAATAAACATAACACATGACTGAGTGTATCACGCAACCCGGATTGGAGCAACTAATTGCGACATCCAACCCCAAAAAAGAAAAGATCGAATTCGATCGACTAACTGCGACATCCAACCTCTAAAAAGAAAAGAATTAATGTAACACGTACAATGATTTACACTATGCCAAAACAGCGAAAAAAGGATGGTCGAAAACCGTCTCAAATGGCCATAAAGGACGGTCTTGGACCGTCGCAAGGACTGTCATATTTTAAGGCGTTGTATTACTTAAAGGATGGCCATAAACCGTCTCTAATGAAGGACAGTCATGGACCGTCTCTAAAGAAAGACGGTCTGACCGTCTATAAGGGTAGACAGTAAATGTCTGTTTTGAAGCTAAAAAGGACGGTCCATGACCATCCGTAAAAAATACTGCTATAGGCAAGCCTTTGATGAACTATAAAAGGACGGACATGGACCATCCCTGCAAAGGACGGTCATCAACCATCCTTAAAAAGGACGTTTATATGCCTTAAAAAGGACGGTTAGACCGTCCTTTTTAAAAACTACTTTGGACCATCTCTAATGAACCCAAAAAGGACAGTCTTAGACCGTCCCTGATGCTAAAAGACCTGATAATAAAAAAATTTAATATATAATTCAATTGAAACCTGTATTTTTTAATATTTTAAACATAAAAAAATGTTGCAATACAATTAAAACTAAATATTAAACAAAATTTATATTACTTCACAAATAAAAATATAATATTTACAACAATAAATTAAAAATAGTCTCGAATAAAAATAAATAAATAAAAAATAAATCCTCTGTGATCTACTCCTAGCACGAGTAGCGTCAAAAGACTGAAGTGCTTGTAGGCCTAAATTTAGGCACAATTAATTAAAATCCTGCACACAAGAAAAAAAAAAAAGAGTCAAAATGTAGCATTCAACAAAGATAAAATAAATGAATTAAAAAATATGCCATTAATTACAAGGTTGAAAGATTTTATCAACAATGACTTATACAAAGAACTAGAATATGCTTTTAGGGGAATCAATTGACCAAAATACCTTTTTTTCCCTTTTGATTTTCCCCTAGAAAGTCTCAAGGTAAAGCATTTTTAGGCTCTCATGGTGTGTTCATCACATTCAACCCATAAAACAGGTTCATTCCACCATGATGATCATGTGAGGCTAAAAAATTAAGTCCAATAATCAGATGGGCTACATATGAATTTGAAGGTTTTAGGGTGGTTTAGGCCAATCTTTTATTCCATTCCAATACAATAAACATTGGATTTAACAGACAATGTGAAATTGAGAATAGGTTAACGTTTAGGTTTAGGAAATCGAGTTCGAGTTCAGGAACGGGTTTAGGTTTGGGCTTTCAAGTTTAGGTTTAGGCTTAGGTTAGGGAGTTGAGATTATAATTAGGTGTAGGTTTAGGTTTAAGGATTTGAGAATACATTTAGGTTTTAGGTTTAGGTTTAGGTTATAGGTTATAGGTTTAGATTTACATTTAGGTTATAAGCTGTAGGTTTAGGGAATTGAAAATAGGTTAAGGTTTAAGTTTAGGAAATCGGGTTCGGGTTCGGGATCGGGTTTGGGTTCGGGATCGGGTTTAGGTTTGGGTTTTCAAGTTTAGGTTTAGGTTTAGATTTAGGTTAGGGAGTTGAGATTAGGATTAGGTGTAGGTTTAGGTTTAGGGATTTGAGAATACATTTAGGTTTTAAGTTTAGGTTTAGGTTTATAGGATATAGGTTTAGGTTTACGTTTAGGTTAAGGTTTAAGTTATAAGCTATAGGTTTAGGGAATTGAGAATAGGTTAAGGTTTAGATTTAGGAAATCGGGTTCAGGATCGAGATCGGGTTTAGGTTTGGGTTTCAAGTTTAGGTTTAGGTTTAAGTTAGGGAGTTGAGATTAGGATTAGGTGTAAGTTTAAGTTTAGGGATTTGAGAATACATTTAGGTTTTAGGCTTAGGCTTAGGCTTAGGTTTAGGTTTTAGGTTAAGATTAGGTTATAGGTTATAAGTTTAGGTTATGGGTTATAGGTTAAGGTTTTAGGTCATAGGTTTTGGTTTAGGTTTAGGTTAAGGTTTAGATTTAGGTTATAAGCTATACGTTTAGGAAATTGAAAATTGGTTTACGTTTAGGTTTAGAAAAACGGGTTCAGGTTCGGGATCGGGTTTAGGTTTGGGTTTTCAAGTTTAGGTTTAGGTTTAGGTTTAGTTTAAGGAGTTGAGATTAAGATTAGGTGTAGGTATAGGTTTAGGGATTTGAGAATACATTTAGGTTTAGGTTATAGGTTAAGGTTTAGGTTTTAGGATTTAGATTTAGGTTTAGGTTTAGGTTTAGGGAATTAGGAATAAATTAAGGTTTAGGTTTAGGAAATCAGGTTCGGATTCGGAATTGGGTTTATGTTTGGATTTTCAAGTTTAGGTTTAGGTTTAAGTTAGGGAGTTGAGATTAGGATTATGTGTAGGTTATAGGTTTAGATTTAGGGATTTGAGAATCCATTTAGGTTTTAAGTTTAGATTTATGTTATAGGTTATAGGTTTAGGTTTACATTTTAGGTTAAGGTTTAGGTTTAGGTTATAAGTTTAGGTTTAGGTTTAGGTTTAGGTTTAGGTTTAGTTTAAGGAGTTGAGATTAAGATTAGGTGTAGGTATAGGTTTAGGGATTTGAGAATACATTTAGGTTTAGGTTATAGGTTAAGGTTTAGGTTTTAGGATTTAGATTTAGGTTTAGGTTTAGGGAATTAGGAATAAATTAAGGTTTAGGTTTAGGAAATCAGGTTCGGATTCGGAATTGGGTTTATGTTTGGATTTTCAAGTTTAGGTTTAGGTTTAAGTTAGGGAGTTGAGATTAGGATTATGTGTAGGTTATAGGTTTAGATTTAGGGATTTGAGAATCCATTTAGGTTTTAAGTTTAGATTTATGTTATAGGTTATAGGTTTAGGTTTACATTTTAGGTTAAGGTTTAGGTTTAGGTTATAAGTTTAGGTTTAGGTTTAGGTTTTAGGTTAAGATTTAGGTTTTAAGTTTATGTTAAGGTTAGGTTATAAGTTATAAGTTTAGTTTATAGGTTAAGGTTTTAGGTCATAGGTTTTGGTTATTGGTTTAGGTTTAGGTTTAGGTTATAAGCTATAGGTTTAGGAATTGAGAATAGGTTAAGGTTTAAGTTTAGGAAATCGGGTTCGGGTTCGGGATTAGGTTTATGTTTGAGTTTTCAAGTTTAGGTTTAGGTTTAGGTTAGGGAGTTGAGATTAGGATTAGGTGTAGGTTTAGGTTTAGGGATTTGAGAATACATTTAGGTTTTAGATTTAGGTTTAGGTTATAAGTTTAAGATTAGGTTTAGGTTTAAGTTAAGGTTTAGGTTATAAGCTATAGGTTTAAGGAATTGAGAATAGGTTAAGGTTTAGGTTTAGGAAATCGGGTTCGAGATCTGATTTAGGTTTGGGTTTTCAAGTTTAGGTTTAGGTTTAGGTTAGGGAGTTGATATTAGGATTAGATGTAGGTTTAGGTTTAGGGATTTGAGAATACATTTAGGTATTAGGTTTAGGTTTAGTTTATAGGTTATAGGTTTAGGTTAAGGTTATAGGTTTAGGTTTAGGTTAGGTTATAGGTTTTTGGTTAAGGTTTATGTTATAGTTATAGGTTTTCGGATTTGAGAATAGGCTTAGGTTATAAGTATAGGTTTAGGTTAAGTTATAGGTTAAGGATTAGGGAATTGAGTTTAGGTTATAGATTACAAGTTATAGGTTATATGTTTAGGTTAAAGTTTAAGTTATAGGCTTTGAGATTTGAGAATAGGTTTAGGTTATAAGTATAGATTTAGGTTAGGTTGTAGGTTAAAGTTTAGGGAACTGAGTTTAGGTTGCTGGTTTAGGTTATAGATTATAGGTTTAGGTTGTAGTTATAGGTTTTGGGATTTAAGAATAGGTTTAGGTTATAGGTTAAGGGTGTGGTCCCTGCAAATCATCTAAACACGGCCTACTCCAATTGGTCAGGCCCTTCCAATGTTGTCCATAGAAAATGGACAGCTTCATCATGGTCATAACAGCGGTTCCCACCTTTCAGGAACCCTCGCTCAACATCCAGATAGCTCCGACGCACATCCGGGTATGCTCCATTAATTTCGAGCAAATACATAAACACGGCCTGTCCAAATGGCTAGGCCCCTCCAATGTTGTCCATAGAAAATGGACAGATTCACTATGGTCATAACAGCGGTTTTCACCTTTCAGGAACCCCCGACATCTAGATAGCTCCGACACACATCCGAGTCTGCTCCATTACTTTCGAGCAAATAAATAAACACGGCCTGTCCAAATAGGCAGGCCCCTCTAATGGTCATAACAGAAGTTCCCACCTTCCAGGGACCCCCGCTCAACATCCAAATAGCTCCAACGCACATCCGAATACATAAATGGGTACAAGTTCAAAGAACATTATTAGTAATGTTTCAAATGCATACCTCCCTTAGAAAGTCCTTCAGTTGATCCTCATGAAAGTCCTGATCTGTAAGAACCTTAACGGCAACATCCTGCATTCCATGATTGAATAAATAAGAAGATGCATCACCTTTACTTTCAAATCAAACAAAAATGGGACAGAACCATGTAAGAAACACGAAGAAAAATGTGAATTTCTTTGAATATGATAGAGAGATTGGTCCAGGAACTGAACCACAAATTACTCTCATCAGGTTAGTTATCAGAATAACATTTCTAGAGAAGTTCCCTGCATTAAACACTTGCCTATGTAATTCAATTGTCTTCAGTAAAATCAAATTACTATCTTAAAAGAAATGCACACCACACATGCGAAACGTCATTTTCAGACCAAACTACACTTGCTATTTTCAAATCTCACGCGGCCACTTCATTCCCCAACTATCTCCCTCGATTTCCCCACTCACATCTCTGTCTCTCTCTTGAAGCAAAAAAGAAGAAAAAAAAAAAACTATGTTTTTTCAATCCATCTTCCATTTTCTTCTTAATAAGAAAATCCATATTTACTAATATTCCCATTTTTCTATTTTTCAAAAGAATGAGTTCGGACTCCGAAAGCGTCAGCTCCAACACTCGTACTTTCAGCCCAAACCCTAACCAAGGACTCTAAAATTACCAAACTGCCACTGTGCGAGAACCCCCCAAATCTAGGAAAATCTAATGACTTACAGTCAACTATTGCACAGTATATGAAATGGGAAGTAAATAGTGAACCAAAATGTCCATGCTTATGCAATAAACCAAAAAGATAAATTGAAAACTTTCCAATAGTGTGCATTTTACCAGACTTAGGGAAATGTGAATGTTGTGAATCACCTGCCAAAGGAATCTACTAAAAAGCAAGGAACTCCAACATAGCTTTGTAAAGCATGAAGGGAAAGCAGGAGGGATTCCCAAGCGAGGAAGAGTCTGTTTTAAAATGTTAGCAAGTGCAAAAGAATGGGAAGCAGGAGAGGGCGCAATGAGGCTAAATACTCTTAATCAGGTTCACTTTCTCTTAATCATGCAAAATTCTATAAAAGAGAAGAAAATACAAATTATGGCTCATGTGAAAAGCAGTGGAGAAATGCAACCCATTTGTAAAACAAAATCAAAGATTCCCAAGTCTGGAAACTTGGGTCACTAATTGGACTCCCAGGCAAACCAAAACCATCTTTTTATGACATTCAATAATTCTCTGTGGATTGTACAACTTATCTGAATCAAATAATCATTCCAACAAAAAAAAACACTTAGCAAAGGAAACATACTCACCCCATACTCACAGATGGCAATGGTTTTAAGAACCACAAACTCATAACAGTCCATAAATGGCAAAATCACAATGTCGCCAAAGTAATCTGATTCCTTCTTCAGCACTGCATTGATTTCCTTCCTCAGATTCTACAACATGTCAGTCTTCAGAATGAGTAGAAATTCAGTAGACAAGAAACCAATAAACATACAAGTACAGAACCCACACACCAATCCATAGCTCATGTGGTAGACTTAAATTCAGATTCTGATGTGCCATAGAGCTCAATAAGCTTAATCTTGTCTACTTTAAGCTGCAAAACAAGTAAACACTGAAGTGTAAGAAACATTTTAAAAAATCAGGCAGGTTGAAATGGAAAGAGAAGAAAGGATTTCAATGATTAGCTACCTAGTGTCATTTTGCAATTTGCACACATTGTGTACCTTCTCTGGTATGCAAACAGGAACACCATCATCTCTTAGTACCTGGAAAGGAAAGGAAAGAAAACTGATGGAATCAGCGCAACATTCAACATAGTGCATTTCAGTTTTTAACACATGCAAACATTTATGGATCCTTACCCTTGTAAGCTTTCATTCAACATTTCAGACAAGAAATTAATCTACCTTAAGCTAGTTTAAACCAAAGATGAGATCGAGAACATGGCAGGTTCAGATTGACATTCTAACGTTAGTGATTTTCCGAAGGTTTTTCAATTTGCAGCAATTAATTTCTTGCTAACAGAATTCATGAATACTGAAAGAAATAACTGGTTGTGGTGTACCTCATCATTGTCATCATTAGAGATGTCCAGCTCCTCGTCTTGTAGAGAAATAAACCAAGTACACAGTGGTGCAGTTGGATGACGCCAACATGGTAAGAGAAACTGATATCTGAGAGAGAGAGAGAGAGAGAGAGAGAGACATCTATATGCCACATGGATATGATGACTCTACACATCTATATGCCACAAAGAGCATGACAGTTGCACATGAAGACAGTGGCTTTAAGAAGTACTTGAAATATAGGGAAAATGTTAAAATATAGCAGAAAGTTAAATCAATTGAATCAAAACCAGTACCTTGGAGAGGCCATTCCATGTTCCTTGGGACTATATTCCTCTGCAATACAAGAGTTCCACAAAGGTTACTTAATGTAATATCGATAAATGATCTATACAAAGGAAATACAACAAAATAAGGCAAAGGAAGGATATGCAATTTCGTAGTTGTTTTGACTGGAATTTGAAAGACCAGAGCAAAATGTGGACAAGTTCAACATGAATGCATGTCCATTAGTAACATAACAACATTCAATTAAAATGGTGCGGGTAAAACCTCCCAAATGGAATCCATGGGAATCTGTGTCATGAAAATCTTGGGTAACAATCTTTTCTTGCCTCACTAATCACTATCCAAATAGACCCTTAAGTTCAAGTTCTTTAATTAACTACATCAACTACCACTGCATATTGTTATCTCCCTAAAACAAACCCTAGCCTCGCTGATCCATGATGTACCAAAAAAAAAAAAAAAACACAAGATAGAAATGAACCATGAGCTAAAAAACTAAATGCAGTCACTCTAATGTGATTGAAGGTAGAGAAGACACTAACCTTCCTCACACTGAACAAAATAGAAAAATGACTTACCTAGAGGACTCTTCCATCCATGCCATCAAGAATATTTGACTAGAGGTCTTTTACTAGTGGTAATTTGTTAAATATGAACAAAGAAATTCAACAACCCACCTTAAATCATTCAAGGAGTGCACATTTTGGGAATTGAATTCCGATGGGAATTCATTTCCCACCCTTTCCTAGGACCCAAACACAAATTCATCCCCTCATGGAGTCCATTTCCCCGGGCTGGATTTCCAAGAGCCAAGCCAGTAATATGAAAAATTTTGAAGACAGAGCCAACCCTATGTTCCAATTCATAAGATGAAGCTTGCTAAATAATGCAAATAGGTTGGCCTTTTATGCTGATTGTTTCGCATTACAGTTTATTTAACTCTCTTGCAGTGAGTTATCAATGGATGTGAATGTAGACTAGTAGCCCACCGATCAGGTCATGGATCCAGGAGGTGTGTTTGATGAAACTTTTATGGCCTAATGCATTGAATATCCCAATTCCAGCTATAGAATGATTTTATAATTAATACTTCTTTAAAAATATACAATAGGACTTACATCACATTTCCCAATTCCTATTTTTACTTGTAGGTTTTATCAAGGGTAAAAACAATCTGATTTCAGCCCATTCAGGGTGCCAGCTCTCCATCCACAAAACATACCAAATCTACTAGGTTGAATCGGTTGAGTCAGAATTTTCAACCCACCAAAACCAAGTCATAGTTTTCCAACCCTGATCCCACAATCAAACGGTGGAATTTTATTTGTCTAGCTTATTAAATCTAATTAATGGTAGATAAATATAGGATTTCAAATTCTACTTCCGTAAATATGCCAACGTAGAACATATGAACAGGATCCAGGTTCTTCTTTTGTTGAGTACCACACGTGCCATGGACTAAAATACGGTCCATTCATGGCCAAACAAAGTAAAAAGGAAGAAGCATATGGTTAAGAAAAAAAGAAAAGATAGATGGTCCAAATTCATGGCCAAACAAAGGAAAAAGGAAGAAGCATATGACCTGATGTGCACAACATGGCAGAAGTTCACCTGATGGATGGCCTGGATCTTGTAGAAATGCCACATTGGCATGTGGGAAGAGGATTCACAATCCTACCCTATAAGCAAGCTGTAGATAAACATGTTGATATTTAACAAAACCGTAGTGTGTTTATTATCCTTAAAGCAGCTTGCAATTCTGAAAGATCACTGCAGCTGAAAGGAAGATCCTCTATTGAACTTGGAGATGCCCATAATACTCCAAAGACTTGAAGAAAATGGTAGCACATGAAATGTGCATGGGATCTATGAATAGTCTAGATTGATGGACTAACCTTGAAGCTTTGATACAACATGATAGACGAGAAGAATAAGATAATGTAAATTTTCAAACTGAAATTTCATTAGAACCTCTCATTTGTGCAAAAGTCATTGTAGAGCTTGGTATGGAGCACACCTTTTCAATTGTATCAACGTTGAAGTCACTATGCCACTTCAGCATCTTTAAATACATATCCTTTGCTTTTGTGCATGTTGAAAGCCCCCATTCGAAGAAACTGTTGGTTTTTAGAGAGAAAAATAATTCAGACATGTTTTTCCCCTAGGTTAGAATAAGAGTCTTGCTCGCTTGCTTTCTCAAAAAATAAAAAAATAAAAATTGCAGGATGGAAAGCAAAATGCTTTATTGGTGGTAGAACTATATTGGTAAGACATGTTTTATCAGGTACGATAGTCCATTCACCATCTGCAATTCAGTTCCATTATAAGTTATTTGGTGGATGCAGGCTTTGCATGGAAACTTTCCTTCACAGGAAAAATATGTATATAAACAACATTGTTGGAGTTGGAAGCATATGTCTTCTAAGATTTCAATGGGTCTTGGTATTCGTCAACTATCTGGTGTATGACGGTTTTATGTTCCTTCCTAATTGTCTTTGTGGTTTTATTTCATTAGCCAACTTTGGGGTGGCAGGGAATCCAAAGGCACATTATGCAGTATACAGTTTTCCACCTTTTCCACTCCAAATCTTAGTTGCGGGATCCTTAGTTACAGGAATCCGAAGACATCTAACAACTGTTAACGAGTTGCACTGAAACAAGTTGCAAATCTGCCTTTTCTGAAATGCATTTCAGATGGCCCTATTTCACATGTGTATAGGCAAATGCACCATGGTCAAGATGAACTATTTCACATGTGTAAGTTACAACTACCATCAAGAAACATGTTTTCCTGAATGGTGTGGATCTATTACCAAAAAAAGGAAATTGTTTGGATCTGTTTTCAGCAAACTTGCAATTTCTGCAAGATGAAATTTTCCCATGCAATTTGGATCTTACCATTTTCATTGAACCCATTTGTTTAATAGCCACCAATCTGAGGGTAAGGCTCATCTGCTCAGAGTATTTCAGGCCAGTTTCCACATCCCATGGCATGATCTCATCCATACGAATGTTGACATCATCTTGTTATATCAATTATTCTCCAAGCCAGAAGTAATATGGTTAGTGATGTCTTGGTAAAATGATTCCTCAAGGAATCAAAAGCGCACACAACTACATGGATGATTCTTAATCATGATTGGGCTTATTATGTTCTAAATGATCACTACCATCAATTTTTCATGAGACACTGGTCAGGTGAATAGGTTCGTGCCTCAAAAAGAACAGGCTGGAATGAATGACCTAGATTGATTTGTAGGCCCATGTTAGTCTAAATGCAAGCACATAAGTTCACTCCCGTATAGTGTTTCTATCTTGCTATCTATAGAGAATGACTCGGTAGTTATTGGTTTTATCCCTCTATTTAAACAGAATGATTCAGTAGTTATTAGTTCTATCCCTCTATTATTGAGAATGACCAAGTAATTATTAGTATGACCATATTTATTGTAAGAGGCAGACATAAACCTGTTAGAAAATACAAAACACTAGGGCTTGCTTTCCATGTTGCTTCTTTTACAAAACAATTCATGGATGAATAGTTTCCTATACCAAACAATGACGTGGAAAGTGATGTAAAGCATTTGGTGAAATGAATCAAATCGCATCAGAGTAAGCGTCAAACTCCAAACTACAGTTTTTTTCTGGCAAAAGATTAATAATAGTCAATATAAACACAAGAAATGTAAACGAGTGCTTTCCAAAGTCTAAAATATCAAACTGGGGCTCCACCAACATGCTAAAAACAAATCAACACAACCCTATCCTTTGGAGATGCTCTGGCATGATCTACTTTTGAGACAAACATTCAAAAAGTGTTCAACCAAACAAGTCCTATTCACTATGGAAAAAAAAAAAAACACTACTATTCAAAGGAAATCATCTCCACACAAAAACCATTCTAATTAAGACTTCTTCCCCACAAAACCCAAATCAAATAAATAAGATACAAAAATCAGCTTGACAAAGTTTGGATTACTTGGCAGTTTCAGCAAATAGGGATTAACTAATAAATTACCATGGTAAATCATTTCCACAGGAATACAGACCAGGAATCCACCATTACCATGCCAATATTTTAGATAAAGGTGTAATTAATGGAGTTTCATATTCGGCTGATTGATATAAAAAGCAGATTGCATAGTTATGAAGCATCATTAAACTCATAAACAAAAGCTTCAACACCTAAAGGACATCTATTTTATCAATAAACATCAATCATGCAGGTTTCTGTGTTATGCACAATGGCAGTAAACAATGCCAATGACAAAAATGTGAAGGCTCAGAGGTATCACTTACCAAAAAGAATAAACAAATAGACAAATAAATAAAAACCATAACCAGATATTTGTTCTTTCAGGTAGCTCGCCTGTGCTGCATAGGGTCCCCAGAACTTAAAACACACATCACTAGTAATAACTGCAATCTGGTTGTCCCTCCACAAGCGGCTGCTTGATGGTGCTTGTTCACCCATGCATAGAATGTTGCCTTCAAATTACTTGGCTTCATCCGCATCATTCATTAAATGAAATGTATTGTCATTTCTTTTCATCGTCATTAAATGATGTGTATTGTCATTTCTTTTCACCGCTACCTTACTTCCAAGTGATGGAAAACTGGACATTGAGTTGATAGCGAGAATCTGAACTCTATCATCAATCAAATCAGAAAATAAAGGTAGAAAGCTAAGTCTATAAGAGCATCTTCAGACCAAGAACAGTGACAGAGTAATGAAGAAGATTACCGAGATCATAAATAGCAGTTGTAAAGCCATGGCGGGATATTGCAAACAAGGCACGTGAATTTTTTTCTTCCTTGCCCAAAATAATGAGGGAAAAAAAAAATGACATCAGAAGAAATGCTTACTAGCCACTGCAAAGAGCAGCTAATGTGATTTGGTTATAATGGTGAAGAGCAAAAAAATGGACTTTTTTTTTCCTTTTTATTGCTGGTAACAAATACAACAATGTGATAACAAAAAAGAAAAAGAGAAAAAGAAAAAGAAAAGAAAAGAATAAATGCCTACCAGTAGGGAAGCACTTGTAAACTGATACACACAAGTACTCAATGTTCCACTTCCCCTTCAAAATCATAGAATTACTAGATGCTTCTGGTTATTATATAGCTTATTTTATACTCTCTTTTTTTTGTCACTCCAGCTCCCACCTCCTGATACTTCTGGTAATGAAAGATCAACACAGATTTAAATATAGACATCACAAATGTACATGCACATGTTTAATCCCTGGTTTGGAACAGAGCACAAAGGAATTTTTCTTTTTACAATATCTGAAATACCTCTGCTGCATCATTCCTATGTTAAAAATAGTGAAAGTATCTTCTGCTATAACCTGCAATGAGGAACTCGATTTAACCTTTAGAGCTGAAATTGTTAGCAGAGATGAACCCTCAACTCGCATTTTCACCTAGCTCCCACCATCCAAATCAGCCCCAAGCAACCCAAATATGCCAAGGGAGAAATTGCGGGATTAAACTTCCAGATACACAAGTACCAAACGTGTTGGGGGTTGAACAAGTCAAGTCAGGAGTTTTCAAAACTGTAACTCAATGCCTTAATTGTCCACTTCTTGTCTAAAAGAACGTGGGTGGGATCTGACATCCCTATGCAGAATAGAATCCTACAAGCAGCTGCTTCATGGAGATATTCCAAGCTCCTTGCAGCTCCAATTGCAATGCCAACATGAGTTCCCTAGTCTATGGGCTCTTTCCCTTGGATCCAATCTAAACAATCTCTTAGATCTCCATTCAACATGTACTCAAATACCAGGCCTCATAGATTCCTTGGGACTGAGAAATAGCCAGGAAAAGGTACTACATGACAGCTTGGTCATGATATTAGCTCAACCTGAGAAAGCAAAATTCCATATGGTCATGATAGATTACAAACTACGAACTAAGTCCTCCTGGCTCAGTTCTGAGCTAATCAATGAGATTTTTCAAAACTGATTTCATATTTAGCTCCAATCAAAATTCCTAACTTCTCTCCAAGTTGATTGATAAATCAAGCTCCAAAGTGATCTCTAAGACTAACCTCTGACTTGAAGGAACAATAGCTCTTAGATTTATCCACAAAAACAGCCTAATTTTCTGAATTATCAACTTTCCCAATTGTTTGTGGGAAGTTTGGGAGAGACCCACTTCTGAAACAGGGAGAAAGGAGAATAATATATATATATATATATATATATATATATATATAACAGAGGAGAATCTGAGATTTGATAGGAACATCACTGTCGAACTTTCCATTTCTGGGTATCATCCACCGGATCTTGAATCTGAAAGACAAAACAATTTGCATCCCTTATTGTGACCACATAAAGACCAAAGAAAACCTTAAGATGAGAAGGAAATAAATCTTCCAAATGCTAACTATGTTTGTTGAAATGCACTACCAAAAGGACTTGTTTGAGTTGGAGTTGATCAAAAGCCTAGCCTCCAAAGGCAGGCTTCTGCCCAAATACAGAAGATGTTGTTTCAAGGAAGAAAAGACTTTTAGTCAGACGCCAATAGAATTACTGCATGTCACATAATAAACACTTGAAGCCAATTCACACGGTAAAATAAAAAAATAAAAATAAAAAATAAAAACCATTCGACTGAATACTTTCCCTCCACATCTCGTAAATAGGATTTTTCTAAAGAGATTGTTTCTGTCAGGCATTTCATCAAACATGCAACAGGCATTGTCAAGCTAGACCATTGGATGTATCTAAAGATCATGCAATTCCATGTAACGAGATCAAACCCATCAATTTGCTTGAAGATGGAGACGTATGAATCTAGTATCAAACTTAAGAAAGAAAAATATCTCCACTATCAAAATCGTAGGAATTGCAAATGAAAACCGTAGGAAGAGAAGTCACAAAAATTACATTTTAAAAAAGAAAATTAATCTTCCAAACTGTAGGAATTGTACATGAAACAAAGAAAATCCATAAAAATCAATAGACCTTGGAGTATCCATCCGTATGAAAAGCTTTTCATACTCATGGAGAGATGTAGTCCACTCGCCACCTGCACCTGCCGCAATGAGTCCACGAACCGGAAGACGAGCGATGGCTTCCAGCCCGCCATCCAGAGAGGCATTCTCCAGTGAGTTCAGCGACGTTAGAGAAGAGGGAATTAGAAATGAGGAGGGAATTGGAAAAATCCCTCTTCCGAAATGAGATGTTAGTTTCAAATCCGCAAGTTGTGAGTTTTCCATAATTTAGCACATTAACTACATTAATAGCCCTACATTTAAGGGACCATTTGATAGATCATTAAGATAGTTTTATATGATAAAAAGTTTAAATATTAACCTATAATAATTAGACCCATTATTTAGATGGTCTGGATAACTCTATATATCATTGCCACTATTATTAAAAATGAGTCGCCACTATTTTATATTAAACACAAAAATCACACATTGTTTCTCTAACCAAATAACGTCACTTGCGCTTTAGATCTGGTATGGATGTGTCCCCCACCGTGATGCGTGTCAAACATCTACTCCATCAGTTAGATGTAACAATCCATGGTAGGCTTAGGGATTAAAAATAAAATTAATATGTAACTTATATAGGACACACCGTATACAAAAGTTAAGAAAGGTTGCTTTCCATTAAAACATTCATAATTATTTTTTGGGCCTACGGAGATGTGGTTCACAAATCCAACCCATCCATTATGTGTGTGCCACTTGGATGAGGGGTCATACCAAGTTTCAGATGCATCCAAATTTCAATTGGGGCCCCACCAAGTACTTTTATATGTTTTAGGCATGTCTTCACATGATTTTAGATGGTATGGCCCATTTGAGTTCCGTATACTGCTCATTTTTGGGATATCCCATAATTTAAAGGGGACCCATCAAATGCACGATGTTAATTTTTGACACACGTCATGGTGTGGTCCACACAGCTTGACTTCATGGGGGAGTTCCCATGAGCTCGACGTACAGAACTCTTTCCATATGTGTGTGTGTGTGTGTGTGTGTGTGTATATATATATATATATAATATTTTAAAAAAATATAAAAACCTATGATGTTTTTGTTATATCCACACCATTCATCTATTTTGAGATATCATTTTAAGTCATGAGCTAAAGAATGAGACAGATAAAAATCTGTAGTGCACCCCACCATAGAAAACAACGGGGAGGGTGATTCCCCCCGTTGAAACTATCCTAAGGCCCATCGTAATGTTCATTTAAAATCCAACTGCTTCAAAAGTTTTTTTTTAAAAAAAATGGTTGCCCTAAAATGATCGTTTGTGCTGGGGTCCATCATCTATGCTGGGTCCACTGGAGCTTTGGATTTAACTCGTTTTTTGGACATTGCCCTAAAATGATCTCTTCAAATAGATGGACGACATGGATTAAACACATACATCATGGTGGGGCCCACAGAGCACCAACCACCAACCATTTGATGGTGTCAGGAGGAGTAGCCAATTTGTTCCCCTTATTTGTGGTGTGGTCCATTTAATTAATCTTTGGACATGAATCATTTTTTGGACAATTCTTTAAAATGATCTCAAAAAATAGATGAACAGTGTGGGTTGATCCCAAATTTTTGGTAAATTCAAAACTCAAGTGGACCATGCCACACAAAACAATGTGGAATAATGATTTCCACCGTTGATATCTTCCTTGGGCCCATAGTAATGTTTATTTGACATCCAACATGTTCATAATATCAAAAAGATATGAATGAAGAGAAAACACAAAAAGATATGAATTATTGTGGGCCAACTTTGTGGTCCATTTAATCTCTTTGCTTGCCGCATGTTTAGAAAGTACAGGAGATCATGGTGAGAGAAGAATACTAGAAAATAGTAATAAAAGAAATTGTATAAAAAATGTTCAAGGTTATTTTCATTTCAAGAATTTGAAAAAAAGAAGTGGTATAAAAAATGTTCAAGGTCATTTTCGTCTCAAAATTTTGAAAAAATAAAAACCGTATAAAAAATGTTCGAGGCCATTTTCGTCTCAAAATTTTTTAAAAAAAAACTGTATAAAAAATGTTTAAGGCCATTTTCGTCTCAAAATTTTGAAAAAAAAAGAAATCGTATAAAAAATGTTCAAGGCCATTTTCATCTCAAAATTTTGAAAAGGTGTTCCATTTGTACGAAGAAAAAATCGAATACTTAGAGCCTTTACTTGGCAGCAGATGAATGAACACAAAAAAGACGAAATGTAGTAATGGATTTTGTTAAGGAAGAAAAAGGCTCAATTAATAAACATCTAAGATAGTATAATCATATAAATTTTAGTTAAAGGTCAATCAATGGTCGATTCCACGAGATTAAATTATATGTTTTAGGGATGTCTTTGCATAGTTTTAGATGCTATGGCCCACCTGAGTTTCGTATACAACTGATATTTGGACTTAAAGGGGACACATCAAATGGATGGTGTTGATGTTCTACACACATCATGGTGGGGCACACAAATTAACCTCACGGGAAGTTCCCATGAGGTAACCTTATAGTACCGTTTCACTATTTAGGTAACTCCTTCATAGGTGTTACTCTAACCGTGTAGGGCCCACCTTAATATATTTTATGTATATTGGCTCCGTCCATTCACTTTATTTTACTGATCATTACCCTTATTTTGACTAGTTACTCACCTCGATCATACTACATATGAGAAAGATATTGGGCAAATAAAATTGATCAACAATTTGAGTGAATTTTGATTTAAACATTTGAAGTTATTTACTCTTCATGTCCGGACTGATCAGATTGTCCAAAAACATTTAAAGGTTATTCATAATATCAAAAATATATAAATTAATAGAAAATATAAACATCAGCTTGATCCAAAACTTCTATGGCCTCTAAGAAATTTTAAATGGTAGAGGTTCAATCACACTATTTCCTGTGGTGTGGTTCACTTGAGCTTTGGATATGCTTCGTTTTTATTCTTTAGACCTCAAATTATCTATTAACATGGACGAATGGAGTGGATAAAATAAATAAATAACGGTGAACCCCACATAGTTTACTCTGGTAAAAGTAACGAGTAACTCACTTAAATGTAGTGGAAAAAGGTTTCCCTAAAACATTCATAATCATATATTGGGCCTGCCTAAATGTGATTCACATATCCAACCCACTCATTATGTGTGTCCCACTTGGATGAGGGGTCAGACCATGTTTCAACCACATCCAAAACTCATGTGGGCCCCACCAAGTGCTTTTATATTTTTTAGGATGTCTTCACATAGTTTTAAATGGTATGACCCACTTGAGTTTCATTTACCGATGATTTTTGAGATATCTCATAACCTAAAGGGGACACATCAAATCCATGGTGTTAATGTTCAACACATATCATGATGGGCCTCACAAAACTTACTAACATCAATTCTTAGATTCTCACGAGGTCATAAGTTGGGTCACAATTTTAACCAGAATGTTTGCCTCATTTTACATGTCTAGTCCATTCACTCTATTTTACTATCAATACTCTCAATTTAACTAGTTACTCGCCTCAATCAAGCTACATATGAGAAAGATATTGGGCATACGAGATTGATCAACAATTTCAGTGAAATTTGATTTAAACATCTGAAGTGATTTACTATTCAATTTGAACTGATTAGATTGTCCAAAAATAATTAAAGGTTCAATTAGTGGATGTGCCTAATAATTTAGTAATTTTATTTTTCACAAATAAATTTAACATTTTTTTTCAAAATGTATATTTTTTTTACTCTTTTAACTAAATATCATTTTTATTATTAATAAATTTAACATTTTTTTACAAAATTTAGTTTTCTTTTTTAAAATATATATTTTTTTACAATTTGTCAATTTTTTCACCATTTTGTTTAATTTTTTAAATTTTCTTTTTCAAAATATCATTTTTTTATCGATTTTTTTTCAACATTATTTAAAGTTCTTAATTTTTTTTTTCAAAATCTAGATTTTTATAAAATTACAAGTTTTTTTTTTCAAAATTTAAATTTTTCTTAAACATTGTTAATTATTGTTCTAAGCTTCTCGACTATTTTTTTTGCGAAATTAATAATTTTTTTGAGCTTTTTAAATTTTGGTTAGAGACCGTCTTTCACAGGGTTAACCGTCTCTAATAAAGACGGTTGTTAACAGTCTCTAATAAAGACAGTCCAGGGCCGTCTCTAATAAAGACAGTCATTACCAGTCTCTGATAGAGTCGGTCTTTGGCTTGACTATAAGACGGCTAAGGACCGTCTTTAATAGAGATGGTCTTTGACAGTCTAAGATTACAGGTAAAAGACGGTCAGTGACCGTATCTAATTTAGACGGCCAATGACCGTCTCAGATGGCCGCATATAAGACGGTCATTGACCGTCCTAAATGATTTGTAGACGATAAAATTTTTATGACAATATTAAGGATGGTCAGGGGCCGTCTAAAATTTTAGAGACGGTTTATAGCCGTCTCTAAAGCGTCTTTAAACCAAGCAATTTTAGAGACGGTCCAAGACCGTCTCAAATTCCGTCTTTTTTTTTTCCATTTTTCAAGTAATGTTACATACATCAATTTATGCACCATCACCCATGAAACATGGAATTACGTGTCACCGCAGGGCCGCAACCGAAAACACATTAGTCTATGATATTTATTTGATCGCTAGATGAGGGATACCCAACATAGTACTTACACCAAAAAGAAAAATTCATTAAATCATGGGAGTTCAGGAATATCAAAGCACATGTCCAAGCCTTAAAGATAAATAACACAAGGCTGATATAATAAGGAGAAGAGAGGCAATGACCAACTCAGCAAAGATACAAGTAGCAATAGCCAATGTAATAAAGAGGAACGTGACAATAGTAAACTTAATAAAAGCAGAGTAGTGATGGCTAACTCAACAAATAGACGAGTGACAATGACCAACTCAAATATAAGAAGAAGTGGTAATAACCAACTTAATAAATTGGAGAGTGGCAAGGGCCAACTCAATTGATAAAGGCAAGGGCAAGGCTTGTATCCATTGTCCCACATAAATTCATAAAGATCATTCATAATTAATATTACACTCTAATCCCAAAGGGTAAATTATTGATGGTAAACTATATAATTACAGGGAGTATTCATAGTATCATGAAAAAATGTAAAAGGCAAGATAAATATAACAACTTAAATTAACATAATCTTAAAGGATAAAACTCTCACTTTAGTTTGTGCTTTATGGTTAGCTTTCTACTTTAATTTACCCGGTTTAGATTAGATTTCATTTAGGAATAGTAGTCTTTAATTAGGCGTGTTCCATTCTACCCCCGAGTCAACTCGGTTAGGTATAATGGAATCCTATTGCAATGAGGAGGAATTTGAGTAGAAATAATGGAAAAAGAAGTTAGGATCAGAACCGTGATCCAATGTGACTTGGGCTTGTTGTGGTTGAGGTGTTGCTCCTGTGGGGCTCGGGGCTGGTCAAACTTAGTTCAATCTTCTTCTTTCTTCAGCAGATATCTCTCTCCCTCTTTTCCCTTTCTTCCTTCCTCTCTCATTTTTCCTCTCTTTCTCTGCTCTTTTTCTCTCTTTCTCATAGTCTTTCTTTCCTTCTCTCTCTCTCTCCCTCTATGCCTCTCCCGTTCGAGGATGGGAGGAGATTTTATAGGCCGGGGGCCTCCAGACTCTTCTACGTAATTCCTTGCGCAAACTTGTTACGCAACACCCTGATCCATAACTCAAGTGGTAGACTGAGTGAAAGATACCTCGTTTTAACACTGAGGTCTTAGCATCGATCCCTTGTGGGGGTGGTTAAAGTGTAGTGTCAACTGACAGTGTTGTGTACTAACAAGCTAACCTAAAAAAACCTGTTACGCAGTAAGAATCAAAATTTACGCACCCCATGTTTTGCGTAAACAGATAGTCGGCCAGTTGGATACAACCTTCCACTTATTTCTCCTTCCGCTTGCTACTGATTTAGTCAATTTAACACATGGATGTCCTGGATTGTTGGGAAAGAAGGTATTAACGGTCCAGATCAGTTTCTTTGATGGCTTCTTGAGACGTCAGTTGTCGCATCTTATGGTTCGTTTTTTCTATAAAATTCGGTGGAGTGCTACACCCGTCCCTTTCCTACACATCTTCTACTGTTATGGAAGCCTTCGAAACTATTGGGGGAGGATTTTGGATGGCTGAGATCATTCCATGGCTGGAGCGTGGCCCAGTCTATCACGAGCTGTCCGTTTACAGCTATTAACAATCCGATTGGTTATGTGCGACCTTTGGCACACGTGGCTATTCGAAAGCGTGTGGGGAGATCTAGGGTCCATTCAGTTTGACCCGGGGATTCTAATGAACAGTTTAGATCACTTGATCCATTCCGAATGGTGGCCCACAACTCCTCTCATGTGGGTTTGTTGTCTGTCCGTTGCGATCGGGAGAATTTTAAAGGGAGAATGTTTCCTCCTTTGGTTCGGGTCAGTGTTGTTTTGACTGACCTTTGGTTTTGGTGCTCCGCAGGAGTGTACACATTCTGTGTACAGTCGCCACATGTGTGGGGCCCACGGTGATGGTTAATAAAATCCATACCGTTTACTATTTTCTATGCGTCCCACTAGGTTATGTGGCCAAGGATGGTGTAAATCCACAACTCAAGTGGACCATGCTAACGGGCTACACCCCAAATCTAAAATACAGGTCGTTACACTCACGGTTTTCATGGGCGTTGCTATAGTGTGTGGGAGAGTTTCTTTTCCAAATCGGTTCTTTAGTTGGCGGGGTCCACTAATGGTGGAGATCATCCCATATGGAGCATTGAGATCCGGTGATGATAATCCTTGTTGAGGCATGCTTGCTTTAGGAGTAAGAGACGGAGGTAGTTTCGTTTTGAATTTGAACACAACTGGTTGTAGAAGGGTTGCCAGCTTAGAGGGACGTGACCTAATGTAGCATTAAGTGAGGTTCGCTTGTGATGAGTTATTGGAAAATCCACTCCCTCCATCGATTTGAGCTTTAAGTTGTTTTATCTTGAAAAGTCTCTTAGCGGGTGCCAAATTGGACTTGATCTAAATTATCGGTCCACACTTAATGATTAGAGCCCAAATTTAGAGAAAATGTGTAGTCAAGATAGGTAGAAAATTGGACAAATTTGGTGGTTGATCGATGGTGGGAAAGGCATAGATCTGAAATTTCACCTTTTGTGTCAAAAGGAAGGAGTTGGCTTCAACGTTCAACGATGTAGGATCATAGATTGGGGTCCAAATTTTGTACGATATCGTAGTCATGTGAAGCTAAGGTGTGGTCCAAGTTTGAGTTACTATGGATGGCAGAAAGTGGTTAGATCTGAAGATTTATATTTATACAAAGTTGATAAGCCTTAAAGGTTAACTTCGCGGCTAAGTAAAAGCCTAACAAGGTGGGGTCTTCATATTTCACACTTGGCCCATATGATCATCAATCCAAGTCATTCATAGGAAGGAAAATATCATACTACAACTACCCACGAGGTTTATTCACTCAATGGATACCAAAATCAATGGTTACGAGTTGATTTGTGAATTGGGCCCTTTTTACAATGATTTAAGGGCTGAAATTCAACGTGTATGGTTAATTTATGATAAATAAACATGATATAAAGTTTTATATGAAACGAATCATGGAAACTATGTGTTCTAAAATTCAAGGGTCTAGGTTAATGACATTTTCATAATTATTCTTGATCTAAGAGTTTTGTGAAATCTAATGGTTCTACATGGTTTTATGTATCTTTATAAACAATTCTTACAAAAGTACTTACGTCTAAATCATTACGGGTGAAGAGTTATTCACCAGTTCATGTAATGGGAGGTACCTACATCAAATCAAACGATGAACGATCTTGTCTTAAAATCAACGGTCAAATTGTTGGATCTATGAATGAAGATTATTCTCAATGGTTAAATTCGTGTCAAGGAATAGATGTAAAGTTAGGATAGTTAGATTTGTATCCTACACATGTACATATTAAGTTAACTTCTTGGTAACGCTGGAAAACTTTCAATATTTGGGTATTAAAATGTTTGGGATGTTACAATCTACCCCCCTTAAACAAAATTTCATCCCCATAATTTATTTATTTATTTCATTTGCACTGATCAGTTATGTTTAATATTTCACTATATTCCTCATGAGGTAGATGTATATGTCTAAGTGTGCGTGTAATTAGCTGCATGGAAATCGAGACATTACAATTGAATAATAGGAGCCAAATAGGGTACTTAATTATGCACATAAGGAAGATATTTGTATGTGAACTCAAATCCTATTAGGTATGAATTCAAATCTATCTCCATTATAATAGGTACTGTCACGCCCCAAACTCGGAAACTGGGCTCATAAAATTTTTGATCGCCGAATCCGGCGCCGACAGCCTCCTTAGTATCCCATTCTTGGCTCCCATAGCCCATTCACCAGGTTTTGATCTTGGGATGCTACGAGAAGGATTTTTAACATTAGTTTGATTCATAATAAGCATAACCAAAGGCATAACCCACAAACAACAACCAAAAATTCTATTACATTTTCACTATGATCACAAACTTTACAAGTACAATGAGCATAAAGGGAAATACAATGATAATGGACAAAAACTCTAAGATGATCTGCAAAGTGCTCCTGCCTCAGCACTGCTGCGGTCCAACGTTACCTGCACGCAACGATCGTGCATAAGCTTATGGAAAGCTTAGAGGGTGGTGAAAGTGTGTGCGCAAGGTAGTAATGTAATATCAGAGTAATACGGAATATGCTGCTGGATCCATGAATACTATTAGCTGTACCAAGGCTATATGATGCAAGACATGAATGATATCGACCATACCTAAGGCATACGATGCAAGATGTAACTCAAGCATACAAATCCTCATCTAAGTCCACATGTCAATATAGTTCTACTCTGGAATATCATCAGGCTCTAGTACACTCTAAACCAGATCGTCGCCCCATTGCGTGCAATAAGGTAAGTGGAAGAGACCTCACTATCCGCCTGTCAATATCGGGTTCGGTTCATCGATAGCGGACTCATTCCTCGAGCTGGTCAAACTCAGCTTAGATTTGCTCCCTCCTCTCAGGCGGATAAGGCCACACCCCCTTCTAATAGACCATGACATAGTGGAAAGTACGACCGTTAGGTAATCGGCACTCAGCGCTCATGCACCCACTTGGTCTAGACGTTGGAACAACTTCTTGGTACCATAAGGGTTTAGGGACTTTCATTCAGGGATATCTATAGCACCCCATGTAGAACAAGATTTTCGGTATCCAATCCTGCCAAGTAAGATGCACCTGTGGAGGCTACGGCCCTTATGTCGCTAGGGCGTATAGTAACCATGTCTCACAATGTGAATGCATGAATCACACTATCTAGTCATGCAGCAATCCTGCGCGTATCGTGCGCTTATGTAGGGCAACATCGCCTATCCAGGAGCCCTCAAACAATCTGCCCGAAGGCATATGTTATGATCAGTCACTTCTCATATCAAGCATACATATAATGCGTATGATCATGAATCATGGAACTATACTAAATATGTTATAAAGTAATGCACTATCCTTACAATGCAGATGGCCTAGACGGCCTACACACAACAAGTACGGGCCTATCAATGGGCCCTAGGAAGAGTCGTAATGTGGACATTTAACCAACATTATACTTGCAATGTGGACGTCAAACCATCATTGCTCCGAAGGCATAGCTCGTCATAAACATCATTACATAAACCATGTTGGGATCACACATTGCAATGGACCTTAGATACATCCCATTGGGTCTTAAATACATCAAATGGGCCATATCATATAAGCCTTATATTCATCAAGTGGGCCACATCAATGGGCCGCACTAATGGGCCTTATGTACATTGCAATGGGTCATAACCCGTGGGCCTTAGAATGCATCAAAATGGGCCTCGTAACATGGGCCTTATATATATCAAAGTGAGCCTCAACCACGGGCCACAAATACATCGAATGGGCTTCATAACATGGGTCTTACATCCACATCAAAGTGGGCCCCAATGGACTACCACAGATAAATCAAGATGAGCCTCATAACATGCCTAGGTGGGGTCCACTTGGACTATGGATCTGACTCATTCTTTAACTCATATCATAAAATGAGCTTTTAAAATGGATGGACAGATTGGATACGACACCTGCATCAAGGTGGGTCCCATATAAATGGACGGTATGGAGAGAACACATGCATCATTGGGGTCCCACTGTCCAAGGTGAAAACACATGCACGATGGTGGACGGTGTGAATAAAACACATACATCATTGTGGGTCCCACATGGGGCCCACCATAATGTTTATACACTGTCCAACCTGTTGATAAGGTCGCGCTGACCTGGATGAAGGAAAAATAAATTTCATATTGAATCCAAAACTTCTGTAATATCCCACAAATGGGTTCTAATGGCAGACATTTAATCACTGTTATTTCCTATGATGTGGGCCACTGGAGCTTTGGATGAGGCTGATTTTTGGAGGGGGCCCACCTCAGGAGGTGGCCCACTAAATGAACGGTTTGGATTACAAATAAGCATCATGGTGGGGCCCACAGCTGGATCCATGGGTCCCTGCCTACATGGTCGCCTGCCCTCCACACGGCAGGCGCTGCCTGCGCCTCTGGCACCAGCAGCGTCTGCTGCCATATATTTTTTTTTTTTTTTTTAAAAAAACTATTTTTCTGAGGTTTTTCGACTATGGGGCCCGCATAGGAAGAATCCAACCCCGCCATTGCTTCTCATAGCTCGAGACATGCCAAACAAGCCCAATATTCAATATATTTTGGGGTATAGAAACAACAAAGAGATATTTCAACAGTAAACCCGTTGTTTTCCATGCTATGGCCCACCCGAAAGTCGGATTGGCCCCATCTTTCGGCTCAACACCTAAAATGAACTTGAGAAAGGAATGGACGGCGTGGATTGAATACATACATCAAGGTGGGGGCTATATGACTTGGCCACCCCATAAGCTTGAAAACAAGCTAATATTTGGTTTTTCCCTTTTGTCCAGCGTCCCTGGACGCTGGACGGTTTGGCGTTGCACATGCTTTGAGGTGGGCCACCAAATGATGGATGATGTGGGTACAACACATTTAAAGTGGGTCTGTAACACCCCGGATTTTGGCCAATCTGGGATTTGACGTCCTTAGACAGTGGGTCAATTAAAACACCTGAAAAATCGTTCAGAACCCAATTCCATAGCCAAAGAAACCACTTAGGATAAATTTCTTTAGAAACTAAGCATAAGTTAGCTAGCGCAACGTTGGAGTGGCTGGGAAACAGTCCCTGATTACTTTAAATACGTTCTACAAGGCCCAAAGCGAGTGGAACCAATGGTGCTATAATGCTCTAAAACCTCGGACCAAACTCTAAGCGGGTTTGTTCTCTGGACCACTTTGAATCTTTGTATTGGATCTAGACCGCGCGTCGAAAGTCCGATACCTCCTATCTTAGACCGTTAGAACCGTCTAGCTGGACTTGACACTCATTCCGAAAATCAAGTCAAACCGATAATCACAGGCTATTTCATTGAGCCCGGACCGAAGAGAGTGTGAATAGGGACAGTTGGAATTTCAAATTCAAATCTGGCACACAAATTTGACGCATCAGTATTAAGCATTCTGACCGTCAGAATACAGCCAAATTACACCCTTGGATCAGGAAAAATATCTATTATATATCACGAGACTTATAGGCCTGATCTTGATGCGGTGACCGTTAAACTGAAACTGGGCCGCCACGTGCGATCTGGGAACCCAACCGGTCTGAAAACTGGATGTGTGCTAGATCCAGTATGCACGAGCTTAAGTCCGACCGCATTTGGCCAGGGGACCTCCAGAAATGCTCTTTTGGACCGAAACAGCCCCGATTTGGATATACTTTAAGTATACCTTGACTTGGAGCCTATTTTGGGCATGTTTAGGCTTATAAAAGGGGTTGAAACCCTCACTCCTCTCTCCCATCCGAATTTGCAAAAATCCCTAGATTGGGAGAGAGAAAAGGTGAGAGTTTGTGAGGGAGATTGGAGGAGAATTCCTTGCCGCTTGTGCTACCTGTTGCAAGTGCCTAAGCAACGCAACTCAATCACGTTGCCGGTGATTTCTCCGCTTTTCTAGGTAAGTAAATACCCTAAATAGTTGTTGATTTGAGTTTCCCTTGTTTCCATAGCGATGTAGCTTATGGATCTCGTAAATCAAGTTCTCTATTTGCCGTAGACGAAGCGTATACGCTCCGTTTCAATTTTCGAGTCTACAAGACATAAGGTGCGGATATTAGACGCTTTGATTGACTGTTTTCAAAGCTTTCAATGTCGTTTAATAGTAGATTCTTGACGGCAACGCCGTTTGACATGTACAACATGCTCTCCGTTTCCTGTTTCGTAAATTAACGAAGAATATGAGATTTAGGGCATTTTAGTCATTTGTAGGAAGTACCGTTTACATTCATATTTTGCTGATGTGATTGACATGGTTTGTTGTCGCATTAGGAAGTTAGGAATGCGTGCATAATTAGTTTGGCGAAGAGATTCGCCTAGTTGCGCACTTTGGGTCGACATACTATATGTAGACTTAAGTGTGTAGTGTATGTGTTTGTATAAATGCTTGTATTAGTATGTATTGAATTAAATGATGTTATTTGATAGTTTGTGATTGATTTTTCAATTATTATGCTGACCTAAATGATTTTCTACATGTTGACAAAATGCATGATTTCATTACATGCATGGAATGTATGTGCTTGAGGATTTGCTTAAGTTGAATATGCATGGGAAGTATGCCTCGAAGATTTGCTTAAGTTGAATGTTATAACATGTGCTAACATGCTCACATGATGTATTTCAATTCCAACACCTTTGTATAGTGTTAATGTAATTCCATAGATGTGTGGGACTTGACTTAGTCCAGGCAGTCGGTAACCGAGCGAATTCGTGGCTGACTGGTCATAGCCACGAACGACGCGTCGATGAATGTGATTCGTGTTGAGAGTTGGCGGCAGTGGTTAGGCCACGCGAAGTGTTTCACGCACTTCATGTCATTCAATTCGAGATGCGATCGCACTAGTCGAGCCCGTCAAGTAACCCGACTGGCCGATGTTTGTTCACCTTGTATGTATCATAACTGCTTGAACCTAGGGTACTGAACTTACCATTGTAAACCCTGTTAACCATGGTACCTTGATCCATAAAGACTCATGGGCCGGGCATGGTGGTATGGGACACCGTGGTCGAGCTGTCGGCCTACGCTGGGGCGACAAACCTCCCCGTAGTGACCAGTGAGCACCTATGACTCGTGAGCAGATTATGGTGGTATGGGACACTATATTCTTGCTGTCGGCCTACACTGATAAGGTGATGGGGGAGCGGTGCAACGAGTGCGAGCAACAGCCCTGGCAGCCCTTTGTAGTGACCGCGAGCGTATTCTGAGTCTACGGGAGGCGACGACCCTTCCGTAGCAGTAGAGTACAGTAGGCCTGTATTGATAAGGTGATGGGGGAGCGGAGCAACGAGTGCGTGCAACAGCCCTGGCAGCCCTTGCAGCGACCTACAAAATATACATCGTATGAGATTACTAGGAGTGACGACCCTAGACAGGATCTGTGTTGGGATTGATACAAGGGAAGTACCTTAGTTTCCCAATCCTGCTGTTTGAATGGATTAATAACAACTTGGTAATCATATCACCATAGCATTGCATGTGCCTGGAAGATGTGGAGCACTCTAGGGAGTGTGGCATGCCGCGGTCGTAAGATGTTGCCGTATGAGGGTGATCGTCGGTGAGGGCATACATCACGTCATGTCATAAATGCATTAACAACAGTATTAGGATTGTTTGATTTACTGCTTTACTATTATCGCATGATTGATTTGATAACATGTTAATCTTTGCTCTATTATTCCACTGAGTTAGCTACTCACTCCCACGTTACGGGACGGTGTTCCTGGACACCCACCAGACCTTTTGTGATTGCAGATGATGGCGCGGCCTGCGAGGCGGAGCTGGACTTGATGATGAGGAGGAGGATCCCTCCTTTATGCATGTTCTGATCGACGGGATTACAGGGAGGTTGATTAGATACTTTGACATTTGTCATTTTATATTTTGTAGCGCACTCATGTATATTCGTTTCATCTACTTTTGGAGTATACATGTATGTATATAACCTGGTAACATGTTCACACTCTGGAGACATACAACAGTTTATATATGTTATACATACTATTACAGACTTCCGCTGGTTAATTTAACTGTCTCTGGAGTAGGATATGCTGTTCTGGCTTAATTTCACTCATGTTTAATACATTATCACAGACAACATTCAATCATACATATCTATGTTGCATAAATAACATTTTGGAACTCGGGAGTTGGGTTTTTGCTCGACCCCCCGATTTTCGGGATGTTACAGATGGTATCAGAGCATGATTTGGATTAAACCGGGCCTGGGTTATGGTCACGCGACGTACGCTGTCGCTTCCTTTGACTTAGGTGGGTGCGAGAAGGGTCTAGAAACACTTCTAGGATCCCAGGTTCGCCAATAGGCGAAGTTTATTCATTTCAATCGCGTGATCGAGTCCGTATCGCATCTAGGGTCGCGTAGAGCAACCCGAATAGCTCCTAGGTTGTAGGTAAGTGGGTTGAGCTGTTCTTTGAACAATTCTAAACCCGTTAATGTGAATCCTTGGGCCGTGGGACAACCACGACCCCTGTAATCAATCGCCAGGGCTTAAACACCCCGTTTCACCAAAAATCTTCAAAATTCCTCCTCTAAACATTCCAATCTTCATTTATTTCTTATCCATTTCATATTAGGCATCAAACCTAATGTGAAAATAACACAAATTAGTACTTTCACAAAATTTTACAGTGAATAGTAAAATTTCATGAAAAATGGCCATAGGGCCATTCTAACTTCACTTTCTTTAGCAACTAAGGAGCTAGATAGGTGTACTGGCTCCTTCTACCCCAAATTCATATGCTGCATCATATGGTTTGGTATTCAGGATTGCGATGTGGACCCGGAAAGCTCCGAACACATGTTTGGGCTCATAGAGACCAAATTAGTATGAACCAGGGGGTGGGACCTAACTTTTTGGGACCCTGGGACCATGGGGGACCAGACCCATGGGGTCCCACCGGTCAACTTGAGAGTTGACCGGCGATGCCATCGCCGGCCGGGCGATGCATCGCCGGCCGGCGAGCTCCGATGGGGCCGTCCTTCGGGCGCACCCCCTTAAACAGGGTCCACATCACCCCTACGCACCTCCCACCCCAAGAAAACCCCAAATATGGGTACTTCCTTCACAAACAGCCCCTCCCCTAGCCCCATTTTCGTTTTCAGCTGCCCTATCCCAAAAATTCATGATTCCAAACCACCCTAGATCCATTCCCTGCCAAAAACGACCACCCTCCGTCATTCCTTTGAAGTTGGCAGCCCTCCCTCTTGAAGATTTCATCCGTTGGAGCTCCTAAAACCCCAAAATCGAGCTGAAATCGTGAGGTGCTCCATTCCCCTTTTTCATTTTCATTTCTTTCTGAAAATACATCCTAGGGAAGCTTGAAGCATCCCTCTACAACGCCTAGATTTCATTCTGTCCCTTTGGGCGACCATTTCTTCGCATTTCCTCCATTTTCCATGGCTATTGTTAAGGCTGTTTCAGCCTTTTTCCTCCCTTTCCATCGTTCTCTCTCTCATGTCCCTTTTATTTGAGCCTTTACCCCCTTTTTGGGTCTCAGAATCATGCTAACCTCAAATCTCATTTCTCAACTTTCTCCGTTTGAGAAGTATTGAAAACACATGGCCGATAGAGCTCTAATGGGCAACTGACAGTATTGAACTTGATAGTATTCAAGAAGGTCAGTCGGGACCCTGGTAGAAGTCCTTTGGTAGAATCAGGCATCTATGTCGTTGCCCTTTAGCTTGTTTGACTACTGTTTGAAATTTCTGTGTTGTTTTGTTGTTAGGTAGAAAAATGTGTTTGTGTTGTGATTTGGGCTTAATATAGCCAAAATTTGTCGAATGGAATGCATGTTGTTTCATTTCGCTATAAAATATTGTCCCTAGATTGGGAGTATTATAACTCCCTGAGATCCAGCCTACAAATTAATTTTTATCCCCACCCACCCTCCTACCAAGCATACCACATCCAATCCTGCCATGGGACTAGGAATGCAGTTCCATTTAATACCACTAAGCGCTACCGACCACATAGGCTCTAGGTGTTTTGGTTCTAGTGTTAGCACCCCTAGATTTGAAGGGTCTGATGACATAAGAAATCCAATTCCAGTTAGACAAATCTTGACCCTAAGCGATAGAAGAATTCCCTGTAGTAGAAATGGAATGGAAAGCCATTTACTGTATAATCTTAGGCTTGGGATTATAGCTACAGAGTTACAGACTAGGCTACTAGTTGTCTTAGGCAGTGTAAGGCCTATATATGTTAAGGGATAGTAGGTTAGATTTGGTTGGAATGGGACTCCCTTCCTTCGGTAGATTCCTTTATGGCTTATAGACTTCTGTTGTTGCCCATAGGAAGGAACCATACACTCTAAGGGAACATTTATAACTCCCTCAGATTGAACTTAGAATGTACTAGCACACCCCTTAGAATTGCCTTCCCCAAGGACTTATTGCATTCGGGAATGCGGAATAAAGGAACTACATGTAAGCGATGTATTCGCGGTTTGAATCGACTTCTTAATCCTAGTGGTTACCAATAAATCCAATGCCCTGATCAAGCAGAGGATCGGCGTCGACTCGGATTAAGAACTGATACAACGCATTTTCTGTCCTGATTAGACAGAAGGTTCAACGTATCCGGCTTAGACCCACTATACAACCTTTCTTCTGTGATGGCCCAACCATTTACAACTAAACAGGATCACATTGTCTTTGGAAAATGGCGAGGACTTAAAGCCAGTAGAGAATTAGACATCTTGCCACCAACTCATACCTGCCCCTGAATTCAATCATAATAGAGATTAGGCTCATCTTTATGATCATAGGTACCAATGCCATAGAACGCATCATTAGCAAGGAAGACCATATAGAGAAAGGCTGTTTCCATTTTAGGTTAAGGATAGCCCCTAAGTTGCACCTCGTTCCGATATACGGAGCGATGCATAGATTCTTGAATTTAAGTAAAACTAAGTTTTAAGGGGGGTAGAACGTATGGAGTCCAATCCGGTTAGGTTAGTCAACGCTCCCGTTCGATCAAAGTGGCGCAGCGGAAGCGTGGTTAGGCTCTTCCCCACTGGCCCAAGATCGAAACATTTGATTTAGGTTATATGTACGGTTAGGTTATTAAGTAGGATTTGAACCTTCCTTAGAATGTCAATACTAAAGTCCCTCTAGGTACTCCTTGCCCTTCGCCAATGTCGGGGACGACATTGTGTTTTAAGGGGGGTAGATTGTAACACCCCGGATTTTGGCCAATCTGGGATTTGACGTCCTTAGACAGTGGGTCAATTAAAACACCTGAAAAATCGTTCAGAACCCAATTCCATAGCCAAAGAAACCACTTAGGATAAATTTCTTTAGAAACTAAGCATAAGTTAGCTAGCGCAACGTTGGAGTGACTGGGAAACAGTCCCTGATTACTTTAAATACGTTCTACAAGGCCCAAAGCGAGTGGAACCAATGGTGCTATAATGCTCTAAAACCTCGGACCAAACTCTAAGCGGGTTTGTTCTCTGGACCACTTTGAATCTTTGTATTGGATCTAGACCGCGCGTCGAAAGTCCGATACCTCCTATCTTAGACCGTTAGAACCGTCTAGCTGGACTTGACACTCATTCCGAAAATCAAGTCAAACCGATAATCACAGGCTATTTCATTGAGCCCGGACCGAAGAGAGTGTGAATAGGGACATAGTTGGAATTTCAAATTCAAATCTGGCACACAAATTTGACGCATCAGTATTAAGCATTCTGACCGTCAGAATACAGCCAAATTACACCCTTGGATCAGGAAAAATATCTATTATATATCACGAGACTTATAGGCCTGATCTTGATGCGGTGACCGTTAAACTGAAACTGGGCCGCCACGTGCGATCTGGGAACCCAACCGGTCTGAAAACTGGATGTGTGCTAGATCCAGTATGCACGAGCTTAAGTCCGACCGCATTTGGCCAGGGGACCTCCAGAAATGCTCTTTTGGACCGAAACAGCCCCGATTTGGATATACTTTAAGTATACCTTGACTTGGAGCCTATTTTGGGCATGTTTAGGCTTATAAAAGGGGTTGAAACCCTCACTCCTCTCTCCCATCCGAATTTGCAAAAATCCCTAGATTGGGAGAGAGAAAAGGTGAGAGTTTGTGAGGGAGATTGGAGGAGAATTCCTTGCCGCTTGTGCTACCTGTTGCAAGTGCCTAAGCAACGCAACTCAATCACGTTGCCGGTGATTTCTCCGCTTTTCTAGGTAAGTAAATACCCTAAATAGTTGTTGATTTGAGTTTCCCTTGTTTCCATAGCGATGTAGCTTATGGATCTCGTAAATCAGGTTCTCTATTCGCCGTAGACGAAGCGTATACGCTCCGTTTCAATTTTCGAGTCTACAAGACATAAGGTGCGGATATTAGACGCTTTGATTGACTGTTTTCAAAGCTTTCAATGTCGTTTAATAGTAGATTCTTGACGGCAACGCCGTTTGACATGTACAACATGCTCTCCGTTTCCTGTTTCGTAAATTAACGAAGAATATGAGATTTAGGGCATTTTAGTCATTTGTAGGAAGTACCGTTTACATTCATATTTTGCTGATGTGATTGACATGGTTTGTTGTCGCATTAGGAAGTTAGGAATGCGTGCATAATTAGTTTGGCGAAGAGATTCGCTTAGTTGCGCACTTTGGGTCGACATACTATATGTAGACTTAAGTGTGTAGTGTATGTGTTTGTATAAATGCTTGTATTAGTATGTATTGAATTAAATGATGTTATTTGATAGTTTGTGATTGATTTTTCAATTATTATGCTGACCTAAATGATTTTCTACATGTTGACAAAATGCATGATTTCATTACATGCATGGAATGTATGTGCTTGAGGATTTGCTTAAGTTGAATATGCATGGGAAGTATGCCTCGAAGATTTGCTTAAGTTGAATGTTATAACATGTGCTAACATGCTCACATGATGTATTTCAATTCCAACACCTTTGTATAGTGTTAATGTAATTCCATAGATG
Source organism: Magnolia kwangsiensis (assembly GCA_037074715.1). Taxonomy (NCBI): domain Eukaryota; kingdom Viridiplantae; phylum Streptophyta; class Magnoliopsida; order Magnoliales; family Magnoliaceae; genus Magnolia; species Magnolia kwangsiensis. The sequence goes on from CM073573.1 coordinate 35,629,981, forward strand.
TGTGGGACTTGACTTAGTCCAGGCAGTCGGTAACCGAGCGAATTCGTGGCTGACTGGTCATAGCCACGAACGACGCGTCGATGAATGTGATTCGTGTTGAGAGTTGGCGGCAGTGGTTAGGCCACGCGAAGTGTTTCACGCACTTCATGTCGTTCAATTCGAGATGCGATCGCACTAGTCGAGCCCGTCAAGTAACCCGACTGGCCGATGTTTGTTCACCTTGTATGTATCATAACTGCTTGAACCTAGGGTACTGAACTTACCATTGTAAACCCTGTTAACCATGGTACCTTGATCCATAAAGACTCATGGGCCGGGCATGGTGGTATGGGACACCGTGGTCGAGCTGTCGGCCTACGCTGGGGCCACAAACCTCCCCGTAGTGACCAGTGAGCACCTATGACTCGTGAGCAGATTATGGTGGTATGGGACACTATATTCTTGCTGTCGGCCTACACTGATAAGGTGATGGGGGAGCGGTGCAACGAGTGCGAGCAACAGCCCTGGCAGCCCTTTGTAGTGACCGCGAGCGTATTCTGAGTCTACGGGAGGCGACGACCCTTCCGTAGCAGTAGAGTACAGTAGGCCTGTATTGATAAGGTGATGGGGGAGCGGAGCAACGAGTGCGTGCAACAGCCCTGGCAGCCCTTGCAGCGACCTACAAAATATACATCGTATGAGATTACTAGGAGTGACGACCCTAGACAGGATCTGTGTTGGGATTGATACAAGGGAAGTACCTTAGTTTCCCAATCCTGCTGTTTGAATGGATTAATAACAACTTGGTAATCATATCACCATAGCATTGCATGTGCCTGGAAGATGTGGAGCACTCTAGGGAGTGTGGCATGCCGCGGTCGTAAGATGTTGCCGTATGAGGGTGATCGTCGGTGAGGGCATACATCACGTCATGTCATAAATGCATTAACAACAGTATTAGGATTGTTTGATTTACTGCTTTACTATTATCGCATGATTGATTTGATAACATGTTAATCTTTGCTCTATTATTCCACTGAGTTAGCTACTCACTCCCACGTTACGGGACGGTGTTCCTGGACACCCACCAGACCTTTTGTGATTGCAGATGATGGCGCGGCCTGCGAGGCGGAGCTGGACTTGATGATGAGGAGGAGGATCCCTCCTTTATGCATGTTCTGATCGACGGGATTACAGGGAGGTTGATTAGATACTTTGACATTTGTCATTTTATATTTTGTAGCGCACTCATGTATATTCGTTTCATCTACTTTTGGAGTATACATGTATGTATATAACCTGGTAACATGTTCACACTCTGGAGACATACAACAGTTTATATATGTTATACATACTATTACAGACTTCCGCTGGTTAATTTAACTGTCTCTGGAGTAGGATATGCTGTTCTGGCTTAATTTCACTCATGTTTAATACATTATCACAGACAACATTCAATCATACATATCTATGTTGCATAAATAATATTTTGGAACTCGGGAGTTGGGTTTTTGCTCGACCCCCCGATTTTCGGGATGTTACAGGGTCCCACTTATAAATGGCTTGGATAAAATACCTACCCCATAGTAGGGTCCATCCTGATGGGCCACATGACCATATTAACACAAGAAAAGAAAAAAAGAGAGAGGTAGAGAGAGAGAAAGAGAGAGTGGGACACGCGTGATGGAGGGACCCCGACATTATGGGCCCTCCCTTACAATCAATCATACATCAAGTGAGTCCCAATATGTCACACCCTAAACCCAGAAATCGGATTCACAGGAATTTCGATCGCTGAATCCGATGCCGATAGCCTCCGCAGTGCTCCATTCTCGGCTCCTGGCAATCGTATGCCATATTCCGATCCTGGGATCTTACAAGGAGGATTTTCAGAATATTTTTTTTTTAAAATCGAGCATAACCACAAGCATAACTAAGTTACAAAACAACAACACCACATATCCACTATATCAAAGATTTAAGTACAATGCGGAAAGGGAAATACAAGATGATTAAAAAGCTCCAAAATAGCCAGATGCGTAGTCCTGCCTTAGCGTTGCTGCTATCCAACGCTACCTGCACGCAACTATCGTGCATAAGCTTACAAAAGCTTATAGGGTGGTATAAGTGTGTGTGTAAGGCAAGTGCCAAGTATACAGTATCAGATTAATGCGGAAACATGCGGGTAAGTCCATGAAGGCTATCAGCTGTACAAAAGCTATATGATGCAAGACATGAATGCTATCAGTCATACCAAGACCATGCGATGTGAGGCCTATATGGGCAAATGTCATATGTAAAATGCAAAGCAAGCATGCTAGTACTCATCAAGTATAAATATCAATACAGTTCCTCTCTAGATATCACCGTGGTCTAATACATCTCACACTAACTGCCTCCTCCCTAGCTACACAGCCAAGCAAGTGGAATAGACCTCACTATCTGCCTGTATAGTAGTCTCTCAATACCTACTCGGCTCGTCGATAGCGGACTCATTTGCGAGCTGGTCAAACTCAGCCTAGCTTATAACCCCCTCAGTCGGGCGGATAAGGTCACACGCCCTTCTAACCGACTACGATACAGTGGGAGACACAACCTACTAGTATTCGGTACTCGGGCGCTTTTGTATCCACTTGGTTTAGACGTTGGAGCATCTCGCGGTACCAAAAAGGTTCTGCAATTTTCACCCAAGGACATCCTAAGTGCCCACAGTGCTAGAACCAAGTATTTTCGATATCCGATACGGCTATCCACGATGTACCTGTGGAGCCACGACCCTGATGTCCCTAGGGCATGCAGTGATCAAGTCACACATATGCAAGATGTATGAGTCATACCGTACAGTCATGCAGCAATCCTACGCATACAGCGAGATAATGTGGGGCACTCCATCTCATAAGGAGTCTCGTAAATGACTCAGCCCAACGGCTTATGCTATGATCATATAATCTTCATATCAAGCATGCGTATGATGCGTATGGGCATGAATCATGGAGTTATATTAAGCATGTTATAAAGTGATAAACTATCAACAAGTATAAGCCTATCAATGGGCCCTAGAGAGAGTCGTAATATGGATATTTAACCAACATTATACTTACAATGTAGACGTCAACCAATATTGCTACCAAGGCTTGGTCCACTATAAATATCATTACACCACCCATGGAGAAATCGCACATTGCAATGGACTCTAAGGACAACCCGTTGGGCCTCGACCCATGGTCCTTAAATACATCATATGGGCCTTTGGTAAATCAAGTGGGCCGCATTAAAGGGGCCTTATATACATTACAATGGGTCATATCCCATGGGCCTTTGAATACATCACAATGGGCCTCAACCCATGGGCCTTATATATCAAAGTGTGCCCCAACCACGGGCCACAAATACATCAAATGGGCCTCATATCATGGGCCTTACATTCACATCAAAGTGGGCCTCAACACGGCCTTATACACATCAAGGTGAGCCTCAACAATGGGCCTCATGCATATACCAAGGTGGTCCTCAATAACGGGCCACAAATACATTGAGATGAGCCTCAACCCATAGGCCTATACACATCACAGTGGGTCTCAACCCACGGGCCTTAATACATCATGATGGGCCTCAACCCATTGGCCCTAAATACATTACAATGGGCCTTAACCCATGGGCTTTAGAATAAATCAAAATGGGTTTAATTTCATGGGCCTTACATTCATATCAAATGGGTTATACCAATATAAGTGGTGATAATGACTTCCACCATTAAAATCCTCAAGGCCCACCCTCACGTTTATTTATTTATTTTTTTCCATCCAACAGTTGATAAGGTCAAACAAACCTGATAAGAATAAATAAATAAATTTTATGTTTTGTTCAAAACCTCTGGGCCCGAGGAGTTTCAATGGTAGACATTCAACCCACCACTGTTATTAGTGGCCCATCGGATGAATAGATCTACCTCATTTTTTTTGCCTCAAGCCATAAGACAAGCTTGCCAAATGGTGGGCGGTTTAGATGCAACACATGCATCATGGTGGGCCCCACCGTCCAGGTGTGGACGGCGTGTATAAAACACATAAATCATGGTGGTCTCCACCGTCCCATGCTGTGGACGGTGGAGTGAAACAAATACATCATAGTGGGTTCCACCGTCCGCTGGACGGTGGTAATACAATACATACATCATTGTGGGCTCCACATGGGGCCCACCATAACATTTATTTTCCATCCAAGCCACTGATATGGCTACACGGACCTGGATGAAGGGTAAAACTAAATTTCATATTAATCTAAAACTTCTGTGACCCAAAAAAAGGGTTTCATTGGTAAACATTCAATCACACAGTTTCCTATGATGTGGGCCACCTGAATCTTGGATTTGGATGAAACTTGGAGGGGGCCCACCTCATGAACGGGTTAGATGACAAATAAACATCAAGGTGGGGCCCACGGCTGGAGCCGTGGGTCTACCTCCGTCCGTTCGCCAGCCGCTGGCATGGCCTGCGCCTCTGACATAACAGCAGCAATGCTGCTGTTAAGTATTTTTTTTGAAAAAAAATGAGATTTTGAGGTTTTTCGCATGTGGGGTCTGCTTTAAGAGAATCCACTCCAGCCATTGGATTCCACAGCTCATAAAAAATTCAATGAGTCCAGTATTGAGTATATTTTGGAGGTATAGAAATATCAAAGTGCATTTTAATGGTGAAAACCACCGTTTTCTATACTGTGGCCCACCAGATACTCGGATCACCTTCATTTTTCGGTTCATTGGCTAAAATAATCTGGAGAATGGAATGGATGGCATGGATACATAATCAAGGTGTGGCCTATGTGAGTGACCCTTCTCCAATGCTTGGAAAAAGCTCATGTTTCTATTTTCTTCCCAGCAACGTCTAAACGTTGGACATTTTTTGGGCGTAACAACATATTCAAGGTGGGCCCTATTTAGGTGGGCCACCACATGATGGATGGTGTGAACGCAATACATATAAGATGGGCCTCACTCATGGACGGCTTGGATAAAATACTTACTTCAAGGTGGGGTCCATCCAAGTGGGCCACACAACCATATCATGATCACACATAAAAAAAAAGAAATAGAGAGGGAGAGAGAGATAGAGTGGGACACGCGTGTGATGGAGGGACCCCGACACTATGGGCCCTCCGTTCCATGATCTACATCATAAATCAAGTGGGTCCCAATCATGTGGGCCCAAAAAAAAATTGAAATCTAATGGTGGAGATCCCTTCTCCACGAAAATAGACGGTCTAGATGACCCATATACAAGCTAGGAAGGTAAACATCATGATGGGGTCCATGGAGAATGGCACCATTATGGAATGATATTGATGATCAAGATGGGCCATCGGCCACATCTTAGGGTCCAAAGTGAGATCCATACCATTGATTGGTAGGCCTCACTTGACCCATTTTAAAAATATGAAAAAAACTAAGCTATGGAAGCACCCACCTATCGATCTTCTCGGTCTATTGGAAAGCCTATCTCCTTGTGCTTCTCTTTGATGGTGGAAGATGAAAAATGGATAGCTAGGATGGAAGTTTTTTGGGATGAAAAGGTGGGCCACCAAAAATCACATTTTCCTCTCACTTGGGAAAGCCATGGACGTGCACTCTCTTGGTTGCTTGGAATTGTTAAGAAATGAGAGAGAGAGAGAGAGAGAGAGAGAGAGAGAGAGAGAGAGAGAGAGAGAGTTGTAAGAGAGGTGAGTGATGAATGTGACGTGAGTGATGGATGAGGTGAGTGATGGGTGAGGTGATGATTGGTTGACTTTTGGGTTTGCTTAACTTGTGGAGAAAGGAAGCATGGGTGCTTTGTACTTGACATGAGAGGTGATTGATGGGATTAATTTGACATATTGTAAAGATTCTCTTGGGATTACCAACACGCGATGTTTTTTCTTGAACTGAACGTGGGCCCACATCTCCTCGTCTGGGTATCGGATCGGTGCGTGAGTTACGATATTGGAACTGCGGCGACTACAAGTCTCAGATTAAACTGACTCAAATGTATAGGATACGACTTACTGTCATGCGCAAACATCAATTACTGGTTGAGGATTGCCGGAATTCGATGGGAAGGATCGCGGGGGTTGACGGAACAGTACGATTACCTTACACAATACATGTGGGCCTTACCAAATCAAAGATCGACGGTGGAGATCCCTTCTTCACCAAAATAGAAGGTCTAGATGACCCTTATCAACTAGAAAGTAAACAGCATGATGGGGTCCATGGAGATTGGCCTCATCATGGAATGATCATGATGATCAAAGTGGGCTATCGGCCACATCTTAGGGTCCCAAGTGAAATCTAAACCATTGATCGATATGCCTCACTTGGCACATCATGAAAACTTAAAAAACTAGCCTATAAAAGCACCCCCACTGTTTGATCTTCTTGGTCCCTTGGCTTCCTTTGCTCCTTAGCTTCGATTCTAACGGAGGAGATGGAGTTCGAATGGTTGAGATGGGAGATGAGAGGGTAGGAAAGGTGGGCCACACTTGTAGCTCTCTTGGAGTGGAAGAGCTTGGACGTATGGAGCTCTCTTGCTTGGAAAAAGTAATTTGAAAATGAAGGAGAGAGATGGTTGTAAAGAGAGAAAGAGAGTGATGGTTGATGGAGTGATAGATATGGTGAGTGATGAGTGTAAGAACTTTTTGACTTTTGTAGCAAATGGTTAAGAAAAGTATGGGCTTGTGTAAGAAACTTTTGACTTTAGGGTTGTTTGGGAATGGGTGAAAAGTGATGTGTACTTGACATGATGGGATTAATTGATTGATTGATTGAGGCAACAAGTCGTAGAGATTCTCTTAGAATTCGTACGTGTGGCATTTTCCTTGCACCAAACACTGGCCCACATCCCCTGACCATGGTATCTCCTCGGCGCACAAGTCACGGCATCGGAACCGCGGCGACGGCACGGTTGTTAGGGTATAAGTCTTAGGTTGAGTTGACCCGGGTTGACGTCGTGTGACACAGGGTCGCGTGCAAACATCGATTAAGGGTAGAAAGTTATCGAAATTTGATCGAAAAAACCTCGGAAGCCTACAGAACGGTACGGTCTAGGACACGGGGCTTACAAATACTAAATGATAATAAATCCTAACCCAACCCAAGTAAATCGAATTGGGTTATCAAATAAGCCTCACAGTTAAGGGTTCATCCAGATGGTAAGTTACTTTACATGACCTAATTTTGCCTCAAGTAGCTTATCTTTGTTGGAATGTATGGCCATTAATTGCCCTTTTCTATAACAATTGTAACTCTCATCTCCTTCGTTATAATGAATATAATGGATGCATAAAAATAATTTCCTAAGTAGTAATGGGATATCCCAAAACAAATGGAATTTGAAACACTATAAAATGGACTGTAATATCAAATAAATACATTGAGAAAAAAGCTAGAAAAAGATTGAAAATTCACCTATTTAGTTGAGAAAATTTTCCACCGGCGATCATTACCTAATGACAAACTCCTATCTCCAATCACTGACTTCCATGACCTTCAATGGAGAATAGTTATATATAGTAGTAGACAACTTATTGGTTATTAACATATACACACCAGTTACATATAATTTTTATATCAGTGGCATCCGATCTTTTATTATAAATATGTGGTGCTACAAAATAGCTTTGTTATAAGTTAACATGCCATATAGGAAGACAACTTTCTATTAATGATATATCGTTGTTGTCTGGTTGATATAATACTAGTGATTACTATGAATTTTTTATTGTTTAAGATACGATGATGCTAAATGTGGCTAATGATATATGTTTTGAACAGTGGGAATGTGTTTAATAAAATAAAAAGTATATTAGGAATCGAATAATAACTATGGGTGATGGGTAAACTAACCTCATATTGTTAAATGGAAAAGAATTAGTCGATCATTGATTTGAGTGGAGATAAGCCAAAACATTAAAACGACATATGATAGAGAAAAAGATTCTCATATTGTAAGTGTAACGCGCTGAAAATCGGGGGTCGAGCATAAACTCCACTCCGGAGTTTCAACGCATCACTTATGCAACATAGATAATGATGATTGAATGTTGTTCACATTAGTACATTAAACATAAGTAGGATTATACCAAAACAGCATATCATACTCCAAAGACAGTTAAATTTTACAAGCGGAAGACTGTGATAGATATATAAAATATATAAACTGTTGTAGGTCTCCAGAGTGTGAATATGTTACCAGGTTAAATATATACATGTATACTCTAAAATGAACATAATGAATATACATGGGTGTTCCAAAGGTGCAAACTAACAATTGTAATGACATCTAATTAGCATCCCTGTAACCCCGTCGATCAGAACATGGTCTACAAAGACCCTCCTGATAGCTGCATATAGGAGAAACCCTCCTCATCATCATAAAAGTCCGGCTCCGCTTCGCAAGCATCGCCATCATCTGAAACTAAAACAGAGACTTGTTGGTGTTTCAAATACCATCCCGTAACGTGAAAGTGAGTGATCAACTCAGTGGAACTATACAACAAAGGTTAACATGTTATTAATTCAGTCAAGCAGTAATGATAAAGCAGACATATTAGACATTCCTAGATACTCTTATTAATGCAAGCATGAAATGTTTTCATGATGCATGCCCTCACCTACACTCCCTCGTGCGACACCATCTTACGTTCGTGGCATGCTTTCTTCCCTCTGTGCTCTTCAACCCGGGGCACATGCAGTGCGATGTTATGAACGTGATTACCGAGTTATTATTAGTCCTTTTCATACAACAGGATTGAGAAGCTAAGGTACCTTCCTTATATCAATACCCAAACAATGATCCATTCTAGGGTCGTCAATCCTAGACAATCTCATACGATATTATAGTTCTAGATCGCTGTAAAGGGCTCGTCACCAATTAATACAGGTCTAGTTATATCCTATATACTACAATAAGGCTCGTCACCCCAATACAGTTTTAGGATATACTCGAGGTCACTACAAAGGGCTCGTCACCAATCAGAGTAGGCCGATAGCTCGAATATAGTGTCTCATACCACCATAATCGGCTCACGAGTCTAGGTTGCTCACTGGTCACTACGGGGAGGCTCGTCTCCCCAACGTTGGCCGACAACTCTACCACGGTATCCCATACCACCATGCCTAGCTCATGAGTCTTAACGGATCGAGGTACCAAGGTTAGAGGAACTTTTCACTGGTAAGTTTGGTACCTTAGGTTCAAGAAGTAGCGTCCAAACATGGTGAACATACATCGATCAATCGGGTTAGTTGATAAGCTTAACTAGGCTAAACGCACATTGAGTTGATCGACATGGAATGCATAAGCACTTTGTGTGGCCTAACCACTGTCGAACATCCCAAGTACAACTCGGATTTGTCGAACACATCCTGCGTGGTGAAAATAACCCCAACCACCAGTTCAAAAACAGTTACAGATTATCAGGACTGTAATATAGTCCCAACTATGTACAATCTCAATAATGAACATTTAAATCAAATCATACATTCATACGAACATGTTATGAAATATAACTTAAATATGAATACACAGTACATGGAGAAAATCATGCACATAATTAACATGGATAGTTAGACTAAACAGTTCATGGAGAAAATCATACACACAATTAAGATATTTGAGATTTCATGTCTCAACTCCCTCATACATCACACCTTACTAACTACGAACTCATTCAGACATATTCACAAACACTTAGACTACACTTTGCAACATACATCACATATGTCGGCCATATTACATATTAAGGCAAATCCTTTTACCAAGGAGTTGTCGCATACATAACAATCATATTCCTATGACAATGAATCATGGCAACCACAACATCAGATTTCGAATGCATACAAACATTTCAACAAAAATAAGAAACAGCCTATACATAACATAGCTCATATATATACGTAAAACGAAACAGATATCGCATTTGGCATGTGAAAAGGCACCCATGTCAGTAATAAATTATTATCTAACATTGAAAGTCTTGAAAACCATAACCTATATGTATATAGTCCGCACCTTTAACCAAAAAATGTGCAACGGATTTGATTTAGACGATAAATCTTCGTCAACGGCGAATAGGCAACCTAAGACATGGATTAGGTTAGATACATCAACACTTAGGCTATTCTAAGCTCCAAAATAGGTTATGGTTAGGATTTCTTACCTAAGAATGGAGTCAAAAATGTCGTAATAGTAATACGGTAGTGCTGTTTAAGCACATGGAGTGGCAGGGTAGAATCCTTAGGTGAATCTCCAACTCTCTCTCTCTCTTTCTCTCTCTTTCTTAGGTAGGGTTTGAAAATTCGTATGGGATATGTGAGAGAGGGTTTAAGGCCCTTATATAGGCCCCAAATCGACGGAAATAGCCATAGGGCCAAAGTATACTTAGGTTATAACCAAATTGGACTTTTTCTGATCCAACGGAACACTGCTGGAGATCCTCTTATAAAATGCGGTCGGACTTGAGCTCACTAATATTGGATCTTAAGAAAGTTAAGTTTTCAGTCCGATCGGGTTTTCAGATCGACCGTGGTGGACCAGTTTCAGTTCAACGGTCACCAAAACTCGATCAGGGCCACAAGTACTTTGACATGTGTGGGTCATCTTTCCTGATCCGAGGGTGAATTTGGGTCAGATATGGCCCACACAAGTACCGTCTGAATGCTTATAAACGGCGTGCAAGCAACACTGTAACGCCCTGAAAATCAGGGGTCAAGTATAAACTCCACTCCCGAGTTCCAGAACATCACTTATGTAACATTTTCAGTGATGGATGAATGTCGGTTGTAATAGTGTATAAAACATGAAGTGGATTAAGCCAAAACAGCATATCATACTCCAGAGATAGTTAAATTATCAAGCAAAAGAATGTGATAGATATATAAAATATATAAATGATTGTAAGTCTCCAGAGTGTGAACATGTTATCAGGTTAACTAAATACATGTATACTCCAAAATAGAAAGAAAAGAATATACATGGGTGTATGACTAAAAGGTAAAATACCAAGTGTATTGGCATCTAATCAGTAACTCTGTAAACCCGTCGATCAGAAACTGCATATAGGAGGGATCCTCCTCATAATCATCAAGTCCGGCTCTACTTCGCAAGCATCGCCATCATCTAAAACTAAAATAGAAACTGGTTGATGTGTGCAACACCGTCCTGGAATGTGGGAGTGAGTAGCTAACACAGTGGAATCATAGAGCAAAGATTAACATGTTATCAAATCAATCAAGCGATAATGATAAAGTAAGCAATTCAAACATTTCTAAATACTATAATTAATGCAAGAATGAAATGACATGATGGATGCCCTCACCGACATACTCCCTCATGTGACACCATCTTATGTCCGGGGCATGCTTTCTTCCCTCAGTGCTCCACTTCTTTCAGGCACATGCAGTGCGATATAAATATGATTACAGAGTTGTTATTAGTCATTTTTAAAATTACGGTGAAGGCCGCTTTAGTTGAAGTAGAAATCGGTCAGTATATCCTAGAGGGGGTGAATAGGACTTTTTAAAGATTCATACGTTATTTTTTAGTCCTATCCCACTAATCATATCACAGAGTATAAATTAGGATTACTCAAGAATTAACTCTATTGGCTTCCAAGCCTAATTGAGGATCCAATCACAAACTATTTAAAAGATAAACAATGTAGATGAGATTGTGATGGATATGACTATGTGTGCATAGAATGTGATCACATATAAAGACCTGCAAGGCAATCGCATAAATGAAAGACAATATCAAACTCAAACACAACATTTTATAGTGGTTCGACGACTTGTCTACTCCACTCCCGGCTTCCACACTCAACCCTTGAGTGACCGGATTTCCCTAAGGAGGTTTTCTATGGTTCACCTCAAACCTAAGGTTTTAAATCAGGTTCACCTTCAACCTTTACAGAGGTTTCTACTCGGTTCACCTCAAACCCTGGAGTTTTACTGGCGTACTCCTAACCAGATGTTTATGCCCACACAGGACAAGGGTCCACACAACGCACCCTGAAGTTTCTACTCGGTTCACCTCTAACCCTGGAGTTTTACTGGCATACTCCTAACCAGATGTTTATGCTCTCCACAGAGCAAGGGTCTACACAACGCACCCCTCACGTACACTCCCGTCGGAGGCCTCCTTCGAGGACTTTAAATGGTGAGCAACACTTAAAACCCAATCCTAAAAAGGAATGATCGCAAGTGTCCTCTGGAATCTTAGTACTTACAGATAAGTTGATGAGTCCCTTTCAGCACAATGATGAAGACTTTCTACTTGTTGATGAAGAGTCTTCAGCTCCCTTGATCCGCAACATGAAGATGTATATATGCTAGGCTTAGGTTGGGTCAAGGTTATGATGGACTACCACTCTCTAAAGGTTTTCCTATAAGGAAGATAGAGAGGTTCCCATCATTTATGCATTCAAGGCATCCCAGCTTAATTATATGTCATTAAGGTAGTAGCTGAAGGATCCTTGAATGCGGAAGTTCATTCCTCAATCCACTCTATGAGATATCAATGATGAGGGTGGATTGGAGGATGAACTTCCTGAGAGAAAGGGCTTAGGTAAATGATAGGAAGGTTAAAACACTCTAAAGCACTCTCTACTTTCTCTACCAGCAATGAAGACAACTCTCTTTATTTATAGGCAAAAGGTTTCAACGGATATAAACGGTCATATTTATGACAGAGTTTGATATCATCGAGAAGTCGTCGATATGATCGAGCGTATACTCTCGATTGTATCGGTCGACCTCTCGATGATACGAACTCAATTGTCATTTTATTTTTGGAAACCTTCTGCCAACTGGTCGATGGGATCGAGACACACATCGATGACATCAGATTTCAAACTCCGATTCCATCGAGTGATGGTTCGATCTATCGACAGGTGAAATATAAGAGAGAAGCCTTGAAGAATTTCAGGATCACAGATATGATCGGGGAAACAGTCGATGTCATCAGAATTTGTACATTGATCATATCGGCGACCTTTCGATGGGATCGATAAATCGTATAGATTTTATATGTAAGCTTGCTAGACGAATTATGTCCTGACTCGATCCAATTGACTTGGTCTTGATATGATCGATATATGAATATCGATTTATCGACAGGCACCCCGATCAACATTAAAGGCAACATGAAATTCATGCTAGAGAGAACATGCGCCCCACAGTCGATATGATCGACTGACTCCCGATATGATCGATATTTGTGTTCAGATTGAATCGGACAGTCATCGATATATTGAAGCAATTGATAGTTTTCTTTAGAAAAATAGGAGTGCCGGAAAGTAGTCTGTCGATACGATCGATCCACTTCAGATATGATCAATTTTTGAATATCGATGATATCGACTCGAAGGTCGATATATCGATAAATCGTCCAGAAGATTGTTCCTTAGCACCTCAGCTTGGATTTCAATGAAGGAGATGAGAAATGGAGGGTTGAGATGGGAGATGGTGGGGTAGAAAAGTGGGCCACCTTGGAGTTTTTATTTGAAAGGGAGGGAGAGCTCATACGTATGGAATTTTTCTTGGAGAATGAGATGAGAAAATGAGAAAGAGAGAGAGTGTTGTAAGGAGAGATGGGTGATGGATGGATGTGGTGAATGATGGATGTGTAAGAAAATCTTGACTTTTGAGGCTTTTTGTGTAAGAGAGGTATGGGCTTGTAAGAAAATCTTAACTTTTGTGGTTGCTTGGGAATGGGTGAAAGGTGATGTGTACTTGACATGTACTTGACATGTACTTGACATGTGGTGGATTGATGGATTGATGGGATTGATGTGACACCTTGTAGAGATTCTCTTCGGTTTCACAACGCGCGGCTTTTTCTTTGCATCGAACGTTGGTCCACATCTCTTGACCAGGGTATTGCCTCGGCGCGCAGGTTGTGGCATCGGAACCGCAGTGATGGCGCGGTCGCTATGGTAATAGTCTTGGGTTGAGTCGATACGGGTTGACAGCATATGAATCAGTGTCGCGCGTAAATATCGGCTAAGGGTCGAAGGTTGCCGGAATTCAACCGGTAAGACTGCGGAGGTCTATGGAACGGTACGGTCTAGGATACGGGGCTTACAGACGCCTTTCACAATTGTTCAGCCTGTCCTCTATACCAACTAACCCGTTGAGCAGGTGACGTTCGAGATGATGAGCTAGACGATTAGTAATTGACTCGGGACTGACAATTGGGGGGCGATTTGATCCTCCCTGTGTGGGCCTCATTGTGGGTGGATGATCGGATCTGGATCTAGAAGGGTAGTGCTTTGAGGGAGACAAAGGAAGACAAGGGGTAGTGATGCATAATTATTAAACCAGGCTTCCGGATGCACTTCATCACATGTGGCAGGAATTCCAACATGGTGGGCGAGCTTGCATATGAGCATTGGAATGGGCAGTGACTCAGTATGAGATCCTTGGAGGACACGAATGACCTGCGTAAGAAGAAGAATTGGCAAGCACACGATTTTCTTGATATATATCATAGAGAATATTGATCACAAACAGAGAAAGATGTTCACCAAGGATATCGCATGGATACACATTCGAGCAGAAGATGCTGTGAAGAATCTTGAAGGTAGGTCCAAGATGATTGATATGTAGTAAATTTCCATCAGTTCGCGGAACTGTAGTCCCTTGGCACAATGCGCGAGTAATTTCTCCCCATACTCCCAATATATTGAGATTTCGATTGGTTACAGGAATTTTACTGACCTCAAGATCCAGAAGTTTTGCCAGAGTCACTGGAGTGATAAGCTTTGAATAGTGTGCAAGAATAATTCGAATGCTGGGGGGATCTCCACAAATGATATGGCTGTGTTTGTGAAATTCATGTATCACCCCCAGTCGGTATGATCCCCCAAGATGTAGAATATTTTGCCACCCGATTACTTCGAGAAGAAGATCAACACCAAAAGGCTCAATTGCACTATGGAGCACTAGTCGTTCACTGATGACACATGGAATATTTTCTTTTGGAGAAGGATGATACCTACAAAAATTTAATTGGATGCTTGTCTCATCTAAAGATTGGAAGTGAGCCTTACCTTTCCTTTAGGTCATGTTTGAGGAGGTGAAATGCTGATAAAGACTGAAAGAGAAGGAAAAATATGAGTTCGAGTGAGCCTTTCTCTTTATATAGCAGACTTATCGATTATATCGATCAGTTACCGATTGCATCGCAAAACTTTTACCCAAACATTGCTCTGACGGTTGTTTGAAAGCAGCAAGACAACCGTCTACTGGATCGATGAACAGTTTCGATGGAATCGATTATAAAATCGATACTATGCAGATATCATCGAGACTATAAGAATTTTAACCATGAACAACTCAGACCTAAAGATTTTCAGTGAGTACCATAAGTCCAGAGATATTATTAATGCGAACAAACGCCAATTGATTTTTGGGGGTCACGGAACCTATTTGTGTCAAGAGGCTTTGTAAGGATATCGACAAGTTTCTTTTCAGTAGTAACATATTCTAACACAATGGTCTTTTCTTCAACTAGTTCTCGGATAAAATGATGACGAATGTCAATATGCTTGGTCCGAGAGTGCTGAACTGGGTTCTTTGAGATGTTGATAGCACTGGTATTGTCACAGAAGAAACTCATTGTGGATTGTACAATCTCGTAATCGAATAACATCTGTTTCATTCAGAGGAGTTGAGCACAACAGTTACCAGCAGCTATATATTCAGCTTCTGTAGTGGATAATGAGATTGAGTTTTTTTTCTTGCTCTGCCAGGAAACTAAACAATTTCCAACATAAAAGCATCCACCACTAGTTGATTTTCGATCATCCAAATTTCTAGCCCAATCAGCATCTGAATATCCTGCTATGAAGGTGGAGGTTTCATGCGGATACCATAGTCCAAAGGTAGTTGTCCCTCCAACATACTTGATAATCCTTTTAACTGCTGTTAGGTGAGATTCCTTAGGATCCACCTGATAATGAGCACATACCCCAACACTAAAGGATATATCTGGACGACTGGCAGTTAGATATAGTAGACTTCCGATCATGCTTCGATAAAGATGTTGGTCCACACTTTCGCCATTAGTATCTTTTGAAAGTTTTAGAGTAATACTCATAGGCGTGTGATAAGTGCGACCCGATTCAAGCCCAAATCTTTTCACTAGGTC
The DNA here is from genome assembly GCA_037074715.1 of Magnolia kwangsiensis. NCBI lineage: Eukaryota > Viridiplantae > Streptophyta > Magnoliopsida > Magnoliales > Magnoliaceae > Magnolia > Magnolia kwangsiensis. Next base: position 35,646,138 of record CM073573.1, read on the forward strand.
TTTTGCATACTTGGCTTGATTTATGAAAGTTCCATCATCCAGTTGCTTAACATGTAGCCCTAAGAAGAAATTTAATTCACCAACCATGCTCATTTCAAATTCTGATTTCATGAGGTTGACGAATTTGAATGCCTCATCTTCGCATGTTGATCCAAAAACAATATCATCCACATAAATCTGCACTATAAGTAATGAATCCTTTGTTCTATGGGTGAACATTGTTTTGTCTACACTTCCTCTGCGAAATTCATGGTTTAGAAGAAACTTCATTAACCGTTCATACCAAGCACGTGGTGCTTGTTTGAGACCATATAGAGCTTTGTCCAACCGATAAACATGATGGGGATGCTTATGGTCCGAAAATCCTTTTGGTTGTTCCACATATACTTCTTCAGCAAGATCCCCATTAAGAAAGGCACTCTTAACATCCATTTGAAATAATTTGAATTTTAGTGCACATGCAATAGACATGAGAATTCTAATGGATTCTAGACGTGCAACGGGGGCAAAGGTTTCATCAAAATCAATTCCTTCAATCTGTGAGTATTCCTGAGCAACTAATCTTGCTTTGTTTCTAATTACATTCCCTGATTCGTCAGATTTATTTTTGAAGACCCATTTTGTTCCAATGACATTTGTATCTGTTGGTCTGGGAACTAGTTTCCACACCTCATTTCTCTGAAATTGTTGAAGTTCTTCCTGCATGGCATTTATCCAGTGTTCATCTTGAAGAGCTTCTACAATATTTTTGGGTTCAATCTTTGAGGTAAAACAGAAGTGACTATAGACATTGTCTATTTGTCGTCTAATTCTTACACCGACATTAGGGTCTCCAATAATTTACTCTCGAGGGTGATCTTTGATGACAAGTTTGTCTGATGATTATTGAGGTTCATCCAATAATGAAGATTTGTCATCTGATTTTTCGGGTATGCATGAATCTACATCATCTTCTATATCATTCACAGGAGAATTCATATCTTGAGGATGATCATCTATTACCACATTCGCCGATTCCTGAATAGTAAGGGTTCTTAAGTTGAACACTCTATAAGCACGACTATTCATGGCGTATCCAAGAAAAATGCCTTCATCACTTTTAGATTCGAACTTCCCTAGATGATCCCTATCCTTTAAAATGTAGTATTTACTACCAAAGACCCGAAAGTATTTCACATTTGGCAGCTTCCCATACCATAGTTCATATGGAGTTTTGTTCAGACCTGCTCTAAGATATACTTTGTTTATGATGTAGCAGGCGGTATTGACAGCTTCTGCCCAAAAACTCTTTGCCATGTCCTTTCCATTTAGCATGACAGATCCCATTTCTTGTAATACTCGATTTTTCCTTTCAGCAACCCCATTTTGTTGAGGGATTTTTGGGGCTGAAAATTCATGATAAATTCCTTTATCATTGCAGTATTTTTCAAATTCATAATTTTTGAATTCACCACATGGTCACTTTTGATACGTTTCATATCATATCCCTTCTCATTTTGAATTTGTTTTGCCAAGACAACAAAATTTCCAAAAGCATCTGATTTTTCTCAAAGAAATGCAACCCAAGTAAATCTAGTGTAGTCATCTACTATCACCAAAAAGTATCTTTTCTTGCCATGACTTTCCACTTTAGTAGGACCCACTAGATCCATATGCAGTAGATCTAAGGGCTTTGTTGTGGCTATGGTGGTTGTCTTTTTATGTCTGACTTTTATCTGTTTTTCTTTTAGACATTCCACATATACTACTTTTTCTTCTGTTCTAATTCTGGGAAGACCTCTAACCAAGTTTTTTGAGCTAAGTCTAGCTAAATTTCGGTAATGGACATGTCCCAACCTTTGATGCCATAATCTTGATTCATTCTTTACAGCCATGTTACATTTTGTGGACAGACCCTTATCGTTGGTACTTTCAATAATATAACAGTTATCACTAGTGCGTGTATCTTTTATGAGGGATTTTCCTGTAAGATCTATTATTTTACACACATCTTTTCAGAAAGTGACCAGATGTTCCTTATCACAGATTTGAGAGATACTAAGGAGATTATGTTTCAGACCTTCAACACAGAGAACATTTTTAATTTTTGGAAGACCTGATACTCCTATTGTTCCTTGTCCGACAATTCTGGCCAAGCTACCATCACCGAATGTGACTGATCCACCATCGAAGTTTGAGTATGAACAAAAATGAGTACGATCACCAGTCATGTGTCTGGAACACCCACTATCAAGATACCACTTTGAACAATTACCATCTTTCAGAGTGGTGTGGAATACAAGGCAATTTTGATCTGTCACATCCTCTGAAACTTTCTTGACCATGATTCCTACTTCAGTCAAGATCACTCTCTAGGCGGTGAAGCCCTTAAGAGAGATCTGCTCTGATACCAATTGAAATTGCGGTGAAGGCCGCTTTAGTTGAAGTAAAAATCTGTCAGTATATCCTAGAGGGGGGGTGAATAGGACTTTTTAAAGATTCATACATTATTTTTTAGTCCTATCCCACTAATCCTATCACAGAGTATAAATTAGGATTACTCAAGAATTAACTCTATTGGCTTCCAAGCCTAATAGAGGATCCAATCACAAACTATTTAAAAGACAAACAATGTAGATGAGATTGTAATGGATATGACTGTGTGCATGGAATGTGATCATATATAAAGACATGCAAGGCAATCACATAAATGAAAGACAATATCAAACTCAAACACAGTCATTTTATAGTAGTTCGACGACTTATCTACTCCACTCCCGGCTTCCACACTCAACCCTTGAGTGACCGAATTTCACTAAGAAAGTTTCCCATGGTTCACCTCAAACCTAAGATTTTAAATCAGGTTCACCTTCAACCTTTACAGAGGTTTCTACTCGGTTCACCTCAAACCCTGGAGTTTTACTGGCGTACTCCTAACCAGATGTTTATGTCCTCACAGGACAAGGGTCCACACAATGCACCCTAAGGTTTCTACTCGATTCACCTCTAACCATGGAGTTTTATTGGCGTACTCCTAACCAGATGTTTATGCTCTCCACAGAGCAAGGGTCCACACAACGCACCCCGCACATACACTCCCGTCGGAGGCCTCCTTTGAGGACTTCAAATGGTGAGCAACACTTAAAACCCAATCCAAAAAAGGAATGATCGCAAGTGTCCTCTGGACTCTTAGTACTTACAGATAAGTTGATGAGTCCCTTTCAGCACAATGATGAAGACTTTCTACTTGTTGATGAAGAGTCTTCAGCTCCCTTGATCCGCAACATGAAAATGTATATATGCTAGGCTTAGGTTGGGTCAAGGTTATGATGGACTACCACTCTCTAAAGGTTTTCCTATAAGGAAGATAGAGAGGTTCCCATCATTTATGCATTCAAGGCATCCCAGCTTAATGATATGTCATTAAGGTAGTAGCTGAAGGATCCTTGAATGCGGAAGTTCATTCCCCAATCCACTCTATGAGATATCAATGATGAGGGTGGATTGGAGGATGAACTTCCTGAGAGAAAGGGCTTAGGTAAATGATAGGAAGGTTAAAATACTCTAAAACACTCTCTACTTTCTCTACCAGCAATGAAGACAACTCTCTCTATTTATAGGCAAAAGGTTCCAATGGATATAAACGGTCATATTTATGACAGAGTTCGATATCATCGAGAAGTCATCGATATGATCGAGCGTATACTCTCGATTGTATCGGTCGACCTCTCGATGATACGAACTCAATTGTCATTTCACTTTTGGAAAGCTTCTGCCAACTGGTCGATGGGTTCGAGACACACATCGATGACATCGGATTTCGAACTCCGATTCCATCGAGTGATGGTTCGATCTATCGACAGGTGAAAAATAAGAGAGAAGCCTTGAAGAATTTCAGGATCACAGATATGATCAGGGAAACAGTCGATGTCATCGAAATTTGTACATCGATCATATCGGCGACCTTTCGATGGGATCGATAAATCGTATAGATTTTACATATAAGCTTGCTGGACGAATTATGTCCTGACTCGATCCAATCGACTTGGTCTCGATATGATCGATATATGAATATCGATTTATCGACAAGCACCTCGATCAACATTAAAGGCAACCTGAAATTCATGCTGGAGAGAACATGCGCCCCACAGTCGATATGATCGACTAACTCCCGATATGATCGATATTTGAGTTCAGATTGAATCGGACAATCATCGATATATCGAAGCAATTGATAGTTTTCTTTAGAAAAACAGGGGCGCCGGAAAGCAGTTTGTCGATACGATCGATCCACTTTAGATATGATCAATTTTCGAATATCGATGATATCGACTCGAAGGTCGATATATTGATAAATCGTCCAAAAGATTGTTTGATTATTGGACGCTTTTTGTCCTCACTCGATTGTATTGATTGATATGCCGAGGACATCGACAGAGCTGGTCGATCATATCGAAAGGGGAATTGATATAATCGACAGTGTAAGAAAAACTTAAAAAATTTTCTTTTGGATAAAAAGTTTTCTTACACATAAACCGTAGGATGTTCTGGTTCTTTTTAAGGGTTTAATCACCTGGTGTTTTGGGACATGGGATGTGAGGCTATGATTTACCTTTTGGTGAGCTTTTACACATCCAGATGAGGCAGATGCTTGACTTGATCTTCTTGTTAGGTGATGTCATCCGACTGACTCAACATACAACATGATTGACAAACCAGGGCACGTAATAGGTGAACTTTCACTTTTCATAAAGCAGGATTGGGAAACTTAGGGTACTTCCCTTATATCATTCCCAACAAGGATCCTGTCTAGGGTCGTCACTCCTAGTAATCTCATATGATGATATATTTTTGGGTCGCTGCAAGGTCTGCCAGGGCTGTTGTACGCAGTCGTTGCTCCACTCCCCCATCACCTTATCAATACAGGCCTAGTTGTACTCTGGTTACTATGGAAGGGTCGTTGCCTCACGTAGACTCAAAGTACGCTCGAGGTCACTACAAAGGGCTATCAGGGCTGTTGTTCGCACTCGTTACACTGCTCCCCCATCACCTTATCAGTGTAGGCCGACAGCAAGAATATAGTGTCTCATACCAGCATTATCTGCTCACGAGTCTGGGTTGCTCACTGGTCACTACGAGGAGGTTTGTGGCCCCAGCATAGGCCGACAGCTCGACCACGGTGTCCCATACCACCATGCCCGGCTCATGAGTCTTAGTGGATCAAGGTACCACGGTTATCAGGGTTATCACTGGTAAGATCAGTACCCTAGGTTCAAGCAGTTATGACGAATACAAGGTGAACACACAACGGTCAATCGGGTTACTTGATGAGTCTGACTAGCACGAGCGCACGTTGAATCGACCGTGTGGCCTAACCACTGCCGACGACTCTAGTACGACTCGGGTTCATCATACACATCTTTCATGACGAATAGAATCCAACCACGAATTCTAATATGTTACCGACTACCTGGACTAGAGTATAGCTTCAATCACATACAAATCTAACAACTAACATATGATTCATATCCTGTATCCATATGAAAAATCGTGAAGTATAACTTGAATGTAAACAGTACATGCAGAAATTCATCAACACATTTAACATGCTTCAACTAAGTAAACAATCCATGGAGGAAATCATACACTCACTTAGCATGGATAATCTAAGTTACACTATTCATGGAGGAGTTCATAGACTTACATATTGTGATGGAGATCCATATGTCAACCAGCTTAGCAATTATACTTTACTAACTACTAATTCACTTAGGCATTTATTCAACCACTTAGATTACATATTATATCATACATATTTTACATTCATAAGCATACGTATTAGGGAAAATCCTTTCGTCAAAGGGGTATTGCCCATATAACAATCATATATCCATGACAATTAGTCATGGCGAGCATGAAAGCAAATTCCATACTCATTCCGTCATTTTTACAAACACTTAGTCTACACACTTTAGTCTACATAGCATATGTCAGCCAAAATGTGCATTAGGGCGAATCTCTTCGCCAAACAGATCATACATGCATAACTAGTATAGGTACACGAAAAATACACATGGCAATCATATCGGTGAAATACGTACGTATACGATATTTCCTACAAATACCCAAAATATCGTAAATCTCTTATTCTTCGTATGTATTCGAAACAGAAATCGGTCGGCATGTTCTTCATGTGAAACAGCATTCTTGACAACAATCTACCATTAAACGACATTCAAAGATTTGATAAATGGTAAACCAAGCGTCTAAAATCCGCACCTTACTCCGTAGAAGCGTAACGAATCGATTAGAAACTCTACCCTTCGTCAACGTATATATGACGACCTATACCGCAAGATAAGTCAGCTACTTCGCTACTTGTATCGATGAAATTCCTAAAATATGTTAAGGTTAGGGTTTTCTTACCTAGAACGAAACCAGAATCGCCGAAATAATGATGCAAGTGGATGGCTTTGGCATGTGGAGCAACAGGAAAAAATAGTAGGAAGATTCTCCCACTTCTCTCACACTTTCTCTTCTCTCTCCTAGGGTTTCTTGTAAATTCGTATGGGCTGAATGGGAGAGGGTTTAAACTCCTTATATATGCTAAAAACTCACCTATATAGACTTAGGACCAAGGTATACTTGACTTACAGCCAAATCGGGTCTTTTCCAATCTAAAAGAACATTTCTGGAGGTCCCCTGACTGAATGCGGTCGGACGTAAGCTCATGGATGTTGGATCTTGATCATATTAAGTTTTCAGTTCGATAGGGTTCCCAGATCGCACATGGCGGACCAGTTTCAGTTCATCGGTCATTGAGACTCGATCAAGGATTCCAAATACACTTACCTGAGTGGGAAATGTTCCCTGATCCGAGGGTATATTTGGGTCAGATTCCGACGGTCAGAACGCTTAAAAAATGTCACGCAAGCGACATGTGCCAGATTTATTTAAATTGAATTAATTTTCTGAATATTTTTCTTGTCTCACTCTCTTCACTCCAGACTCAGTAAAATAGTCTCAGGATATCGGTTGGGCTTGATTTTCGAAATGATTGTGAAGTCCAACTAAGTGATCATACTGGTCTGAGATTGTAGATATCGGACTTTCGACGCGCTGTCTAGATCCAATACAAAATTTCAAAGGGTTCTTGAGAGCAAACAGGTTTAGAGTTTGATCCTAAATTTCAGGGTAAGGTAGCGTCAATGATTCTATAGGTTTCAGGTCTTACAGATCGTATTTAAAATGGTTGGTGCTAATTTTGTAGGAAATCTAGTGTAGCGCTGGCTAATTCACGTTAAATTTTATATATCTATCATCTGAAATCGGTAAAATACGTGCATTAGGGCGAATCCCCAATCGAAAGAATGTGCATTAGGGCGAATCTCTTCGCCAAACAGATCATACACGCATAACTAGTATAGGTACACTGCAAATACTCATGGCAATCATATCAACGAAATACATACGCATACGATATTTTCTACAAATACCCAAAATACCTTAAATCTCATATTCTCCGTATGTATTCGAAACAGAAATCGGTCGGCATGTTTTATATGTGAAACAACATTCTTGACAACAATCTACCATTAAACGACATTTAAAGCTTTGATAAATGGTAAACCAAGCATCTAAAATCCGCACCTTACTCCATAAAAGCATAACGAATCGATTAGAAACTCTACGCTTCGTCAACGTCGATATGACGACCTATACTGCAAGATAAGTCAGCTACTTCACTACTTGTATCGATGAAATTTCTAAAACAGGTTAAGGTTAGGATTTTCTTACCTAGAACGAAACCAGAATCGTCGGAATAACGATGCAGGTGGATGGCTTTGGCAAGTGGAGCAGCAGGGAAGAATAGCAGGAAGATTCTCCCACTTCTCTCACACTTTTTCTCTTTTTTCTCTCTTCTCTCTCCTAGGGTTTCTTATAAATTCGTATGGGCTGAATGGGAGAGGGTTTAAGCTCCTTATATAGGCTAAAAACTCACCTATATAGACTTAGGACCAAGGTATACTTGGGTTACAGCCAAATCGGGTCTTTTTCGATCCAAAAGAACACTTTTGGAGGTCCCCTGACTGAATGCGGTCGGACTTAAGGTCATGGATGTTGGAACTTGATCACATTAAGTTTTTAGTTCGATAGGGTTCCCAGATAACACGTGGCGGACCAATTTCAGTTCAGCGGTCACCGAGACTCGATCGAGGATTCCAAATACACTGACCTGAGTGGGAAATGTTCCCTGATCCGAGGGTGTATTTGGGTCAGATTTCGACGGTCAAAATGCTTAAAAAATGTCGCGTAAGCGACATGTGCCAGATTTATTTAAATTGAATTAATTTTCTGAATATTTTTCTTTTCTCACTCTCTTCACTCCGGACTTAGTAAAATGGTCTCAGGATATCGGTTGGGCTTGATTTTTAAAATGATTGTCAAGTCCAACTAAGCGATCATAATGGTCTGAGATTGTAGATATCGGACTGTCGACGCGCGGTCTAGATCCAATACAAAATTTCAAAGGGTTCCTGAGAGCAAAGGGGTTTAGAGTTTGATCCTGGATTTCAGGATAAGGTAGCGTCAATGATTCTATAGGTTTTAGGTCTTACAAATCGTATTTAAAGTGATTGGTGCTAATTTTGTAGGAAATCTAGTGTACCGCTGGCTAATTCACGTTAAATTTTATATATCTATCATCTGAAATCGGCGAAATACGTGCATTAGGGCGAATCCCCAATCGGAAGAATGCGCATTAGGGCGAATCTCTTCACCAAACAGATCATATACGCATAACTAGTATAGGTACACGGTAAATACTCATGGCAATCATATCAGCGAAATACGTACGTATACGGTATTTTCTATAAATACTCAAAATACCCTAAATCTCATATTCTCGGTATGCATTGGAAACAGAAATCGGTCGGCATGTTGTACATGTGAAACAACATTCTTGAAAACAATCTACCATTAAACGACATTGAAAGCTTTGATAAATGGTAAACCAAGCGTCTAAAATCCACACCTTACTCCGTAGAAGCGTAACGAATCGATTAGAAACTCCACGCTTCGTCAACGTTGATATGACGACCTATACCGCAAGATAAGTCAGCCACTTCACTACTTGTTTAGATGAAAATTTTAAAACAGGTTAAGGTTAGGGTTTTCTTACCTAGAATGAAATCAGAATCGTCGGAATAACGATGCAGGTGGATGGCTTTGGCACGTGGAGCAGCAGGGAAGAATAGCAGGAAGATTCTCCCACTTCTCTCACACTTTCTCTCTCTTTTCTCTCTTCTCTCTCCTAAGGTTTCTTGTAAATTCGTATGGGCTGAATGGGAGAGGGTTTAAGCTCCTTCTATAGGCTAAAAACTCACCTATATAGACTTAGGACCAAGGTATACTTGGGTTACAGCCAAATCGGGTCTTTTTCGATCCAAAAGAACATTTCTGCAGGTCCTCTGAATAAATGTGGTCGAACTTAAGCTCATGGATGTTGGATCTTGATCACATTAAGTTTTCAGTTTGATAAGGTTTCCAGATGGCACGTGGCGGACCAGTTTCAGTTCAGCGGTCACTGAGACTCGATCGAGGATTCCAAATACACTGACCTGACTGGGAAATGTTCTCTGATTCGAGGGTGTATTTTGATCAGATTCCGACGGTCAGAACGCTTAAAAAATATCGCGCAAGCAACATGTGCCAGATTTATTTAAATTGAATTAATTTTTTGAATATTTTCCTTTTGTCACTCTCTTCACTCCGGACTCAGTAAAATGATCTCAGGATATCGGTTGGGCTTAATTTTTGAATTGATTGTCAAGTCCAACTAAGCGATCATAATGGTCTGAGATTGTAGATATCGGACTTTCGACGCGCGGTCTAGATCCAATACAAAATTTCAAAGGGTTCATGAGAGAAAATTGGTTTAGAGTTTGATCCTGAATTTCAGGGTAAGGTAGCGTCAATGATTCTATAGGTTTTAGGTCTTACAGATCGTATTTAAAGTGGTTGGTGCAAATTTTGTAGGAAATCTAGTGTAGCGTTGGCTAATTCACGTTAAATTTCTAAAGAATTAGGTTCTAAATGATTTCTCTGGCTTTGGAATCGAATTTTGAAAAGCTACCAAGGTGCTATGGTTGACCCATTACCTAAGGACGTCTAACTCTAGGTTGACAAAAATTCGGGGTGTTACAAACACGACTCAGATTACTTAAATTCATATTTAATTTCATAAAAATCTTCACTTTCTCACACTCTTCACTCCGGACTCAAGAAAATAGTCTCTGGACATCGTCTGGTCTTGATTTTCGAGGTGATAGTCAAGTCTAACTAGGCAGTCATAATTGTCTAAGTTCATCGCTATCGGACTTTTGATGTGCGGTCCAGGTCCAATACGAAGTTTTCGAATGCTCCCAAGAGCAACTGGGTTTAGAGATTAATCCTAGGTTTCAGGGTAATGTAGCGTTAACAATTCTATAAGTTTTGGGTCTTGCAGATCGTATTTAAAGTGATTGGTGATAATTTCCTAGGTAATCTGGTCTAGCGCTAGTTACTTCTCGTTTAAGTTCTAAAGGATGTAGCTCTTAGTGATTTCTTCTTGAGGTGGGATTTGAGTGTTCAAATGGGAGGAAAAGAAGGGAGAATTCAACAATGGAGGTGGGTTTTGAAATGGGTAGAGTGAGGGTGCACGAAAATGGAAGAAGGAAGCCCTTGGAGGGTGATTTTTAGAAACATTTGAGAGATTTTTAAAGAAAGGAGAGCTTGGAGGGGTGGTTTGTAAAGGGAAGACGCTGGAGGAGGGTTTTTATTCAACCAACCATGGACCAGTGGGCCACACAGGACCCTAGAAGAGTCGGCCCTCGCCGGCCCATCCGATCTGGCCCGACTGGCGGCGAGGACCTTGCCGGTCTCTGGACTAACCGGCGATGGCTCGCTGGTGGGGCGAGGTTGTCCTGCACCCTGGGTCCCCCTGAAAGTGCCTCGATTGGGCCCTTACTCTGTTTCGACTCGTTACGGGTCATTTTGAATTGAACCCGATACATATTCATATTTACCATTTTCTAATGGCTGGAATGGGATGATACATGGTCTAAACCCGTCGATTGACGGTCTAGAAGTGGATTGGGATCATTTTGCATGATCACGGGTGTGTACGGACCTGATCTCGGTGACCGTTTACAGTAAGTTTTAGTTTAAGTATAGTTCTTCACTATTTAAACTTTAGGATTTGTGTCTAATATGAAAGTACTTGGAGAAATTTGAAGAATGAGGTGGTGAAAGGTGAGATTTTGAAGGAAATGGGTTGAAAAGCGATTTATTTGGCTTTGGAATTGAGTTATGAGAAGTTACCAAGGTGTTATGGTTGACCCATTGCCTAAGGACGTCTAATTTCAGGTTGGCAAAAATTCGGGGTGTTATAGTAGGGTAAATTAAGTAGCAAAAATCATGGATAAGTGAAAAAGATCCTCATACATAGGGTAAAAGGTAAAAGATGACTGAGAATGTTTTTAGTGTATGACAAGTATCTCATATCGCACAACTAAAATAACTTATTAGTTGAGCAATTAAACAGTGGGTGAAATATTTATGTATATGCATATATCATCCATAATGACCAAGTGAGAGATGTTGGAATATATAACTATTGATGGCCTCATTCCATAATGATTGTAACCTCCATTTCTTTTATTGTAATGGATGCAATGAATGCATAAAAACAGTTCTTCCAGCAGTAATGGAAGATCCTAAAATGGTTACAATTTCAAGCCCTATAAAAGGGGCTACCTGATTGAACCTAATGGTTAACAAACCCCAAGTACAGGGTTACGATGTAGCTTTACTCAGTGAGACTGAGGTCGAACCCACAGGGTGTAACATCCTGGATTTTCAATGTTTTGGATTTTTAAAAATTCTTAAATTTTTTTTAATGTAATTAACTTATATTATCACTTACTGACCATTGGCACTCAATGATAGTTTATACATAGGTGGAACTAATAAAGAACCACACATGTCCAATTAATCAACCATAAAAAGCCAACGAATTCGTCAGATCACTTGTACATCAACTTTAGCCCATGATTTACTCACATAAGGCCCAAATCTAATTGACTCATCGCTAACTAATCAAGACAATCATAACTAAATTGAAGATCTAACCGAAACCGAGTCAGATAAGGCTCGGATCTTAGCTAATAGATCAAATCAATCCCGTTACTCTTTTAGCCTAAAACTGACGTCTAAAATCCTCACCCTATGTCTTGTAAACTCGTGAATTGAAACGGAGCGTATACGCTTCGTCTACGGCGAATAGGGAACCTAATACACGAGATCTATAAGCTACATCACTATGGAAACAAAGGAAACTCAAATCAGCAACTATTTAGGGTATTTACTTACCTAGAATCGCGGTGAAATCACCGAAAAAGCGGTAGAGGTGTGTTGCTTAAGCACGTGCAATACGTAGCACAAGTGGCAGGAAGAACTCTCCCACTCTCTCACAATCTCTCACCTTTTTCTCTCTTCCAAGTTAGAGTTTCTCTCAAATTCGGATGGGAGAGAGGAGTGAGGGTTTCAACCCCTTTTATAGCCTAAAACATGCCCAAAATAGGCTTGGGAACAATGTTTACTTGGTGCCTAACCAAATCGGGGCCGTTTCGGTCCAAAAGAGCATTTCTGAAGGTCCTCAGGCCAAATGCGGTCGGACTTAAGCTCATGCATACTGGATCTAGCACACATCCAGTTTTCAGACCGGTAGGGTTCGCAAATCGCACGTGGCGGACCAGTTTCAGTTTAACGGTCATTGCACCAAGATCAGGCCTATAAGTCTCGTGATATGTAATAGATATTTTTCCTGACCAAGGGTGTAATTTGGATGTATTCTGACGGTCAGAACGCTTAATACTGATGCGTCAAATCGTGTGCTAGATTTGAATTTCAAATTCCAATTCTAATCCTATTCTCACTCTCTTCGGTCCGGGCTCAATGAAATAGCCTGTGATTATCGGTTTGACTTGATTTTCGGAATGAGTGTCAAGTCCAGCTAGGCGGTTCTAACGGTCTAAGATAGGAGGTATCAGACTTTCGACGTGCGGTCTAGATCCAATACAAAGATTCAAAGTGGTCCAGAGAACAAACCTGCTTAGAGTTTGGTCCGAGGTTTTAGAGCATTATAGCACCATTGGTTCCACTCGCTTTGGGCCTTGTAGACCGTATTTAAAGTGATCAGGGATCATTTCCCAGCTATTCTAACGTTGCACTAGCTAACCTAGTCATATTTTCTAAAGGAATGAATTCTACGCAATCTCGGGTCGAATTGATACTCGAGCCCAAGTACGAATTTTTCACGGGCGTTACAATCTACCCCCCTTAACAAATAATTTCGTCCTCGAAATTTCGTACCTTATCGTACTCCTCGAGAAGCTGTGGGTAGTTCTTTTTTATCTCGGCTTCTGTCTCTCAGGTAGCCTCCTCCTCAGAGTGATGCGTCCATAATACCTTCACAAGGGGAATCACCTTGCTACGCAGTACCTGCTCCTTCCTGTCTAGGATACGTGTCGGTCGCAGGATATATGTAACATCCTCTCCTAACTGCACCTGCTCCCATCTGATGATATGAGAAGGATCAGCAACGTACTTCTTCAGCATAGAAACATGAAATACGTTGTGAACGCTCGCGAGAGGCGTGGGTAAAGCCAATCGGTAAGCCACCGCTCCCACACGATCAAGGATCTGGAATAGACCAATGAATCACGGTGTCAGCTTCCCTTTCTTCCCGAACCGAAGGACTCCCTTCATAGGGAAAACTCGCAAAAACACATGATCCCCAACTGTGAATTCTAGTGGCCTCCGTCTCGTATCGGCGTAGCTCTTCTGTCTGCTCTGCGCTGTAAGGAGCCGACGTCAAATAATATCAATCTTCTCTGACGTCGCCTGCACTAACTCTGGGCCGATCAAGCTACGCTCACCGACCTCTAACCAGCAATGCGGTGCGCGACAAGGTCACCCATACAGCGCCTCATAAGGTGCCATACCGATACTCACCTGAAAACTATTGTTGTACGCAAACTCCGCATATGCAAGACAATCATCCCAACTGTCCTTGAAGTCCAATGCGCAAGCTCGCAACATGTCCTCCAAGATCTGGTTCACCCGCTCTGTCTGTCCGTCTGTCTGTGGGTGGAAGGCAGTACTGAACTTCAACTTCACACCCATAGCCTCCTGAATGCTAGTCCAGAAAATAGAAGTAAACAACGTGTCTCTGTCCAACACGATCTCCAGCGGAACTCCATGCAGACGCACAATCTCTCTGATGTACAATCTAGCCAGCTCGTCTGCAGAGTTTGTAACTCTAATCGATAGGAAGTGCGCCGACTTCGTCAGTCGGTCGACGATCACCCAAATGGAATCATGTCCCTTCCTCGTCTTCGGCAACCCAGAAATGAAGTCCATGGAAATGAAATCCCACTTCCACTCTGCAATCGGCATGGGCTGCAAAAGTCAAGGTGGTCGGCGATGCTCTGCCTTCACCTGCTGACAAGTGAGACAATGGGACACGAACTCAGCTATGTGGGTCTTCATACCTTCCCACCAATACGTCCTCTTCACGTCATGATACATCTTTATGCTGCCTGGATGCATCGCGAGTCTAGTAGAATGTGCAGCCTCGAGAATCTCTCGTCTCAAGTCAGGGACATCTGGGATGCATAGGCGGCCACGATAATGTAAGCCCCCATCCATACCAACTCGTCAGTCGGCGTCAGCATCATCACTGGCCTGCTCTTGAAGCTCAGTAAGATGCGCATCATCCCTCTGCGCCTCGATGACTCGATCATCGATCTGAGATCGCACCTGTACATGTGCGATGAACTCAAACGGCTCCTCTACGGTGAGTTTCTGCTCAAAGTCTCGCAAAAACTCAACCATATCCCACTCAGCAACCATCAGCGGAGCCGCAAACTCTATCACCTTCTTACGGCTCAACGCATCAGCCACAAGGTTCGCCTTCCCAGGATGGTAAGAGACTTCAAACTTGAAGTCTTTCAACTTCTCCGTCCATCGCTGCTGCCTCATATTCAAATCTCGCTGCGTGAATATGTACTTGAGGCTCTTGTGGTCGCAAAAGAGCTCGAACTCCTCTCCATAGAGGTAATGTCTCCAGAGTCTCAGTGCGAATATAACGGCTGCCAACTCTAGGTCGTGTGTAGGGTAATTCTCCTCGTGCTTCCTTAATTGTCTCGAGGCATACGAAATTACCCTGTCCCTCTGCATAAGGACACAACCCAAACCAACGCTAGACGCGTCAGTATATATAGTGTATCTAACCCCTTGCTCTAGCAATACTAGCACAGGGGCGGACGTAAGTCTGTCCTTCAGCTCCTGAAAAGATGATTCCGCCTTGTCATTCCAGGTGAACTTCACGTCCTTCCGTGTCAACTGAGATAAGGGTCTCGAGATCTTCGAGAAGTCCTGTATGAAGCGCCGATAGTAGCCAGCGAGACCTAAGAAACTCCTCACCTCAGTGATAGAACCAGGCTTCTCCCAGTCTTGCACCGCAGCTACCTTAGACAGGTCAACTGCCATGCCATCCTTGGACACCACGTGTCCCAGAAACTTCACCTCCTGCTTCCAGAAGTCGCACTTCTTGTACTGTGCGAACAACTGATGCTGTCTGAGCATATCCAGGACCAAACGTAAGTGTTCCTCATGCTCCTCTCGACTCCTAGAGTACACCAAAATGTCGTCAATGAATACAACGACGAATCGATAGAGGAAAGACCGAAATACCCGGTTCATCAGATCCATGAACACGGCCGGTGCGTTCGTAAGACCGAACGACATCACGAGGAACTCGTAGTGGCCAAAACTGGTCCTGAATGCTGTCTTCTGCACGTCCTCATCCCTGACGCGCAACTGATGATATCCCGACTGAAGATCAATCTTCGAGAAGTACTGCGCTCCTCTCAACTGATCAAACAAGTCATCGATCCTGGGTAAAGGGTACTTGTTCTTCACCGTGAGCTGGTTCAGCCTGCGATAATCAATACACAATCGCATCGAACCGTCCTTCTTCCTCACGAATAGGACCGGTGCTCCCCAAGGAGACACACTAGGCCGTATAAGGCCAAGCTCTAGCAGACCATCAATCTGCGTCCTCAACTCCTCCATCTCACATGGTGCCATGCGATACGTCGGCAGTGAGACGGGTGTAGAACCAGGAACCAGATGGATAGTGAAATCGATCTCACGTCGGGGCGGCAAACCAGGGATCTTCCTGAACAGATCCCCGAACTCGGAAACGACTGACACATGCTCGAGTACCTGGGCACCAGCGTCGCGCAATAAAGTGGCGTAACTAAGTATGCGGAAAGGAAGATTTACCCGCACTAAAAACGTGAAAGGCGTGCCCTCAGGCTCGTACACAGTCACCATACGAGCCTCGCAGTCAATCTCGGCCCTCCCAGCAGTCAACCAGTCCATGCCAAGAATGACGTCGAGATAAACGAGGGAGGGATCGACGACAAGATCAAGAGCCATCGTCCTGCCTTCCAGATCAACTAAACAACCCTCACACATCTGGGTAACATCCGAATAATTTCCATGAGCTGCAAAGACTCGCACGCTATCTATAGTGATAGTCTGTAACCCAAGACGCCTGACTACAGCACGCGATATCAAAGAAATCGTGGAACCAGTGTCCACCATCACAAGAATGGGAGTACCTCCAATATGGGCCGTGACCTCGAAGGCTGAATGCTGGAAAGTCAGCGTCGCAGCTACCTCAGCTGTCAATGCATGAACTCGAGCCTGCTGTGGCCGGTTCGGCCACTGCGTCAATGGCCGTGGAGGCTGTCTGATCTGCGATACCGGAGGTCTGAATGTAGGGTGCGCAGGAGCTAACCGTAAAGGCAGTGCTGATATCGCCTGTGAACGAGTATGGTCAATCTTCTGCGGCGGTGAGAACCTGCTGTCCCGCATCCGACAGAAGGAGCTCTGCGCCAAGTGGCCTGACCTCCCACAGTATGTGCACGATAACTCGAGGCGCCGAAACGATGGTGCTGGCGCTATGGCCCGAGTAGGAGGGTCAATGCGAGGCCTCTTGCCCGCGAGGGGCCTGTCCTGCATGTCTGGTCGCGGCCTAGAAGCAACTGGGCCACGAGATCGCGTAAGTCGATCCACATCCTGCTTTGCCCGCATGGACATGTGAATCAACTCCGCATATGAAGGAATGGTCACACAGCACATCTTCGACCGAATGTCCGGTCGCAAACCCTCCAAAAAGCGCTGTATGCGCATCTGCTCATCAGCCAAAATCGTTGGGACGTATCTGCCCAACTCCGTGAACCGATGCTCATACTCCGTAACTGTCATGGCTGACTGTCTGAGACGGAGAAACTCATTCTCTCTGTCGTACCTGTAAGTCTGGGGATAATACTTCTCATGAAAGCGGAACTCAAACGCGGCCCACGTCCATACAAAATCCACGGTAACGGTCCGCAGTACGCTATCCCACCACAGGCTGGCCTCTCTCTTAAACAGGAATGTAGCCAGCTCTACCTGCTCGGCCTCAGTGCAATGTAACATCCACAAAATCTTCGACACACGGTCGAGCCAGTACTCAGCCTCCTCGGGTCGGTGAGAACCCGTGAAAGTAGGAGGCCACAAGCGCTGAAATCGCTCCAATAGGCCCCGTGTATCGGCGGGATTCCCCGCAAGGTAAGCAGGCGGCGCAGGATGAGCCATGCCCTCATCCTGGGCATATGTATAAGCATCCTCAGCTAGATGCGCAGGTGGTGCAGGTGGAGTAGATGGAGTCGCACCCCCACCCTAGGCTAATGTCTCCACAATGGTAGTCAGAAGCTGCTGCTGCTGCAGCATCATAGCCATCATCTGCTCGAATCTGTGAGGGGGTGGAGCAGGCTGTGGCAGATGCTGTGTCGAAGTAGATGCACGATATGACTCTCTGACTGACGGTGTAAATGGCGGTAGTCCAACTGTAGGACCAGTGGCAGGCTGAGATGATCGAACTGCCTCAGGAATCGGGCCCAAAGCAGGGTCCGCATGAGTGTCAGACTGCGAAGGAGTCTGATCCATATGCTCAGTCAGTGCAAGCCGAACTGTGCTCCACGTAGCCTTAGGCGGCATTCCCTATATTCAAAATATGGCGCAACCTTGTCAGTCTCAATTGCACAAATACACCGCAATCATTCACACAAGGAGTCAAAGGCATTCCATGCATTCCATTTAATCAAAATTGTCACAATACAAGGGATATATCCTTACAAGCATCACGACGAGAAATACATGGGAACTAAGATAGTTAAAATTACAACAGCAATATAAGCAAAGCACTAGCCCTAACAGGCTCACACTGATAAAGCAGAAAATGACTGACTACTGACAACTATATCAAAGGTCGCATCGCTAATCTGAGTCTGGGGACGGAGGAGGAGCACCCTTATCCTGTAAGCAACACAGGATCGCCTTGAAGGTGTGAGTCACCTTGCCTAATTTCTTCTTTGTAACGGCCTTGGCATCCGCGACTTCTGCCCGAAGTTCTTGAACTTCCCTTCGCAAAGCGGTCTGACTCTCCTCCATCCGAGCAATGCGATCGTCGATAGTAGCCTGCGCAGAAGGAGGAGGGCTCTCATCTGTATCTTGATCCTCATCCTCTACCTCTTCCTGAGCTTCTTCCTGAACTTCTGCTCTAGGTTCTTCTTCGCTTTGATCTTCCTCATCATCAAAGTCATCTTCACTGTCCTCCTCGAGCTGGTTTTCACGGTACTGCCACCCAATCTTCATCTTGACCATAGTCGACTCATCAATGGTATGAATCGAAACTGGTAATTCTGGCCCAAGTCTGTAGGCAAACTCAAGCGCAATCTTGCAAATCAGTCGGCCAAAAGGAAGCGATTCGAATGTTCTTCTTGACCTGGCTATGAGGATTATTTATCGTAAGATGAAAGTAGCCATGCATACATTCTCTCCCTGGGCCACCCGATATAGGAAATCAACCATAAGGTGTGTACATTCAATGCGATTCGTCGACCTGGGATAAACATTGAACGTGCAGATATGGTGCAGCAGGCGCAAATCATCAGACATGTACGTTGCCTGAAGACTATTATTAGGCTGCCATGAAACCAACTTACCGCACAGAAACCTGGTGCGGCGATCTCGTTCACGTCTACTCCTCAGATTCTTCTCACTAGGATGAACATCACCAAGAGGCACGTTCAGAAGTCGCGCAATCAGTCGCACATCAATCGTAGCCATCCGATCTCTACCAAAAGGGACTTTAAACTGTAAAGGCTCCAAGGTAGGATTCTGGATACTAGCATAGAAGGCACGAACGATGCTCACATTAGCACGAGCATGAGCTTCAAAGATCGGACCCCAATGCGCAGCTTCAATGCGTTCGAACAACAGATATTCGCCGAATAGTCGTCCATCCACGTCCGCCTCAAACAACACTTTCTGATCAGTGTATTGGCTGTGAGGCATCTCTGATAGAATTGCTCGCCCAAGGTGAGCATGGGGATCCAAATCCCGCTTTGTACGGCACTCTAGGGCTACAGCTGGACCGGCGGCGGTGCTTGAACTTGCCCCGCGGTCTTCTCGATTGAGCAGGGTGGCTTGGCCCAGCCTCGTCTGTTGCAGTTTTTCTTTTACCCATCAAAGACATGATGGATGAGAGTGATAAAAGGCCTAAAATGGCTTCCACAAAGGCCATGAAAAACGGTGAAAATGCAGAGAAGTGGCTGCCCAATCTGAAAAAAGGAGATCTAGGTGTCGTAGAGGGATGCTTCAAGCTTCCCAAGAGTGTATTTTCAAGGAGAAATGAAAACGAAAAAGTGGAATGGAGCACCTCACGATTTCAGCTCGATTTGGGAGTTTTTGGAGCTCCAAATGGTGAAATCTTCAAGAGGAAGGGCTACCAACTCCCAAGGATCAATGGATGATGGTCGGTTTTGGCCAAGGAGGGATCTAGAGGCAATTTGGGATCCTGAATTTTGGAAACGATTCCTGAAAAATGAAAATGGAGCTATGGGGAGGGCTGTTTGTGAAGGAGGGGTGTGATTTGGGAGTTTTCTTTAGACGGGAGACCCATGGGGAGGGTTTACATTCCATTTAAGGGCGTGCACCCGAAATCCACATCAAAGGGGCCCACCTGTACGGCGATGCATCGCCGACCGGTGGTGCATTCGGCCGGTGGGGCCAGATGGGTTCGATCCCCCATGGTCCAAGGGCCCCATAAATGTATGGTTCGACCCCTGATTCATAGTATTTTGAAAGGTGATGTGTACTTGACATGTACTTGACATGTACTTGACATGTGATGGATTGATGGATTGATGGGATTGATGTGACACCTTGTAGAGATTCTCTTCGGTTTCACAACGCGCAGCATTTTCTTCGCACCGAACGTTGGTCCACATCTCTTGACCAGGGTATCGCATCGGCGCCAAGTTGTGGCATCGGAACCGCAGTGATGGCGCGGTCGCTATGGTAATAGTCTTGGGTTGAGTCGATATGGGTTGACAGCATATGAATCAGTGTCGCGCGTAAATATCGGCTAAGGGTCGAAGGTTGCCAGAATTCAACCGGTAAGACTGCGGAGGTCTATGGAACGGTACGGTCTAGGATACGGGGCTTACAGACGCCTTTCACAATTGTTCAGCCTGTCCTCTATACCAACCAACCCATTGAGCAGGTGACGATCGAGATGATGAGCTAGACGATTAGTAATTGACTCGGGACTGATAATTGGGGGGCGATTTGATCCTCCCTGTGTGGGCCTCATTATGGGTGGATGATCGGATCTGGATCTAGAAGGGTAGTGATTTGAGGGAGACAAAGGAAGACAAAATTGTTGTGCTGCTATTGATGCATCATTATTAAACCAGGCTTCCGGATGCACTTCATCACATGTGGCAGGAATTCCAGCATGGTGGGCGAGCTTGCATATGAGCATTGGAAAGGGCAGTGACTCAGTATGAGATCCTTGGAGGACACGAATGACCTGTGTAAGAAGAAGAATTGGCAAGCACACACGATTTTCTTGATATATATCATAGAGAATATTGATCACAAACAGAGAAAGATGTTCACCAAGGATATCGCATGGATACACATTCGAGCAGAAGATGCTGTGAAGAATCTTGAAGGTAGGTCCAAGATGATTGATATGCAGTAAATTTTCATCAGTTCGTGGAACTGTAGTCCCTTGGCACAATGCGCGAGTAATTTCTCCCCATACTCCCAATCCATTGAGATTTCGATTGGTTACAGGAATTTTACTGACCTCAAGATCTAGAAGTTTTGCTAGAGTCACTGGAGTGATAAGCTTTGAATAGTGTGCAAGAATAATTCGAATGCTGGGGTGATCTCCACAAATGATATGGCTGTGTTTGTGAAATTCATGTATCACCCCCAGTCGGTATGATCCCCTAAGATGTAGAATATTTTGCCACCCAATTACTTCGAGAAGAATATCAACACCAAAAGGCTCAATTGCACTATGGAGCACTAGTCGTTCACTGATGACACATGGACTATTTTCTTTTGGAGAAGGATGATACCTACGGAAATTTAATTGGATGCTTGTCTCATCTAAAGATTGGAAGTGAGCCTTACCTTTCCTTTAGGTCATGTTTGAGGAGGTGAAATGCTGATAAAGACTAAAAGAGAAGGAAAAATATGAGTTCGAGTGAGCCTTTCTCTTTATATAGAAGACTTATCGATTATATCGATCAGTTACCGATTGCATCGCAAAACTTTTACCCAAACATTGCTCTGACGGTTGTTTGAAAGCAGCAAGACAACCGTCTACTGGATCGATGAACAGTTTCGATGAAATCGATTATAAAATCGATACTATGCAGATATCATCGAGACTGTAAGAATTTTAACCATGACCAACTCAGACCTAAAGATTTTCAGTGAGTACCATAAGTCCAGAGATATTATTAATGCGAACAAACGCCAATTGATTTTTGGGGGTCACGGAACCTATTTGTGTCAAGAGGCTTTGTAAGGATATCGACAAGTTTCTTTTCAGTAGTAACATATTCTAACACAATGGTCTTTTCTTCAACTAGTTCTCGGATAAAATGATGACGAATGTCAATATGCTTGGTCCGAGAGTGCTGAACTGGGTTCTTTGAGATGTTGATAGCACTGGTATTGTCACAGAAGAAACTCATTGTGGATTGTACAATCTCGTA
This sequence comes from Magnolia kwangsiensis, assembly GCA_037074715.1. Classification (NCBI taxonomy): domain Eukaryota; kingdom Viridiplantae; phylum Streptophyta; class Magnoliopsida; order Magnoliales; family Magnoliaceae; genus Magnolia; species Magnolia kwangsiensis. The sequence continues at coordinate 35,668,355 of CM073573.1, forward strand.
ATCGAATAACATCTGTTTCATTCAGAGGAGTTGAGCACAACAGTTACCAGCAGCTATATATTCAGCTTCTGCAGTGGATAATGAGATTGAGTTTTTTTTCTTGCTCTGCCAGGAAACTAAACAATTGCCAACATAAAAGCATCCACCACTAGTTGATTTTCGATCATCCAAATTTCTAGCCCAATCAGCATCTGAATATCCTGCTATGAAGGTGGAGGTTTCATGCGGATACCATAGTCCAAAGGTAGTTGTCCCTCCAACATACTTGATAATCCTTTTAACTGCTGTTAGGTGAGATTCCTTAGGATCCACCTGATAATGAGCACATACCCCAACACTAAAGGATATATCTGGACGACTGGCAGTTAGATATAGTAGACTTCCGATCATGCTTCGATAAAGATGTTAGTCCACACTTTTGCCATTAGTATCTTTTGAAAGTTTTAGAGTAATACTCATAGGCGTGTGATAAGTGCGACCCGATTCAAGCCCAAATCTTTTCACTAGGTCTTTTGCATACTTGGCTTGATTTATGAAAGTTCCATCATCCAGTTGCTTAACATGTAGCCCTAAGAAGAAATTTAATTCACCAACCATGCTCATTTCAAATTCCGATTTCATGAGATTGACGAATTTGAATGCCTCATCTTCGCATGTTGATCCAAACACAATATCATCCACATAAATCTGCACTATAAGTAATGAATCCTTTGTTCTATGGGTGAACAGTGTTTTGTCTACACTTCCTCTGCGAAATTCATGGTTTAGAAGAAACTTCATTAACCGTTCATACCAAGCACGTGGTTCTTGTTTGAGACCATATAGAGCTTTGTCCAACCGATAAACATGATGGGATTGCTTATGGTCCGAAAATCCTTTTGGTTGTTCCACATATACTTCTTCGGCAAGATCCCCATTAAGAAAGGCACTCTTAACATCCATTTGAAATAATTTGAATTTTAGTGCACATGCAATAGACATGAGAATTCTAATGGATTCTAGACGTGCAACGGGGGCAAAGGTTTCATCAAAATCAATTCCTTCAATCTGTGAGTATTCCTGAGCAACTAATCTTGCTTTGTTTCTAATTACATTCCCTGATTCGTCAGATTTATTTTTGAAGACCCATTTTGTTCCAATGACATTTGTATCTGTTGGTCTGGGAACTAGTTTCCACACCTCATTTCTCTGAAATTGTTGAAGTTCTTCCTGCATGGCATTTATCCAGTGTTCATCTTGAAGAGCTTCTACAATATTTTTGGGTTCAATCTTTGAGGTAAAACAGAAGTGACTATAGACATTGTCTATTTGTCGTCTAATTCTTACACCGACATTAGGGTCTCCAATAATTTACTCTCGAGGGTGATCTTTGATGACAGGTTTATCTGATGATTATTGAGGTTCATCCAATAATGAAGATTTGTCATCTGATTTTTCGGGTATGCATGAATCTACATCATCTTTTATATCATTCACAGGAGAATTCATATCTTGAGGATGATCATCTATTACCACATTCGCCGATTCCTGAATAGTAAGGGTTCTTAAGTTGAACACTCTATAAGCACGACTATTCATGGCGTATCCAAGAAAAATGCCTTCATCACTTTTAGATTCGAACTTCCCTAGATGATCCCTATCCTTTAAAATGTAGCATTTACTACCAAAGACCCGAAAGTATTTTACATTTGGCAGCTTCCCATACCATAGTTCATATGGAGTTTTGTTCAGACCTGCTCTAAGATATACTTTGTTTATGATGTAGCAGGCGGTATTGACAGCTTCTGCCCAAAAACTCTTTGCCATGTCCTATCCATTTAGCATGACAGATCCCATTTCTTGCAATACTCGATTTTTCCTTTCAGCAACCCCATTTTGTTGAGGGATTTTTGGGGCTGAAAATTCATGATAAATTCCTTTATCATTGCAGTATTTTTCAAATTCATAATTTTCGAATTCACCACATGGTCACTTCTGATACGTTTCATATCATATCCCTTCTCATTTTGAATTTGTTTTGCCAAGACAACAAAATTTCCAAAAGCATCTGATTTTTCTCAAAGAAATGCAACCCAAGTAAATCTAGTGTAGTCATCTACTATCACCAAAAAGTATCTTTTCTTGCCATGACTTTCCACTTTAGTAGGACCCACTAGATCCATATGCAGTAGATCCAAGGGCTTTATTGTGGCTATGGTGGTTGTCTTTTTATGTCTGACTTTTATCTGTTTTTCTTTTAGACATTCCACATATACTACTTTTTCTTCTGTTCTAATTCTGGAAAGACCTTTAACCAAGTTTTTTGAGCTAAGTCTAGGTAAATTTCGGTAATGGACATGTCCCAACCTTTGATGCCATAATCTTGATTCATTCTTTACAGCCATGTTACATTTTGTGGACAGACCCTTATCGTTGGTACTTTCAATAATATAACAGTTATCACTAGTGCGTGTATCTTTTATGAGGGATTTTCCTGTAAGATCTATTATTTTACACACATATTTTGAGAAAGTGACCAGATGTTCCTTATCATAGATTTGAGAGATACTAAGGAGATTATGTTTCAGACCTTCAACACAGAGAATATTTTTAATTTTTGGAAGACCTGATACTCCTATTGTTCCTTGTCCGACAATTCTGGCCAAGCTACCATCTCCGAATGTGACTGATCCACCATCGAAGTTTGAGTATAAACAAAAATGAGTACGATCACCAGTCATGTGTCTGGAACACCCACTATCAAGATACCACTTTGAACAATTATCAGCTTTCAGAGCGGTGTGGATTACAAGGCAATTTTGATCTGTCACATCCTCTGGAACTTTCTTGACCATGATTCCTACTTCAGTCAAGATCACTCTCTAGGTGGTGAAACCCTTAAGAGAGACCTGCTCTGATACCAATTGAAATTGCGGTAAAGGCCGATTTAGTTGAAGTAAAAATCTGTCAGTATATCCTAGAGGGGGGGTGAATAGGACTTTTTAAAGATTCATACATTATTTTTTAGTCCTATCCCACTAATCCTATCATAGAGTATAAATTAGGATTGCTCAAGAATTAACTCTATTGGCTTCCAAGCCTAATAGAGGATCCAATCACAAACTATTTAAAAGACAAACAATGTAGATGAGATTGTAATGGATATGACTGTGTGTGCATAGAATGTGATCATATATAAAGGCATGCAAGGCAATCACATAAATGAAAGACAATATCAAACTCAAACACAGTCATTTTATAGTGGTTCGACGACTTATCTACTCCACTCCCGGCTTTCACACTCAACCCTTGAGTGACCGAATTTCACTAAGGAAGTTTCCCATGGTTCACCTCAAACCTAAGGTTTTAAATCAGGTTCACCTTCAACCTTTACAGAGGTTTCTGTTCGGTTCACCTCAAACCCTGGAGTTTTACTGGCATACTCCTAACCAGATGTTTATGCCCACACAGGACAAGGGTCCACACAATGCACCCTAAGGTTTCTACTCGATTCACCTCTAACCCTGGAGTTTTACTGGCGTACTCCTAACCAGATGTTTATACTCTCCATAGAGCAAGGGTCCACACAACGCACCCCGCACATACACTCCCGTCGGAGGCCTCCTTTGAGGACTTCAAATGGTGAGCAACACTTAAAACCCAATCCAAAAAAGGAATGATCGCAAGTGTCCTCTGGACTCTTAGTACTTACAGATAAGTTGATGAGTCCCTTTCAGCACAATGATGAAGACCTTCTACTTGTTTATGAAGAGTCTTCAGCTCCCTTGATCCGCAACATGAAGATGTATATATGCTAGGCTTAGGTTGGGTCAAGGTTATGATGGACTACCACTCTCTAAAGGTTTTCCTATAAGGAAGATAGAGAGGTTCTCATCATCTATGCATTCAAGGCATCCCAACTTAATGATATGTCATTAAGGTAGTAGCTGAAGGATCCTTGAATGCGTAAGTTCATTCCCCAATCCACTCTATGAGATATCAATGATGAGGGTGGATTGGAGGGTGAACTTCCTGAGAGAAAGGGCTTAGGTAAATGATAGGAAGGTTAAAATACTCTAAAGCACTCTCTACTTTCTCTACCAGCAATGAAGACAACTCTCTCTATTTATAGGCAAAAGGTTCCAATGGATATAAACGGTCATATTTATGACAGAGTTCGATATCATCGAGAAGTCGTCGATATGATCGAGCGTATACTCTCGATTGTATCGGTCGACCTCTCGATGATACGAACTCAATTGTCATTTCACTTTTGGAAACCTTCTGCCAAATGGTCGATGGGTTCGAGACACACATCGATGACATCGGATTTCGAACTCCGATTCTATCGAGTGATGGTTCGATCTATCGACAGGTGAAAAATAAGAGAGAAGCCTTGAAGAATTTCAGGATCACAGATATGATCAGGGAAACAGTCGATGTCATCGGAATTTGTACATCGATCATATCGGCGACCTTTCGATGGGATCGATAAATCGTATAGATTTTACATATAAGCTTGCTGGACGAATTATGTCCTGACTCGATCCAATCGACTTGGTCTCGATATGATTGATATATGAATATCGATTTATCGACAAGCACCCTGATCAACATTAAAAGCAACCTGAAATTCATGCTGGAGAGAACATGCGCCCCACAGTCGATATGATCGACTGACTCCCGATATGATCGATATTTGAGTTCAGATTGAATCGGACAATCATCGATATATCGAAGCAATTGATAGTTTTCTTTAGAAAAACAGGGGCGCCGGAAAGCAGTTTGTCGATACGATCGATCCACTTTAGATATGATCAATTTTCGAATATCGATGATATCGACTCGAAGGTCTATATATCGATAAATCGTCCAAAAGATTGTTTGATTGTTGGACGCTTTTTGTCCTCACTCGATTGTATCGATTGATATGCCGAGGACATCGACAGAGCTGGTCGATCATATCGAAACGGGAATTGATTTAATCGACAGTGTAAGAAAAACTTAAAAAATTTTCTTTTGGATAAAAAGTTTTCTTATACATAAACCGTAAGATGTTCTAGTTCTTTTTAAGGGTTTAATCACATGGTGTTTTGGGACATGGGATGTGAGGCTATGATTTACCTTTTGGTGAGCTTTTACACATCCAGATGAGGCAGACGCTTGACTTGATCTTCTTGTTAGGTGATGTCATCCGACTGACTCAACATACAACATGATTGACAAACCAGGGCACGTAATAGGTGAACTTTCACTTTTCATACAGCAGGATTGGGAAACTTAGGGTACTTCCCTTATATCATTCCCAACAAGGATCCTGTCTAGGGTCGTCACTCCTAGTAATCTCATATGATGATATATTTTTAGGTCGCTGCAAGGGCTGTCAGGGCTGTTGCACGCAGTCGTTGCTCCACTCCCCCATCACCTTATCAATACAGGCCTAGTTGTACTCTGGTTGCTATGGAAGGGTCGTCGCCTCACGTAGACTCAAAGTACGCTCGAGGTCACTACAAAGGGCTACCAGGGCTGTTGTTCGCACTCGTTACACCGCTCCCCCATCACCTTATCAGTGTAGGCCGACAGCAAGAATATAGTGTCCCATACCACCATTATCTGCTCACGAGTCTGGGTTGCTCATTGGTCACTACGAGGAGGTTTGTGGCCCCAGCGTAGGCCGACAGCTCAACCACGGTGTCCCTTACCACCATGCCCGGCTCATGAGTCTTAGTGGATCAAGGTACCACGGTTATCAGGGTTATCACTGGTAAGTTCAGTACCCTAGGTTCAAGCAGTTATGACGAATACTAGGTGAACACACAACGGTCAATCGGGTTACTTGATGAGTCTGACTAGCACGAGCGCACGTTGAATCGACCGTGTGGCCTAACCACTGCCGACGACTCTAGTACGACTCGGGTTCATCATACACATCTTTCATGGCGAATAGAATCCAACCACGAATTCTAATATGTTACCGACTGCCTGGACTAGAGTATAGCTTCAATCGCATACAAATCTAACAACTAACATATGATTCATATCCTGTATCCATATGAAAAATCGTGAAGTATAACTTGAATGTAAACAATACAAGCATAAATTCATCAACACATTTAACATGCTTCAACTAAGTAAACAATCCATGGAGGAAATCATACACTCACTTAGCATGGATAATCTAAGTTACACTATTCATGGAGGAGTTCATAGACTTACATATTGTGATGGAGATCCATATGTCAACCAGCTTAGCAATTATACTTTACTAACTACTAATTCACTTAGGCATTTATTCAACCACTTAGATTACATATTATATCATACATATTTTACATTCATAAGCATACGTATTAGGGAAAATCCTTTCGTCAAAGGGGTATTGCCCATATAACAATCATATATCCATGACAATTAGTCATGGCGAGCATGAAAGCAAATTCCATACTCATTCCGTCATTTTCACAAACACTTAGTCTACACACTTTAGTCTACATAGCATATGTCAGCCAAAATGTGCATTAGGGCGAATCTCTTCGCCAAACAGATCATACATGCATAACTAGTATAGGTACATGAAAAATACACATGGCAATCATATCGGTGAAATACGTATGTATACGGTATTTCCTACAAATACCTAAAATATCATAAATCTCTTATTCTTCGTATGTATTCGAAACAGAAATCGGTCGGCATGTTCTTCATGTGAAATAGCATTCTTGACAACAATCTACCATTAAACGACATTGAAAGATTTGATAAATGGTAAACCAAGCGTCTAAAATCCGCACCTTACTCCGTAGAAGCGTAACGAATCGATTAGAAACTCTACCCTTCGTCAACGTATATATGACGACCTATACCGCAAGATAAGTCAGCTACTTCGCTACTTGTATCGATGAAATTCCTAAAATATGTTAAGGTTAGGGTTTTCTTACCTAGAACGAAACCAGAATCGCTGAAATAATGATGCAGGTGGATGGCTTTGGCATGTGGAGCAACAGGAAAGAATAGCAGGAAGATTCTCCCACTTCTCTCACACTTTTTCTCTTCTCTCTCCTAGGGTTTCTTGCAAATTCGTATGGGCTGAATGGGAGAGGGTTTAAACTCCTTATATATGCTAAAAACTCACCTATATAGACTTAGGACCAAGGTATACTTGGCTTACAGCCAAATCGGGTCTTTTCCAATCCAAAAGAACATTTCTGCAGGTCCCCTGACTGAATGCGGTCGGACGTAAGCTCATGGACGTTGGATCTCGATCACATTAAGTTTTCAGTTCGATAGGGTTCCCAGATCGCACATGGCGGACCAGTTTCAGTTCAGCGGTCACTGAGACTCGATCGAGGATTCCAAATACACTGACCTGAGTGGGAAATGTTCCCTGATCCGAGGGTGTATTTGGGTCAGATTCCGACGGTCAGAACGCTTAAAAAATGTCACGCAAGCGACATGTGCCAGATTTATTTAAATTGAATTAATTTTCTGAATATTTTTCTTGTCTCACTCTCTTCACTCCAGACTCAGTAAAATAGTCTCAGGATATCGGATGGGCTTGATTTTCGAAATGATTGTCAAGTCCAACTAAGTGATCATACTGGTCTGAGATTGTAGATATCAGACTTTCGACGCGCTGTCTAGATCCAATACAAAATTTCAAAGGGTTCCTGAGAGTAAACGGGTTTAGAGTTTGATCCTAAATTTTAGGGTAAGGTAGCGTCAATGATTCTATAGGTTTCAGGTCTTACAGATCGTATTTAAAGTGGTTGGTGCTAATTTTGTAGGAAATCTAGTGTAGCGCTGGCTAATTCACGTTAAATTTTATATATCTATCATCTGAAATCGACAAAATATGTGCATTAGGGCGAATCCCCAATCGAAAGAATGTGCATTAGGGCGAATCCCTTCGCCAAACAGATCATACACGCATAACTAGTATAGGTACACAGCAAATACTCATGGCAATCATATCAACGAAATACATACGCATACGATATTTTCTACAAATACCCAAAATACCTTAAATCTCATATTCTCCGTATGTATTCGAAACAGAAATCGGTCGGCATGTTTTATATGTGAAACAACATTCTTGACAACAATCTACCATTAAACGACATTGAAAGCTTTGATAAATGGTAAACCAAGCGTCTAAAATCCGCACCTTACTCCATAAAAGTGTAACGAATCGATTAGAAACTCTACACTTCGTCAACGTCGATATGACGACCTATACTGCAAGATAAGTCAGCTACTTCATTACTTGTATCGATGAAATTTCTAAAACAGGTTAAGGTTAGGATTTTCTTACCTAGAACGAAACCAGAATCGTCGGAATAACGATGCAGGTGGATGGCTTTGGCAAGTGGAGCAGCAGGGAAGAATAGCAGGAAGATTCTCCCACTTCTCTCACACTTTTCTCTTTTTTCTCTCTTCTCTCTCCTAGGGTTTCGTATAAATTCGTATGGGCTGAATGGGAGAGGGTTTAAGCTCCTTATATAGGTTAAAAACTCACCTATATAGACTTAGGACCAAGGTATACTTGGGTTACAGCCAAATCGGGTCTTTTTCGATCCAAAAGAACACTTTTAGAGGTCCCCTGACTAAATGCGGTCGGACTTAAGGTCATGGATGTTGGATCTTGATCACATTAAGTTTTTAGTTCGATAGGGTTCCCAGATAACACGTGGCGGACCAGTTTCAGTTCAACAGTTACCGAGACTCGATCGAGGATTCCAAATACACTGACCTGAGTGGGAAATGTTCCCGGATCCGAGGGTGTATTTGGGTCAGATTTCGACGGTCGAAATGCTTAAAAAATGTCGCGCAAGCGACATGTGCCAGATTTATTTAAATTGAATTAATTTTCTGAATATTTTTCTTTTCTCACTCTCTTCACTCCGGACTCAGTAAAATGGTCTCAGGATATCGGTTGGGCTTGATTTTTAAAATGATTGTCAAGTCCAACTAAGTGATCATAATGGTCTGAGATTGTAGATATCGGACGGTCGACGCGCGGTCTAGATCCAATACAAAATTTTAAAGGGTTCCTGAGAGCAAACGGGTTTAGAGTTTGATCCTGGATTTCAGGGTAAGGTAGCGTCAATGATTCTATAGGTTTTAGGTCTTACAGATCGTATTTAAAGTGGTTGGTGCTAATTTTGTAGGAAATCTAGTGTAACGCTAGCTAATTCACGTTAAATTTTATATATCTATCATATGAAATCGGCGAAATACGTGCATTAGGGCGAATCCCCAATCGGAAGAATATGCATTAGGGCGAATCTCTTCGCCAAACAGATCATATACGCATAACTAGTATAGGTACACGGTAAATACTCATGGCAATCATATCAGCGAAATACGTACGTATACGGTATTTTCTATAAATACCCAAAATACCCTAAATCTCATATTCTCCGTATGTATTGGAAACAGAAATCGGTCGGCATGTTGTACATGTGAAACAACATTCTTGACAACAATCTACCATTAAACGACATTGAAAGCTTTGATAAATGGTAAACCAAGGGTCTAAAATCCACACCTTACTTCGTAGAAGCGTAACGAATCGATTAGAAACTCCACGCTTCGTCAACGTTGATATGACGACCTATACCGCAAGATAAGTCAGCTACTTCACTACTTGTATCGATGAAATTTTTAAAACAGGTTAAGGTTAGGGTTTTCTTATCTAGAACAAAATCAGAATCGTCGAAATAACGATGCAGGTGGATGGCTTTGGCACATGGAGCAGGAGGGAAGAATAGCAGGAAGATTCTCCCACTTCTCTCACACTTTCTCTCTCTTTTCTCTCTTCTCTCTCCTAAGGTTTCTTGTAAATTCGTATGGGCTGAATGGGAGAGGGTTTAAGCTCCTTCTATAGGCTAAAAACTCACCTATATAGACTTAGGACCAAGGTATACTTGGGTTACAGCCAAATCGGGTCTTTTCCGATCTAAAAGAACATTTCTGCAGGTCCTCTGACTAAATGCGGTCGGACTTAAGCTCATGGATGTTGGATCTTGATCACATTAAGTTTTCAGTTCGATAAGGTTTCCAGATTGCACGTGGCGGACCAGTTTCAGTTCAGCGGTCACTGAGACTCGATCGAGGATTCCAAATACACTGACCTGAGTGGGAAATGTTCTCTGATTCGAGGGTGTATTTCGGTCAGATTCCGACGGTCAGAACGCTTAAAAAATATCGCGCAAGCGACATGTGCCAGATTTATTTAAATTGAATTAATTTTCTGAATATTTTTCTTTTCTCACTCTCTTCACTCCGGACTCAGTAAAATGATCTCAGGATATCGGTTGGGCTTAATTTTTGAAATGATTGTCAAGTCCAACTAAGCGATCATAATGGTCTGAGATTGTAGATATCGGACTTTCGACGCACGGTCTAGATCCAATATAAAATTTCAAAGGGTTCCTGAGAGCAAATGGGTTTAGAGTTTGATCCTGAATTTCAGGGTAAGGTAGCGTCAATGATTCTATAGGTTTTAGGTCTTACAGATCGTATTTAAAGTGGTTGGTGCTAATTTTGTAGGAAATCTAGTGTAGCGTTGGCTAGTTCACGTTAAATTTCTAAAGAATTAGGTTCTAAATGATTTCTCTGGCTTTGGAATCGAATTTTGAAAAGCTACCAAGGTGCTATGGTTAACCCATTACCTAAGGACGTCTAACTCCAGGTTGACAAAAATTCGGGGTGTTACAAACACGACTCAGATTACTTAAATTCATATTTAATTTCATAAAAATCTTCACTTTCTCACACTCTTCACTCCGGACTCAAGAAAATAGTCTCTGGACATCGTCTGGTCTTGATTTTCGAGGTGATAGTCAAGTCTAACTAGGCAGTCATAATTGTCTAAGTTCATCGCTATCGGACTTTTGATGTGCGGTCCAGGTCCAATACGAAGTTTTCGAATGCTCCCAAGAGCAACTGGGTTTAGAGATTAATCCTAGGTTTCAGGGTAATGTAGCGTTAACAATTCTATAAGTTTTGGGTCTTGCAGATCGTATTTAAAGTGATTGGTGATAATTTCCTAGGTAATCTGGTCTAGCGCTAGTTACTTCTCGTTTAAGTTCTAAAGGATGTAGCTCTTAGTGATTTCTTCTTGAGGTGGGATTTGAGTGTTCAAATGGGAGGAAAAGAAGGGAGAATTCAACAATGGAGGTGGGTTTTGAAATGGGTAGAGTGAGGGTGCACGAAAATGGAAGAAGGAAGCCCTTGGAGGGTGATTTTTAGGAAGATTTGAGAGATTTTTAAAGAAAGGAGAGCTTGGAGGGGTGGTTTGTGAAGGGAAGACGCTGTAGGAGGGTTTTTATTCAATCAACCATGGACTAGTGGGCCACATAGGACCCTAGAAGAGTCGGCCCTCGCCGGCCCATCCGATCTGGCCCGACTGGCGGCGAGGACCTTGCCGGTCTCTGGACTAACCGGTGATGGCTCGCTGGTGGGGCGAGGTTGTCCTGCACCCTGGGTCCCCCTGAAAGTGCCTCGATTGGGCCCTTACTCTATTTCGACTCGTTACGGGTCATTTTGAATTGAACCCGATACATATTCATATTTACCATTTTCTAATGGCTGGAATGGGATGATACATGGTCTAAACCCGTCGATTGACGGTCTAGAAGTGGATTGGGATCATTTTGCATGATCACGGGTGTGTACGGACGTGATCTCGGTGACCGTTTACAGTAAGTTTTAGTTTAAGTATAGTTCTTCACTATTTAAACTTTAGGATTTGTGTCTAATATGAAAGTACTTGGAGAAATTTGAAGAATGAGGTGGTGAAAGGTGAGATTTTGAAGAAAATGGGTTGAAAAGCGATTTATTTGGCTTTGAAATTGAGTTATGAGAAGTTACCAAGGTGTTATGGTTGACCCATTACCTAAGGACGTCTAATTTCAGGTTGGCAAAAATTCGGGGTATTATAGTAGGGTAAATTAAGTAGCAAAAATCATGGATAAGTGAAAAAGATCCTCATACATAGGGTAAAAGGTAAAAGATGACTGAGAATGTTTTTAGTGTATGACAAGTATCTTATATCGCACAACTAAAATAACTTATTAGTTGAGCAATTAAACAGTGGGAGAAATATTTATGTATATGCATATATCATCCATAATGACCAAGTGAGAGATGTTGGAATGTATAACTATTGATGGCCTCATTCCATAATGATTGTAACCTCCATTTCTTTTATTGTAATGGATGCAATGAATGCATAAAAACAGTTCTTCCAGCAGTAATGGAAGATCCTAAAATGGTTACAATTTCAAGCCCTATAAAAGGGGCTACCTGATTGAACCTAATGGTTAACAAACCCCAAGTACAGGGTTACGATGTAGCTTTACTCAGTGAGACTGAGGTCGAACCCACAGGGTGTAACATCCTGGATTTTCAATGTTTTGGATTTTTAAAAATCCTTAAATTTTTTTTAATGTAATTAACTTATATTATCACTTACTGACCATTGGTACTCGATGATAGTTTATACATAGGTGGAACTAATAAAGAACTGCACATGTCCAATTAATCAACCATAAAAAGCCAACGAATTCACCAGATCACTTGTATATCAACTTTAGCCCATGATTTACTCACATAAGGCCCAAATCTAATTGACTCATCGCTAATTAATCAAGACAATCATAACTAAATTGATGATCTAACCGAAGCCGAGTCAGATAAGGCTCGGATCTTGGCTAATAGACCAAATCAATCCCGTTACTCTTTTAGCCTAAAACTGACGGCTTAAAATAATCATGACCAAATCTCCACTTTCGCTAGTTATAAATAGGCCACACTATGAACATAGTTAACTCAAATCCTAATCATTACCCACAAGAAATCTCAGTACCTAATTCATTCTAGAAATGCCCCGAATTTCCAAATAAGCTTTACACCGCTCGTTGGCGGGCCACAAGTTCCAAAACTATAAAGAAATGCCCGTCTTACTGGGCTTGACGTCCATCATGGGAGTCGGACCTAAGAACGGTCCAGAACTGCTCAACTTGAGCCAAAAGATGAGTGCATGAGAAGTGCAAATACCCTAAAGGAAGAATCTGAAACTTAAGTGAATTGGGTATTCCACTCTTATGCAAAGTTGAGAATTTCGGACCGTCGGTTTATGACCAAATTTCACACGTAGAGTAAGGATATTTCCCTGCTCATATCTGTAAAGTCGTGGCCCTGGTCGACCATCGGTGACTGTTGAACAGACTTCTAATTATATCTGTCGATCGGCACATCTAAATGGCCGGCTGATCATGTCCATACGTAGATCATCATTAGGGCTAATTATCCTACAATGCATATCAACATGTACCCTCCACAGTGGGCCCTAAAGGCTAGAAAAATTCTCTCATAGGGCTAGTATAGTAAAAATCCAACACTTTGGGCCATTTGCACCAAATTTAGCATTATAAAAGGGGCTTTTTTTGGGCACCCCTCTCCCCCATACGAATTTGCTCTAAAGAAAGGAAAGAGAGAAGAGAGAAAAGGGAGAAAGGGAGAAGAGAAAGAGGAGAATGGAGGAGAAAGAGAAAGGAAGAAGAAAGGAAAGGAGTGTGTGGTAAGAGGTGGGGCCCAAGGAAGCTTGGAACCTTAGAGAGATACCTTTCACTTTCCCATATCCACAACTACAAGCCACTTCCATCCGATTGGGGAGGTAAGTACTCATCTTTTTGTTATTTTTGGGGTTCAGCTAGGAAATGCCTATAATCCTAACATGCAAGTTCATTTGGCTCAGGATCTTTACGAATCGACCCGCGATTTTGACAACCCTAGATCGTTTCCTAAAGTCTTCAATGATCCATACGTGTGGACTATTGTTCTTAGGTGGCCTAGCACCAATTTTAATATGAAACTAATGATTTTGCTTGTTGGGTGATGTATTTGGATAATCTAGCAAAAAAACCTAGACAAAACCTTACACTTTAGATCCACCCCAAATCAGTGTGGAATGATGATGAAATGCTTGTTGTTTCTCAAACATGATTGGGTATGATAATGATGATTGCTTGTACATTCCTTACTCAATTCATGTGTGATGTTTTTCCCATAACACGTTTGATGCACTACCCCTTATGTATATTTTTGGTATTAGGAGATATATGAAATGCTTGTGTAACACCCTGAAAATCGGGGGTCGTGTATAAACTCAACTCCCGAGTTTCAGACCGTCACTTATGCAACAAAAATGATTATGATTCAATGTTGTCTGATTTAAAGCATTCACATGAGTAAAAGTATACCAAAACTGTAATTCATACCTCAGATCCAGTGATAAAAGCAAGCGGAAGACTGAACAATATATATATATATCACTGTATGGAAAACAAAGTAAATCTCATCTGTCTCTAAGTATGAATACATCACTGAGTCTCATATACATATACATGAACAAAATTAAATGTCCAAAACAGTCCCACTGAAGTCCCATCGATCCAGGTCGCATACGCGAAGCCATCGTGATACTGCATGTACGAGAACTCGTCCTGGTCCTCGTCAAAGTCTGGCTCCACCTCTTGGATCTCAGCCTCACCTACATCTACAACAGGGTCTGGTGGGTGTTGCAAACACCATCCCGTAACGTGGGAGTGAGTGATCAACTTAGTAGAATCATAGAGCAAAGATTAGCATGTTCACAATTCAATCATGCGATAATAGTAAAGCAGTAAATCAGATAATCCTAATACTGTTGTTAATGCAAGATGACATGACGTGATGTATGCCCTCACTGACGATCTCCCTCATACGGCAATATCTTACGACCGCGGCATGCAATCGACCCTCAAGTGCTCCACATCTTCCAGGCACATGCAATGGCATGGTGATATGATTTTCAAGTTGTTATTAGTCCATTCAAACAACAGGATTGGAAAACTAAGGTACTTCCCTTATATCAATCCCAACACAGATCCTGTCTAGGGTCGTCACTCCTAGTAATCTCATACGATGTATATTTCGTAGGTCACTGCAAGGGCTGCCAGGGCTGTTGCTCGCACTCGTTGCACCGCTCCCCCATCACCTTATCAATACAGGCTTACTGTACTCTACTGCAACGGAAGGGTCGTCGCCTCCCGTGGACTCAGAATACGCTCGCGGTCACTACAAAGGACTCGTCGCCTGATCAGTGTAGGCCGACAGCTAGAATATAGTGTCTCATACCACCATAATCTGCTCATGAGACTTGGTGCTCACTGGTCACTACGGGGAGGTTTGTGGCCCCAGCGTAGGCCGACAGCTCTACCACGGTGTCCCATACCACCATGCCCGGCTCATGAGTCTTCGTGGATCAAGGTACCATGGTTAACAGGGTTTACAATGGTAAGTTCAGTACCCTAGGTTCAAGCAGTTATGACTCATACAAGGTGAACATACATCGGCCAGTCGGGTTACTTGACGGGCTCGACTGGCACGATCGCATCTCAAGTCGAATGACATGAAGTGCGTAAAACACTTCGCGTGGCCTAACCACTGCCGCCAACTCCAAACACAACTCGAGTTCATCAACGCGTCGCTCGTGGCTAAGACCAGTCAGCCACGAATTCGCTCGGTTACCGACTGCCTGGACTAAGTCTAGTCCCAAACACTTATGGAAACACATCAGTAAATTATGTAAGAGTATTGAAATTGAAATACAGTCATATGAGCATGTTAACACATGTTATAACATTCAACTTAAGTAAATCTTCAAGCACATATGTTTCATGCATGTAATGAAATCATGCATACAATCAACATGTAGGAAATCATTTAGGTCAACATATTAATTGAGAAATCAATCTCAAACTACCTCATAACATCATTTAATTCAATACATACTAATAACAAGCATTTATACAAACACATACACTACACACTTAAGTCTACATATAGTATGTCGACCCGAAGTGCGCAATTAGGCGAATCTCTTCGCCAAACTAATTATGCACGTATTCCTAACTTCCTAATGCGACAACAAACCATTCAATCACATCAGCAAAATATGAATGTAAACAGTACTTCCTACAAATGACTAAAATGCCCTAAATCTCATATTCTTCGTTAGTTTACGAAACGGGAAACGGAGAGAATTTTGTACATGTCAAACGGCAATACCGTCAAGAATCTACTATTAAACGACATAGCGTTGGGAATCGTCAATCAAAGCGTCTAAAATCCTCACCTTATGTCTTGTAAACTCGTGAATTGAAATGGAGCGTATACGCTTCGTCTATGGCGAATAGGGAACCTAATACACGAGATCCATAAGCTACATCGCTATGGAAACAAAGGAAACTCAAATCAACAACTATTTAGGGTATTTACTTACCTAGAATCGCGGTGAAATCGCCGGGAAAGCGGTAGAGGTGTGTTGCTTAAGCACGTGCAATACGTAGCACAAGTGGCAGGAAGAACTCTCCCACTCTCTCACAATCTCTCACCTTTTTCTCTCTCCCAAGTTAGGGTTTCTCTCAAATTTGGATGGGAGAGAGGAGTGAGGGTTTCAACCCCTTTTATAGCCTAAAACATGCCCAAAATAGGCTTGGGAACAATGTTTACTTGGTGCCTAACCAAATCGGGGCCGTTTCGGTCCAAAAGAGCATTTCTGAAGGTCTCCAGGCCAAATACGGTCGGACTTAAGCTCATGCATACTGGATCTAGCACACATCCAGTTTTCAGACCGGTAGGGTTCGCAGATCGCATGTGGCGGACCAGTTTCAGTTTAACGGTCATCGCACCAAGATCAGGCCTATAAGTCTCGTGATATGTAATAGATATTTTTTCTGATCCAAGGATGTAATTTGGCTGTATTCTGATGGTCAGAACGCTTAATACTGATGCGTCAAATCGTGTGCTAGATTTGAATTTCAAATTCCAATTCTAACCTTATTCTCACTCTCTTCGGTCTGGGCTCAATGAAATAGCCTGTGATTATCGGTTTGACTTGATTTTCGAAATGAGTGTCAAGTCCAGCTAGGCGGTTCTAACGGTCTAAGATAGGAGGTATCGGACTTTCGATGTGCGGTCTAGATCCAATATAAAGATTCAAAGTGGTCCAGAGAACAAACCTGCTTAGAGTTTGGTCCGAGGTTTTAGAGCATTATAGCACCATTGGTTCCACTCGCTTTGGGCCTTATAGAACGTATTTAAAGTGATCAGGGATCATTTTTCAGCTATTTTAACGATGCACTAGCTAACCTAGTCATATTTTCTAAAGGAATGAATTCTACGCAATCTCGGGTCGAATTGGTACTCGAGCCCAAGTACGAATTTTTCACGGGCGTTACAGCTTGCCTTCCTCACTAACCCAAACAACACTTGCACCTTTATTCATAATACTATTAGCATTTTCTTGTAGAAATCTCTGGATTCTATGTTGAAAAATATGAATGCATGCTATTATTTATGCTAGTCGATAATCTTAATTGTTGACATGTTATGGATTACCCTTAAATCCCTAGGATGGTTAGGAAACTGAGTTGAGAGAAGGTGACCCATTAGTAGGATTGCCTTCAGGCTAGGCCAGCAGATTTGGGTAAGTATGGATGGACAACAGTAGTTGAACTACATGGGTCGTAGGTACCCGATGTCATCCATCTTGTACACACCTAGACTCGCAAGGGCTAGTTCACGTACTTACCATCCATGTTTTGCTTACACCTGTATGGAACTTGTAATACCCTTCAACCGTTGTAACCCATCACTAACCAAATTGAAACAGATCCACCGACTCGTGAGCCGTACATGATGGAATGAGACACTGTGTCCAAGCTGTCGGCCTACATTAGGGTGATGAGCCTCCCCGTAATGACCGCGAGCATCTCTTTTCTCAGCACTCCCCATGTGCTTGAAGTTGGGGATGAGGAACTCGATGGGATCAAGGATCGCGGGGTCTTAGCCTCACACGTTGGGGGGCCTTGGCCTTGCAACCAGTTCAGGGCATTGATATGTGGGGTGTATCAGTTTCCTCAACCTGCTGGATGAATGAAATTAATTAAAAACTCGGCTAACATTATCATCGCATCACACTAGCTAGGTTGACAACTCGGCAGTCGAGGTCGCAATGAGGGAGTGTTGTTCATGCACGATCATTAGACGGAGTCGCTTGAGTGAGTGTTGTGGTGAGAACATGTAATACATCATTTATCATGTACTTGCATTAACAAGATTAGTTAGATGCTTTGAATGCTTGCCTTTCATTAAGTTCATAATATAATTAATGCTCGTTACAACTTAAGACTTATAGCACCCACTGAGTTGATCACTCACTCCCACTCTAGGACGGTGTTTTAAAACACCAACCAGATTCTTCGTAGTTACAGGTGACATGGAACACCAGGACCCTGGCAGCGCAAGTCTTGATGTAAGACCCGTGTCCTATTCCGTATCGTTCCGTTGGCCTCCGCGGTCTTTTCGATCGAAATCTGGCAATCCTCGACCCATTTTCAATG
Source organism: Magnolia kwangsiensis (assembly GCA_037074715.1). Taxonomy (NCBI): domain Eukaryota; kingdom Viridiplantae; phylum Streptophyta; class Magnoliopsida; order Magnoliales; family Magnoliaceae; genus Magnolia; species Magnolia kwangsiensis. Next base: position 35,686,786 of record CM073573.1, read on the forward strand.
TTTGCGCGTGATCCTAAGCCGAGACCTGTATGCCAAAGTTGACTAAAACTGAAACCTATACCTTAACGACCGTGCCATTGCCATGGTTCTAACGCCACAACTCACGTATCGAACCGATACCCGGGCTAGAAGATGTAGGCCCGCGTTCATTTCGAGGAAAACGCCACACGTGCGAATTTTGAAAGAATCACTCGACCTATCCCATCAATCAATCAATCAATCAATGTCAAGTACAAGTCAAGTCACTCCATACCCAAGTACAACAATCCATACCTATCCTTACCCCTTTCTTACACAAACTACCCAAAGTCAACTCTTACATCCCTTCACCCATCACTTTCTTACAAGCCATCACTCACTCCATCACTCCATCACCTTTCACCCATCACTTCCCTCTATCTCTCATTCACTCTCAAACACTCTCCCAAGCTCCATTCTTTCAAGCCTTCCCAAGCATTCCAAGAGCAACAAGTGTGGCCCACTTTCCCCACCCTCTCATCTCTCATCCACACCATCAAAATCCCATCAACCACCATCAAAAGTGAAGGCAAGAAGCATAAAAGGCTAAGGGAGCAAGAAGGAAGCATAGAGGTAGGTGATTTTTAAGTTTTTACCGTTGATTTTATGATTTGAGGGCCCACTTATTGGTGGGACCCATTTTGATGTATGTAATGTATCCATGAGGGGCCCATAGTGGCGGGGTCCCTCTATCACCGTCTCTCTCTCTCTCTCTCTCTCTCTCTCTCTCTCTCTTTGAATGGTGATGATGATGAAGGGGTGAGTGAGGCCCACCATGAATCATATATTTCATGTGGAACCCATTGGATGAATGTGATGGATCTACACCATCCAGCCCATTAGTGGACCCGGATGGAAGGAAAACATAAATATTAGGTGGGCCATGTTCATGCGGGACCCAACTTAATGTGTGGGCTACATCCATGTGGGACCCACCAAAATGATGTGTTTATCCATGCCGTCGCGTGGAGGCTAACATGGAGTGCGTGTGCAGACATAGGGATGTACTGACAAGCTTTAAAAAAAAAAAAAGAAAAGTAAGGGAAATTGTGGGCCACTCATGCAGGCCCCACCTTGATGCATGTACTTAATCCAAGCCATCCATCCTCTTCCTCAGATCATTTTAAGCGTTAAGCCAAAAGATGAGGCCGATCCGATAATCAAGCGGGCCATACTATAGTAAATAGTCGTGTTTACCATTAAAACCCGCTGGATATTTTTCTTTACTCGCCAAACATGCTGCATATTAGACTCAAATGGTTGGTCTTGAGGCATGAAATCTAATAGACAATGTGAATCCATCTGATGTGGGCCCCACCTGGGAAAAACCATGAAATTTCTATTTTAAAAAAAGAGCAGTAGTTGTTGCTGCTGCTGAGGACGCCACAACGTCCAGCGCTAGCGCGGGCGGACAGACTGGCTGGGGCTCATGGCCCCAACTGTGGGCCCCACGTGATGCGTTTCGAACATCCATGTCGTTCATTAGGTGGCCCCTTAGGGCAATGGGCCTCCTTTCAAAAATTGGCCGTATGCAGATCTCAGGTGGGCCATACCATCTAAAATTATGTGAAGACATGCATAAAATATATAAAAGCACTTGGTGGGGCCTACTTGAATTTTGGATGTGGCTGAAACTTGGTCTGAACCCTCAGCCAGGTAGGACACACATAATGGGTGGGCTGGATTTGTGAACCACATTTCAGTGGGCCCCACGCCCACCCCCAGGTCCAAGTGACCTTATAAACAGGTTGGCTGGCAAATAAATAATACGGTGGGCCCCCTTGGTCCAAGGGACCTTATGAACAGATTGGATGAAAATAAACGTTATGGTGGGCCCCCTGGTCCATGTGACCTTACCAACAGGTCGGATGATAAATAAATATTACAGTGGGCCCAAGGACCATGTGACCTTATGAATAGATTGGATTGCAAATAAATATTATAGTGGGCCCGAGGCCCATGTGATCCTATGAACAGTTTGGTTGAAAAACAAACATTATAATGGCCCCAGGGTCTGTGTGACCTTATCCACACATTGGATGGAAAATAAACGTTTATGGTGGGCCCACATGGGACCCACTAATGTATGTTTAATATCCACATTGTTCATTTATTTTGTTGGGTCCGCCCTATTTATGTGCCCCAAATATGGGCCACCTAAGGCAAGCCCACCGTGTTGAGTGTGTCGGACCCTCTGTCCGTCTAATCTTGCCAATCATGGGCTTCCATATGAGGCCCATGAGATTAGGCCCATTTTGATGTATTTGTGGCCCGATGTTGAGGCCCACTCTGATATATATGAGGCTCATGTAACTAGGCCTATCTTGATGTACTTGTGGCCTGTTGTTGAGGCCCACTTTAATATACATAAGCCCATGTTATGGGGCCCATTTAATGTATTGCAGGCCCATTGTAGTGTGATTTCACCATGGTATATGCGTTGAACTTTATAGCGGCCTATGCCTTGGGAGCAATGATAGTTTGACGCCCACATTGTAGGGATAATGTTGGTTAAATATCAACATTATCACTCTCTCTAAAGCCCACTAATAGGCCCATACTTGTAGTAAGTCGTCTAGACCCACCTTCGTTATACACAAGGCCATCTCTATATACATGTTTAGTATAGATTCATGATTCATAATCATACGCATCATGTGTATACCTGATATGAGGAGTGACTAATCATAGCATATGCCTTCGGGCGGACTGTTTATGGGCTCCCTGATAGGTGGAGTTGCCCTACATGAGCGCATGGTACACGCAGGACTATTGCATGACTGGTAGTGTGACTTATGCACTTGTATTTGTGTGATTGTAGTTACTGTATACCCTAGTGACATCAGGATCATAGCCTCCACAGACACACGTGGGTGATAGGATTGGATATCAAAAATATTTAGTTCTAGCATACGGGCGTCATAGATGTCCCTAGGTGAAAATTCCTAAACCCAATGGTACCATAGGATGACTCTAATGTCAAAACTGAGTGGATACGCGAGTGCGCGAGGGCCGTATACCAGTAGGTCGTGTCTCCTACTGTGTTTTAGTCGGTTGGAAAGGGGTGTGACCTTACCCGCCTGAGTGAGGGGGCAACTTCTAGGTTGAGTTTGACCAGCTTGAGAAATCGGTCCGCTATCGACAAGCCGGGCGCAATATTGGCAGGCGGATAGTGAGGTCTCTTCTGCTCTCCCGGTTGTGCATTCGAATAGGGACGACAAGTTGACATAGAGTGTACTAGACCCTGGTGATTATCTAGACTGAGAATTGTACTGATATTGATGACCTGTATGAGGATCAGTATGCTTGAGTTGCACCATGCATCGCATGGTCGTGACATGACCAATAACATTCATATCTTACACCGCATAGCCTTGGTACAACTGATTGCATTCATATATTCATCAGTATGATTCTGCATTACTCTGACCTTACTTTCTGAGCACACTTATATTGCGCACACACTTACACCACGCTCTAAGCTTTTTATAAGCTTATGCATGATTGATGGGTGCAGGTGACGCCAGGACGCTGCCGGAGCATAGTAGCAGCAGGAGCGTGCAAACGAGCTTTTGGAGTTTTCGTTATTTGCATTATCTTATATTTCCCTTCAAATGCATTGTACTCAAAAGTTTTTGATCATAGTGGATTTTGTGATGGTATTCTTGTGGTTATTGTTCGTAGGTTATGCTTATGTTATGCTCATTACGAATCAAATGGATATTAGAAATCCTCCTTGTAGCATCTCAGGATCGGAACCTGATATATGGGTGCCGGGAGCCTATAATGGGGTACTACAAAGGCTGTCGGCACCGGATTCGGTGATCAGAAATTTTATGAGCCCGGTTTTTGAGTTTGGGGCGTGACACTTGATGAGGAGGATATATTGTCCTACTTCCAGTTGATGGGTGGTTCGCCGAAGATTTTGCAGGCAGGCTTAAGTCTCTGAGTAGTAGACTCAGCACACTATTTTTTTGGACGTATTATTCTTTTATATTTTTGCTGGTCAACACCTTGTGCGTCCAATTGATATTTTTATACATTGTATATATTTAGCCTTTTTTCCTTCAGTAAACTAGTGGTGAATTGTGATTCATGTTTCAAGTAATTCCATATTGCGCATTACCCTGATTAAATATAAATTAGTAAAATTGGATATAAGTGATACCCGAAAACTTGGGAGTCAAACGTATACACGATCCCCAATTTTCAGGGCGTTACACAAGGACTTATAATTCTGCAATTTTCGAAAAACTTTAAAACTAAAACTAGAATTACAACTAATTTATAGATTTTGATTTAAAAAGTAATGATGTAATTGAGAAGGAAATCAATAAAGATGAAGCACTAGAGTGCCAAGAATCCACCTATAGCCAATCTTAATGTTTAATTCACTTGATTCAATCATATAACTCAATTGGAATCGAAGTCTTGTCTTATCCAATTAGATAATAGAGCAGTTATAAATCATCATTCACATACCAACATAGATTTAAACTTTAATTGAATTGGTTCTCACATAAAGCATCAAAGATTGATTAGAGAGAAATCAAAACATATATCATGACTTAATCTATGATAAATCAATCCTTTGCAAAGCATATAAGAAATCATCTTGAACTTTTTTAAGCATCTAATGTGCTTAGAGTCGACAATGGATCAAAGTAAACTAAAAATAAATCTTCATTTAAACCAATATCGATAAATTGTTCAACATTCAAACCAATTACTTGAATCAAAGTAAATTATGACATTAAAAATAACTACAAGCTTCACATCTTAGCCCTAGCTAAGAGATTTAGTCAATTATAGACATGATTGAACTAAACTCAAAAGAAAAACATAAAAATCAAAGAAAAACCGAAGGATTGGAGGACTCCATAGAAACTACATAACTCCTTGCACTATCTTTCTACCATAATCCATGTTTAAGAAGGCTGGATTTACCCATTTATATATGAAAAATTCACACAGGTACTTGAAACTAACTTCAATTTTACGCACTTATGTTATGCATCAGTTGCACCAACTATAGCATTCGGTTACAAATGAACATACTTTTGATCACACCAAATTTTCTCTCGGTTATAGTCGGATTTCACCAAAATAGATCCGAAGTCTCTGTCTCCCTCAAGTCACACTGAACTCTCCTTCACTGACATTGAATATGGCTTCGTTTAGACCTAAGTATTAAGTCGAATTTCTTTTAAAAATCATAATTTCTTGTTAGACTATTCTATGCACATTCGGTCGGGCCGAACTAACCTTTAGTGGGACCGAATAATATGTTATTTGTATTAATGTACTTTGTGATTCTACTGGTCTTCCCTATTTTTTGCACTTGATTTTCTTAGATATTTGATACTTCAATTCTTTATTAATCACCTCAAAATCTCAAAATATTTACTTGGTCATTCTCTGAGCATTAATATTCTCTTTAATCGTTCTTTTCATCTTAGCTTTTCAAATCACCTCAAATAGCTAGCAAGATATAAGTAATCAAATCAATTAAATAAATCTATACATATAAAACCAATGCATAATAAGGAAAAGTATACAATATTTCACGCTCAACATTACTATGAAAGGACGTGAAGAAATACATACAGAAAACATAAGAGAGAAGAAAATTGAAAGATCACCTGTTTGGTTGTGAAATCCTTCTATTAGCAATCCATTATTTAATGACAAATTCCAATCTCCAATCACCAACTTCCACAATCTTCGATCTTAGTTTCTACTTAACCAGCAAGTAAGAATGTTTGGTAAGAATGCTTTTAAAATATTTGACTAAAAAAGTCTCTACATTTTATTATTGAAACACCTAGTCTAGTAATGCCGTGACTGTGTAGCCCAACTTGATGTATGTATCGTGTATTCACTCCGTCTACCCATTTTGCCAGCTTATTTTAGAGTATTGGCAAAAAAAAAAAAAAAAATCCAAATCCAAAAGTTTTGGATCAAGCTTATATTTTATTTTCCCTTCATCCTAGTCTATGTAACATTATCAACAGGTTGGTTAGAAAATAAACATAATGGTAGGTCTTAGGAAGTTTTTAATGGTGGGCATTTAATCACCATGCTTCCTATGATGTGGTCCACTTTTAATTTGGATCTGCTTCATTTTTGGGCTTATGCCCTGCAATGAACTAGAAAAATAGATGGATGACATGGATGTACAACACATTCATCAAGGTGGGCTCACGGAGATGGCCTGATTGAGCACATTGTATAATGCCCCAAAACCCAACACCTGAGTACGAAGACTCAAATTCAGAATTCAAGGGTGTTAACACTACAATGATGTGGTGCATTAGCACTAAATCTAGTAATGCCTTTTTTCTCGTCGTTGGAATATGATCCCTACACAACAGAAACTCATATTTTACCTCAGGAAATGGCGTAGGTGGGGATATCTCCAACGTGTCTACATAGTCATATTAACATCTATCCTTTATAGAAGATAAATAGGAGTAGCACATATCAAATCATTAAATATCAAGAAAAGAAAAAGATAACTAATAGTATAAGTTGATGGCCAGAACATCTAAATAAGTGTATGAAACAAAAAATGCACCCATAAGGATCACCACAAACCATAAACTCCCAATGTGCAAGATATAAACAAAAATCAATAAAAGGACTAAAGATGAGTTTACTTGAGCTCTTAAAGCTCAGCCAGGCTAACATTTCTCATCTCCACTCGATCATCTCTCTCTCCTTCGATATCTACCTAAACTTCCTAAGATCCACGACTCCCAATCATCTGTATCAATTGTTTATTTTTTGAATTTGAGTTGTGAGTGGAAAACTTAGTGATAAATCTCCACAAGATTACACGATGACATACTAATCAAGTATAGTTTCAGAAAGTAAAGCAACCAACATAATAACCATTACAAAACAGTCTTATTTAAATGCATGAATGCATGAATGCCTGGGGATCCAAATTCAATTTTCTTTTGGAGGTAGCCACTAACGAAAATACTTCTATGTACGTGCCTTATTAATGACTACCCGCCCATAGTAATATAAGTGGCTAGGAACCGGCGAAAATACCTCAACTAGAGGTATGTGCTACCATAGTATCTATCTCACAATAAAGTGGCTAGCCATTTGCGAAAGCAAATTGAGTATATTCTCACAACGACTAGCACACAAGGGGTCGTTCGAATAGTGGATTAGGAGCCAGTGAAAGTAAACTAAGTACATGCTACTGCAGCATCTAACCACCTGATAACGCTCGCGTACTATGAATGCATGATTATCCGACCTTTATTAATCCAATTCACAAACAACCAATTCAAAGAAACCTTCACAATTAGTGGCCAGCCTTGATCCAACAAGCAGACATTGCCATCACCAACTCGTATGTGAATTCAATAAAGGGTTCCTCCCAAACAATCCAACAAGGCATCAACAAGCCAACCAGGCACGAACAAAGCCATCCAAGCACAAAGTCCATGTGTGGATGCAACCTAAGGGATTCCACCAGACAAAGCCAACATAAGGCATAACAATTTCATAGATGGTAAGTCTACAACCAATTTCATTTAATTCACTCCACATGATGGTCAATAGTTCAAGGTGGAATGCAAGTGTGCATAACAACCACACAAATCACATATAACTTCACTAAGGCATATTAAAATTCATTTCCACATGAATTTCATGATGTCAATATCATATTCAAATGATTAAGCAATTTAATGAGTTCACGTATGTGAATCAACCTACGTAAAAGAGTTGTGTGTTTCTATAAAACTTTCAAATTTAGAGATTCTTACAATTAATCCTAACATTCACACATATAACATAGGTTACAAAAGTTATCGTATGATTGACTAGTTAATCAACATGATTATCGTATATTGAGACTATCACAAGATTAAAAATGTTGCCAGAAAGCTTGAAGGGTAGATATCATCTTAAGATTGAAATCTTATGATTCCAACGCAGTCTAGGCATAGAAAATTTGGGAAAAAAACTTCAAACCCTACATTAATAGTAATTCTAGTGTTAATAACTTGGGTTTTATCCTAATTAAATTCCAAATAGAGATTTAGGGCTTATTTATCCCAATTCGGACGGTCCCCAATTCAATTTGGCGAAAGGGGCCTGAGCTTGGTGCAAATCTGAAGCTCGCTTGAAGCTGCATTCGAATATGACTCCCAGGTGAGGATAGGCCACCATTAATTTACTTGTAGGGACCTTAAACCATGATATGAATAAACTATAACATTAAAAATCATAAGATTCAAGTGGGAAAAAGGATTTCTTATCTTAATAGCTTCAAATTGCAATACATTGGGAAAATGACACACATGCACGGCTAGGAGAGCCCTTACCCGGCTAGTTGAAGGATTTTCTAGCTAGAGAAGATGCGAGATAGCACGGTCCGAATACGAAGAAGAACACTTTGGTGTGGCGATCCGCTCCCACCTTTGTTATCTCTCACACCCACATTTACATTCACACTCACTCTCAATCTCACAAACCTAGGAAATGAAAAAAATAAAATAAAATGGGCAAAGGGCCTTTATAGCCCAAATTTAAAAAATTCAGTGGTTGCAAGTGTATTGAAATATTTCGGAGGTTGTTGGTCAAGGTGACAACAGTTATCAGTCGGACCAACAGGAATTGACAATCAATCGGTCGGACCGACACTTCACTATTTTCCCTATTATTGTGCTACTTAAGTCGGTAGAACTATCAAAGCATTGGTTCGACTCGAAATGGAATTTTCCACTGCCTAAGGGTCATAGGGGTTGAGCGAGGTGATTCATCATCAATCATAGAGTCGAGGATTCTAATTGTTTGGTGAGATCGAGTGAAGATCTCGACTAACCGGTCACTAAGTTCTGATTAATTGCACCCCACTAGTTAGTGTAGGTTTGAATATTCAATTTGGTGCATTTTAGGGTAGGATTTACCTAGCTAGACATTCGGGTCTAACAGATTGGGGATCTGGGGAAATTCGAGTCCCACTGGTGGTCTAATGTGGTTTGATCAGTCAGGATATGGATCAGTTCATCATTGTTAGGGATTTTTCAGGTTTTAGGTTTCAGCTTACAATCCCTAGGTCTTCGAGCATATGCACATGTAAGCACGTGTGATTGCTTAATTTAATTGAATATTTATTGGTAACACCTGAGGACATCTAATACCTAAAAATTGGAGGGCTGGGGTGTTACACATTGTTACCCCAGCCAAATTGAATATGCACCCTCTCTCCCCTCGTTGGATGGGATTGTAGGGTGAATCCAATGCCAACTACCTAGGGTCCATCATGATGTTTCTTGATAATCCACCCCATGCATGACCAAGTTTGATGATGAAGAATTTCGATTGGGTAGTGACTAGCTTTTATTTGGGTAGTTTGTGTTGGATGATTGTATATTGTTTATTGTTTGGCTTCTGGTTGTATAGCTACAACAGGGTACTATTTGTAGCTAGTGTTTGGTTGTTTGCAAAATTTGTAGATGTAGGGATGACATGTTCTGGAAAGTGGAGCATTTTGGTTCCGTAATCCATAATCCATATCAATGTCTTTTGCATCCCACCATGGATGGACCGTGCCCAAAAATAGGAAGGAACCGAATCTGCATGAATTGACAGAATGGATGCAATTTTCTGACACTACTTTTCTCCTCTACAGCTCTACTCGTGGAGCTCCCTTTATCTTTTCTCATTATGGGAATGTAAATTCCTTGATGAGAGCTGTTCATCAAAGTTTACAATCATTGTGTCTTAAAAAAACTTCAAGAAAAGGTGGGTGCTTAAAAATGAATCTTTTTTTTTTGTTAGCCCTTTAAGAAATTGTGGTACAACATAAATTTATATATTGTTTTGTGTGTGCTTGTCTATTTCTAACCCCGGGCTGAAAGACATGAATTCGAGATTGGATTCGATCTCAAGAGTATTTATTCTCAATGACCAGTTTTCGTAGTAGGCATGGATTTTTCATCAATTTTGTTCAATATTCTCATGACAAGCATTTATTTCTACAGAGGTTTGTTAGCTGGTTTTGAAGTTTAGGATTGAAATATATATCGTTACAAGAAGTTATCCAAACTGCCCAAAGTTTATTTCTTTATCAAACTTTGGTTTATACATTAGTTAGAATGTAATTATTATCTTCATTAAGAAATCGAGAATTAGCTTGTAGTTTGAAAGATTTACCTCATATAGTTTATGAGATTTGGGATATATATTTTTTGTTAACATATATTTAATTGTTGTATCAATGTTCTTCCTAAGATTGCTTTTAGATGGAGTTGTCATGATCCGACATGGCGAGGTGGTAACTTGGGATTGGGTGTGTGTGTGTGTGTGTGTGTGTGTGTGTGTGTGTGTGTGTGTAGAGACACACACAATCAATTTTTGATGGAAATACATATTTTATATGTTCAGGATTTGGATGGTAAATTTGATTTTGATTTCTTTGTTTTCCTTTGTTTTGACATAGTTTTTCAAATAGGTTGGTTGGTTTGAGGCTTTGGAGAATATGCTTCTGAAATGAGTTTATATTTAATCTAGTTTTAGATGTGTGCATTGATTACACAATTCATTTATATATATATATATATATATATATATATATATATATATATATATATATATATATATATATATATATATATATATATATATATATTAATGAGAAATTTTGACAAATAAAAATCGACATTGAATGCCTTTCTAGACGCCATCAGGTATGCTGTGGCCTTTAAACCGTTGGTGATCAACGCCGATGTCCCCTTTCCCGATGGCCCTTCCAACAGCTAAAAGTCATCGGGGAAGGTAAACGCCAACAATTTTTAGCCTAAGGCTCCCTAATTATGAAGGCCCTATATTTTAGGATGAGGATTTCCTGCAAAAGCCTTTTGCAGGAAGTTCTTGCGATGGGAACCTAGGTGGGGCCTACCGTGATGTTTATTAGATATCCACCACGTCCATCCATTTTTTGAGATCATTTTAAGACTTAAGGCCAAAAATGAATGGGGTCTATGATGAGGGTGGAATATTGTATATCAAACCCTGATTATTGTCAGATTTTACGTATATGATAATGCTTAATGCCATATTTTATTTGTATTTTTATTGCAGGATGTAATCAGGAGCGTTGATTGAAAAAGGATATTAAAAGCGTGAATTTGACGCTCCGAAGTCATCAGAGCAACGGACAGACCCCAGAGGACCAATATTGAAGAATTTACACGCCAGGGACCCAAGGAAATCAAGCTGTTCGCATTAAACGGGCCCGAAAACCAGCCAGAATGCAAGATCACATGGTTCTTGCCATCCGATTGACTCGAAACTTTATACACGTGATGAGAGCCATAAATTAACCGTACATATTAAATTTCAGCCATTGAAGATCTCGGGAAGTGGGCCAACAGACATATCAGCCCATTAATCTTCAATTTCAGGCCCACCTGATATCTGGAACTGCCTCAACTTTGGTATTGACGGCTTAAATAATATGAGAAGATGAATGAATGGATCAGATTTCAGAAACACATCATCATGGACCCCACATGTATGGAATGTGCATAGTGCATATATGCACTAGCCGTGCACGGCAAGCATCAGAGACGGTTTAACCGTCTCTGACCGAAAAAGAAAAAAAGAAAAGAAAACTTTCCTTTTAGCGTCAGCGAACGGACGGCCTGCTTCCGTTTTGCGGAAGATATTGGGGCCCACCCATTGCCCGTACGTCCAATCCGCACCGTCCACCGTGTCAAAAACTTAATGTTTTAATTTAAACCAATCTGATTTAAATGATTTTAACTCGCAAGTATACGAATCAGATGTAGATATGGTACGTATAACGAGATCATTCCCACGAGGACTGGTTGTCACAATTTGAAATTTAAGACTCTTCCTAACTAATCCAATGAATGGTTTAGCAAACTATTAAGTAAACTAGCATAAATATATGAAAAATAAATGAAAACTATGAGAAAAATTCAATCCGGGAGAAGACTAGGACTTTCAAATCCATCCCTAATTATCCTAACCCTTATTTTACCTGTCGATTTATCCTAATTCAGATTGATATAAATTTAATAAACAAAGCACATCCTATGTCCTTGGTTGGGCACACAGAATGTATAATCCTTTAAAGCATATGTATCACATCTTTCCATCCATGGTCAGGCATGGAGAGATGTAAATCCTGTTTCTTCCTCTATAGGAGACCTGTTCATGGTCAGACACAAGCACCTAGAATAATATTCCAGACAACATCCATATCTAGACTTTGGTCGAGCTCATAGAATGGAGAAGTACGAAAATCTCAGGAAAGCACACTAGCGAAAGAAACAATTCAATCAAATTAAAATAAATTTAACAGTAAACAAGACTTATTCAAATCAGAGGTTTCATCTCAGCCCTAGCTAAAAGTTTAGCAATCCATAAAATTAATTAGAATGAAGAAAAAATAATATAAAAACATCCTTCCTTTCTTTCTTCCTTTCTCTCTCTCTGGCTCTGGCTCTCCTCAAGCTCTGGATCTTCCTCCCCAGGGTCTGAATTAATGCTCCTCACGTCCAAAACCTCCTTATATAGCTGCTGGAGTGGTGAAAATCGGATTTGAATTGGATTTGGAAAGCTATGCATGTCCAACGAAAGCTTTTTCGCAGCCAAGTTCGGTGCCTCGAAACACGCCACTTTCCTCACTCAAATTCTAAAGAAACACCGTCTCTTAAGACTTTCTTAGGTCCTCTACATAATAGACGGTTCAGATCTGGCATATGATCAAATATGGTGGGCCACAACCGCCTGAAAAAGTCAGTTTTTACGGATGTGGGAAACCTTTCGCACCATTTCGCTGTTATGATTGGTGGGCCCCACAGAGGTATTTTTGTGGAAATCCACCCCGTCCATTGGATTAAGGATGAAATTTCAGTCAAGAATGGGTGATTTTGAACGTCCATTGGCTCGTCCCAGAAAAGAAATCACTAAAAGATCAGGTTTGAACACTATAGGGCAGCCCTTTTGTGGCCCCTGCATCTCACACGTGTACTTGCATGGCTGAAAAATATCAACTAGGTTTTGTAGTATTCACAGCCGTCTACACGGTGGACGGTGCGGATTGGACGTACGGGCAATGGGTGGGGCCCAATATCTTCCGCAAAATGGACGCAGGCCGTCCGTTCGTTGACGCTAAAAGAAAAGTTTCCTTTTCTTTTTTTCTTTTTCGGTCAGAGACGGTCAAACCGTCTCTGATGCTTGTCGTGCACAGCTAGTGCATATATGCACTATGCACATTCCATACATGTGGGGTCCATGATGATGTGTTTCTGAAATCTGATCTAGTCATTCATCTTCTCATATTATTTAAGCCGTCAATACCAAAGTTGAGGCAGTTCCAGATATCAGGTGGGCCACAAATTGAAGATTAATGGGCTGATATGTCTGTTGGCCCACTTTCCGAGATCTTCAATGGCTGAAATTTGATATGTACAGTTAATTTATGGCCCTCATCACGTGTATAAAGTTTCGAGTCAATCGGATAACAGGAACCATGTGATCTTGCATTCTGGCTGGTTTTCGGGCCCATTTAATACGAACAGCTTGATTTCCTTGGGTCCTTGGCGTGTAAATTCTTTAATATTGGTCCTCTGGGGTCTGTCCCTTACTCTGATGACTTCGGAGCGTCAAATCCACGCTTTTAATATCCTTTTTCAATCAATGTTCCTGATTACATCCTGCAATAAAAATACAAATAAAATATGGCATTAAGCATTATCATATACGTAAAATCTGACAATAATCAGGGTCTGATATGCAATATTCGACCCTCATCACAACCCCCAACCAGCATTTTGCTAGTCCCAAGCAAAATATGCGAAAAATAATTTCAAAAATAAAAAGGCAATTCTTTTAGACCCAAGTGACTTGTGAACAGATAGTCGAGATGTGAGAATTCTAAGATTCATGAATGGTGTGTGGAATTTTTCCCAGGAATCAAGCTCACGGTATACTTCATAATCAAATTCAAAATATTAATCCATTAATTAGAACATTCCAAACATTGAGTTCCATGAGTGTATAGTGTACTCTCATCTTACATTCATTAAGAGATCCAATTGTCAAATTTATGATATCATTGGTAAGTAACAATGGAATGCATGACAACTGAAACAAACACTTGCCTGACAGGTTAACTTTTCATTATACCAGCCTTTGATTTTGTTCATAAACAGTAACGCCAAAGAGGGGAATCAAATCCTCACCTATAAGGAGCAAACCTATGGTGAAAACTTGTCACCTAAATTTTTTTCTAACTATCAACCATGGGGGATCGAATCTACACCTATACGGAGAAAACCTATGTTAAAGATTATATGGCTTACCCTTTTAATTCTTCTTTACTGCACATGAAATTTTATGTTGGTTGGTTCCTTTTCATGCTTTGTGATTACCAAGTTAATCATTCAATATCAAACCGGAACCTTAATGTGTAAGTGAGATGTGATATGCAAAATCATAACTCAATCAATGTTTACAACTTTTAATCATGGATTGATAACTTAAACTTAATTGTGAAATCTAATAGACAACTGAATCCAAGAGTCATAAAGTACCAACATCACGTATCTTTTAATTTTAAGATCACAACTATCATTCAAAATCACTTCAAATTCACAAATTTTAAAAAAATTTAAAAATTTTCACAATTCTTGCTCAAGATGCTCAAGACTAAGAAAATACTGATTAGGTAACCTAATCTCCCACCCCCAACCTAAAATTGACATTGTCCTCGATGTAAAAGATGTAGACATGCAATGCACATAGGACAACGAAAATAAATGAAAAGTGATGGAGAGATAGTACCTGAATGAAGGGATCAAGAGAGATTTTCCAAAGATATCAATGTAAAAGTGAGTCAGCACAAGAGAAAAATCAACAAAAGCAAAATAACAAAAATAAAATCACAAAAAGAAAATCTTACCTATACCACTTTCGCAGGTGCTCTCGATTGCATTTAGCGTATACAATAAGCCTTTAAACCCCTAGGTTGCCCCTAGTGGACGAGTTGTAGTCTCGTGAGGGTTTGCAGCAATGTTACCCACAAACATTGAACTAACTATCTAGAAAAAAGAAATAAAAAGAAAAGCTGGGTTGCCTCCCAGGAGCGCTAAGTTTAACATTTATCCTAAAACAGCATAAAACAAACTACCCTAGTCCTACAAAAGCAGGGAAAAATTACTCGATCATATCGCAAGGTTCCTCTTCCGGCCAATATCTTAATAAGTTTCTCAATAAGTTCCTCAATAGGATCATCCAAAAACCCTTTTTGCAATAGGTTTGGACGCCTTGGAGCATGACTTTCTAGAGAAATTTATATACCTCATAAGAAATTTTTCTTTGTATTGCTTGAAGTATCCAGAGTATATACGATTCACTTATGACAGAAGAAGTTTCAGCGTTAGTATTTCATAGTGAATCAGAAACTAGACATAAATAAAGTTCAGAAAACTTATTAAAAAGTGATGCAATCTCAACATATTCCGAGGTTTCACTCTTCAGTTTAATTTTCAACTCCTCTTCCTTCAATGGTAAACATTCAGATTCTGGGGAAGGAGGGGCTTCAGAATACGGGTTTTCTCGATTCATGACAATTGTTGAGGTATTATTTTGTAAAGCATTCACTATTTCTTGTAACAGGGGATTGTTTGAATTTGCAAAATATGCTAAGCAATCATCTAAAGAGTTGGGACGTTCAGCTGAGCACGATTTATTTTTCACATTGGAGATTGTGATGATCTACCCAAGGAATCCATCGTCTTTGAAAGTGGATGAACGTACACTCTCTTGCTCCAACCCTGCGCAAACAATTTGATGATCAAGAAATGAAGTATTGTTATGAGGGCTATGCTCATTGATACTACTCAGAAGAGGTATTGAATCGTCAAAAGTGTATGACTTAGATGGTGGCCTCAACTGGGTGGTTTCAGCTTCAAGAGTCATATTAAGTGGTTCGTTCATTTCCCGAATCATATCATTATTCAATTCAGAGGAGTAGCCCAAACATGTTTCATGAGAGTTAGAAGGGTCGGTTGCAATAGGCTCATCCTCCACTTTTAAATCAGACATGTTAGATGAGAGAAGTGACTCAATTTGACCGACCACTTCGTGTACTTCTTGATCATTGACCTGGACCATACTTGATATTGATTCTGGGGGAATTTGGATTGAACATTCGTGATCATCATACCAATACATATCATCGTCTAATTCCCTGTTATGCACACTTGGGATGGGATTGCGTTCCTCACATTCTATTCCTAATTTGGGCGGAGGTTCAAATAAGTTGACCTCTTCATCATCATTCAACTCGAGTGTCTCATGTGAGTGAAATGTGTTATCATCATTGTATTCGAAAGATACCCATGTCTCTT
The DNA here is from genome assembly GCA_037074715.1 of Magnolia kwangsiensis. Classification (NCBI taxonomy): domain Eukaryota; kingdom Viridiplantae; phylum Streptophyta; class Magnoliopsida; order Magnoliales; family Magnoliaceae; genus Magnolia; species Magnolia kwangsiensis. The sequence goes on from CM073573.1 coordinate 35,703,216, forward strand.
CACCATTCCTTTGAACTTTCATCGAAATCGATTCATCTGGAAATTGAACCATACGCTCATTAACATAATTCAACTTTTCATCCCAAATTCCAGAGTGTTTTAAAAGTGAGTGAGGATCACCTTCCTCGCATTGTATTTCTAGATTGGGTTGTGGCTGAGGTGAACTAGCTTCCCTTAACGCATCATAAGTAGGGAATCCAAATGAATAATCAACGGGTTGTGGTCGGGATGACTTAGTCTTCATTAGCCTATCAATGCGTGATTCAAGTGTACCTAATAATTTCATTAAGTTATAGGCTGTGTAACTCGAAGATGACTCCTCTTGGATCGTTTCTAGTGGATATTCAAAAGTAGGGAACTCAAGAGAATAATCATTATAACATGTTGTTGGTTTATTTTCCCAATTTTGATGTTTCTACTGATTATAGTCATATGGATCATAGGTGAGAGAATTTGATGGTTGATAATAGTCCTCACACTTATAGTTATGATAATCTCAATACTCACGTACTGTCTTATTAATCCGTGGGGTGTAATTATTCTCCCGCACATGATCGAGTAAGGACTTCTTAATCGGTGGATCATTAGATTTCGGTTGATTCTCGATGATAGTTTCAGAAAAGTTTTGAGACATTGGTGGATTTCCATTATAATCATCATCCCAATACATGTTATTCTTCTCGGCATACTGACATTTCCACTCGTGCATATACATGATGAAACCCTAACTCTGAATCTAATTCTAAAGGAAAAATCCTACACCAATATAGAAATAAGAAGAGAGATAATTAGAAAGAAGTTACCAATTTGGAGATCTATGTTAGAATCCTACAAAAGAAAACAAAACAAGTTAGTTTCTAAAAAAAACAGAAAATCTAAAATTAGAAACTTTCTAAAGAACAACTAAGAAGAGTTAGTTTCTAAAAAGGAAGGAAATCCTATAATTAGAAAGTTTCTTAAAAGAAGAATCTAAATTTAAAATTAGAAAATAGAAAATTTTTAAAAAGAAAGCCTAGACTTAGAAAATTTCTAAAAAATAAAATCCTGATTCTAAAAATAGAGATTAGAAAAAGTAGAGAATTTAGAAAGAGATTACCAAATTAGAAGTTCAAGTCAGGACCCTACAAAACAGGAAATATGTTAGTTTCTAAAAATAAAATTAAAAAAAAACTTAAACCTAAAGTTAGTAAAATCCTAAGGCTATGAATTATGATAAGAGAGAATCTTAAATCCAATTTGGACTGAAACAACCCCCGGCAACGGCGCCAAAAACTTAATGTTTTAATTTAAACCAATTTGATTAAATGATTTTAACTCGCAAGTATACGAATCAGATGTAAATATGGTACGTATAACGAGATCGTTCCCACGAGGACTGGTTGTCACAATTTGAAATTTAAGACTCTTCTTAACTAATCCAATGAATGGTTTAACAAACTATTAAGTAAACTAGTATAAATATATGAAAAATAAATGAAAACTATGAGAAAAATTCAATCCAGGAGAAGACTAGGACTTTCAAATCCACCCCTAATTATCCTAATCCTTATTTTATCTGTCGATTTATCCTAATTCAGATTGATATAAATTTAATAAACAAAGCACATCCTATGTCCTTGGTCGGGCACACAGAATGTATAATCCTTTAAAGCATATGGATCACATCTTTCCATCCATGGTCAGGCATGGAGAAATGTAAATCCTGTTTCTTCCTCTATAGGAGACCTGTTCATGGTCAGACACAAGCACCTAGAATAATATTCCAGACAACATCCATATCTAGACTTTGGTCGAGCTCATAAAATGGAGAAGTACGAAAATCTCAGGAAAGCACACTAGCGAAAGAAACAATTCAATCAAATTAAAATAAATTTAATAGCAAACAAGAGTTATTCAAATCAGAGGCTTCATCTCAACCCTAGCTAAAAGTTTAGAAATTCATAAAATTAATTAGAATGAAGGAAAAATAATATAAAAACAGTCTAATACTCAAGTGGGCCATACTAAAGGAAAAGGTGGGTAGAGAAATTCCTACCATTGAAATCTCCCTAGGGTCGACAGTGATGTTTGCGTGCCATCCATACCATTCATAACGTCATTACTACTTGGATAAATTTAAAACACAAATATTATCCTAATTCAAAACTTTTTCGACCCCACAAATATTTCAACTGTGAACGTTAAATCCTCACTTTTGCAGCCCACTTGAGGATTGGACCCGGTTCATTTTTGGTCTTATGTCCTAAAATGATCTCAAAAAATGGATGGACGTGTAATCAATGGCCATTGTGATCTCTCAAAAAAATGGATGGTTTGAGGCTTTGGAGAATATGCTTCTGAAAATGGGTTTATATTTAATCTAGTTTTGGATGTGTGCATTGATTACACAATTCATTTATATATCACAATGCCATGGATCTCTCAAAAAAATCACAATGGCCCCCACCTAGGTTCCCAACACATGAACTTCCTGCAAAAGGCTTTCATAGGAATTCCGCGTCCTATATTATAATATAGCAAAATTAAAATTTCTTAATTACGAAGGTCCTATATTATAGAAAAATTAAAATTAAGAAGAAAAAAAAGTCTAAATTTTTTGAAATAAAACTTATTGAAAGGCTTACAAAATAGGAACATCTAAAAATTAGTTTACAAATTTGAAATTGAAATTAAAAAATAAATCCTAGAAACTAGCACTATCAATAATAACAATCTAACTCTATCATCTCTTTTCAAAATAATAGCATCATTCCCAATAAATTCTTCTCATAAAACCTAGGACCACAACTACCTACTTAATTTCTAATTAACTTCTCAAAAAATTAAATTATAATGTCATTTTTCTAAATTAAATTCTAACTTCATTTTTCTAACGGTTTGAATTTATTTTTGGAATTAAAAGTTTTAAAAGAAGTTTGCAAAAACATAAATTAATACTCCAATTGAAATACTTAATCTAATAAAAGAACTATATTGTTTTCTAAATTGTTTTATTGCATATTGAATACTACTTACCATACCTGTTACGGTTGCTCGACATAAAGAAGTTTTTCAAAACTAAATATTATAAAAAATTATTGATGAACAATTATGTCTCAAGAGAGATTAAACGGTTTACTAATTTTATTTATCGAAACTAATTTATTGGGTAAACTTGAATATAAAAGTTCAATTAGTAATTTTGCATCTAAAAAGGTAAAAAGTAAATTTATGGTTTAATTTTGAATTTTTTTTATTTTGTAAACTAAAAAATCTCATTTTTTATGACTTGCCTAAGGCCCCCAAAAATGTTAAGCCACCCCTAATGTACCCATATGTGGGGTGGTCTACTTGATGTTTGGATCTGACTTAATCTCATAGAATGGATGGAGGGTGTGGATATAACACGTACATCATACTGGACCCACATAACTTTGCCACGTCACATGGAAAAACCAATCACGTGCATTACGTTTACAATGCACGAATTTGAGGCATGCATTTCGAAGTAGAATTTTTTCTGACTGTATTAATTTAAGGGCCTGTTTGGATTTGTGTATAAGAGGGCATTATATCGTGTTATAACTGAATATTCCCATTATGCAACATTTGGATAGGAGCGTACGCCTATGCGCGTGATTTCATACCGTTTCCAAAAAATCGAAAGCGCGGTAGAGTATTGTCAGTGGGTTCTGTTGCTTTTAATACTTCGTATTCATTGCACTGTATTCGTAGTGGATGAAAGTTTGAAATTTGTACAATTACAAGATATCTAGTACCTATGCAATGTAAGATCGGGACCGTTCATTTAGTACATTTCAATGTGAAAATCATTTGGGCTAAAAATCAGAAAGTTCCATAAGTTAAATAGGTCACCCGACCCAATTAAAATTGTACAATACGTAGACATAATACATCCTATCCAAACATTGATCTGTATAACGTATTGTATACTATGCCAAACATTACCTCCTTTCCAAACATTGATTAGTATCTGATTGATTTGAATGTATTCTGAAAACCGTCCAATGTATACATGAACAATACCCAAATACAATACAATACAATACTATACGCGAATCCAAATAGGCCCTAAGATTACAGTGCAAAACCAATCATGTGCATCATGTTTTTATCCCATAAGATAATGATAGCATTTCAAAACAAAGGGAAAAACCAAACTTCACCGGTAGAGAGAGCAATAAGATGTTAAAATGCTAGTGTAGCTGCCTGCTGGAGCCCACGGGATGAGATGGTTTGATGGGCTCAACTGATCATATTCTCTTTAGCATCGTTGATAAGCTATCATCACACAATCACCCTTCGTTTTTAAGATTGAACTGAAGTCGTTGAAAATTGTCCTTTCACTATTCTTGATTCATTTACACAGTGACGTTATAACAATCATTCGTTCATTGTTAGGAATTTTTTTTTTTTTAATGGTGGCCCACGAAGCATAGATTCAACAATATGAATGGTTATGATCATCGGCCCCGATCGTGAGTCGTTTGTGGAGGCAAAACGAACTCCTCATCTCATACATGGATGTTCGAATTTTTGAGACGTGATTATAAGATGTACGAATTTCAGAGACGTGATTTGCGAGAAGCGGATTAGCTGATGTACCGCACACCAGCGATATGGCTGATGTGGGTACATGTCGTGCGAATATGAGCGTTACAGCAGGACGCGGATTGCGTACTACCCCCACCAGTTCCTAGCTCCGAACGGGCAGTTTTGTGGGCGGGCCCACCATGATTTATCTGTACATCCAAACAGTCAATCCCTTTTCTCATATTATTTTAAGGCATGAACAAAAAAATGAGGCATATCCAACACTCAAGTGGACCACACCAAATAATAAGCTTGGTTGCATTAAAATGGCATTAAATGTCAGTTGCATTAAATGCAAGAGTCATATGTGGTGTGGTCCACTTGAGTGTTGATATGCCTCATTTTTTTGTTTATGCCTTAAAATAATCTAAGAAAAGGGATTGGCGGTTTGGATGTACAGATAAATCACAGTGGGCTTGCCCACAGATCTGCCCATTCGGAGCTAGGGACGAGCAGGGGTAACACGCAATCCGCGTCCATTGCAGCGGGAACGGATTGGCTACTCCCCTGCCGCCAGCACCGTGGCTGATGGTCGGTGCTCTGTGGACCCCACCATGATGTATGTCACTCATCCATGCCGTTCATCCATTTTTATATATCATTTTAGGGCTTGATACCGAAAACGATAGGAATATAAATCTCAGGTGGACCACACCACAGGAAAACAATAGTGATTGGATATCCACCATTAAAATCCTCCTAAAGACCACTGTACTGTTTATTTGACATCCAATCTGTTGATTAGGTCATACAGACCCAGATGAAGGGAAAAAACAAAGATAAGCTTGATCCAAAACTTTTATGGCCCTCAAAAAGTTTTTAATGGTTGAAGCTCATTCAAGACGGTTTCCTGTAATGTGGTCCACTTGAGACTAGGATATACCTTAGTTTTGGTCTCATATAATAAAATTATCTAGAAAAATAGATGGACGACATGGATGAAACACATACATCATGGTGGGGCCCACACAGCACCGACCACCAGCCATTGGCTAGAGCTAGGCATTGGTTTGGTTGGGAACGGATCGGGCCTAACTCGAGCCGATTCGAAATCTCCCTGGTCTGACCCGAACTCGATCCGATCCGAGACCGAGTCTGGGTCACCTGACTCAGACCAATCCGATGCAGGGTTGGCCTGACCCGAACTGAGTCCGACTAAGTCAAGGAAACCTAGTTGGATCGGGTTGGGTATGATTCAGATTATTTAAATTTAATCCAACTATTTTATGTGGTGTGGTCCACTTCAGCCTTCAATATGCTATATTTTTGTGCTCAAGGCTTAAAATGATATGTCCAAATGGATGAACGGCTCAGATGAAACATATATATCAAGGTGGGCCCCACATGACTGAAAAAACTGTATCCACTCTTTCACCGAAACGTACAGTAGTGTTGATGTTCACTGCAAGAAAGTGCAGAGACTGGCTGTATTGACATTCTTTTCACGCAAAGTCTTAGCAAGTTTTGTGGGTCTCATCATGGGGTATGTGTTATATCCAAACCGTCCATCCATTTAGCGAGCTCGTCTTAAGGCTTGGGATGAAAAATAAGATAGATCTAACTATCATGTGGACCATACGAATTGTTTAATGGTGAAAATCATTCTTAGCTGCTATTTGTTATGTGGTCCAGATGATTATTGGATATTGTTCATTTTTTAGATGATGCTCTATAATGATTTCTAAAAATATATGAACAGTGTAGATATAATAAATACATCACTGTGGGGCCCATGTAACTTTGATATCCTTTGAACCGTTCATACAACTCGAAGCTCGAGGAGCGTCAGTGCTCGTCTTCACATGACATGTACCTACGACAACTGGAGCGTAGTCAAACAGACGTCACGTCATGGTGGGCGCACAAAGAGGGAAACAGAGACATGGTCAGTGCTATGTGGGCACCATCATGATGTATTTGTTTCATCCATGCCATCCATCTATTTTTTACAGATCATTTTACAGTATGAGTCAAAAAATGAGGTATATCCAAATCTGAAGTGAACCACATTACAAGAAACAATGTTGAATGAGAGTCGACCATTAAAAATATTTTGAAGTTTTGGATCAAGCTTATCTTTGTTTTTTCTCTTCATCTGGGACTGTATGAACTAGTTAACATATTTGGATATCAAATAAACAGTATAGTAGGCCTTAGGAGGATTTTAATGGTGGATATCCATCCGTTATTGTTTTCATGTGGTGTGGTCTACCTGAGATTTATATTCCTCTCATTTTTCATACCAAGCCATAACATGAACTTTAAAAATGGATGAACGGAATGAATAAAACACATACATTCGGATTGTGTCGGATCAGACTGAATCGGATCAGATTTTGGATCGGATTGTTCCAAGCAGGCGTGGATCTGGAATTAACCCGAAAAACTTTCAAATCTAGCCTGACCTACTTGATCTGCACCGATCCAGGCCGTCGGATCGGGTCGGATCCACCAAATCAGGTTAGGATTGCCCAGAGTAGCCGATCCGTTTACCATCGCAGCTCCTCATGCTCCGAGTTATTAAAACGGTTCAAAGGAGATCAAAGTTACATGGTTCCAAATGATGTATCTATTATATCCACACAGTTCATCCATTTTTTGAGATCATTTTAGACTATGATACCAAAAATGATTCATATCCAAATCTTAAGTGGACCACACTAGAAATAGCTGTAGGACAATGATTCTCATCGTTAAAACATTTGTGGGGCCTAACTTAACGTTTATTTTCCATCCATCTATTCATAAGGTCAAGCAGACATAAACGAAGAGGAGAAACAAATATTATATCTATTCAAAACTTTTGTCACTACTAAAAGGGTTTCATTGGTAGACATTCAATCCCCCACAGCTTTTTGGAGTGTGGTACACTTGATCTTTGGATCTGTCTTATTTTTCGGTTCAAACCTTAGGACGATTTCGCCAAATGAAAGGACGGTTGTGATGTAACACATGCCTCATTATATGACCTGTTATGGACGGATGTCTTAAATCTGTCTGGTCGTCTGTCGATGATATCGATAGGGTTTTATATGATATCAAGGCTGTCATCGAGAGTGACTCGATGCATCAATAATTCATAGAAATTTCACCATTGGTCGCTGGACAGTTTTTTTGGTCCTGTCGATATTATCGAGAGACCTTCAGATGATATCGACGCTGTTATCGAGAGACCTTCAATATCATCGAAGAGTTCCGCAGATGCGATTACGGAAACGCAGATTTTATGGATTTTGTTTCCTATTTGGATTCTACCTCTTTCTATTCTTATATAAAGGGGTGTATCCGGGATTGGGTGCATGAGATGGTCTGAAGGGGTTCCAAGGGTTCCTAAAAGAATTTTAGAGTTTCTAAAGGGTGTAGCAAGGGTGAGATTCAAGGTTATTCGAATCGGGTAAGTCCTCTCTCTTTATAATTTCTATTTTCATAGTGGAGATCTATCGCTTTGTGCCGTGGTTTATTCCTGTAAGGGTTTTCCATGTTAAATTTATGTTCTCTTGTGTGTGCTTGGTGTCATTGGATTACTATCCTAGATCTAAATCTGTGTGATTTCGTGGTCAAAATCCGGTATCAAAGCTATTGTTGGGGCACAGATCTGAATCTGAGGAATTAGTAATAATGGCGAGCACCAGGTATGAGATTGATAAGTACTCAGGGAAAAATAATTTTGAGTTATGGAAGATCAAGATGATGAGTTCCTTAATCAAGCAAGGCGAAGATGGTGCTCTTGAGGAGCGGAAGTCTACTATGATTGATGCTGAGTGGAATACTCTTGATAAGAAGGTTTTATCATCGATCCATTTATGTCTCGTGGATGAGGTTCTCTACAACGTCATGAGGGAGAAAATGACGGCTAAGTTATGGGCGAAGTTAGAGGATGTTTATGCGAAAAAATCCTCTGAAAATCGCCTACACTTGAAGCGGTTTTGGTATAACTTCAAGATGGCAGAGGGTGGAGATCTGGAGGCTCACATCAGCAACTTTAATAAATTAGTTTGCAAATTGCTGGATATGGAGGAAGTAATGAAAGATGAAGAACAAGCATGTATGTTGCTGAATTCTCTTCCGGCGTCGTATGAGTCATTCAAGGACACTATGTACAGCATGAATAAAACTCTGAGTGTCGACACCATTATGTCAGTCATTCAAGGGAAAGCTATGAGACAACTAAACAAGGACATGAGAATATCTTCTGATGCACTATTTACAGTGGGTAAGAATTCTGGACAAGATATAGGTTCTTCGGGTTCTAAATCTAAATCTAAGGGCAAGGGCAAAGGAAAGGTAAAGTGCTGAAACTATGGGAAGGAAAGACATGCGAAGAAGGATTGTGAAAATCCTAAATCGAAGAAGGAAGATTCTGAGACTTTATGCAGGGAGGCCAATGCCTCTATGTCAGATGGATGTGATGGTGATGTTTTATCTGTGTTTTCGCTCAAATAATCATACGATGATCGTAAGGAGGAGTAGTTGCTAGATACAAGGGCATCTATTCACATGACTCCTCATCGGAGTTAGTGCACCAGCTATAGGGAGTGCGATGGTGGATAGGTATTTATGACAACGACATTGCTTGTAATGTTATGGTTGTTGGTTCGGTGCGCATCAGGATGTTTGATGGGGTCGAGCGTACCTTGACAAATGTGAGGCACGTTCTTGATTTGAAGAAAAATCTGATTTCTCTTGGTGTGTTTGAGGTAAAAGGATGTAAGTACACAAGTATTGAGATGCTCTTAAGGTATCTAAGGGGACACGAGTAATCATGAAAGCGTAATGACTCGATAACATGTACAGGTTGATCGAGAGCACTTCGAAAGGTGGAGCTGCGGTGGATGTAGTGGATTCCACCTCTACACGTGTGTGGCATGTTGGGCATGACCACATGAGCAAGCAGGACAGGAAGGCTGAGACGTGCAAACAAGGATACAGAGCAGGTGGAGCAGTCACCTGTGAGAAGAATCACACAACATAATTGCAAGATATCAGTGAGGTACATGGACGATTCCAATATCGCAGGGAATTCATCTTCTATTCAAACGTCTCTAGGTAAGCCTAGTGCTGAGAAGTGAAAGGTGACTATGAGCGATATGATGGATTCATTGTACCAGACCGACATATGGGAGCGGGTGGAGCTTCCAGTGGGCCTGAAAGCTGTTGAATATAGGTGGATCTTCAGGAGGATACAACATAGATACAGGGAGAGGTTGGTAGCGAAGGGTTATGCTCAGAGAGAAGGGATTGCCTTCTCAGAGATTTTCGCGCCGACGGTATAACAGGTGTCTATTAGATCCGTGATTGACGCTGGTTGACCAATGTGATCTTGAACTGGAAAGATGGATGTGGAGTCTGCACTTCTGTAAGGGAAAGAGAAGAGCATATCTACATGAAGCAACCAGAGTGGTTCGAAGTTAAAGGGGCTGAGAAAAGACTTTGTAAGATGTCGTGGTTCGACCTATCGCCTATGCAGTGGTTTGATTCCTTCTTGGATGAAGGATCAGGGGGTTGCAAAGATGGTTCTTGGTATTGAGACTGAAGGAGGAGTAGGCTTTGGTAATCATAAGAGGAATACCTTATGTGTAGATATTGATCAAGGATGTGATAGGAAAGGTAAAGCCGGATAGCGTTCCCTACGCATCTCTCCTCAAGTTTTCTTCAGGACATGTCCTAAAACAGATGAAGAAAAGCAGGATATCTCATAAGCTTTATTCGAAAGCGGTTGACAGTGTATGTCATAGTCTGAATTAGACCGGTTATTTCACAGGCTATCAATTTTGTGAGTAAGTACCCCGACAAGCAATATTGGGTAGTGGTGAGATGGTAAGAAGACTACGTTTTTCTTTTTGGGAAGATAGGAGCAAAGATGGTTGGGCATGTGGATTCTAATCCAGCAGACATACTCACCTAGATTGTTCCTATAGAGAAGTTTAAGTTCTGTGAAACTTTTCTAGGCTCGGCGATGACTTAAAAAGAAGACGGAGTGTGCAAGAGAAGCTATGATGTGATGTAGAGATAAGAGAAAAGGACAATAAGCTACACGGATGAAAATTGAAGACATGGTGGCGATTGTTATGGACGGATGTCTTAAATCTGTCTGGTGGTCTGTCGATGATATCGACAGGATTTTATATGATATCGAGGCTGTCATCGAGAGTGGCTCGATGGCATCGATAATTCACAGAATTTTCACCACTGGTCGCTGGACAGTTTTTTTTGTCCTATCGATATCATCGAGAGACCTTCAGATGATATCGACGCTGTTATCAAAAGACCTTCGATATCATCGAAGAGTTTCGCAGATGCGATTGTGAAAACGCAGATTTTATGAATTTTGTTTCCTATTTGGATTATACCTCTTTCTATTCTTAAATAAAGAGGTGTATCTAGGATTGAGTGCATGAGATAGTATTCTAAGGCTTTCTAAAGGGGTTTTAAGGGTTCCTAAAAGGATTTTAGGATTTCTAAAGGGTGTAAAAAGGGTGAGATTCGAGGTTATTCGAATTGGGTAAGTCCCCTCTCTTTATAATTTTTATTTTTTTAGTGGACATTTGTCGCTTTGTGCCGTGGTTTATTTTCGTAAGAATTTTTCACGTTAAATCTATGTTCTCTTGTGTATATTTAGTATCATTGGATTGCTATCCTAAATCTAAATAGGTGTGATTCTGTGGTCAAAATCTCGAGCAGGACTTACAAAACTTGGTGACGTCAACGCATCAGCCATATCGCTCGTGTGCGGTACACCAGCCAATCCGCTTCCTGATTCCCGGCACTGTGTCAGCCAACGGTCTCCCTACGGCCGGTCGTATCAACTGCTGCATGCTTCCTGGGTTCCCTGTTTGATCCGGTTCCGAGTTTGATAGTTCGGCACCGTTTAAAAAATAATGGTGACCCTTTAACCGTATACGTGGCATAGTCATAAGATGATCCAGACTCTCCAAATATCTGAGTTGGAGCTTTACCGGAAAGTTAGAAATAATCTGATTTCTCTGTTGGAATATTAACTACTCACTATTTTACTTTTAGTCAACCATTTCATGGCCACCAATTGAATGGTCAGGATTATTTTATTAGTTCTATTTTAGAAATATGCTTCATACACATTGCCCACACAATTTGAATCGTCCGATGGTCATAAATGAGACATGTGAAGCAGGGTGAGTCACAAACTCACAATTATTTTCAGAATGGTGGTAAACTACCCTGCGAGCCTAGGCGGTGTTTGACGATTTTACCCTTGGATTGATAAGAAAGAAATGCGTTTGACATTGTTGCGGCTTAGGATGGGAAGCGTATTGCGTACTGAGTAGACTCTGTGGTCTCCATGTATGTTCTTATCCACGCCGTCCATCCGTCTTCCAGCTTATTTTAGTGCATGAGATCAAAATTGAAATATATTCAAAGCTCAAGTGGACCACACCACAGGAAACAGTATGAATGGTACGCCTACTGCCCAAAACTTCTTGTGGGCCCTGTGGTGTGGTCTATTTGAGCTTTGTATATGCTTCTCATGCCGTAAAATATCTGAAAAACGGATGGACGACGTGGATAACCCACATACATCCATGGTGGGCTCCACAGAGTTTACTCAGTGCTTTCCTGTGTATTCAGCGTGTGTCGCAATGCACTGGGACCCATATACTAACTTTACAATTATTTGAACCGTACGCATTACTTGAGTGGTTACGATCATCGGACCATCCCAGAACGTGGGCCCCGATGGCGGCGACACACGTTGGGACGTCAGTCGCGAGTCTTGCGACAGAGGCAAAGCGTCCGCCACTAGTTAGAAGTTACATTAACAGACGTCCAGACAGCTCCTCAGCCAAAGCGGATTGCGTCCTGCCCCCGCCTGTGGAGCCTACAAAAATGTATTGGTTTTATTCACTCCGTTCATCCATTTTTTTTCGGATCATTTTAGAATTTTTGCACAAAATTAGCTAGATCTAAGCCTCAAGTGGACCACACAATGGGGATTGAACTCTTACCGTTGAAAACTTCTTAGAGGCCACAGAAGCTTCATATCAAACTGAAATTTGAGTCTTCCCTTCATTCAGGTTTTTATGACCTTATGAACAGGTTGGATGGTAAACAAACGACCGGCCCAGGATTGTTTCAACGGTGGCCGTCATTATCACCACTGATTGCTATGGAGTGGTCAAATTGAGCATTTGATCTTCCTCATTTTTTTTGGATCCTATCTAAAATAATTTGATAAAATGGATGAACCGCATGGATAAAATCCATACATCCAGAAGTACTCTAACTTGTGGGCCCACAGAGCTCCCGCTTCCCTCCTCGTCTTTTGAGAACTGATCAGGTACATCCAGGAGTACTGTAACTTTTATTCCATCCATGTCTTTCCCGCCAATTTACTAGTTCTGAAGTAAATCCGTACCATGAAAACGGCATTAAAACAATAAATATCATTTTTCAAAAGAATAAAGAATATTTTTAATCAAATGGGATCCGCCGTTGTAATCAATGGTGACTGACTGTTGATTAAAAATATATATGTGGCCCACATGAAGATTTTTTGTGGCCTTAGTTTGGTGTAAAATGATATTAACAGTGTTTCCTATCTTTTCTATGGTACCGATTTGCTAAAAATATCTCACGTTGGCGGGAAATTCCTGGTTGGACGACAATCTATAGTACTTCCGGGTGTACTGATCAGCTCTCTTCCTCAGACAACAAACAAAAGGCAAAAAAACACGCCCCTCTCTCGCAACACCAGCAGCTACCCCAAATCTGATTTCTCCGCAGACTACTCAAGATTCTCCAAAAACTCATATTCTTCTGCAATTCACTTCGCTTAAGGTGCAAATATACTTCCGCTTTTTTCCTTTATTGGGTACGTTTCTGTTTGATTCTTACTATATATATATATATATATATATATATATATATATATATATATATATATATATATATATATATATATAAAGTTTGGATTTCGTTACATGGATGGTATGAATTTGTACAACTCATGTTATCTAACATGCCTAGGAGATTCATATTCTTTCATCTCTTACATGTTTTGAGTATTACATTTTTGGGTTTTGTTTGTTATATTATTTGAGAATTGGGTTCTTCATGTGAGAATTGTGTGTGGGGTCCATTTCACAAATTCATGTGGGTTGACATTTGTTCAACTAATAGTCTCACATCTTCTTTGTTTTAGGCTATCAATGTTGCGCAATTCGATATCGACCGTTGATTACATGAGGATTTTATAAGTTTACTCCTCGCCGTTGATTTAGAGTTGTTCTGAGGACATGAATGTTTCAGGAGAAGAAGTGGTTTTATTCTGTAGCTGTTAAAAAAATAAATTATATGGGTGTTTTAGAATTGGTGAATTTGTATAGATTGTAGTGGATTTTGGTTGATCAGATCTCTGACTATTGGGCTTGGAAAGAGATGCTGAGTCGAGGTTGGAGATGGGCTTTGGGTACGGTGTACATTGTCACTGTTGCGGCTATTTGGATTGCAGCCAGCTATATAGTTCAATCCGTTGTGGATGAGGGTGTTTCTCCTTTTCTCATCACCTACATTTGCAATTCCTTGTTTGTGGTTTACATACCTTTAGTTGAAATTGGACGCTATTTTGAGGATTCTTTAGCTAATTTATGGTTTACAAACCGTCCTGGGAATGACTTAAATGATCATCGGTTGGGAGATTCCAAGAAAGAAGCACTTTGGGGGGAGGAGGAGTCTAATACAGCAGGAGATGGGTTGAATGCCTCTGAATTTGTCCACAAGGAACGTCTGAGTCAGTATGGAAAGGATACTGTATTGGAAAGGGAGTCGGAAATCCATGACTCTGAAAGGATGTTGCTCTGTGGGGATAATTCATCGGCACGGCAGGTTGGCAGAAATGGTAGTAAAGAACTGGATGCAAAGGGACGATGGACACGGACAAGAATGGCTAAGGTTGGCCTGTTGATATCTCCCTTTTGGTTTCTTGCACAACTCACTTTCAATCTCTCTCTCAAATATACAACTGTGACGGTAAGCATCTCAGCGTCATACCCGTTTATTTTCCTTTTCACCTGCAATGTGCTAATGGCACTTGCTCGAGTTCACTTGCCAGTGCCCTTACGGTTCATACATGCTAATGTGTCACACATGCCAGATCCAAGCCACTTATCAAGTGGGTCCCATCAAGTAGAAAAAAATGGATACCAGGACTGGGTAACCAGCCAGATTCACTCACTAGGTTGCGAATCATGTGCAAATGATGTGTGCATTTAAAATAAATTCAATAGCAGTCTGTGTTCAATGTGCAGGTGTGACCCACCAGATGGACTGGCCTACTTTTGGGCAATCGCTCTGAGCAATTGGGCCCTCATAACAAGTAGTTTGGATCTTGCACATGGATGATGGTTGCCAGATTGTCAGTGCACTCTCATGAGTCCTGTTTGCTTCTCTTTTATCCATGCATTGCACCTCTCTTTTGTATTTTTAACAATATTTTGGCATGGTATCTTCATTTCACGCAGTCAAATACCATATTAAGTAGTGCTTCCAGTCTGTTCACTTTCTTGGTATCCTTGGCATTCTTGGGTGAGAGGTTCACATTTTTGAAGCTAATTAGCATTCTTCTCTGCATGGCGGGAACAATAATAGTCAGTTTGGGTGATTCTGAAACGGGGCCCAATGCAATCGCTACAAACCCTCTTCTTGGAGACATTCTCGCCCTTGTTTCAGCGGGCTTGTATTCTGTTTACATTACCCTGATCCGTAAAAAGATACCTGATGAAGAAAGAGGCGAAGGTCTAGCCAGCATGGCACAGTTCCTTGGATTTCTTGGGCTGTTCAACCTATTGATTTTTCTACCCGTTGCTCTCATACTGAATTTTACAGGGTTGGAGCCCTTTCACAAGCTCAGCTGGAAGCAGACCGGTCTCATCGTTGGAAAAGGTTTGTTATCCAAAACCCAGATGATTTGTCTTTTATGTATCATATTATTTAGTTGGGATGTGACTTGCCTTTAACCAGGGGTTACAGGAATCCCCTGTAACCCCAAGCTTTGCTGGGCCCACCATGATTTTTGTGTTATATCCACTCTGTCTCATTTTAGGACATGAGCACAAACATGAGGGATATCCAAAACTCAAGTGAGCCACACCATTGGAAACAGTAGGGATGGAAACACCCACTGTTGAAACGTTTATGGGGCCTACCTTCTAATATTAAGAACCAGTTTAAGTAATCGAAATCGCTTCTATATCTTCTGTGACTTTTTTCTTTTCTTTTTTTTTTTTGTTCTTTTCTTTTCCGTTGGACATCTTTCTATCAAATGAAAAGTTCCCCCAGCCATGTTTGATTTTAGAATAAATTTCTTTGTTGCAAAATTCATGATAGTTTTGGCTTATATACGATTGATCGAGCAAAGGGACTAAGGCTACATTTGGGTCCACAAGTGAATTGAATTGTGAACATTCAGTTTAATGAAAGACAAAATGACAAATTAATGATGTTTCCTTGCATTTGTATAGAAGAACTAGGCCTCAAATTGCAGTTATGGTCCTTTTTTTTTTTTGAAAGGTCACTTTTTCATTAAAAGAAAAAAGGAAACAAAACAGAAAAAGCAGAGTCCGATGAGAATGCGGACATTACAGCGCTCCTATAAAAAGAAAATCAGACTCCTTTACTCAACCATTGTTAACAGCCCACTCTAACAGCATACGCTTAGCATTTGAGACTGTGACCTCTACTGGATTTGAGATGTTATCAAAGCATCTGTTGTTTCTCTTTTTCCAAACAGCCCACCAGACTGCTAAAATTGACATTCTCCAAAGCCGATTCTTAAGCTTGCCTAACCTGACACTGTGCCAAGCAAAGAGAAGAAGGTCAGCCAAGCCCAGGCTGCACCTATTGATACCAAAACGCTGAAAGAACTCAGACCATATTCTAGATATGAAGGGGCAATGAACGAGAAGATGATCAATCAATTCTTCTTCCTTCATGTAGCATAAACAGACGTTGACGATTGGCATCCCCCTTTTCTTCAAATTGTCTACCGTGAGAATTTTTTCCTGACCCACCAGCCAGCCGAACACCACAACTTTAGGAGGAGCCGCATATTTCAGAAAACGAGGACATTGTCTGATAGAAAGACTTTATGGTGAATACACCAGTTTTGTCCAATCTCCATGTAAGACTGTCAACGGCCTGATGGTCGATGTTGAAGCTATGAAGGCTGTGAAGAAGATCAGCAAACTCAGTAACCTCCCAGTCTTGAAGAAATCTTCTACAAACCACATTCCAGACTATGTCTTCACCTGAGGTAGAGAAGCACCTGTCAATTGTAATATCTTTCCTTGGGTCGAGCTGAAAAATATTAGGATATACTTGGAAGTCCTTGGAAGTCCAAATTCACAATTGCAATTTGGAGCTCATAGTCAGACCCTCAACATGAACAAGAAAATTACAATTTGTTTATTTTCACTTTATTAGACTAACAATTGTAATTCAAGCATAGAGTTGATCCAAACACATCATAATGGTATTCAGCTCTTTTTGCTGGTGGAATGAAACCATGGTCAGATGAATGTTGGTGGTAAGCTGTAATTCCATGCACTAGATAGGTTAATCCAAACGCATCATAATGGTATTCGACACTTGACCAACAAATTGAAGATAATGCACTAGACAGGTTAGTCCTGAATGTTGGTGGTAAGCTGTAATTCCATGCTTCCTTGGACGATGATTCTTCTTCTATTTTATTCATTGTATGGCAAGTGGTTGGGGATATCCACTAGGAAGCTTTACTACGACTTGATCACTTCTTTTCTACCTTCTAACAAATTGAAGATAATGCACCATCATTTACATAATGATTCAAGGAAATTAACTTCCATATGGTTTTGGAATTTGGATTACAAGCTTGTAGGTGGGATTTTCCAGACCAGTACCGTCTCGGGCTTGCATACCAGTTGGAGTTGAATATCGATATTACGGGTGGTCATAGATGCTGCGGCTCTCATACAGCTGGTCCTTGGACAAATCTGCTGTGTTTGAATATTTATGTAGATCTCATTGCACCACATACCACCATTACAACGCCTGTTTGGCACTTGTTTTCTTTTAAGACCGTTTGTAAATTTCTCTACATTTTTATTAGGAACCAACTGTGGACTTGCACTTATGCAGCTTTTTTTAGGGATATTTTGGTATTTTCGGAATATTTTAGGAGATCTTGTGAATTACTTCTAGGCGCTTTTCCAATGTAAATTTGGTTTTTCAATGGGTCAAAAATGCCCAACCCCCCCCCCCCCTCCCCCCTCCCCTAAAAAATAAAAAATAACTGAAAATTAGAGATGGTTATCTTAATGGCACACCATACTTGACTACTTGACTAAGTTTCTAGATAGTGTTTTTGAGTGTTCAAGCCATCTCTTTTACGTATTCGATTGATTTTGTTTCTTGGGTATGGATATAATAAATATAGACATTCTTCCTCAGTGTTCTAGTTTTTTTTTCATTGGTATTTTCTAGGAATTTGAATTGTGTTGTCAGCTCCATTCAGTATGAGAATATCAAATGGCTAGAGAAACATTGTTATAATTCTAATATGTTTCCCTCAAGTGGTTCAGGTCTACTGGATAATGTGCTGAGCGATTACTTATGGGCAAAGGCTGTCATCCTAACAACACCCACGGCAACAACAGCTGGTCTTACAATTCAGGTACCGATTGCAGCCGTCGTGGATACGCTGACAGGCTATGCTCCTCATCTTATGGATTACCTTGGAGCTGTTGCTGTCTTGGCTGGGTTCGCGGGTATCAACATCCCCCCTGATGCTTGTTGTGGCTCAAGGGATCACCATCAAGAACAAGAAGCTGAAAATACTAGTATTGTCAATGGGAATGATGGTCTGCCAATCAGTAGAGATGCAATCACCGTTTCTTAGCATGATTTCTGATTTTCTTAAAACGTTCCACAACCTTGGGTACCAATTCTATCTGCCAATTCTGTGCATTATCTGATTTTGCAGAATTTAGGGTCTGTCTATTAAGCAGATGTACTATTTGTGTTGATAAGAAAGCATCTCATGATTTCTGCCTCATTTCTGTCAGTCATCTTAGTTTCTGGCTGGTTCTGTTATAAACTCTTTTGAAGTTGCATCAGCCATTTTATTTCGAGGTGTTGTACATGCTTTTATTTTGGATTTTTTAATATGTGACTGCCTTTTTATCAAATGGGGAAGCTGTTGAGAAAGTTTGGAACCAAAGTTGATGCAGGACATGAAAATTAAATGTGATATGCAAGATTTCAGGCTTAAGATCACGTTATCATAAATAATTACACAAATTCCATATCCCACACGAAAGTCCAAACATTCAATTAAGGGGAATCTATGCGGGTCCAAGCCTACACATGATAGGGCTGGATCAATAAAAATTATAACCAAACGACACTCAAAGATAAAAAATAATCACCCACACATGTATAGTAATCAGTCCTTAATCTAAGGGATTCAGAAATTTCAATTCGGGGAACTCTAGGGTGAAAAAAGAGGCAAATATATTAAGGATAATGCGATCTAGGGTTAGGGTATATGAAAAACTGGTATGAAAGGGTAAAACAAGAAGAAAACCTGAACCGAAAGACACTTTTCACGCACGGACAGCAACAATGGCCCAAATGCTCGTGCGTGTGATCACGACCGCACATGTGTGGGGCCTACTATTCAGAAAAAGGCCACCTTGGCCCTGGTCGGCCAGGGATGGACTCCAAAACTCCCAAATATCAGCTCGATCCGATGTACGGTTTGTGCGTGGTGCTCCGCCGAAGTTTCAGCTCGCCTACGGACCAAAATCTGAAAACTTGCTGTAATGAAGAAATCTGATACAACAAAAGGGACGAATTTGAAGTATGGATGGTGGTGGAAGATGAAAAAGAAGATAATGGAGGATGGGGGTGAATCGGGGTCGATGTGGCTTCGCACCACGGTAGTTAACCCTTCGATGAAGGGAGGGCTTCGCACCCAATTAGGCTTCACAACTCAGAGAGTAGGAAAACGCCGAATTTTTATTAATCTTTCATGAATCAAAAGAACTACAAGGGGTGCCTATTTATAGGAAAAATCTTATACTCCAAAACTCGCACCATGTGCATAACCTATTACTTAGCGGTGAAGTAAACTAAAATTAAAATCAAACAAAGAAATTAAAAGCGTTTACGATGTTCTAAATAATAATAATAAGTAAAATCTAAAATATGACATCAATTCGACAAGTGGGCCACGATCATGAGATCCCATGATGGGCTTTTCTTGACTATCGGGCCCACCCTTTTGAACCAAAACTTCGTCTTCTAGCTAGCAGGCCCTCCCTTAACATCGCCATCGAGCCAGATCGATGGTGGGGCCCTCCTTTTGCTTACGTATATGCGTAGGGGGTGGTGTGCGTGCGCGTGTGCACATGATGTCCCCATCAATTCTCCCCGGCTGTGAAGATTTCGTTACTGACGAAATAAAACTCCCGAACCGATCCAAGATGTCAGGATCAAGTCTCTGAAGCTCCTCCTCAGTGAGTCACGTGCCATCTGAAGCTCGGCGTAACTTCCATTTAACCAGGTACTTCTGAAACCCGCCGTCCAACGTTGAAACTATCTGATGTTCCAGGATATCTTTTATTTCCTCTCTGGGTGTGTGAAGGTTAGGTATGAGAGGTAAAAGCTGTGAAGAAAGGTCGGGAAGAGTAGGTATGGGAGGTAGAGGCTGAAAAAATAGGTTGGGACGGGTAGATATGGGATATAGAGGCTGGAAAAACGGGTTGGGAGGTAGAGGCTGCGAAAATGGGTCAGGATAGGTAGGTATGGGAGGTAGAGGCTGAAAAAATGAGTCGGGATGGGTAGGAATAGGACGTAGAGGCTGGGAAAATGGGTCTGGAGGGGGCCATGGATCAAGGAAAAGGTTTAAGGAATCAAGATGGTTAGGCGAAAGGCTGGACAATGCATCAATGACTCCTTGAAATGTAACTAGATCCTTCACATTGAATGTGAAACTAATTCCCATTAAGGGTGAAAGATTTTTCATATACGCATTAAGACCGTTTCGTTTTATAATTTTGAATGGTCCAGCGCTATACACGTGTAATTTTCGAACGGCTCCCCGAGGGTACCGCTCTGGCCTGATGCGGATCATCACAGAATCCCTTACATTGAATTCCTGGAAATATTTATGTTGGTCTGCAGAAAGTGAGTAATGTTCATTACCAGTCATGATCTTTTTCCTAATTTCTTGATGCCATGAATGAATATGATGCCCAAAAGACTCTGCGGGCTCTGACGGCCTATGGGACAGTGACATAGAGACAAGATCAATAGGTTTCCTAGGTTTATAACCAGTAACGACTTCATAAGGATTGAGACCTGTGGACCTATCGATAGAACTATTAAACACAAACTCAGCTACAGGTATTACGATGTCCCGTGTTCTAGTGTGCTCTATATCCCTCCTAGGGGAAGACTCATCTGGTAGATCATTAGGAACGACATCACGAAACTCATCCACTACCGGAATGGCCTTAGTGGGTATCTCTACACTAGCCACTGGTGCACTCTCTCCAGCCACAAGGCCGCACATGTTGTTTCCCTCAAAATAGTAGTCTTGATGTCCCTCATAAGGTGGTGGTACAGGTGAACGCTCATGACTGATTTCTTGGTCACCTCCATTCATTGGTTTATCCTCCTGGCCACCTACCTGAGATTGGACCTCTACCCCAATGTTGGGATTTATCTCGGCGGAGGCCCTCAGTTGGGTAACGTGCGCATCAAATTGATCAAAGCGTAGGTCTATATATTGTTCACAGCGCTTACCCAAATACTCGATCTGCTGGGACAACTTGTTCAATGACTCTAACAGTTGCTCCATATTTAGTGTAGGGTGCAAGCCAAAACCATGACCCGTATATGTGGGCATACGCTGGCTAACTCAACTTAAGGACTTTTTATGACGACTATATGCGTCTAAAAATTAAATGACCTTACGAGACTCTATATGAAGGAGACTACACACCGTTATGAAAGTTTAGCTATATATATATATATATATATATATATATATATATATATATATATATATATATATATATATATATATATATATATATATATCAGGGACTACGATTTTCTAGCAGCTATATATGATGGACTGGATGCATGAAGGACTTAAACAATCTAAACCCTAAATATGTGGTGAATTCCCCTATAAGAACCCTAGGCTCTGATACCAAATTTGATGCAGGACATGAAAATTAAATGTGATATGCAAGATTTCAGGCTTAAGATCACGCTAGTTCATAAACAATTACACAAATTCCATATCCCACACAAAAGTCCAAACATTCAATTAAGGGGAATCTATGCGGGTCCAGGCCTACACATGATAGGGCTGGATCAATAAAAATTATAAACTAAACAACACTCAAAGATAAGAAATAATCACCCACACATGCATAGTAATCAGCTCTTAATCCAAGGGATTCAGAAATTCCAATTCGGGGAACCCTAGGGTGAGAAAAGAGGCAAATAAATTAAGGATAATGTGATCTAGGGTTAGGGTTTATAAAAAACTAGTATGAAAGGGTAAAATAGGAAGAAAACCTGAACCGAAAGACACTTTCCACGCACGGACAGCAACAATGGCACAAACGCTCGTGCGTGTGATCACCGCCGCACATGTGTGGGGCCCACTATTCAGAAAAAGGCCACCTTGGCCCTGGTTGGCCAGGGATGGACTCCAAAATCTCCAAATATCAGCTCGATCCGATGTACGGTTTGTGCGTGGTGCTCCGCCAAAGTTTCAGCTCACCTACGGGCCAAAATCTAAAAACCTGCTGTAATGAAGAAATCTGATGTAACAAAAGGGACGAATTTGAAGTATGAATGGTGGTGGAAGATGAAAAAGAAGATGATGGAGGATGGGAGTGAATCGAGGTCGATGTGGCTTCGCACCACGGTAGTTAACCCTTCGATGAAGGGAGAGCTTCGCACCCAATTAGGCTTCACAACTCAGATAGTAGGAAAACGCAAAATTTTTATTAATCTTCCATGAATCAAAAGAACTACAAGGAGTGCATATTTATAGAAAAAATCTTATACCCCAAAACTCGCACTATGTGCATAACTTATTACTTAGCGGTGAAGTAAACTAAAATTAAAACCAAACAAAGAAATTCAAAGCGTTCACGATGTTCTAAATAATAACAATAAGTAAAACCTAAAATATGACATCAATTCGACAAGTGGGTCATGATCATGAGATCCCATGATGGGCTTTTCTTGACTATTGGGCCCATCCTTTTGAACCAAAACTTCATCTTCTAACTAGCAGGCCCTCCCTGGACATCGTCATCGAGCCAGATCGATGGTGGGGCCCTCATTTTGCTTATGTATATGCATAAGGGGTGGTGTGCGTGCGCGTGTGCACATGATGTCCCCATCAAAAGTGGTCTATTCTTGTGGAGGACATGCACGACTTCAGCTTGGTGAAGTGGAGAAAGGATAATATACAAAAATCAAGGAGAAATCCAAAACGTCTGATCCTGTAGAGATCAGATGCAAGCCATGCCGAGTTTAATTCCAGAGCAAGACAATCAAGCCCTTGGTTGCATGAAACACGAGCCTCAGCTAGAGCCAATCTGGGTGCAGGAGTGGCGTTTCGCAGAAATTCTGGAAGCATGAATGGCTCGGAAGCAAGAGCAGTAGCTTCTTGAATTCTAAAATGAGAGTGGCACTTTGGTTAGAAGGATCTTGCTACTAGGTCAAGACAATAAAAGCCCAAAGCCTAATGGAGTCTGAGGTGCATTTTACCACTTATTCCTTTGATGGTTTACTGCATAAATATTGCCAACGCAGCAGTGGAGGAGTTTCAATTTTCATATGAAATCATCTATGAAATGCTTCAAGGTATTTAATCTTCTTCTTTTTTTTTTTTTTTTTTTTTTCCACACGCACTTACACCACAATGGGTGCTCCAACCCATGACCTCATGTTGAAACTCTTGTGAGTCTACCATTGAGCCATAGGGTTGCAGGCTTCAAGGTATTTAATCTTAGCTCCCATTTTATCTGTTTAACAAGTTAGGAGACTACATTACTATAAGCGACACAATACAAACCATTATCATCTTAGCATTCTCCAGCAATTTGGGATAAGCTTTTAATTGGTAGATTGGTGAATGTTTTATGATTGGCTGCTTATCTGACATGAACCTAGCTCTTGTAAGACCCGTATCTTAGACCGTACCGTTCCATAGACTTTCGCCGTCTTACCGGTCGAATCCC
Organism: Magnolia kwangsiensis; assembly: GCA_037074715.1. Taxonomy (NCBI): domain Eukaryota; kingdom Viridiplantae; phylum Streptophyta; class Magnoliopsida; order Magnoliales; family Magnoliaceae; genus Magnolia; species Magnolia kwangsiensis. The sequence continues at coordinate 35,727,101 of CM073573.1, forward strand.
GGCAACCTTCGACCCTTAACCGATATCGACGTGTGACCCTGATTCATATGCCGACAACCCGAGTCGACTCAACCCAAGACCAATACCATAGCGACCGCACCGTCGTTGCGGTTCCGATGCCGCGACTCGCGCGCTGAGGCGATACCCTGGTCAAGAGTTGTAGGCCGACGTTTGGTGCGAGGAAACGCCGCGCGTTGCGAAACCCAAGAGAATCTTTACGATGTGTCACATCAATCACATCAATCCTATCAATCAATCATCCATCAATCCATCACATGTCAAGTACATGTCAAGTACACATCACTCTCACCCCTTTTCCCAAGCAACCACAAAAGTCTTCCTAACCCATACCTTTCTTACACAAAAGGCCACAAAAGTCTTCACCTCCCATACCTCTCTTACACAAAAGGCCACAAAAGTCAAAGATTTCTTACACAACCATCACTCACCACATCCATCCATCACTCTCTCTCTCCCTTTACAACTCCTCTCTTTCTCATTTGCAAAAACTCCAAGCAAAAGAGCTCCATACGTATGGAATTTCTCCAAGCCTCCTAAGCTCCAAGTGGCCCACTTTCCTACCCCACCATCTCCCATCCTCTATTCCTCATCTCATCCATTAAAGTTGAAGCTAAGGTGTCAAGGAACCCCTAGGAGCAAGGAGATCAGACGGTGGGTGCCTCCATAGGGTAGTTTTTCTTATTTTTATGATGGGCCAAGTGAGGCCCACCGATCAATGGTGTGGATCTCACTTAGGATCCTAAGATGAGGCCGATGGCCCACTTGGATCATCATGATCATTCCATGATGGGAACATTCTCCATGGACCCCATCATGATGTTTATTTCATTACAAAAGGTCATCTAGACCGTCCATCTTGGTGGAGAGAGGATCTCCACCGTTGATTCTCGATCTTGGTGGTCCCATGTGTTGAGGGACCCTTTTGATTGTATGATTTGCTTTTAAGGGAGGGCCCATAATGTCGGGGTCCCTCCATCACAAGGCGTGTCCCACTCTCCATGTCTCTCTCTCTTTTATTTCTTTTTATTTTACTTTATCTTATTTTATGCAATAGGGATTGTGTGGCCCACTTGAATGGACCCCACCTTTAGGCATTGTGTCCAAGTGTTCTTCAAGTGGGGCCCACCTTAAATATTGTAACTATATCATCCATTAGTGGTGGCCCACTTCAACAGGGCCCACACAATGCAATGTGAGGACTGAACCGTCCAGCGTCTAGGACGCTGGACGTCCCTGCTTGTAAAACAAAACAAAAAAAAAGAAAGAGGAAAAAGGCACTTTTTGGGGTGGTCCACTTGCTTAGACCCCACCTTGATGTAAGTATGAAATCCACACCGTCCATTCCATTCTCCATCTAATTTTAGGCATTGAGCCAAGAGTTGGGGTTGATTGGGAGATCAGGTGAGCCATAGCGCGGTGGGTTGCATCCCTACCTTTCAAAAGATCATTTTCCAATTTATTTTATTCTTTAATCATAGAAAATACTGTATATTAGACCCATTGGAATGGTTGCGAGCTGAAGAACGCAATGGCCGGGGCAGATTTCATTTTAGCGGGCCCCACATGTGAAAAACCCCTGAAAAATGGGTTTTTCTAAGAAATTGCAAGAGGCAAGCCTCTGCCATCTGTCATGCAGCAGCAGCGTGCAGACGCTGCTGCATGCAGCGTCTGGGATGAGCGGCCGCTGGCCACCCACGGCCCTGCACGTGGGCCCCACAGTGAGTTTATTTGCGATCCAATCTGCTCGTGTGGTGGGCCACCTCCTGAAGTGGGCCCCTGCCAAAATTCAGGCCCATTCAAGGCTCAGATGGACCACACCAGAGGAAATAGTGGTGGCTAAAAGCCTACCCTTGAAGCTTTTTTTTTGGCCACAGAAGTGTTGGATCAAGCTGGAATTTATGTTTTCCCTTCATCCAGGCCCGAGTGACCTTATGAACGGGTGGGATGGCATCTGAGCATTACTGTGGGCCCCACATGGGACCCACAATGATGTATATATTTTAAGTCCACCGTCCAATGGACGGTGGAGCCCACCTTGCTGTTTTACTGTCTCCACCATCCAGCGGACGGTGGAGCCCTCCGTGATGCACGTGTCATCCCCACGTGAGACCCGACATGATGCATGTGATGCATCCAGACCGTCCATCCGCTTGGTGAGATCATTTTAAAGCATGAGTGGCTGATTGGGTGGGCCACTCATGTATGGGTTAGGCCCATTTGATTTATAACAGGCCTATGGGCTAGGCCCATTTGAATTACAAAAGGTCTATGGGTTAGGCCCATTTGATTTATGAAAGGCCTATGGGTTAGGCCCATTTGATTCATATAAGGCCTATGGGTTTAGGCCCACTTGATATGTTCCAAGTCCATAGGACTAGGCCCTTTTGATATATTCCAAGGCCCATGAAATTGGACCCATTTGATGCAATTTTAAAGTGTATGAAAGTAGGCCCATTTGATATATGTAAGGCCTAGGGGTTTAGGCCCACTTTGATATACATGCAAGGCCTAAGGGTTAGGGCCCATTTGGCGTACATATGGGGTTCAATTGGTGTGGCCCATTCGTTACCTTTAAGACCCATGAGTTAAGCTCATTTGATGCAGTCCAAGGCCCACGGATTTTGACCCATTGCAATGCACATAAGACCCATTAGTATGACCCATTTATGTGGCCCATCTGATGAATAGAAGGCCCATAAGATATGGCCCATTTGATATATATGTAAGGTCCAATGGGAAGAACCTACGGTCCATTGCAATGTGTAAATCCATTACAGACTAAGTACCGATGTTTACAAAGATCGTGCCTTGGGAGCAATGTTGGTTTGACGTCCACATTGCAAGTGTAATGTTGGTTGGATGTCCACATTACGACTCTCCTTAGGGCCCATTACTGGGCCGTACTTGCTGTGTATAGGCCGTCTAGGCCCATCTGCGTTGTAAGAATGGTTCATCACTCATTTACATGTTTAGTATAGTTTCATGACCCATGATCATACGCATCATATGTATGCTTGATATGAGGATTGACTGATCATAGCATATGCCTTCGAGCAGGTTGTTTATGGGCTCCTGGTTAGGCAGTGTTGCCCTACATGAGCGCACGATATGCGCAGGATTTGTTGCATGACTGGATAGCGTGAATCATGCATTTCGTATTTGTGTGACATGTGTATTATACGCCCTAGCGACATCAGGGCCGTAGCCTCCACAGACGCATCGTGGTTGCCAGGATTGGATACCGGAAATCATGTTCTACATGGGGTGCTATTGATATCCCTGGGTGAAAGTTCCTAAACCCTTATGGTACCAAGAGGTTCTTCCAACGTCTAGACCGAGTGGGTAGATGAGCGCTGAGTACCGAATACCAGTTGGCTGTGCTCTCTACTGTCTCGTGGTCGGTTGGAAGTGGGTGCGGCCTTACCCGCCCGAGTGTAGGGGGCAATCCTAGGCTGAGTCTGACCAGCTCGAGGAATGGGTCCGCTATCGACGAGTCGCGCCCGATATTGGCAGACGGATAGTGAGGTCTCTTCCACTTACCTTATTGCGCGCGATGTGGCGGCAATCTGGTTTAGAGTGTACTAGACCCTGGTGATATCCCATATTTGAGCTGTATTGATGTGTGGATATAGATGATGATCTGTATGCTTGAGTTGCATTGCACATCGCATGGCCTTGGGATGGCCGATACCAATCATGTCTTGCATTGCATAGCCTTGGTACGGCTCATGATATTATGGTTCCATCTGCATAATATTATGGTTCCATCTGCATATTCTGTATTACTCTGACATTGCATGTTCATATTACTACCTTGCGCACACACTTTCACCACCCTCTAAGCTTTCTATAAGCTTATGCACGACCGTTGCGTGCAGGTGACGTTGGTTCGCAGCAGCGCTGAGGCAGGAGTACGTCGTAGATCATTTTGGAGTTTTTGTTCTTTACCATTGTATTTTCCTTTATGTTCATTGTACTTGTAAAGTTTTTGATCATAGTGGAAATGTAATGAAGTTCTTGGTTGTTGTTTGTGGATTATGCCATTGGTTATGCTTATTACGAATCAAACTGACATTGAAAATCCTCCTCGAAGCATCTCAGGATCGGAACCTGGCGAATGGGAGCTAGGAGCCGAGAATGGGGTTCTACGGAGGCTGTCGGCGCCAGATTAGGTGATCGAGAATTTTGTGAGCCCGTTTTCTGAGTTTGGGGCGTGACAGCTCTTCACCTTGGCTTTGGAACTGGCCATGGAAGGGGAGGAAGCAAAATACAAATATCATCATATGGATCATAGTGTTGTAAATCAATGGTTTTGAAAAAATAAAAATGAAAATTCGAATTTTTCAAAATTTTGGGATTTTTTCGCCAAAACGCTTTTTGAAATATTTTGAATTAAAAGTGCGGTGTGTGTGCTTTGTCCCACATCGAAAATGGTTGAGAAACTTTTATGGTTTATATGAGATGTTGTGTAGAGTATTCTTACTTGGAACTATATGAGAAGGAGATACACGGGTTACGGGCGTGGGCGTGGGCGTGGGCAGTGTGGCTGTAGTGGCGCTAGATGGCGCACTTTGCACTTCTCACGTGCGCATCGTGTCGTAGAGTGGTCGCTCCTTAGCGACCTTACGCGAACCGGAGCGAGACGGTGCGATCGCGGTGTAATGGGTCTGGTCAGTGCCTTAGGGCGGTGGAAATCTGAAATGAGCCTAAGCTTTTATAGGTGACTGAGAACGGTCGGATCTTAAATCCGAAACGTTTAGCGGTTTTAGAAAACGGCTCTTTGCCTTGAAAGCCAAACGGTCCGAAAACGGACGGCTCATGATGATCCAACAGTCAGATCCTTTGATCCGACGACTAGAAACATCTGTGATTAATGGACAATGGACAGAAACGTTTTCAAACGTTCTGGACCTTTGATTGCACCCTAGCAACGGTCCACTACCTGATGCCTATATAAACTGGACCATTCCAGTCCGAAATCATCAACTGAACACTCCCCTCTCTCCTATCAGATCAAATACAAGAAATATCTCCATTTTAGAATATTGTTATCATCTCTACCGTCCAAGTCTGCCAGAAGAGATCTACTGCGTTAAAATTGTTCCATAGTGGACTTATCGTGATTACTGCACGCTAGATCCAGATAAGGCTTGTCTTATCCTGGAAGCAATTCGCCTGTAACCCATCAACAGTTTATAAGGGGGCGAATCACGCTTTAAAGACCACGTATTTTATACGTGATTCAGCCGATCAATTTTTTTTTTTTAATTTTATCTTCAATATTTCAGTGTATCCAAACTCGAATTCCTAACAATCTTAAAGCGTGATACGAAGGACATCGAAAGTGTTACATCAATTAAATTGATGAACCAGGATCTGATCCGATTGGACCGATTCGATGGTTCGAATTTCACTTGATGGCAGGACAAGCTGAAATTCCTGCTAACCGCTCTGAAGATCTTTTACATCCTGAACCCGACTCTCTAGCCTCTGCCTGAAGCAAAGGACACAGACACTCCAGAACAGATCGCTGCTAGGATTAAGCGACAAGAAGATGAACTGCTATGTCGTGGCCACATCCTCAATGCCCTCTCTGATCGGTTGTGCGATTTGTACCCGGGGACCACATCAGCTAAAGAAATTTGGAGCGCGCTGGAATACAAATACAAGGCTGAAAAAGAAGGTACACAGAAATTTCTAATTGTCAGGTACTTCGACTTCACAATGGTAGACAATCTACCGCTGCTGGCCCAAATCCAAGAATTGCAGCTTATTGTAAATAAAATAAAAGCCATAAAAATTGAGCTTCCTGAATCCTTTCAAGTCGGAGCTATAATCGCAAAATTGCCTCTAAGTTGGAAAGATTACAGAAAGAAACTACTGCATAAATCCGAAGAGTTCACACTAGAACAAATCCAGAAGCATCTTCGTATTGAAGAAGAATCTCGTAACCGAGACAAAAAGGATGACACCAATGGTACATCCTCATCCAAAGTGAACGCAGTAGAAAGGATATCCCAAAATAATACCTATGAGAAAGCTGATTCCCTTAAACCTAATAACGATCAAGGAAAATTCAAGAAAACTCAAAAGAAGAAAAACGGCAAACCTAAGGGAGTCTATTATGTCTGCGGCAAGACCGGACATTTCGCCCAAGTCTGTAGGGACCGAAAAAAGCCTAAGAAAGAGGCTAATGCAGTAGACGATGAAATCGTAGCCATGGTCACAGAAGTGAACCTAGTTCAAAAGAAAATTCCCGGTTGGTGGTATGATACAGGTGCCACTGTCCATGTATGCAATGATCGATCTGCCTTCAAAACCTATGAAGACGAGACCAATGGTCAGGAGGTTCAAATGGAAAATGAAGGACAATCGAAAGTTGTAGGCAGAGAAATTGTGGAATTACTCTTTACCTCTAGAAAGAAGGTAATCTGACTAACGTACTGCATGTCTCAGACATAAGGAGGAATCTTGTCTTAGGGGATCTCTTAAGCAAGCCTGGGATTAGAGTTGTGTTTGAATCAGGCAAGCTGATCTTGTCTAAGAATGAGAACTTTGTGGGTAAGGGATACGCTTGTAATGGGATGATCAAATTATCTTTGAATGAAAATAATTCTTCTGCTTACATGATTGAGTCTGTAACACTATGGCATGGTAGACTAGCCCATATTGGCTATAGTACCATAAAACTCATGGCTAAGAACGGCCTAATATCATACAATGATAGTGACAAAGATAAATATGAAGTATGCATAAGGTCTAAAATAATCAAGAAACCATTCCCTACTGTTGAGAGATCATCTCAAATCTTAGACCTAGTGCATACTGACATATGTGAACTAAATGACGTTTTTACCCATGGAGGTAAAAGGTACTTTATAATATTTATTGATGATTGTTCAAGATATATATATGTATACCTGTTAAAATCGAAAGATGAAGCATTTAATGCATTCAAAGTCTATAAATCTGAAGTAGAAAATCAATTAGACAAAAATATTAAAATCCTTCGTAGTGACCGAGGAGGAGAATATTTTTCTAATGACTTTTCTAACTATTGTGAAGAACACGGCATAATACATCAGTATACAACACCATATACACCACAACAAAATGGTGTAGCAGAGAGAAAAAATAGGACATTAATAGAAATGGTCAACTCAATGCTAATACAAGCACAGTTGTCATTAAACCTATGGGGAGAAGCACTGTTAGCTGATGTCATGTTTTAAACCGAGTTCCATCTAAGAAAACCAAGACCTCTCCATATGAAATATGGAAAGGAAGAAAATCAAACATAGGATATCTTAGAGTGTGGGGGTGTCTTGCATACTGCAGAACACCAGAACCTAAAAGATCTAAGTTAGGTCCAAGGGCTACCAAATGCGTCCTTATAGGATATGCACAACATAGTAAGGCCTATAGACTTCTAGACTTAGACTCCAATGTAATCATAGAGTCTATAGATGTAGAGTTCTTTGAGAATTCCGTATTTACGGAGAAAAAGAATGCTGAGATTCAATCTCCTAATGAAACGACAAAAGAAACACATATAGAAGAGAATACACCAAGTAAATTTCGTAGGAGTCAAAGAACAAGAGTAGAAAAGAATCTTGATCCTGATCAAATAGACTCTCAGCGACTCTCCTTTCATCTGGTTGAAGGTGATAGAGAGAAGGTGATTAGAAAAATACCTATGGTTTTAACTATAGAATATGAACCTAAAACCTTTAGTGAAGTTATGACTTCAAGAGACTCTGCTTTCTAGAAAGAAGCCGTTAATGATGAAATGAATTCTATAATGTCTAACCAAACATGGGAATTGGTAGATCTACCTCCAGGTTCTAAATCAATAGGTTGTAAGTGGATATTTAAGAAGAAATATCACACAGATGGTACAATTCAAACTTTTAAGGCAAGATTAGTTGCTAAAAGTTTCAGACAAAAAGAAGGAATCAATTATTTTGACACTTATTCACCAGTAGCTCGAATAACATCGATTAGGATCTTATTCGCTCTAACATCCATACATCATTTTCATATCCATCAAATGGACGTGAAGACAACATTCCTGAATGGTGATCTCGATGAGGAGGTCTACATGGAACAACCAGAAGGGTTTGTTTTACCAGGAAATGAACGAAAAGTGTGTAGACTTGTTAAGTCTTTGTATGGATTAAAACAAGCACCAAAAAGTGGCATGATAAATTTGATTCTAAAGTTCTGTCTTATGGTTTTGAACATAATATTGCTGATAAATGCATATATTCAAAAGTATGTAATGATTATATTGTAATCGTATGCTTATATGTAGATGATATGTTAATAATCAGTAACAAAATGGAATGTGTAACTGAAATCAAAAAGTTTCTCTCTTCAGTTTTCAAAATGAAAGATCTTGGACAAGTGGATATCATATTATGTATTAAAGTTAAAAAACATAGTGGAGGTTTTGCATTATGCCAGTCTCATTATATTGAGAAAGTAATAAATAAGTTTAATCACTTGAAAATTAAAGAGACAAAAACCCCGTTTGATCCAAGTATCAAGTTAAAAGAAAATAATGGAAGAGCAGTTACACAACTAGAGTATGCTAGTGCTATATGCAGTCTTATGTATGCAATGCAATGTACAAGACCGGATATAACATACGCTGTGAGTAAACTAAGCAGGTTTATAAGTAATCCAAGTGTTGAACACTGGAAAGCAATAAGTAGAGTTTTAGGTTATCTTAAAGAAACCAAAGAACTAGGGCTATTTTACTCAGAATTTCTAGCAGTATTGGAAGAATATACCGATGCAAATTGGGTGTCGAGTGTAGGAGATAACAAATCCACTACAGGGTGGATATTCACCCTAGGAGGTGCAGTTGTATCTTTGGGATCCAAGAAATAAACTTGCATAACGCACTCAACTATGGAATATGAGTTCATAGCTCTAGCTACTACAGGCAAAGAGGCTGAGTGGTTAAGGGATCTTCTATTAGAAATCCCATTCTATGCGAAGCTTATACCGGCTGTTTCACTTCATTGTGATAGTGAAGCCACTCTAGCGAGAGCTTATAGCGGTACCTATAATGGAAAGTCCAGACACATAAGTTTGCGACATGACTATGTAAGGCAATTGATTCAAGATGGAATCATTGCGATCTCATATGTAAAGTCAAGTAATAACTTGGCTGATCCTTTTACTAAACCTCTAACGAGAGAGGTAGTAAGGACAACATATAGAGGGATGGGGTTGAAACTCTTTACTTAAGTTTCACCAGTGAAAGAAACCCAACCCTAAATTAGAAAATTTTTAAATATTGGGTTTAATGGGTAATAACAATTCACTGATAAGTGAAAAGTTTCAGCACTAAAGAAAATAATGACCTCATCCAGGATGATAGTGCTGGCCGTTATAAAAGAGGGATGAGTATTAAACTCTTAATGAAGTCCAGTCAAATAGGACAAGTGTTTTAACGGAAATACTGGAAGGATTTCACCTATGTGAACATAGAAGTGGTGCCGCTTCTCATGAGAGTTAGAATTATCTCGAGATCGTTCATGAAACATGATAAGCACACGGCCATTAAAAGTGTTAAGCGAGATTATAAAGGAACATCTAACGCAGGAGCTATTATGTGTGTGATATTTTCGGTTATATCATATAGGAATAACTGGTTCAATGCTGCGGCAACTAAAAATTTCGAAATAACTTTAAAATACTTACACTAAGGAAAGATTCAAATCGCAAGATATCTTTCTTTATGCATAATAACTGTTATTCTGGTAGAATTTTCAATGTTTTAAAAAACCAGTGGGGGATTGTTGTAAATCAATGGTTTTTGAAAAAATAAAAATGAAAATTTAAATTTTTCAAAATTTTAAAATTTTCCCGCCAAAACGCTTTTTGAAATATTTTGAATTAAAAGTGCGGTGTGTGTGCTTTGTCCCACATCGAAAATGGTTGAGAAACTTTTGTGGTTTATATGAGATGTTGTGTAGAGTATTCTTACTTGGAGCTATATGAGAAAGAGATACACGGGTAGCACTGGAACACACACACGCACGCACGCGCGCGCGTCGCGCTCGGGCTCGGGCTCGGGCACGGGCACGGACGTGGGCATGGGCGTGGGCGTGGGTGAGGGCGTGGGCAGTGTGGCTGTAGTGGCGCTAGATGGCGCACTTTGCACTTCGCACGTGCTCATCGTGTCGCAGAGTGGTCGCTCCTTAGCGACTTTACGCGAACCGGCGCGAGACGGTGCGACCTCGGTGCGATTGCGGTGCGATGGGTCTGGTCAGTGCCTTAGGGCAGTGGAAATCTGAAATGAGCCTGGGCTTTTATAAGTGACTGAGAATGGTCGGATCTTAAATCTGAAACGTTCAGTCGTTTCAGAAAACGGCTCTTTGCCTTGAAAGCCAAACGGTCCGAAAACGGATGGCTCATGATGATCTAACGGTCAGATCCTTTGATCCGACGACCAGAAACGTCTATGATTAATGGACAACGGACAGAAACGTTTTCAAACGTTCTGTACCTTTGATTGCACCCTAGCAACGGTCCACTACCTGATGCCTATATAAACTGGACCATTCCAGTCCGAAATCATCAACTGAACACTCCCCTCTCTCTTATCAGATCAAATATAAGAAATATCTCCATTTTAGAATATTGTTATCATCTCTACCTTCCAAGTCTGACAGAAGAGATCTACTGCGTTAAAATTGTTCCACAGTGGACCTATCGTGATTGCTGCACGCTACATCCAGATAAAGCTTGTCTTATCCTGGAAGCAATTCGCCTGTAACCCATCAGCAGTTTATAAGGGGGCGAATCACGCTTTAAGGACAGTGTATTTTATACGTGATTCAGCCGATCAATTTATTTTTTTTATTTTATCTTCAATATTTCAGTGTATCCAAACTCGAATTCCTAACACATAGTTCGAAAACCCAAAAGTTCAACTGACTCAATTTTCATCCGGGTTGTGCCAAATTGAAAACTCAACCTGACTCGACTCGATATTTAATAAAGCATTAGAAATACTAATATATATATATATATATATATATATATATATATATATATATATATATATATATATATATATATATATATATATATATAGAATTAAGAAGGTCTCTCCTACCGGAGGTTGTGGGCTTGATTCCTACCTTCTCTACCTTAATTTCAATTAAGAATAACATGTCACTGGCCATGTTACTTGGTTCAAGTCAAGCCGAGTTGCATTGAGTCGAGTCTTCCCTAATTTTGTTTGAGTCAGGTTTAGGACCAAGTTTCCAAGCTAGACTGGAAATTTCACTGCGTTGAGTTGACTCAGCCAGTTTTGTGTCAAGTCAGTAAGTTTTAGGACTATGATATAAATGATCTCAATGTAGAGAAAAAAAACCAACTAAAAGGTGATCAAGGAAGAGAGATTAAAGGCAGAAACCTACTTTTTTAATTCTAATAATTTGCCAGAGTGACAGTGAATCTTCTTACTGCATTTGAGATTTTTTTTAATTTTTATTTTTAAAGGCAAGCTAGGTTGAACCCAAAGCTATTTATCATTTAACATTTTAGGGCTAGTTCCAAAACATAAGCTTTATCAGGATTCCCCCCACAAAATTAGAAACTTGTGAATTTCTACCCAGCAATTGCATGGATTGGAATGGCCTCACGGCAACCTTTGTGGAATGCTGACAGTGCTAATGTTCTTTGCCACTGTCCACTTATAGGTCACTGATCGATCTGATGGGTGACATTCTTCTGTACACTGGACAATATAGGGTAAATAGGGAGTGCAATCTATAAACAGCCATGATCATTGACCATGTTTCCACTAGCCCAATTTTTGTGCAAGAAACCTTTAGCAGAGGATTTGTTCAGTGTCGTTGAGCCTTTTGAGTATGGACAGATGGGTTCCATCTCTTGGTGATCCAAACTGTTGGCTAATGGGTCCCAAACTGGTTAGGTATAATGGCCCAAAACTCCCCATATTGAAAGCTCATAAATCCAATATTTAGTCCTTTTACTTAACTAAGAAGATTTGTAGAGCATTCCCAATCCACAACGAGATTCATTTGAACAGTCAGTATAACAGGTCAACAGGTCTCACTCATACTCAAAAGGCTTAAGGAAGAAAATGAAGAGAAAATTTAAAAGGAGAAAAGGGCATGTATATGCCCCATCAGTTTTATTCACTTATTATGCATTGTTTAATTTGTGGCGCAGCAAGAGACGACAAGTAAAGGTGAGAAGAGATAAAAAGAGAGGCTAATCACGGCAACAGCAGTCAATGACATGACCAACAGCTTGGCAGCTTTCACCTGAATAACCCTTATCACAGCACGCCTGGTCGCAATTTTCAAAGTCCACACAGTCTCCTATGCAGTGAGGCTGAGCTCCTACGTTTTTAACTGCAGTCACACTCCACCAATCCAACAAACTAACCCAAGTCACTTACCTACTATACTTTATTAGCTTAAATTATTGAATGTGTCAGGGTTGCAACTAGGCTAGCTAGTCTGTCCTGAGCCCAAAGGACTGGTTTTTATTTTTATTTTTTATTACCTAGGCTCAGTTGCAACCCAGAGAGAGAGAGAGAGAGCCGCAAAGACAAGGGCCATTACGAATCGTTTGGCGAAGCTGGAATGGGCCATTTTTTTTGCTGGTTTTATTACAGGTATGTGGTTGAGATTGTAAGTTGGGTGATGAGGAGACTGTTGGATGTGTGCCATTTTTGTAGGTGAGGGATGGAGTGAAGCATGCTACGTATCATAATTCCTTATACCTCCTTTGAAAGATTTGATACTCTTCTCATTAAATTCATCTCAAGTTTGGAGAGCCACCTCAGCACGTTGGTTCTTGCGTATCTATCCCTTTTCAATGGGACCGGTCTCCAGCTGGGAACGGGTAGGAGCTTTGAGTGCCACCGTGATGTACGGGTCTTATCCACACGGTCCATCCATTTTTTTAGTATCATTTTAGGTTAAATACCCAAAAATGAGCCATATCCCAGGTTCAAGTGGATCACACCACAGGAAGAAGTGGTAATAATGATTCTCACCGTTGAAACTTTTCTAGGGCCCAAAGTGATGTTTATTTGCCATCCAACCTAATCATAAAGTTACACATATCTGGATGAAGAGAAAAAACAAATATCAGCTCCATCCAAAACTTCCGTGGCCCCCAAGAAGTTTTCAACGCTAAGAGTTTAATCTCCATTTTGTAGTATACTTGAGCCTTGGATCTGCCTCAGTTTTGCGCTCATGGTCTAGAATGATTTGAAAAAGTGGATGGACGGTGTGGATAAGACCTATACATCACGATGGACACTCAAAGCTCCAGCCCCTTCCCAGCCAGAGACGGACGGGATGGGAGGCAATCCGCGTCCCTTTTAAATATAAACATGTGCCCACGTGATGGTTGCCCTAATTTTTGTGGCAGATATGAGGCCTACATTCTACAAGTATTAGATGTCCCATAAACGTGGGGGTGTATCGGTGGGGCCACCATGAATACTGGTGCCCCAAATGTTAACGTTGCAAATAGGTTGTTGGTGCGCCTAACCATCCATTTGTCACCAGTGTGTGGTCCACACATACATGCAAAGTTGGTAAAAGTGCCACAAATCTGGCTCACTTTGATTGCCTTACCATCTCTGGTTATTGAAAGTTGAAACATGTATTCCAACTGGATTGGCCATCAGCTAACTGATCGATAGATACAAATGATGCGCACCTGTTTCAATACTCGTTGTTATATTGTATTTCTATCCGTTTAAATTCAATTGAAAATGATACGTGTTATAGAAAGAGAAAGATATAATAGGTTAAAGATTTTAAAGAATGCTAGGAGTAGGTTTTATGGAATTACAATTGATATGATGACAAGATGAATAGTATTTTAAAGGAATTAAAAAATAAAACAAGCAGCGCAAAGTCATTTAAGAAGTTGATTGAGCGGCCAATAATCATCTAGAAGGTTAATAAAGTGACTGAGTGAAATACGGTGAATTTAATAAGGATGCCTGAAGTGGTTAGTAAGACATATGGTAAGTTTAGAAGGAACTTCCTAAAAAGCCGTGTAGCGCTGAAACAATTACAGAAACTGTTAGAATGTGAGAAGTATTTATAAAGTCAACAATATTAAAACAGTTACAACAATTGTCAGAATATGAGAAGTATTCTGATGGTAAGGTTAAGACTATAAATAGTAAATAAATTCAGCAAAACAACTTTTCTCATGAGAACCCAATCAAACTAAATCTATCTTTCAATTGTTCGTTATTTACATTATTTAGTTTAATCTTTTACTTTTTACCGGTCATTTACGTTCCATATTGTAATCATTTACTTTTGCTCGCTATTTATATTCTTTAGTATAACCCATAACGTTAATCAAGTAGTTGTTTACTTTAACTGTAATTCAAATCTACACTTGTACGTTGGATTCAATTTAATCATCAATCAAAGTTCTTCATTCATGAATGTGTTTTGCAATTATTCTCTGCAATCGATATGATTGTAAGAATCCCTTTCTTATTTTTCTTTGTTCTGTATCGAAAAATCATTTCATATGAAAGTCAAAGCTGTAACCTATTATCAGAAGATAAATCCTACCCTCTGAGCATCGACAGATCATTTTATCATACTGTGCAAGTAGCTGAATAAGCGATCGATCTTAATTATTCAATTTTGGTCACATATTATGTATTTACATATTTTGGTGCTGGGGGTCATAGTTGTTCAATTTGAATTGAGCTACATATTCAATTTTGGCACGCCTATAATTATCAGGTGACTAAAACTGTAAATCGAATCACAACAATCCTCACCGTTGATATTTTGAGCTTCACCATGGCTGACACATGCACTCAAAATCTGTTGGATTGCCCTGAAATTGAATATTTAGCTTTCTACAAGTTTGATGTGAACCTAAGCTATATTATCTTTCCAAACCGTCTATTTGTAAATCCATTGTTGTATGGTTAGAAATTTTCACCAGAGGATTTTGGTGAATGGACCATCTGCAGTAGACCCATCTTATCAACAGTTGGGACCACTGAGTTTATAACGAAGAACTCCTCAAATCAAGCACAAGATCAATCTCAGCCTCCTTATTATGCTGAACATCTGTTATAACAGATGATTCCTCAAATTAAGCAAAAGACCAATCTTAGCCTGATTATTAGGCTGTACATTTGCGTGTAACAGCTAACTTATTTTTTGCTTTCCTTCCTAGAATAGATTTTATATATTTCCATTCAAACAATTGTAAAAAATATATTCCTCCGAGACAGCAATAAGAAATTCAGTGCCAATATTTTCAAACTTCATCAGAGTTATTGTAATTACGTACGTCTCAGCTATGTGGGACCGAGCTCTGATGGGTATGTGTTATCCAAACCGTGCATCTGGTTCAACTCCTAATGGAAACTGTACATGACTTTCAAAAACTTTTCCAGGACACACCACAGGGAGCAATGTGCAATCGCTCCTAAAACTTGAGCCCACCTAAATCTTGAGTTTGTCCCTTCATGCTGGTGGGGTGTAACTTATTATTGGGTTGGATTACATACAAAACATAGTGGACCCCACATTCCATCTGTAAGTTTCTGCGGTGGCATCCCAATCCCCAATGTTGGTAGTTATTCTTGGTTTTGTGGACCCGGATGGCCAGCGACAGCCTGTCGCAGGAAGCTCCAGCCACTGCGATTTTTAGGTGGATTGAAATAGGCGGGCCCACCTTGATGTTTGTGAGGAATCCACCCTTCCATCAGTTTTTTCAGCTTATGTCAGGAAATAAACTAAAAAATAAGGCAGATCCAGAGCAACAGGAAAAAGTGGGTAGAGAAATGCTCACCATTTAAACCTCTTGGGGCCCACCGTGATGTTTATATTCCATCCATACTGTTCATGAGGCCATTCCTACCCGAAAGAACCGAAAACACAAAATATTAGCCTACTCAAAACTATGGACATTTAATCCCAGCTATTTTCTGTGCATGCAGCCCACTTGGCTTTAAGTAATTCTTTATTTTTGAGCTCATGTCCCAACTTGATTTGGAAAAAAAAAAACAAAAAACATACGAGTAAAGCTAATTTCTCATAAGCATGTTACCCTCATCTAGCTTCTGACCACGTGCTAGTATGCCAAGTAAACTCTATGGGGCCCACTGTGATATAAGTATTTTATTCATACATCCATTTTATCTGATTATTTTAAGGCATGAGCCCAAAATTAAAGCATATCCTCAAAGAACCACACCATAGGAAACCAGACGTCCCTAGAGTTGTTCCCATCAATAGTTTGGATGAGACACAAATATCTACATGTAAACTATAGGCAGAATCGTAAAGGACCATGCATGAAATATGGAGATTAAACAAACTAAAATATTGTACTTGATTGGGACACCATTGATGTATGCTTGATGCCGCAATATTATGCACCTTACACCCTTAATTAGAGAAGCATTGGGATGTGAATGGAAGCTTCCGTTGTATTGTACAAGATTAGAGACCCAGTCTTGTTTATATAGTTGAGAGGGTGGAGTTTGGAACCCATCAAAATTCTTCTCAGCTACCATCCCTTATATAATTTTAGATGCATCACAACTTAGTTGGATCTACTGGTATTCCCGATCACACTATTCAACCCTTAGGGCAATCCAAAACATTAATCAATAAAGTATAAAATTCTTACACTACAATCATGCCTAAACCCTACAGATGCATCTGTTGTGGCCCCCTAAACTTTTGAATGGGGTGTAGTTTTTATGTGTCCTTTCACACTAGTGGAGCGCACCTCATTATTGGTTTGGATGACATAGCCACAACACAGTAGACCCCAGATTCCATCCAGAAGTTTTTGTAATTGGAGTCCCACTCACCATTGTCCACCATTGCGCCCTTTTGGTGTCGCCCACCAGAGTTATGGATCAGCTGGATTTTGGTGTCTAGGCCCACATTGGGGAGGCCATCAAATGGAGGTGTTGGATGTCACTCAAACATCAAACATATAATCAGATATGCATAACCGGACCCTTTAGAAGAGGAAGGGTCATTCATAGGTGAAATTAAGTTCACATACATCAAGTATAGCTGACCAATAGGAAATAAAATAAAGTAAACCTCCTTATAAATTAAAAGCTCAAAACATTGCCTTATGTAAATAGTAATAATCTTGATTCTTAACTATAAAAATGAAATTCTTATTAGGCTACTGGCAACAACAGTGGATTTCATTAAAGAAATAGGTGCATTCCCCGTTGGTGAAGCCTTGTTCCTTGCAGGTGGCCAAGCAGGATTTAGTGGTGTCACCGCAATTACCAATGCAGATTATGTCGCCATTCACATGTTGGACTGCACAATGGAAACACTCCCATTAGTAAATATTTATAGTTGATTACAGAAAGAAAACAGACAGCTTAAGATGGGGCCCATTTCAGAAATGAACTAATATCATGTAGCCCAAGTTCAGCTATGAAGAGAAATGGAGGCTCATGACATATCAATCTAACCATGGTCCAGTTCCAAAATTATCCAGATCAGTAATTAGATGTTACACACATACTGCATGAGCCCAAAATTCTCAATAAATAAAGGAATTATTGAGTTTAAAAAAACAAAGAAGCACAAACGGAGAGAGAGAGAGAGAGAGAGAGAGAGAGAGAGAGAGAGAGAGACCATTAACTGCACATTAGACGAACGTGACTACCAAAATAGCCATGAAAGTATTGCTCTTGAATCCCTCCACAGCCATCTATCTTTCTTTCTTTATTTTTATTTTCGTTTTTCCTTATTTTAGGTAGTAAAAGGGTGGCTTTGGGTTCTTTTTATAGTTGATTTAGACCATAGATATTAGATACTCTCCCAGATCTGGCTTCTATGGTAATTATGTAAAGTACATTGATGCACAGGGATTTCCATCTATTGGATCTGAGGGTTTTTTATTTTTTTATTTTTTAAAAAAAAATTGACCGAAACCGTTTATATGATGGGCCTCGTTATGGATGGGGGATTTCAAATAAACTATCAGATCCTAATAACTTATCCCTTTGATTGTACGGAGTTAAAGAGTCCGTTCATACTCAAAGAACAAGAATCAAATTATGAAAGGTTGAAATAATCCATACGATAAATTTTTTTCTTTCGGTTATCCTCCGTCCAAGCTGAGTTACATCTTATAAACCGTTTGGATCATTGAAATATGATTCCAGATCGAACGGCTAAAGACGCACGGTATCAAAAAGCAGTGGGTTGGAATGTATTCTACGGAACCTATTCTCTTTTTAGTTATTACTACGGAGATTGATATCTAATGCCTTGATTTTTACCATAGTCGCTCTAACTCTTGTTTAAATGAATTCATGAATCACAGACCCTAATAATCTACTGCGCCATCTGAGCTCCGTGGGGCCACCAGTGATATGAGTGACAGCTGCTCTGTCTATCAGTTATGTTACCTCATGTTCACCCTACATAACAAAATCACCGGGAATATAGGTGGACCACACCACCTGAAGGATGAAAAAACGTGATCAAAGTCGCTAAATTCAAGCAGTGTGACCCACCTGAGTTTTGAATCAGGCCGAGTTTTATTGGGTCTCTTAATTCTGGTGGGCTGACGTGATGAACAGATTGGATGATATATATAAACAACAGGGTGGCCTAAGGAATGTTTCTATGGTTGGCATCCCCATTCCAACTGTTCTGTCCTACCGGAGTAATTTTGGAGTCACCCGAGTATTTTTGGGGCCAGGTCTGATGATGACGCCGTTTAGCTAATGGCCCTGCCAGTAGCTAGTGGCTAGTACTGGTCGGTGCTCTATCCGCCCTCCATGATTTATGTGTTTTATCTACATTGTCTATCCATTTTACACATCATTTTAATACCACATCCCATAGAATAGGTAGATAAAAATCTTTGGTGAACTAGCACATCGGTGAACAATATTGTTTGAATGTCTACTGTTAAAAACCTCTCAAGGCAAACTTTAATGTTTATTGGGCATGCAACCTGTAAATTAGGTCATCAAGCTTATAGTAAGTTTACTATTTATAGTAAGTTGCAAATTCTAGGAGTTTTAGTTGTAGTTTGAGTTTGATTTTTTTCTTATTGCTTGGTTCCCTTATTTAAAGGGTTGTGAACTTGATTTTAGAATTTCATTAATCAATTTCGAATTTATTAGAAATTATTCTTATTTTCTACTTTCTTTCCTCGTGGATTTGAAAAGTCTCTGTGAGGAGTCCAGAGAAGTTTCATAAATTCGAAATATTTATCATCTTAAGAAAGACGGTGCTCGACCTCACGTCCTTCCTTGCGTCATCATCAAATGAACGGACAGTTCAGATATAACACATGCTACATGATGGGACCCACAGAACTTGTATCCCTCTTCCTTGCATCCCTCACTTCACGTGACGGATTTTCTACCCAAGTCTTTCCCAAAAAGTTTTTACGTTGTGCTCACTGAGATGTCTTTAGAAATCATCCCAGTGAATATTAGAACAAAGACCCAAAACTCAACTGGATCTCACGAGCTATAAAATTGGGGAAAGAAATTCTTAATGTTGAAACCTACGTAGTCTCTACCTTGATATATCCAAACCATTTATAATTTCAATCCCACCGAAATGAATAAGAAACACCAAAAACAGTTGCCTGATACAAAAATTTTATGACCATGAGATTGTTTCAACGGTGCTGACTGAATCCTCGCTCTTTCCTCTCATGTATCCTACTTGATTTTTGGATCCACTTAGTTTTTGGTTGCATCTCTTAAAGTACTCCAGAAATGGATGAACGGGGTGAATTTCTCCAAATGGAAGGATCCCTGTACAGTAACTTCCTGCAAAAGGCTTTAGTAGGAAGCGGATTGGCTAGTCTAACACACGGTACCGCCATCCCCACATGATTGATGTATGGGTCCCATCATGAAGTATGACGTATTTCCAAAGGGTATGTCCATTTGGCAAGCTCATTGCAACCATCGAAAAATAAAATGGACCCACGTCATGGTGGGTAATTACAAGTCTACCAGTGAAACCCTTTTGAGGTCACAAAAATTTTGTATCAGTATATATAATTATTATTTTTTTCCTTGTAACATTATAAATAGATTGGATGAAAAATAAATATTATGATGAGTCATATGAATGTTTTAATGGTGAAAGTCATTGTCCCAGTGTAATTCGTCATGCAGTCCACTTAAGCTTTGGATATGAATAATTTTTTAATCGAGATTGAAAATGATCTTACCAAATAGATGAACGCTGTGGATATGATAAATACATCATTAATATGGAGCCCAGGTAACATTGATCTCCATTAAACTGTTGGTGACCTCACGGTGTATCCGTGCTCGGCTTCGTACAACACACCAGCTAGGTTGGTGGTGTGTGGTACACCAGCCAATCCGCTTATAATATTTGGGGATTAGGAGTAAATGGAATTTGACGTAAATGAAATTCAGCTTTGATTTATTTTGAAGTGCTCTTATCATTTTTGTGGTCATTCTAAAAGGCAGAAGAGTTGTGTAGTGAATATGTTGCTTATCTATTACATACGCGACACGTTGGCAATATTCATAACATTTTAAGGGCTTATTTGGGAGTGTGGATTTGGAGCCCCTATTGTGTTGACACCTTGACTCATAATCCTTGTAATCCAAAAGTAATTATGTAGTTATGCATAGTGTAAGTAAATGGATTGATTTGATTTTAATTATTAAATTAACTTTAATATCTTTAATTAGTTTATGTATGTAATTTTTAACAAAGTGGTTATAATAAGCCCGTTAAAGTATGTACTTTGCCCGAAAATGACGAAATTCCAAGTCTCGGATGAGCCATAAGGAAAAGATCACCTCTGAGTAGCTAACCATTGATTTACATGGATAACGTTTGAGCGGTGCATATTATCATATTTAAGTAATTATAGTGACATAGTTGATAAGACGATTGTTTTGGGATATTATCTTTGGGCCATGTACCCAATAGATTAGTACCCTAGTAACATGCATGCAACCTTGGATTGGATTTGAAACCCAATTACTTTACTTAATGATACCAGGCACATTGGGGATTTGAAATCTCCTCAGATCCCCTCAAACTCATGGTGCCCAATGACCTTTAATTATTAATCACTAAAATGGTATGAATAAAATGATTCAAATTGTCCAAATGTTGGCCATGTAAGTTGACCATTATTGTTGGCGGTCAATCTTTTTTGAACTTAATACTGGTGGCCCACTCAAGATTTGGAATATCCTATTTTCTGCTTAAAGTATATATTTCAATAGATTTATTATAATTATTTTATTAAATATCACATAAGTAAGATATTAAGATTAAGTTAATAATTTAATTTAATTTTCTATAAAAGTCCTACAAAATTTCAGTGTATATATTTCTATTTTTGAATTCTAATGTATTCATATTACAAGAACCTAAATGCAATTGGAGATTCGGAATCTCAAAAGTCTGAAACCATGTATTAAGGTTAGGACCATAGTCCCCTGGGACACTCTCACAACCATCTAAGATCTTTAAGGACCACAGGATATGTGTTTGACATCCAATCCGTTCATCAGTTGAGTTATCTATTATTCACTGAACATGATAAATATAAGTTCAACTCGAGGCAAATACGTTCAACCTGAGACTCGAGTGGGACACCACAAGAACAGTGAAAAATCAGGACTAAAACCTCTAATTCAGTCCTTGTCACCCGCCCAGAGTTTTTAAATATCAGGCTGAATTTTAGGATGTCTTATCCTCAAGGTGGGCCTCAGCTGATTAACGTATTGGATAGGAAATACACAGTACATTAGCCTCATGGAGTTTTGTGTGGGGAGAATCCTTGATGTACTACTATTTCCTATAGGTAGCCTACATAGTTTTTGATAAATCTGATCTTTGGGCTCTTGCTCTAATATAAACTAGCTCAGCTGATGGATGGATCGTGGATGGCATTAGTACATCGGTGGTTGGCTCATGGACATAGGGTGTTGCATGCACTTGCTAGACGACTTGGATTGCATACTGATACTGCCAGTAGGCCCAGCATGATGTATGTGTTATATCTACACCATTCATCTATTTTGGATCATCATGTCGGGTCATGAGCCCAAAAATGAGACTGATCCAATTCTAAAGTGGAAAACACTATTTAAATAAAAAAAGGAAAAAAGAAGTAGTGATTGGAGGCTCACCATTAAAAAATTTCTGAGCTCCACTGTAATGATTATTTTACATTCTTAGGTCACACAGACCTCGATGATGGAAATACACGAATATAAGCTTGAAGTAAAACTTTTGTGGCCCTATGAAAATTTTAATGGTGGACATTAATCCACCATTAAAATATGGTCCATCTTAGATTTTGATCTAACTCATTTTTGGGCTCATGCCCTAAAATGATCGGTCAAAATGGATGAACGGTGTGGATAAGACACACACCGTGGTGAGGCTACTCGCAATTTCGGTATGCATGCAATATTTAACATCCATCCTATATATACAGTATAAAAACAGGAGAAATTAGGAAACCACATGTTCTACTTTAATCAAAGTTACTTATGCAATTCATTTAGGCCCACATGGCTGCGTGGATGGATGCTCTGAGTAAAAATAAAATCAAGTTGGTATAACAATCCTCTTCTGCCATACGAGCACGCCTTTGAACGGACGGTGCCAATTCCAAAAAGTAACACACGCTTTTGAATTGAATGAGTTACTAGATTAATGGGAAATGTGGGCCTCCCATAGAATTAGGCCTAATGGAAAGCACATTTCAATTGGGATGTAATGTTTTTAACACTAAAAAATGTAGGTAAAATATATTAGAGAGCCATGAATGTCATATTCCATTATATGATTAGTGGATTCATGGAGATTTAAATCGATTTTTTTGTGGTTAAATCAATTAATTTGTGTAATCAACTAATGTATTTAAAGATATCAATCGATCATATAAGAAAATATAAGCTTAAAATTAACTTCTTCAAGTAAGTTTTCTAAGCCTTAGCATAGAATTCTTCGTTCATCAGAAGGGAATAGAGATAGACCAAAATAAAGTTCGGGTCATTTTGAAAGCTCAACCAAAGGAATAAGAAGAAACTCTAAGAGTTATTGATCAAATCAATTTTATGTGCTGATTTATCTCTAATTCGATCGAGAGATCAGTAGCGCCTTCTCATTCTCCTTATTAATTAAACTAAAGGTAGGAGAAGAATTTGTATAATGAAAAGAACATCAAACAACTTTTGAACATATCAATGAATACTTAACTAAACTGCCGGTGTTGAATCTTCCATGAAGATATCGACCGTTCCAGTTATATATCGTGAAAATTGAAGAATCAATTAGAGCATTATTGGCCCACAAAAATGACGATAAAAATGAGCACGCAATGTACTATCTCTCCAAAACTCTTTATGATACCGACTGATGATATTAAGCTATACAAAAGTTATGCTTGTTCTTGTTCTTTGCTGCCACAAAATTTTGACATGATTTATTCATAGATATGATCCACGTTATTACTTTGACCAACCTTATCAAGTATATGTAAACTATATGCGGAATTACAAAGGACTGTTCTATGCATCGAATTTGGAGATTAAATAAATTGTATAAAAGGCATACCCGATTGAGAAGCTATAGCCGTAGAATATGGCTGGAATCTTCCTCACCTCACACCATTAAAAAAGCACCGTGTTGGGATGAAAAGTCTCAGTCATATGAAAGCTTGGGGACCTAGCCTTGTTTATATAACTTAGAGGGTTGAGAAGTTTGAAACCCATCGAAACTCCTCTTTCTATGGCTGCACACGAATTTGCTAATCCTACTCCAATTAGAACACCGTGCGTGTGACACAGTTGTAGCGCATCACCTCTTATATGATTTTAGATGAATCACAGCTGAGTGGGGTCCACTGGTACTCTCGATCACACTATTAAACCCTTAGGAAAATCCAGACCATTGATTAATCAGGCCTACCTTATATAATTCTTACATTCTCCCACTTGGGCTACTTTGATCAATGTCAATCATTAATTTTGAAAATATTAAAAAGATATTAAAGAAAGCAACTAAATGATTAACTAATATAATTATTGGATAATATGGGCAATCTGATCTATCAAGACTACTAGTATTAGATCGCGATACTTATTATAACATTTAATCTTAGAGAAGTGAGACTAAGCAAGATTACAAGTATTACCAGTCTTAACAACATACATTAATAAATAGGAAGTGTGGTAGAAGGATTACACATGTAGTGTGATGGTATATGCATATCCTTAAAAAGTTTTGGATCTTTCAAATGTTTCCAACGAGACACACCTTTAGTTTCACTTACTCAGAATAAACTGCGCATATATAGAGAGAAGTACAAATTAACTTTATATTAGAATTATCAAAATTTTACCAATGAGATCTCTTCAATGTCTTTGAAAATAAAATGCGCTCAACTCACACTAACTAATCAATATATCTATGAGATCAATGAATCTCATATATGTTATATGCTCTTGACATAGCGTGATAGGGAGCCCTTTAGTGAGCAAATCCGCATTCATCTGCTTAGTGTTGATGAACTCTACAGACATTAGACAATTCTGAACTCTTTCATTTACAACAAGATATTTGATGTCGATATACTTTGACCTTAATGAATGCTTATTGTTTTAGAGAAAGAAACCATAGTTGAATTATCACAAAAGAGTCTCAATGGTTTTGGGATAGCTCTAATACCCGCAAATCTAAGAAGAAATATTGTAACCAAAATGTCTGATTTAGTGCTTTATGCAAGTTATGAAATCAACTTCCATGGTGGATAAGGCTATAGTTGACTATTTCACAATTTTCTAAGACAACCCCATCAACCATCATGAATATGTAGCTTGAGGTGAACTTATTTGTATCAACGCGGTAAGCATAATCTATGTCTGAGTATCCAACCAACTCTAAATTATCAAATTTTTTGTATGTGAGTCTGAAGTCTTTTATTCTTTGCAGGTAGCGCAACACCTTTACAGCTATATATCCAATGTTACATTCCTAAATTGGATAAATACCTACTCAACATTCCCGCTATAAAGGAAATATCAGTCACGTGTAGACTTGAGCATACATGATGCTCCCTATTACTAATATATATATAAAATCTTTCATCCCATTCTGTTTCAAATCATTCGTAAGACACTGGAATTGGTCAAATTTATCACCATTTACAATAGGCGATTGTTCAGGAACATAGTTTTGCATACAATACCTTTCAAGTACCTTATTAATATAGGTTTTCTATGACATGCTAAGCAGTCTACGTAATTTATCACAGCATATCTCAATGTCGATCATGTAGGAGTGTCACCAAGATCATTCATCTCAAACCTTTGAGATATGAATTTTTTATTATCGCTCAACATTCTTGCGTCACTACTAGCCAACAAAATGTCATCAATATATATATAAATAATATGACAAACTTACTCCCATTGATTTTAACATAGATATATTCATCCGCAGTATTTTTCTCCAAAATCATATGAGGAAATCACTTCATGAAACTTTAAATACCATTGTCGTGATGCTTAATTTCAACCCATAAATAGATTTATTTAGTTTACAAACCATACGTTTTAAGCCATATATTACAAAACATTCATATTGTAACATATATACGTTTTCATTTAGATCTCTATTGAGAAACGTAGTATTTACATGCATCTGATGTACCTACAAATCTATATACGGTATAAGAGTCATTGTGATCCTCAATGAGTCCTTAGATACTGGTGAGAAATTCTCCTTAAGATCAATGTCTTCATATTGGCTAAAACCCTTAATAACAAGTCTGGCTTTATAACTTTTGACATTACCTATGGAATCCAGTTTAGTTTTAAATACCCATTTATAACCAATCAATTTTATTTCATGGGGTAACTCAATAAAATTACATATTTTATTATCTTTCATAGATTTTTTCTCATCCTTCATGGTATGAATTCAACGAGAATGGTTAAAACTTTATTTGACTCGTGTAAAGTATTCATAATCTTTTTTCACCATCACGTCAAACTCATGCTCTTATATATGTATGATGTATTTATCTTGACTCACATGCCTCTTCTCTCTATCAGATATTCTTAATGACTTACCTTCTTGAGTGTTATTTTTATTTCCTTCATCGGTGAGTTATATAAGAGGTTTATCGTGATAATCTGTAACAACTACAGGCTTAAATACAATATTCATACCAATGTGGTTTGGAATGATTGCCATGGAAGTCACCGTCCTTCCTCGAATACAAAATTTCTAATGTTCGATCTCCCATTATTTCCAGTATCCTCAATGAATATGGAATTCTAAGTCTCAATAATACTGATGAAGTGGGAAGGACAGTAGAATTGATAACCTTTGATAAACTTTCTTTAATGCAGGTCATTAATTTTGTCCTCAATAGAATATCCTCAAGCATGTAGATATCGGAGGCTAGGATTTCTCCCATTCCACAACTCAAAATAGGTTTTATATCCTTATTAAGGATATAAAATACATTTTTGATTGTATCACTTTCAAGAGATTCTA
This sequence comes from Magnolia kwangsiensis, assembly GCA_037074715.1. Classification (NCBI taxonomy): domain Eukaryota; kingdom Viridiplantae; phylum Streptophyta; class Magnoliopsida; order Magnoliales; family Magnoliaceae; genus Magnolia; species Magnolia kwangsiensis. The sequence goes on from CM073573.1 coordinate 35,753,713, forward strand.
GCAATGTTAAATTGCTTACCATGATACGCACCATATTTATAAGAGTGTGATTGCATCTTTCAGCCACACCATTATACTCTGGGGTCTCAGGTATAGTATACTGGACGATAATATAACAATCTTTTAGGTATCTAACGAAGGTCTTGAATTGCAACTTAATTTGTCATATATGTCATAGTATTTACCATCATGGTAGACTTGATAACCTTAAACTTCCTATCGAGTTGATTTTTAACTTAAGGCTTATAGATTTTAAAAGCATCCATAGCATTTGATTTTCCATTGATAAAATAAAGGTATAAAAAATGAAAATAATTATTTATAAATATAATAAAATATTTGTGCCCACTCCAGGATGTTTTAGGGAATGACCTATAAATGTTTGTGTATCACTTCCAAAAGTCCCACACTCTTTATTGCACCATTCTTTTTTGTTCTGGTCTGTTTACCCTTAATATAATCAATACATACTTTATAGGCAGGAAAGTATAGAGTGAAGAATCTCTTTCCACATTGGTCTATCTATTCTCTTGCAAGAGATATGACATAATCGCATATGCTGTAACATGGATGAATTTTTATAATTTAGTCTTTGCTTAGATCTTACTTTATTTACATGTGAAAGATTTATATTATATACGTGTAAGGCATTTAAGTCTAGTTGGTATAGGTTATTTACCATAAAGCCATTGCCAATATTAATTGAATAAAAGTAAATACTCAATTTTTTATTTTCAAATTTAAATAAATAACTTAATTTATCCAAACGAGAAATAGATATCAAATTACACCTTATAAAAGGAATACAAATGTATCTACTAGATCCAATAAATGACTTGACCCTATCATAAGCATACAAACTTTGACTGCCTCCATGTCAACCTTAACACCATTGCTTACGTATATTAAGTATTCTACATCAGTTGGTGGCCTACTCTGTATTAAGTGTTGCATAAAAGTACATATGTGAATAATTGTTTCCAAATCTATCCACAAAAAATCTACCGATATATTAGTTAAATTGGATTCGAAACAGACCATAATCGAATTATTACTCTTCCTTACGAGCCATTGCTTATACTTTAAACAGTCTTTCTCCTGATGGCCCAACTTTATGTAAAAGAATCAGTTATTCTTTTTAGCCCACTTATGTATCTATCTGTTCCTAAGTTGATTGCTAGCCAAAGAACCTAGATGACCTAAAGGACCTAAGGATCCCTTTCTAATATATCCACGTTCATGTCTAGAGGTTACAAGATTAACATTGTGTGTTTTCAGATGATCCTAGAGCTTCAGATTTTTCTAGAGAAAGGTCCAACTACAAGTACGTAGGGCTATCTCTATGAGCTTTTTTCGTTGAACATAATTAGACCGGTTAAGGCAGGAATATAATGTGTTTGAGTTCGAATTGTAACTGATTCCAAAATATACTTATATTAGTAAACATGTTTACTTTAAACAATTTATGAATTAAACTGAATAACAAGTAAAAATTTATTAATTCAATTGATTGGGGCCTTCAATTGAACTACCCAGGATGAAATGGGCCCAACCATTCAATCCAAGCAAGAATCAGTTATATCATCATCGTTCCTCCTATAAGAAGTAGTTATAATTTGCAAGTGACTCTCATGAATATGAAGCTAAGTGATTTCAATTACGTAAATTTGAGACACTTAATACCCGCGGGTAAGATGAGTCTTTCAGCTTTACATCACTAGCACTATTTACTCCACCTCGTTCATGCCTTTACCAAATGGTGAGGGTTTGCATTTTTATCATTTTTCGCATTAGGCATAAATGCAACTACACACAATCTATAAACAGAATTCCAATATCACAAGTCTGTACCTGTAAAATTTTTACCGATTGAGGTCACTATGGTGGCTAACACAACTGGATTCAATCTCACGAATATGGACTTATGATTGTAATTTTAATCCCGCCCTTAATGAATTATCTAAAAATTAGTTCGATTTAGCCCAGTAAACAGTTAGCATTGACTACCGAAAAATGAAAAATCCAGAAGGTGAAACAACGGTTAGGTTTTACTTCCCATTCCAATAGTTTATTTTAGCTCCCAATCAATGAGTATTTGGCCCACACTGAGCCTAATATGAACTTTGACCATATGATCTGTACATTAATAGTTGGCATTACAAATCTAGTCAAAATATTCACAGGATGGGCGGGATAGATAGAATATATAAATTGATTGAAGTGGGCAGTTAGATTGTACAATCATGGTCCATGTCGATGAAGGACTAAGATCTGACTTTAAGGTCTACATCATTAAAGCTAAACGTTTAATCTTCTATTTGATGAATGATTCAGATGGTGTGCATACAATAGATGTTTTAGATATAACAATTATAGATCAAGAGAATTTCAAATCTAGTCAAAATTGTTTACAAGATGGATTCCCTGGGAGGAAGAAATGGATGAATGGATCCTACTCTATAGTTCATGAAAATGAACGTCAGGATTCCATATTTAAGATCCATTAGGGTGAACCTAGATACTTAATTGTTCATTCAGTAAATAGTTTGCACATTATGCTCATAATAAATGGTCCAAAGAAGAATGGTTAGAAAGGCCCATGATGATACGTTAAATGGGTTTCAAGTCATTAATAAAGGGCCCAACATGAGATCTGCAATGAGTTGGATATTAAAGATAGGGTCGGCAAGTCACTAAACTGGTACTAGAAAACAACCTTATAAACAGGGCCAGTTGGCCTTTAAATAGCTCAATTGCCCGTTGGATGCAAATCTAACATGTTTTAAACAAAACAAGCCTTTAGGGCTCTCTCCAAACAAGGGCATGAAAAGGGAAAACCTTAACCTTTACATTACCAACACCTCAATTCTCTTAATTAGTCGAAATCAAGGCTGTCGTTGATTTAGATGGAAACCTCTAGGAGTTTACGGTTGTCATTAATGACTACCACAGGCTTTCGGTAAGGAGGAATAGAGAAGAAAAGGGGTTTCAATAAAATCCATCAAATGGTCTATTAGCCATGGTCGCAGTTGCTACCGACGGTGAAAGAACAACAAGGTTCATCCGAGGGCAATGTCTAAGGCTACCCGCACCAGTAATTCTTATAAATCGGCCTTAGTAATAGAAAAATTCATGCATACCAACAACAATCGTTAGATTCAATGGCTGACGAGGAATCACCCTAATATTTAGCTTGACTTCACAAATCGACAACAACCATGGAATCACCCTGAATCTCAAAAAAGAATTTAGAGCAGATGGGGAATACGAGTCATTATTCGGATGTGAAGAAGAAGGGGAGGGACCCCCCCCCCCCCCCCCCCCCCCCCTTACTTGAGGCGACGATAATGGCAACTGTTGCACTCACATTATCATGGGAAAGGAATTTGAAATTTCCCATTCTCCTGCAACAGTGGGATCTCGTTATACATATATGGCCATTTAGGGTTTCTGAATAGATGCAATCATCTGAGCCGATCCACCATAGTCGATACACAGCAGTCTTTAATACCAATTGTAAACTATATACAGAATTGCAAAGGACTATGTTATACATCGAATATGGAGATCAAATAAACTTTATAAACATGATTTGAAATCCCCATTATCATGCGAAAGGGATTTGAAATCCCCCATTCTCTTGTAATAGTGGGATCTCGTTATACATATTTGGTCATTTAGGGTTCCTGAATAGATGCAATCATTTGAGCCGATCCACCATAGTCGATGCACAATAGTATCTAATACCATTTGTAAACTATATACAAAATTGCAAATGATTGTGTTATATATCGAATATAGAGATCAAATAAACTGTATAAACAACGTACCTGATTGAGAAGTAATAGCCATAGAAGATGGCTGAAATTTTTCTCACCTTACACCCTTAGAGAGGCATCGTAATTGGATGAAAAACTTCAGTTGTATGTAGGTTTAGGGACTCAGCCTTGTTTATAGAGCTAGGCATCGAACCGGGTTAGATCTGATTAGGTCCAACCCGATTCAGTTCGAAATGGTTGGTTTGACTCGAATCGAGTTCGACTTGGTCAGAAAAATTGAGTCAGATCGGGTTGGGTACGATTTGGATCGGGTTGAATTTGTGGGTCAAACTATGAGGTATGTGTTATATCCAAATCGTCCATCCATTCATAGAGTTCGTCTTAAGGCTTTAGCCGAAAAATAAGACAAATCTAAAGATCAGTTGGCCCACACTGCAAAAAACAGTGGGGGATTGAATGTTTATAATTGAAATCCTTTTGGAGATCATGGAAGTTTCGGATTAATATGAAATTTTTTTTTCCTCTTCATTCATGTATTTTTAACCTTAATTATAGATTAAATGGAAAATAAACGTAATGTTGGGCCCTACGAATTTTTTAACGGTGAAAATCATTATTCTCGTTGCTCTTTGTGGTGTGATCCAGTTGATCTTCGGATATGATTTTTTTTTTTATAATGCTCCAAAATGATATCGAAATATGGATGAACGTTGTGGATATAATAAATACATAACTGTGGGGCCCATGTAACTTTGATCTCATTTGAGCCGTTCGTGCAACTCAAAGCTCGAGGCCTGTCTCTACTTGTTTTTACACGACAAGTAACCATCGTTATGTGCTGGGCACGAATTGGTTACAGGCTACAGCCTAGCCTATGGACGCGGAAATGATTAGAGGCTATGTGGATTATCCACAGGTTGAGTTGGAGTCACCATGTTCTGTGGGCCCCACTATGATGTATGTGTTATATCCACACTATTCATCCATTTTTAGATATCATTTTAGAGTATTAATCAAAGAATGAGGTAAATAAAAATCTTTAGTGGACCACACTAAAGAAAACAGTGGAGAGAGTCCATCATAATGTTTATTTGAAATCCAACCTATTCAAAAGTTAAAAAAGACATAAAATAAGGGAAAACACAAATATCAGGTTGTTCTAAAACTTTTGTGGCATTTAGAAATTTTCAATGGTGCACATCACTGTCCCATTGTTTTTTGTGTTGGGGTCCACTGGAGCTTCCAATTTAACTCGTTCTTTGGATATTGCCCTAAAATGATCTCTCTAAATGGATGGAAGGTGTGGATAGAAAACATACATCATGGTGGGGCCCATGGAACTTGTTAACGTCACTTTCAGTAGCTAGTCTCGCTACTCAACCTGTCATTGACTTGCTATGCACGCAAGCGGTTGATGTGCACAACACGCCTCTCAATAAACTCTGGTGGGGCCACCGTGAATGCATGCATGTCGTTTATCCACACTGTCCATTCATTTTTTCATACCATTTTAGTGTTTAAACCTAAAATTGATACATATCCAAAGCTCAAGTGGACCATACCATAGGAAAAAAAAATAGAATTATTGATTACCATAATTGAATAACTCCGGATCGGATCAGATTCATTCGGTTCAGATCGGTCCAAATTGATTATGATCCGAACTTGATCCGATGAACGGTCGGATCTGACTGATCCAATTCGAACTGCACCGATCTAGGCCTTCGATTTAGTTAGGATCGAGTCGAATCGGCTCGAATCCACTGGATCGGATCAGAAATGCCCAGCTCTACTTGTTTATATAGCTTAGAGGTTTGAAGAGTTTGAAACCCATCAAAACTCATCTTCATAATTTGTCAATCCTAATCCAATTAGAACATTGTGCGTGTGACATAGTTATAACACACCACCTCTTACACGATTTTAGATGAATCACAATTGAGTGGGGTCCACTGGTACTCTCGATCACACTATCCAACCCTTAAAGCAATCTAGACCGTTGATCAATAAGGCCCACCTTATAGAGTTCTTACAATACATGTTTATACTACCGACTCTTAAGGATGAATCAGGAAATGGATTTTGTCCCTTTCGGAATTCTACTTTAAATATGTAACTAATAGGGTCGTCATTAGCTAGGTATTAACCAATTTAATCTTCTGGTTGACCACCTATTGAGAATAAATGATTAAATTTTGCTAAAAATGCACGTTTGAGAGCTTGTAATTAGAGGTAAATGGGAAGTGAAATTTTAGGTAAATGAATTGGGAGTAAATGGCTTAAATAGTTGTGTTAAGATGGAGTAAAAGTAATATTGCATTTGAAACTCAGATATTTGTTTTGATGGAAATAAATAGGAGGAATATTTGATTTTTTACAATGGGTAAAAATATATGTGAAAATGTAAATCAGCTTTAATATTGCACATACGAATACGATATAGAGTATAGTCCCTAACGGGGCTGTAAATTTCTAGCTAGGTCCCAGCTGGAGTAGTACCTGTTATGGGGAGATCCGAGCCCACGATAAAACGCCAGTCCGAGCGCCAGTCTGGGCTGACTCACTGACATGACGTCCAAGGCACGACCTGTTCGACCTGATTCGAGCATCACATGGCAATAACGAGTAAGAGTCTTCGGCTGAGGTGCAGCTCGGAACGGTTCTGATACTCCGATCGGATGACCTATTATTCGTTAACCGCAGTATGCTTGACATAGCTAGCCTTGCCGACCACAATGGATCCGACCTAATCGGTCGGGTCAGATACCACTCGACTTAGAGACCGCATCCTTTACTCCATGGTCAGACGAGCCGAGCCGAGTAGACGTGTAATAACATACGCCAAATGCGGTAGTTTCTATAACTGGTCGTGGCCGAAAACTTCCCTCGCAGATACACACTACTAGCCTGATACGCTGCTTGATCAGCAGATTGTGGGTAGTATCGCCATGATCCGAGAATTCCCTTGATCGTGCCGAGATTATCGGATCCAGACCATTCTACAAGCAAATATAAATAGCACATAACACCATGTCTATAGATACACAATAGCAAATGCTCTCTCCTCTACTCCCTACTTAGACCCGGATTCCATTGTCCTGACTTAGGCATCGAAGGGTCCCCCGACTTAGCCAGGGTCACCTTTGCCTGTTCTCTTATTGCAGGTTTCAGAGGGGATACGCTGAAGTGAGAGAGACGTGGGGGAAGAGCCGACCGGATTTTGACATCAACATTTTTTGGCACCATCTGTGGGAATTTAAGACTAAAAGTTAGGTTTTCATTTTCCTTCTAAGCAATGACGAGAAAAAAGAAAGCTGCAGTTGTGGAACCGGAATCGAACGAACGAACTCGGTCATCATCTTCGCTTTACACTGAATCCGCACCAGGGCCTTCTCAACGTTCTCGCAATCGATCGAGTAAATATCACGCCATGTAGAACGAAATTCAAGCCCTACGCAACGAGATAAATAGAATGAAACAGCAAAGGGAGCCAGAGTCACTCCTGGTTTAGGAAAACCCCGTTCTCGAGCTGGTGGGCTTGTTCGTAGAGCCTCGCTCTGTGCCGAGGAGTGTGAGACATGAAGCCCCCCATCATTCGGGGGCACTGCGTTCAGGTAAAAATCCTCCTGGGATGCGTGCTGAAGGATCCGCGCAGAATGCCACTACTCGAGCCCCTACTACCGTCCATTCAGCCACCTCCGCTCTAGCATCTACGGATCTCTGTCATCAATTAAAACGAAGGAGAGAAAGAAGAACTCTGGAGATCGAGGACGCCCCCGAGGTCATCCCGAAAAATAAAGATCCTTGGGAGGCACGATTTGTGGAACTAAAGGACCAGTTCTTGACATTGGAAAAAAAACAACAGCAATCGACAGTTCCAGCTACGATCCAGGCAATGATGGAAGAGACCGAGCCTCCCTTCACCCCTGCCATCATGACTGAAGTGATGCCACAGAGGTTTCAGATGTCTTCTATCATCCAGTATTCGGAATCTAAGAACCCATCCGAACATCTGGAAGCCTACCGATCGTGGATGCAAATCCAGACTGCAACGGACGCGATGATGTGCAGAGGATTTTCCATCACCCTTACAGGGTCCACTCGAATTTGGTATCGTCAACTCAAACCAAACTCCATGGGCTCTTTCACGGAATTAAGTCGACTATTCCTTACGCAGTTCATAAGCGGTAAGAGAAGTCAGAAACCCAACACTGACCTGCTCACCATCAAGCAAGCTCTGAAAGAATCGTTAAAAGAATGCATTGTTCGTTTCAAAGAGGGAGCTTTGCAGGTTGAAGACTATGATGACAAGATGACGCTTGCTGCCATTCTAAGTGGACTCAAGGAAGGGAAGTTCACTTTCTCCATAGGAAAGAATCCGCCAAAAACGTTAATAGACTTCATGGCGAAAACTCAGAAGTATACTAATGCCGAAGAGTTCACCAATGATCGTAAAGGCACACAAGTAACTGACCCGATAAACAAAGGGAAGAGGCCTAAGAACGAAGAGTCTCAGCCGAGCGGGAAAGGGACGGACGACCGCGCTCCCCACGATCGTCGTCCGAGCCATAGGCTAGAAGAAAAATTTTGTTCTTATACTTCTCTTAATACATCTGCCGAGCAAATTCTACTGGATATCTGAGGAGAAAGGCTACTTAATTGGCCAGTCTGTATGAAGGCTGACCCAGAGCACCGGGACAAGCAAAAATTCTACCTTTTCCACCTGGACCATGGTCACAATACGTATGATTGCGTGTACCTAAAAGACGATATTGAGTCCTTCATCCGCAAGAGACATTTACGTCGATACACTAAAAAAGAGAAGTCCGTTCGGAGAGAGGAACGACCATGAGAACAGCCGAACAACCCCCCAGAAGAACCTGCTGAAATTCGTACCATCTTCGGGGGCTCAGCTGGGGGAGGGGATTCAAATAGGGCTCGAAAAACTCATTTCCGGAGATCCGAGCCGGAACACCATATTCACCTGGCGGAACGTCCCAGCAAGGAACTCCGAGTCACTCCGTGCAGCCTAACTTTCACAAAAAATGACGCACGTGGGATCTGGCATCCGCACGATAACGCGCTAGTAGTCACAATGACCATAACAAATCATAAGGTATATCACATTCTGGTCGACACCAGAAGTTCGGCCGATGTAATGTACTCCAAAGCGTTCGAAAAGATGGAAATTCCACGGTCATGGCTCCGACCCGTGAAGACTCCCCCACACGGCTTTGCTGGAGAGAGAGTAATCTCCGAAGGATCCATCTCCCACCCGGTAATAGCGGGAGAAGGGCAGCATCAAGTCACACTTCTAGTGGACTTTTTGATTGTCAATATTCCTTCTGTCCACAATGTGATCCTGGGCCAACCCTCCCTTAACACGATAAGGGCGGTCGTCTCAACTTATCATTTGATAATGAAGTTTTCAGCTGAAGGTGGGATCAGTTATCTCCGAGGTGACCAACGCGAGGTCCGAAGGTGTTATGCGATAACAGTTAAAAAAGGAGCCACCAAACAGGCGCTCGTCATGGACACTTTGGACCCCCGAGGACTGACAGGAAGCTCATCAGTCGAAGATCTGGAAAAATTCCCCCTCAATGAATCAGACCCGAGCAAAACTATTCGGCTCGGGTCATCGTTGAATTCTAAGCAGAGGAACGCATTATTGGCCTTCTTGAAGCAGTATAAAGACGTCTTCGCATGGTCACACGCAGATATGCCAGGGATCTCTCCTGACGTGTTGGTTCATAGATTTAATGTAGATTCAGATCATAAGCCAGTGAAGCAAAAAATAAGGTCGTTCGATGCCGAACGATATGAAGCCATAGCCGAGGAGGTCTTCGTCCTGCTCGATGCAGGTTTCGTAGAAGAGGTATATTACCCTGACTGGATAGCGAATGTCATGCTCATCAGAAAATCCAATGGGAAGTGGCGGGTTTGTGTAGACTACTCAGATCTGAATAAGGCATGCCCTAAAAACAGCTTTCCATTACCTCGGATCGATCAACTGGTCAACAGCATGACCGGACATGAGCTACTCTCGTTTTTGGATGCTTACTCCGGGTACAACCAGATCGTCATATATCCCCCAGATAGGCAGAAGACTACCTTTGTCACGAACAGAGAACTCTACTGTTACTGGGTCATGCCATTCGGCCTGAAAAGCACTGGGATAACATATCAGAGGCTGGTAAATTAGATGTTCGCCAAACAGATTGGGCGCACCATGGAAGTATATGTTGACGATATACTAGTGAAGAGTACCAGAGCCTCCGACCATCTTGCTGACCTCGGAGAAACGTTCAGCATCCTCTGAGAATATCAAATGAAGCTGAATCCCGCTAAGTGTGCATTCGAAGTTGAGTCAGGGAAGTTTCTTTGTTTTCAAGTTAGTCAGCGAGGTATCGAGGCCAACCCGGATAAGATTAAGGCTCTCCTCGACATGAACTCACCTCGATCCATTAAGAAAATACAGTGTCTCACAGGTGGTAGCGCTCGGACGCTTCATATCTAGGGCTACAGACAAATGCCTTCCCTTCTTCCAGCAGCTGAAAGGTCACAAGAAGGCGTGGATACCGAAATGTAAACAAGCCTTTCAGCAGCTGAAACAGTACTTGGGTTCGTTGCCTCTCTTATCTAAGCCTGAAGAAGGGGAGCCCTTGTTCCTCTACCTCGCGGTCTCGGCTTCAGCTGTCAGCTCGGCCCTGATCAGAGAAGTCGAAAGTAAGCAATACCCCGTATACTATGTGAGTAAAGCCATGGTACCAGCGGAGATAAGAGATCAATCCTTCGAAAAACTGGCACTCTGTCTCGTCGTCTCAGCTAGACGATTGTGGCCGTACTTCAAGGCCCATTCCATAGTTGTGTTGATCGACTCTCCTTTAAGGCAAATCCTCCAGAGACCCGAAGTCTCTGGTCGGATGACCAAATGGGCTGTTGAACTGAGAGAGTTTGACATTCAGTTCCTCCCCAGGACAACAATCAAGGGTCAAGCTGTAGCCGACTTCATCGCCGAATTCACGACTTCGAGTGAAGAGCAGATCAGTAAGGAAGTCGAGATGATAGCGCCCGTCCCGTTGAGCGACCAAGAAGCAGTGCAGGATTCGGGATGGGTCCTCTATGTTGATGGGTCGTCCAACATCAAAGGAGCAGGGGCCGGTGTCGTCCTGGTTGCACCCGATTCAACGACAATCTAATACGCAATCAGACTTGGATTCAAAGCTTCTAATAATGAGGCGGAATACGAAGCATTGTTAGCTGGACTCAGACTGGCAGCAAGCCTTGGTGTTTAGACTCTGTAAGTCCGTTGCGATTCGCAGGTGGTAGTGAATCACATCTCTTTAGAGTATGAAGCCAATGAAGTTAGGATGATCGCCTACCTTGAAGAGGCGAGGAAACTAATCGAGAAATTTTGGAGTTGCGCCATCCGGCAAATCCCTAAAGCTAAGAACTCATGTGCCGATGCCTTAGCAAGACTCGCCTCGGCCTCTGAAAGAAAGACCCCGCATTTTGTTTTTGTCGAATTCATTGAGCATTCGAGCATTGGCCAGTCGGAGAAGGTCAATCCCGTTCAGTCCATTCTAAGTTAGATGGACCCGATTTTTAATTATCTATCATTCGGCGAAATTCTCTCGGACAAGCTAGAGGCGAGGCGACTTAGGGTCAGAGCAGCCCAGTACGTTATATTGGACGGAGTGTTGTACAAAAAGAGGCATTCCCAGCCTTACCTTAGATGCCTTCGACTAGATGAGGCCGACTACGTAATTCGGGAGATTCATGAGGGAATCTATGGAAACCACTCTGGTAGTCGAGCCCTAGCCATGAAGATACTTCGTCAAGGGTATTTCTGGCCAACTCTTAAACAGGACTCGAAGGATTTTATTCGGAAGTACGACAAATGTCAACATTTTGCAGTCGTGCCGAGGCAACCAGTAGAAGAGATGACTCCCATGAGCAGGCCGTGGTCGTTCGCCCAATGGAGGATAGACATCATCTGTCCTTTGCCTACAGGGAAGGGACAAGTAAAGTTTTTCATACTTGCAGTTAACTACTTCACCAAGTAGGCTGAGGCCGAGCCTGTCGCGAAGATCACTGAGCAAAGAGTGATCAATTTTGTGTGAAAAAATATCATCTGTCAGTTAGGAATCCCACGAACCATCGTATCTGATAACAGCCGATAATTCGATAATGACAAGTTCCGTAGTATATGTTAGGGACTTGACATCATGAATGCTTATTCATCGCTTCGGCACCCGCAGTCAAATGGACAGGTGGAAGCGATCAACAAGATCATCAAGCACCATCTCAAAATAAAGCTGAAAAAGGTAAAAGGTAACTGGGCCGAGGAGCTCCCCTTCATCCTTTTGGCTTAGAGGACCACAGCCCAGACCTCAACGGGTGAAACCCCATTTTTGTTATCCTACGGCTCAAAAGCAATGGTGCCAGTAGAAATCGGACTCCCTACAGCACGAGTGAGGAACTTCGAAGAGAATCGAAATTTCGAGCAGATCACCGCTAATCTGGATTTACTTGAGGAAGTTAGAGATATTTCCAAGCTCCGAACAGTAGTTCGACATCAATAAGTCGCGTATTTCTACAACTCGAAAGTCAAGATCAGGCGTTTCTGCCCTGGAGACTTGGTCCTCCATCGAGTTTTTCAAAACACAGCCGAGCCGGGAGCAGGAGCACTCGGACCTAACTGGGAAGGACCATATCGCGTGGTCAGATCTGTCAAACTGGGCTCGTATCACTTGAAAAATCTTGAAGGCCGTCAGCTCCCTCATCCTTGGAATGCTGAGCACCTGAAGATCTACTACCTATGATGAACTAGCCTTTAAGGCTCCTAATAAAGTGTACGCCTCCGAGCGACTAGCCTTTAAGGCTTTTAATAAAAGTTTCAATTCTACTTTATGAATGTCTATTCAATTGCCTTATCGATACGAGCACGAACTTAATGGTCCGATCCCTTTGAGAAGGGGTTGGAACCTAATCCTACAAAGGTTCAACGAGGCATTCCCTTAAGAGGAAAAAAGCCTAATAATGACCCGACTCTCCAATAGAGAACTCGGCTCATCATACGACAGAATGAAAGGTCCTCACCGGACAATCGATGAGCCGAGTACCCTAAAAGATCGGACTCAACTAAGACTTGAGTCAAGGGGGCTTGGAGAGCCAATTAAACGATAATGGAAGGGCCAGACCCGTAAAGAGGTCGGCTCGGCAACATCTCAGAACAAGTCAACACAATGACAAACCCTTGAATACCAAAGAAACATTTCTCATTCAGTAAATTTCCCTTGGAGGGGCAAAAAATACATCAACAGTTTTAAAAAAATTAAATATAAAACATAAGGTCTTCACGCGGGAGGAGGCGCTTGGGCGTCGGGGGCTTAATCCAAGTGGGTGACTTCGGCAAGGGCGTCTTCAAGGTCCTCAGGCAGAAGAGGATCAAGATCGAGGTCTGAGTATAAGCCTAGGACTGCTTCGATACAAACATCGAAACTGCGGTTGTAAAACGTCGCAGCTTCGGCGTCCCTCTCCTTGGAGGTCTTGAAATCTTCAATCGCGCAGCAACTTCTGCTGCCAGAGAAGCCTCATCATCGACCCGCTGAGCCTCCACAGCTTGGGCGATGGCTCGAGTCTGCTCTTCAGTAGCCTCAGCCTTGGTGCGTTCGAAGGCCTCACCCACCCGAGTGGTCTCCACAGCCAAGGAATCCGTGTGAGCTCTAGCGCGGGTCAGCTCAGCGGTCGCCGCATTGCTGCTGGCTTTGAGGTTTTCTGCCCTCTCCTGCAGTAGCAGCTCCCTAGCCTCTAGGTCGACCACAACCCCCTGCAACCGACTCCCTTTGGCCCTCTCGTCTGAAAGCTACGGACACAGCTCACTCTGCTCAGACCTCAAGAGGGCGGATTCATCCCTTAAGGTCGTCATCTCAGCCTTGAGGGCCTCGAGCTCAATCTCCCTCCTCTGATGCTCCCGCGCTCTCTCCCGAACCGAAAGCAACTTCGGGACAGCTTGAATAGAAAATGAGAATCAGTATCTAAGAAAACATATACAATAGTAATACGAAGGAAAGAGAGGATCCTCTCGGAGACATACCGTATAACACACGACAGCTAAGTCGTTCAGAAAGGAGCTGTCTGACCTGCCGAGGTTTCGAGCTATGTCCTCCTTGGGGGCATGTTTGGCGGCCCACGAAGCCAAGAAGGCCATATGGTAGCCCGACTCGAACCTCCCACCACTCATCCCCACCTGGGGTGAGACCACAGCCTCCTCAGTCCCTACCCTACTACCGGCCGAGTTCTGACCCTCAAAGCGAAAATCTCCCTCGACCTCGGGGGGGGGGGGGGGGGGGGGGGGGGGGGGGGAGTATGTTGTCGGCCATTCTAATGGCCTCTTCCCGTTCGGAGGAAGAAAAGATAGCAATGAGGGGCTCGGGGGATGCAATAGGAGCCTCCGCGGTGGGGAGAACGACGGTGGAAGGAGTAGAGCTTGGAACGGCTGGGGCACAAGAAGGAACAGAGCTCGGAACGACTGGGGTGCAGGTGACAGTCGTTTGGACGAGCACCGGGGGAGGAGCTACCACCGGGCCCCTGGTCGGACCGAACATCACCGGACGCGGAGCCGCCGGAGGAACCATGACCGCACTAGGGAGCACCGGGGTTGACGCTGCACCCGAAGTCTGTGGGTGAGCAAGCACCGCAAGAGTTGAACTGGCGAGCCTCGGAGCGGGGGCTGCAGAGATCGGCGTGGCAGCAGATTCCTTATAACACCCCAAAAATTGGGGGTCGGGTAGAAACCCAACTCCCGAGTTCCAGAACGTCACTTATGCAACATAGATAATGATAAATGCATGTTGTCTGTAGAACGACATTAAACAAGATTGAGACTAAGCCAAAACAGCATTTCATACTCCAGAGACAGTTAAATTAGCAAGCGGAAGACTGTGATAAATACATAAAATATATAATTGATTGTAAGTCTCCAGAGTGTGAACATGTTACCAAGTTAATTAAATACATGTATATTCCAAAAATGGAAAGAAAAGAATATACATGAGTGCTTCGAAAATATAAAATGACAAGTGTCAAGGCATCTAATCAACCTCCCTGTAATCCCGTCGATCAGAACACGCATAAAGGAGGGATCCTTCTCATCATCATCAAGTCCGGCTCCGCTTCACAAGCAGTGCCATCATCTGCAACTAAAATAGGGACTGATAGGTGTCCAGAAACACCATCCTGTAACGTGGGAGTGAGTGATCAACTCAGTGAAATAATAGAGCAAAGATTAGCATATTCTCAAATTAATCATGCGATAATAGTAAAGCAATCAACCACACATTCTTAGATACTGTTGTTAATGCAAGCATGAAATGATATGATGGATGCCCTCACCGACATTCTCCCTCATACGACACCATTTGCGTCCGCGACATGCTTGCGTACTGCTCAGTGCTCCACATCTTCCAGGCACATGCAATGTGATGTGGATATGATTACCAAGTTGTTATTATTCCTTTTCATATGCAGTATTGAGAAACTAAGGTACTTTGCTTATATCAATCCCAACACAGATCCTATCTAGGGTTGTCACTCCTAGTAATCTCATACGATGTTATATTTATAGGTCGCTGCAAGGGCTGCCAGGGCTATTGCTCGCACTCGTTGCACCTCTCCCTCATCACCTTATCAATACAGGCCTAATTATCCTTAAGACTGTATCAGGACTCGTCGTCCTCATGCGGTGTCAAGATAAACTCAAGGTCACTGCAAAGGGCTCGTCACCAATCAGTGTAGGTCGACAACAAGAATATAGTGTCTCATACCACCATAATCTGCTCAGAGTAGGGTACTCACTGGTCACTATGGGGAGGTTTGTGGCCCCAGCGTAGGCCGACAGCTCGACCACGGTGTCCCATACCATCATGCCCGGCTCATGAGTCTTTGTGATCAAGGTACCATGGTTGACAGGGTTTTCAATGGTAAGTTCAATACCCTAGGTTCAAGCAGTTATGACTCATACATGGTGAACATACAATGGCCAGTCGGGTTACTTAACGGACTCGACTAGCACGAGCGCATCTCAAGTTGAACGACATGAAGTGCATAAAATACTTCGTGTGGCCTAACCACTGCCGCCAACCCAAAACACGACTCGCGTTCATCGACGGGTCCTTTGTGGTATATAGAAACTAACCACGAATTCGATCCATTACCGACTGCCTGGACTAGGTCATAGCCCCAAGCATTTTTACATCAACATCAGTAAGCATATGCGAGTAACAGAAATGAAATACAACATTGTAAGCATATTGACACATGTTATAACATACAACTTAAGCAGATCATCCCACACATACATTTGATATATATAATGAAATCAATACACATAGCCAACATGATGGAAATCGTTTACATCAGCATATTACTTGAGAATTCAATCTCAAAACTCATACACAACACCATTTACTCAATACATGCTAATACAAATATTTATACCAACACTTAGACTACACACTTTAGCCTACATGGCGTATGTCGACTCAAAGTGCGCATTAGGGCGAATCTCTTCGCCAAACAGATCATGCACACATTTCTAATATCATAATACGACAAATAAACATGACAATCATTTTTGCAAAATACGGACGTATACAGTATTTTCTATAAATGCCTAAAATATCCTAAATCT
This sequence comes from Magnolia kwangsiensis, assembly GCA_037074715.1. Taxonomy (NCBI): domain Eukaryota; kingdom Viridiplantae; phylum Streptophyta; class Magnoliopsida; order Magnoliales; family Magnoliaceae; genus Magnolia; species Magnolia kwangsiensis. The sequence continues at coordinate 35,770,186 of CM073573.1, forward strand.
CATATTTACCGTACGTTTACGAAACGGAAACGGACAGCATATTGTACATGTCAAACGGCGTTGCCGTCGATAATCTACTATTAAACGACATTGAAAGCTTTGAAATCAGTTAATCAAAGCGTCTAAAATTCTCACCTTTCGCCTTAAACATGTATTGCTTCGATTAGAACAGATACGCTTCGTCAACGGTGTAACGGCGACCTAATGCACACGATACATAAGCTACATCGCTAATGAATTGACGGAACCTTAAATCAGCAAGTGGTTAGGGTTTTCCTTACCTAGGAGTGCATTGGAATCACCGGGAAAGTGATTGGAGTGCGGTGCTTTGGCACGTGTAGCAGCAGTAGCAAGCGGCGGAAAGATCTCTCTCACACTCTCTCACAATCTCTCACTTTTTCTCTCTCTAGCTAGGGTTTCTAGCAAATTCGGATGGATGAGAAAAGTGAGGGTTTAAAGCCCTTATATAGGCTAAAACCTTTCCAAATTAGGCTTAGGAACAAAGTTCACTTGAGGTATAACCAAATCGGGGCTGTTCTGATCCAAAAGAGTATTTCGAGAGGTCCTCTAGCCGAACGCGATCGGACTTAAGCTCATGGATACTGGATCCTGCTCACATCAAGTTTTCAGATAGGAAGAGTTCGCAGATCGCACGTGGCGGTCCAATTTCAGTTCAGCGGTCATCACACCTAGATCAGGTTTACAAGTCTCATGATATGAAAGAGAAATTTTTCCTGATCCGAGGGTGTAATTTGGCTGAATTCTGATGGTCAGAATGCTTAATAATAACGCGTCAAGTCACGTGCCAGATTTGGATTAAAATTTTCAAATCTAACCCCTTTCTCACTCTCTTCACTCCAGGCTCAATGAAATAGCCTCTGAACATCGATTGGGCTTGATTTTCGAAATGATTGTCAAGTCCAGCCAAGCGGTCATAACGGTCTAAGATTGTAGGTATCGGACTTTCGACGCGCGGTGTAGATCCAAAACAAAGTTTCAAAAGGTTCCTGAGAGCAAACGGGTTTAGAGTTTGATCCAAGGTTTCAGGATATTATAGCGTCAATGATTCTTCAAGTTTTGGGTCTTATAGAACGTATTTAAAGTGTTCAGGGATAATTTCATAGCTACTCTAGCATAGCACTAGCTAACTTACACTTAATTTCTAAAGAAATTAATCCTAAGTGATTTCTTTGGCTCTGGAATTGGGTTTTGAGAGGTTACCAAGATGTTATGGTTGACCCATTGCCTAAGGACGTTTAATCCCAGGTTGGAAAAAATTCGGGGTATTACATTCCCCCTCACGAGGGGGGACTCGCTTCTTTTGAGTGATCTTCGCCCTGGGGCATCCTTCAACAACTCAGCAGCTGTCAGAGCCGCCTTCCTCTTCCGAGAAGCAGACGCCTCGGCCATGCCTGCGTGAGAAATGACTGTGTCAGTAACTAAGTAGGTAAAACTGGGCTCGTCAGAAATGTTGGGACAACTTACTGAAGGACGTGGGCAAGGGTTGTGACTTGCAAAGCTCGGACTAATGAAGATTGTCCGCTGTGATCAAGTTAGTACAGGAGTGAAGCCCCTCCAGCCGTGCCCTAGTCTTCACGATGCGGTTCTTCTGAGCCGAGTCGAGGAGAGGCAGCCTCTTCTGGAAAGCTGCAAAAGGAAACGGAGAAGCTTTACTTCAATTGAAATAAATGGAAATAAAGGCAAAGGCACAGATACTGGTTAAAGTCCGACCTGGTTTTGTGAAGTGGGTCGGAACCCATGTTGTTAAGGTTTCGAGCTCCGTTGCTGGCGCCTCCCATTCGCCTGCCGTCCAGAATCATTTATTTTTTCAGTCCTTGTTGGAGGACGATAGGTTCATCACCAGTCCCGACTCCTTGCTACCTCGGGTCGCGAAGTAGTACCATGGGTCGTTGTTGTCGTGCTTGACCAGGTACAGGCTCATCAGCTCTTCCGGGGTCAGCTCAGGGTTCCCGACTTGTCGCCAGATGATGAAGGCGGAGATCAGCACCCTCCACGCGTTGGGAGTGAATTGCCTCGGAGCCAGCCTGAGGTACGTCGCAACCTTCCGAACGAATGGGTGAAGTGGGAGCCGAAGCCCACACTGCAATGCACGAAGGAATATTGTGACCTCCCCTTTTACAGGAGCACTAACCGTATCCGTAGGCCCAAGGGCCCTTATCTGAACGGAGTTTGGAACTTGAAACTCCGAACGGATCCAATCTATCTGAGATTCCGACAAAACGGAACCTCCCGGGACTACTTCCGCGGTGCGTCCACTCTGAGGCATTTCACTGGCCTCAACAGTGTCGACTTGGAGGGCTCGGGTGGCCTTCTTTTTGCTGGGCTGCTTGGTCTTAGCACCCGTGCCCTTTTGTCTCCTAGGCGGGGGTATAGTGGTACGGTTTCGAAGGGGCCTTTGGAAGCCCCACTTCCTTATTCAGAACTCCCCGGCTCGGAGTCCTCAGCGTACTTGTGCACCATTTCAAGGTCGGAAGACATTATGAAAAGAAGGATGAGGTTCAATGGAGGGGACTCACCGGACGACTACCGAAAATCGCCTTCTACTGGAAAAGGGTGATCGGTCGAAATCGCCCACTGAAAACTTCAAATTCAAACGGAATCGCCTCATCGAAAATCGTCTCGTCCGGTATGCTCTCAAGATTCACAATGCAAAGTAACAGTGAAAATTCGGGGATCCCTTATATAAGCCGTGAAGGGTCTCTACATTAATGGCAAGCCATAATGGCCACAACTGAATCGGCACGAGCCGATCTTCAAGCACATGTGGCCATACCTCGTTGGGGGAGTACTTAGCCGAAGGTACGATTCTGACATCGGATATCGTGCTTCGATATGCGAAGCGACACCCGAGCAGTAGGAGCCGTCACTTACACGCCTCCTCAGACCTGTGTGGCAACCCTTTATAGGCCGGAAGGATATTCAGAATTATAACCGTCGCTACGCGTCGACCAAAGTGACTCGCACGCACGTAATCTTAAGACGTGACGCTTCGAATTCGAAATCCGTCATCATTGCAGTATGGGCGGGGGATCTCTTGCATGAGTACTCTCCAAGTCTGCAAGCAGACTCGAAGAGTAGGGGGCTTCTGTTATGGGGAGATCTGAGCCCACGATAAAATGTCAGTCCGAGTGCCAGTCTAGGCCGACTCACTAACATGACGTCCGAGGCACGACCCGTCAGACCTGATTCGAGCATCACATGACAATAACAAGCAGGAGTCTTTGGCTGAGGTGCAGCTCAGAACAGTTCTGATACTCCGATCGGATGACCTATTATTCGCTAACCGCAGTATGCTCGACACGGCTAGCCTTGCCGACCATAATGGATCCGACCTAACGGGTCAGGTCGGTTACCACTCGACTTAGAGACCGCATCCTTTACTCCATGGTCGGATGAGCCGAGCCGAGCCGAGTAGACGTGTAATAGCATACGCCAAATGTGGTAGTTGCTATAACTGGTCGTGGCCGATAACTTCGCTCGTAGATATGCACTACTCGCCTGATACGCTGCGTGATCAGCAGATTGCGGGCAATATCTCCATGATCCAAGAATCCCCTTGATCGTGCCGAGATTATCGGATCCAGACCATTCTACAGGCAAGTATAAATAGCACACGGCACCATGTTTACAGGTACGTAATAGAAAATGCTCTCTCCTCTACTTCCTACATAGACCCGGATTCCATTGTCCTGACTTAGGCATCGGAGGGTCCTTCGGCTAAGCTAGGGTCACCTTTGCCTATTCTCTTGTTGCAGGTTCTAGAGGGAATACATTGAAGCGAGAGAGACGTGGAGGAAGGGCCGACCGAATTTTGACATCAACAGTACCAATACACGCCCATGACTGAGAAATCATGAAAAATGTTTGCATCTTCTGTTACTATCAAAAGTAGAAAGGGTAGTATACCTATCGGGCCGAGGTTCATCCCGAGTCTAAAAGAACATTATCACGACTCGACCCGACTTAAATTGGGGACGGTTTGGGTGGATGGTGGATCTCTAAGTGTGGGGCCCACTCTGATGCATGCACCTTACATCCACAATGTCCATCTATTTTGAAAGCTTATTTTATTGAATGATTAAAAAAAAAATGGAATACTAAATCTTAGCTGGACCACAACATAGGAAAAATAAGTGATTGAATCCCCACCATTATAAACTTCTTAGAAGTCACCAGAATGCTTATTTCTTATCCAACCTGTTGATAAGGTCAAAAAAAAAAGAGAACTTGGATGAAGAGGCCACGTAAATATCAGCTTGATCTAAAACATTTGTGACCCACAGGAAGTTTTTAAAGGTCGATTACCACCTTTTCCTATATTATGATCCACCTGAGTTTTGGATCTGCTTCCTTTTTGTGCTCATGCCCTAAATTGAGTTTTCAAAACAAATGAACGGTGTGGATGTACGAAAAATGCATGATAGTGGACCCACGGTACGGGATCCCACCCACGAAGCCGCGCCCACGGGATTTGTGAGGATCAGACGACGTGGTCCAGCAGCCTGGGGGACGCGGATTGCGTCCTATCCCCGCCCGTCTCTACTCTGCAGACCCGAGCTGGCAGTTCTGTGGGCTGGCCCACTGTGATGTATCGGTTTATCCACGCCGTCCATCCCTCGTCTCGGATCATTCTAAAGTATAATCACAAAAATGTAACGGATCCAACGCTCAACTGGACCACACCAAATAATAAGCTTTGGTTGCATTAAATGCCAATTGCATCAAATGTAAGGGTAATCTCTGGTGTGGTCTACTTGAGCGTTATACTTTAAAATGATCTTAAGAGAGGAATGGACGGCGTGGATAAGCTGAAACATCACAGTCGGTCGGCCCACAGAACCACCCATTCGGGGCTAGAGACGGGCGGGGCTGGGACGCAATCCGCGTCCCTGCCTGGGAATCGGATTGGTTACTCCACTAGGACCTGGCTGGTGGTCCGTGTTCTGTGGGCCCACGATGATTTATGTATTTCATCCATGCTGTTCATCTATTTGTTTTTAGATCATTTTATAACATGATACCAAAAATGAGGCATATGCGAATCTTAAATGGACCACATTACAGAAAATAGTGTTGAATGAACAACAACCATTAAAAACTTTTCGAGGGCCATAAAAGTTTTGGATCAAGATGAACTTTGTTTTTTCCCTTCATCTGGGTTTGTATGACCTAATCAACAGATTAGATGTCAAATAAACAGTACAGTGGGCTTTTGGAGTATTTTAATGGTGGATATCCAATCACTATTGTTTTCCTGTGGTGTGGTCCACCTGAGATTTATATCTTCTCATTTTTTTGGATCAAGCCCTAAAATGATATGTAAAAATAGATGAACGGCATAGATGAAACACACATATCATGGTGGGGCTCACAGAGCATCGACCATCAGCCACGGGCTGGTGGCAGGGGGAATAGCCAATCCGATTCCAGTAGCCTGCCAGTAGGTGAGATCAGATCCGGGGCCCGAGCCAGGTGGGTCCCGTGCTTCAATCCCGAGGCCCAGCATATACAGCTGTAAAACCCAAAGTCAAACGGTTGAGCTAAGGTAGGGCAACGCACAGAATTGAAGAAAAGCCCAGGTGAAAAGGCTGGCGTTACAGACGTAGCTTTCGAAAGGTGCTCCGTTGGCCCAAAATGATGTATGCAATTTATCCATGCCGTCCATTCATTTTTCTAGATCATTTTAGGTATGAGTCCAAAAAAAGATTGAAGATCCAAATCTCAGATGGACCACACCACAGGAAAATATTAGTGATTGAACAATCATTATTAAAAACTGTGAGGACCCACAGTAATGTTTATTTTCCATCCAAATTGTTTATAAAGTCACGCAGACGTGAATGAAGAGAAACAAAAAAATCAGCTTGATGCAAAAATTTTGTGGCCTCAGTAAGTTTTAATGGTGGGCGTTCAATCACTGCTTTTTCCTGTGGTGTGTTCCAAATTAGATTTTTATATTCGTCATTTTTGGGCTCATGTATTAAAATGATCTGAAAAAATGGATGGACGGAGTGGATAAAACGTATATATAATTGTGGGCCCACAGAGCTCCGTCTTGTAGCTAGACCATGCTGGCAGTGTCAGGATGCAATCCGCGTCCGGTGTTAAGTCGAGGTTAGAAGACGGTTGGGAAAACAATCCCTACAGTCAATGAGAGAAGGGCCTGCATTTACTCTTCTCCGGTAGGAGGACGGTGCAGTAAAGACCACTTCGTTTTGCTATAAATACACTTGCACTTGCACTTGCACCGCAGACATATAGAAACGAGCTTCTCCTTTGCTTTCTTCTCATTTAACTAGCTTCGTAGCAGTTGTTAGTGTTGGTTGAAAAAGCTTTAGTTAGAATGGGAGCGTCCGGTGTCGGCTATTGCACTGTCGTAGCAGTTGTGGCATTCGTTTTGCTAGCCAGTTGCATTGCTGCTGAAGTGAATGGTGGTGTTGGGGATGAGAAGTGCTTGTTTTACGGGCGTAGGCATGGGTTGGTCGGAGGTCTGGGTAATGGAATTTATAGGAGGGGGTTTAGACATGGGAGTTGTGGTAATGGTGGTCACTTGGGAGGAGGTTTTGGTGGTGGCGCCGGCGGTGGGTTAGGAGGAGGTGGGGGACTGGGAGGTGGTGGTGGTTTGGGTGGAGGTGCTGGTGGTGGATTTGGTGGAGGTGCTGGTGGTGGACTTGGCGGTGGTGCTGGTGGTGGTTTGGGTGGAGGTGCTGGTGGTGCTGGTGGTGGTGGCGGTTTGGGTGGAGGAGCTGGTGGTGGAATTGGCGGTGGTGCTGGTGGTGGTTTAGGTGGAGGTGCTGGTGGTGGACTTGGCGGTGGTGCTGGTGGTGGCGGCGGTTTGGGTGGAGGAGCTGGTGGTGGAATTGGCGGTGGTGCTGGTGGTGGACTTGGCGGTGGTGCTGGTGGTGGTTTGGGTGGAGGTGCTGGTGGTGGAGTTGGCGGCGGCGGAGGTGGTGGTTTAGGTGGAGGTGCCGGTGGTGGAGCTGGTGGTGGTGCTGGTGGTGGACTTGGCGGTGGTGGTGGTGCTGGTGGTGGACTTGGTGGTGGGTTTGGTGGTGGTGCTGGAGCAGGTGGAGGAGTCGGTGGTGGGGCAGGTGGAGGTGGTGGGTTTGGTGGGGGTGGCGGTGGAGGCTTAGGCGGCGGTGTAGGTGCTGGTGGTGGTTTTGGTGGTGGCGCTGGTATTGGTGGGGGACTTGGTAGTGGCGGTGGCGGTGGCGGTGGTGGTGGTGGCGGCGGCGGATTTGGTGGTGGTGGCGGCATAGGTGGTGGGTTCGGAGCAGGTGGAGGTTTTGGTGGTGGGGCTGGATTTGGTAGCGGTGGCGGTCACTAACGTTGCATGCTGAAGTAGCCAAAGAAACTTGATAGTTTTGGTGAAAATGAGTCATCTTTTTTGGTGTGAATCTTGACTTGAATGTTTTCATTTTCATATTTACCAGTGAAAGGAATTGCATTGTCTATTTTTAAATTCCTGCAATCTTAGATTAGAGGTATGTTAGCCCACTTGCTGATCACTTCGTCTGGAGGGTTGGATCTGTTAAGGGTCCACATAGGCAGGCACTCGTTAGTCTGGTAGACGCTAATTCCAATTGAACTGTCCAGTTGGATGCTTTTGATTTCGACCATCATATTAATGTCCTAACTAAATCCATATCCATAACTTAGGTGGGCCACACCAAAGGGCATAACGAGGGACATCAGAGAGTGGGATGGCCGCTTTAGAAGCTTAACAGATGGAATGTGGGTCTACCATGTTGTCTATGTGTCATTCAACCCAGTCATGAGGTGGGACTAACTAATGCCATTCCAAGAATGAGGTGGGCTCACGTTTTAAGAGTGATTGTAAAGTGCCCCTTGTGGTGTGTCCCGCCAGAGTTTTTCAAAGTGATGTACAGATTCCATTAGGGGAGGTGCACCAGATGCACGGTTTGGATACTGCAAACCCATCACAGCGAGGTCTCACACGGCTGTTATGTATGTAGTTACAGTAACTGTGAGCACATGTCATCGTTCCCTTGCATGCAATGCTCTTGATGAAGAGTTTGAAAAACTGACGTGGGGTTTCAGTTAAGGGCGCGGATTAGATGAAGCAGAGGCAACAGCTTAGTGGAAAGGTACTGATTGTGGGTCCCACCTCCATGTATGTGTTGTATATCCATGCCTTCCATCCATTTTACTAGCTCATTTTAAAACATGGTCCCAGAAATGAGACGGGCCTAAATATGAGATGGGATCGCACCACAGGAAAATAATGGTGATTGAGCGTCCACACTCATGTTTATTTTCCATCCAACCTATTGATAAAGTGACGCAGATATGGAAGAAGGGTAAACGGAAGTAGAAGCTTGATCAAAAACTTGTGGCCTCTAAGAAGTTTTTAATGGTAGGAATTCAATCTTTACTGTGTGGTCCACCTGAGATTTGGATCTGCATTATTTTTAGGGCCATTTCCTAAAATTAGATGGAAAAACCGATAAGCTGTGTGGATACACAATATATACATTGTGGTGGGTCCCCCTGTCTAGGCCTCACCAGCTAAGCTGGTACCCCTGCCTCACCTAATCAGCACCCTTCAGTTTATACTTAGTACAAGTGGAGCCCATTGCTCAGTGGTTCCCACTGTTGATAAAATGGGTCTACTCCAGATGGCCCATTCGCAAAAATCCTCTGATGAAAATTCCTAACCCTTCAACAACGGACTCGCAAATAGACTCTTTGGAAAGAAAATATAGCTCGGGTTCACATCAAACTTGTAGATAGCTAAATATTCTATTTCAATGCAATCGGTCGGATTTTGAGTGCATGTGCCAGCCATGGTGAGGCTCATAAACCATTTGTAACTGTCCCATCAGTTGGCTGATGCCGCATCCAAGTGGAATACATGTTTCAACTTCCAAGAACGAGAAATGCTAAGGCAATTACAGTGAGCTGCTTGTGCCAATTTTGCATGTATGTGTGGAGTACTACACACTGGTGACAAATGTATGGTTAGAGTAGATCATACGTTAACAGACCAACGACCTATTTGCAATGTTAAAATTTGGGTTACTGCTATTAGTTGCCCCACCAAGACACAATACGAGAAAAATGTCCTTTACCAGGGTCAAGAGCGCCGGGAAAGTTAAAATAGGACAGGTAAAACTTTTCATGGCCCTTGGGTAAAAACACCTGAAAAGGGGTGTGTCAGCAAAGGATTCACTGACGGCCATACTCCTTTCCTGGCGCTTTTATCAATCTTGATAGAGTAAACTTTTCCGGCTGTCCTTGTCCTTTTTCCAGCATCTCTGTTAGCCGCCGGGAATCCCTGCTAAAGTGTTTTAAAAAGCAAAAGCACCAGTAAACGTCTGTGAAACACCATGCAACCACAGGCACATCCATGAGAAAATGTTAGGAAAACCTGCATATACGTGCCTCTATAGATGCTAAGGCATGGTAAAAATATTTTTTAATGTATATTTCTTAGATTATGTATTTTTTTTAAAAAAATATATTTGAAACTTAAAGAATATTGCACAATACAATTAAAAATAAATATTAAATATAATTTTTATTATTTTGTAATAAAAAATATATAATATTTAATTATAACAATAATTTAAAAATGGTCCAAATACATGAAAAAAATACCATATGGCCTTCATTCGTCTCTACCTATAATCTGCAAAGCAAAATAATGAAAAGAAATTAATTACATCTCAACCATTTCTTATGAATAAGAGTATCATCGAAGATAAGGTAATTCCTTAAAATTTCAAGTTCCAGCTTAATTTACAAGTCAGCAACTCATCAAAGCCTTTGTATTTAGAAAATGTATCTGAGTGGGCAGCTAGCCAAAGTATGGCCATTGCCATGTGGTGACCGACACCTTGGGTAACACTCATCATCTATTTTTACTTTGGCTTTGGAGGGAGGCTCATCTTATACATGTGGACAGCTTTGGTCCTCCAATGTTATTTTGTTGTCTTATTTTTTCTTTAATTTGAGCTTTGGAATAGGCTTGGACTAAAATGGGTTTATATATTTGGCTTAACAAGGTGAGTTGGTTGGGCAGACTGTGTAGTCTAACTGGGTAAGCTAACTCAAGGATTAACTCTATACTATCGAAAAAATAGCAAAGGCTATGGTCCATGCTAGCTCTTGGTTATGAATAAAAACCATAGCTAAATTACTACGGCTTAAAACCGTAGCTAAATCCTATTTCCACCACTCTAGCTCTACGTATGACAGCCCATAAGAGACTCTACGAGACCCATTAAAATGTATGTACTCCATCTAATACGTTTATCTGTTTTTAAATATCATTTTATGTAAAAGCCTAAAAAAGGAAGTATATTGAAGGTTCAAGTGGACCACACAGTAGGAAACAATGGAGATTAAATTTGTACCATTGATTGTTGGTGTGGTTTAATTGGACCTTCGATTTGCCTATTTCTTAGGGTAATTCTCTATAAAATAATTACAAAATTAATTGATGGAGTGGATACAGCAAATACATCACGATGGACCCCACAAAGCAGTTGATAGGACCGTCCGTCCCCTACACGTTAGAAGCGTGCGAACGTTGAGGTGAAGTGAGGAATAGCACAAAAGCTACGGTCTAAAGGATTTTAGCTACGGTCGAAAGCTGTAGAGGTTAAAAATGCACAAATACTCAACCTGCGTGTCCATGTCTCTCATTCTCCCTCTCACAGACTGAAATTTTCATCTCCCTCCCACTCGTGAGATAAAAAATCTAAACCATCCCCTCTCTCTCAATCTCCCACGCGTCCCTTTCTCTCTCTCGATCTCTCCTCTCTCACGAATACTCCCCTCTCATGAACCCATCTTCTCTCCCCAGCCACCCCCTCTCTCAAAATCTCATGAAGACTCCCCTCTCACGACATAATCCGCGTCCAATTTAGGTACATAAGACTGATTATTTTCTTTTTTCTCTTTTAAATATTCAGATTTCTTTTTTTTTTTTTTGTGGAATTAGATTGGGGGTTTGAGGGGGTATTGATTAGATTGATTGGGGGTTTGAGGGGTTTCAGAGATTCGGGTATACTTTGACTTATGTTTCTGATTTTTGTTCTTTATAGTTTGGATTGAAAAAATAATGACCTGTTTTTCAATCCTTGTATGTAACTATTAGTTTCTGTCTGTTTGTGCATTCATCCCTTGGGAAAACAAATCTTAAGTATATATAATGAAAATGGTGTTTAATCACATGGTCGAGAGTGGGTTCGAACCGGATCAGTATTCGAGGAACAAAATGTTCTTGATGCATGTGAAGTGCGGGATGATGATTGATGCCCACCGGCTGTTCGATAAAATGCCTGAAAGGAACTTGGTGTCTTGGAACACCATTATAGGAGGGCTGGTTAACTGAGATGATTTTGTTTTTAAGGTTATTCTCACTCGCTCTCTCAGATGATTTTGTTTTTATTTTTTTAGTAGATTCATTGATTCATAGGTATGATTTCTTCGAACTGATAATCAGCAGTTCTTGAGGTCTGCTAACTTTGGTGATTTTTCTACTCGAAATTTTCAGTGAATAGTTTTAGTAATTTCACAACCTTGAATACCGAATGGTTGAGCTGTCTATCAGGTGGGCCCCACTATGGGATCTCCTTTGTCTGAAAATCAGGTTTTTCCATCTATCAGGAGGATGAAAGTAAAATGAAGAAACAGACTAAAGTTATCTTGAACAAGTTTCTTTTTTCGCGGTTGATTTGTTCCATTTGATCTGGCCCTCTGGATGATTAGGCCATATTATCTTTTTGCCAAAGCATCCACACGCTGGAGTCCAGCTGATGGATATCTTGTATGTTCTGCAATCTTGCCACATGGCACATTTGATAGTGTGGATTGTGTTCAAGCTATTCATTGTGTAGAATTGACAAATCACTTCAATGTGATTTAGAGTAATTTGAGTTGATTCTGATTGTGCAAAAGTTGTAATTTGTTGATAGTTGCATAAAAGGATTCATAGAAGTTGTAATTTGTTGATTCGAGCATCCTCTCTTAACATATTAACTGAACTGATTTGATGCCGGTACAAGTGCTAGCATATTCACCTGCTACCTGTAGCTGCATGTAGGCACAGAAAACAAAGATTGCCAGCTGGGCATCAGCTTTATCACTTTTGTAAGGTGTTGAGGTTATTTGTTCCAATGCAAACTAGTAAATATGCAGAATTCTGATTGTCATTTTGTTTTTTTGCAAATGCCAAACTGCTTTATGATTTTCAATTACATTATTTACTAATCACTAGAATGCATGATTTTCATTTATTTTGGTAATGGTTAAGTGAGATGGAATTCCTATTCCTAATCACACTCTTTGATAAATTCTAGCTAGTATGAAAATCATAATATAAACATGATTTTCTCTTTTCATTCCATGTTATTTCCTCTCTCTCTGGTTTTTTTTTTTTTTTTGTTTTTTTTGTTTTTTTAAACAATGTCATTTACCTCTTCGCAGCATGTTATGTCAGAACCCTTTGAGCCATCACCTTTCATGCCTCCTGTTACCAAGGGGTTTGATAACGACTTTGATGCAACGACTAGCAGGCAACAAAGAAGCCAGGCTGTTGCCTTAGTTAGATCATCAACTAGTGAAAAAGAGGCCGGTTCGAAGGAGAGCAACCTGGTGAAGATTAGATAAAAGTTGTGGTATGTTGCTTCCATTCTTTACTACCAGCCACTCACCATCTGAGATGTTTGTCTGCTAAGCATGGGTAAATGTTTTGATCCAGAAAACTTGGTGGTGCTCATATGCTACCTACTTGCTAAATTTTTATTGGGATCCATTGTATTGACACTTAACATCATCGATTCATACAAGAAAGCAATCTTGATTTTGAATTAACTCTTGAAATCATGGATTTTTTCTTTGTGCATCATAGCTTTTATATGCATTGCATCCATCACAAACTGTAATGCCAACTCATTGGTGGTTTTTTTATGTTTTGAATATTTGAGAGTGCATGCCAAATTTATTGAAATTGTCATTTGTGAGCAAAATCTAATCTGTTGTGCATGCAACTGTTCCGCTGATGCAAGCTAAAGTTGTTGCTGCTCCTGCTTATTCAGAATCCCAATGATTTCTGCATGTTGTTTCAGTTTGCATGCCAGGTTTGAAAAAGGCCTTTGAACAAGGAGTTGTCTCGAAAAGACGAGGATATTGTAATCGTCTATGATAATGCATACTTAACTGTTCATGAGCCAAAGCTAAAGGTTTGATTGTTTATCTGCTGCTTCATAATGCTGTGTTGAATTATTTATGTCTCTCCTTTTTACGGTCTCTGATAAATCCTGTTTGTACTTGCAGTGTTCTACTTAACATGTTATATCTATAAAGATGTGCACACTTTTTTCCTTCTGATCAATGCTCACTCTCTGCCAGTATTCATGACATATTGCATAGATTTGATATGCTTAAATCTATATATTTACATGTTGACAATAATATTGCTTTCTGGCTTCATTTGTAGAGACTTTATTTATTTATAGAAATATTCCTTGCTATGTCTTTTCTACTCCTGTTTCTACATATCTTCCTAAGCATCTTAGCAAACCCAAGTTCAATCCTCGCTGCTTTATGTGATGTGGTCTATTTGAGCACTTGATGTGCGTCAATTTTCTAGAATCTATAGGTGTAAATGATCTCCTACAACCAGTTGTAGTTTAGCTAATGAAATCCGTCTCTTGTGCCAATGTGGTGTTTGATAAAGGCGCTCAATATTTAAGATTTCATCAATCGATGAAGAACAATTTTGATGATGATAAAGAGCATTTTTTTCATCTATGTATGAAGTAAATTTGATGTATAAATTATAGGTTTTTTTTTTTTTTTTTTTTTTATGTTTGATTTTTTATTACATGGAAATTAAGCTGAAAATCGAGAAAGGGTTTGGTTTTTGGGCTGCACATGTGATATAAATCATTTTTTAATATTATATTATAAGCTTTTAATTTGAATTTAATGCTAAAATCTTGGGTTTGTTCTTTCTTTTGTTTAATTTTGTTAGCCAGGAATTGAAGTTTTAAACCAAGAAAAGGTCTGATTTTTAGATTGCATGTGTCAGAGCTTGTGGTTTATTTATTTATTTTTCTAAGGTTTGAATTTGATATTGGAATCAATGTTTTTTTTTTTTCTAGTTGTTTTACTATTGGAGTTCGGATCGTTGAGTGCTAGTGGAATTGCAAATGCATCCAATTCTGTGACTAGCAGATCTAAATAGGATGGAGGCCATGTTCTGATAATCTGTTACAAAGCCAGGATGGTGCTGACTACCATATGTACATTTTCAGAGATGAATATGGTGATAATATCTAGATTATAATTGGAGATGACTTGATACATGCGGATGCACGCTGTTGTATCGGAAGGTTGAAGTGGCTTGCCTATGCTATCTTCGGCTTTGTGAGTTGAAGAGATCTATTGTTTCTAGCAGCAAGGCAAAAATTTTGGGATGCAGATCTCAGTCTGGTATAATCCTTCATTTTTATGCTGGGGCCCTGATAAATATGCCTGCTTTATAGGTGATCAATGAGATGGAGATTGGTGGCTTTCCAAATAAATTGTTTGGCGAGTGCTACTGATTGGCAGGGATTGGCAAGCAATCAATTTATCATGAAACTTACTCTCTTTCTTGTTTACAATTTTTGCACTACTAATTATTTACCTTTCTTGATATAATTCCAAATGATAACTATTACAAGTTAGCATAGAGTAGTGCAATTTTTTCTCTTTGAAATGAACAATAGAAAAAAAAAAAAAAGGTTCACTTGTTTGGTAACTATCCAACATGGAATGGTGATATTTTTGGAGAAGTGGAAAAAAAAAAAAAAAAAAAAGAGGAAAGAAAAAACAGTTTCACTCTTTCCTTCTAGTATATCATCATAGGATTACCAATAACATAAATGGCCACTATACTTATTTTGGAATTTGGGTAGAAATTTCATAGGACGAAGTTCATTATCAGGCAAGAGTATTTACGATAGTCCACCTCATGCTAGGGAAAATTTTCTGAGTTAACCACCAGTGTTGTGTACATGAGAATTTTTTACTGCACTAGTTTTTTTTTTTTTTTTTTTTAAACATTTTATTCTGATATGCTTAATTTTGATTGTTTCAGGTTTCCTTTTTGCTTGCATTACTCCTATCCTTATTACATGGATATATTCAGAGATTCTAGAGTATAATAGATCTTCATCTCCTCCCAAAGTGTAAGTTGTTTAATTGAAATGAAGACTTCATGACTTTTTTAGCTGTACTTCGAGCGATAGCAGTCAGAGGATTTTCTAGTTGGGTATGGACTGTTGGATTAGTTGTCAATTTACAGGCTACCAATTAGACGTTTAAGATTGTTCTGTGGATGAGGTCTTTTTGGG
Organism: Magnolia kwangsiensis; assembly: GCA_037074715.1. NCBI lineage: Eukaryota > Viridiplantae > Streptophyta > Magnoliopsida > Magnoliales > Magnoliaceae > Magnolia > Magnolia kwangsiensis. The sequence continues at coordinate 35,785,578 of CM073573.1, forward strand.
CATGGCCCACCCATAATGGGTACAGTTGCTGAGTTGAAGAACAGGTTTTGGCTAGGAAAGATGATTTGTAGATTTCATCTTTAGGGGTTGTTTGGCTGCAATTATTCAAATTCATTATGAGAAGAATATGGCCAAATTGTGACTGGCGCCATTTTAATTCGTTCTAGTTCCATGGGCTTTTAAGTTGGCCAGTTGGACTTGGACTGACAATAATTTCAATTTGAGTGGCTAGCCTCACTGGTGTCATATACTCATTGAATCGAACTATTGCAATTCAATTTTGGGTGAGCATCCAAACACGGCCTTAACTGTTAGGACGTGGAGTCCAATATTAGTTTTCTTCCCCCATGCTTATTACATTTCTTTTCCTTTTTCTCTATGGGTTTTGTATCATTTGCTCAATTAGATTTTGGGATTTCTAGTTTTGTGTGTGTGTGTGTATGTGCGTGTGTTCGTTCTTAGATTCATAGGAAAAGCCACTTGGTGTGCATGAGGTGATTGGACATAATGTAGAGAATGGTTATGAAGGAAAATTATTTTCCTTTTATGTTTTCTCTGTTGGCTTCTTCATGTATGAATGTTGTGAAATATTTGGATGATGTTTTCAAATGAGAGCATGAGGATGTGTGTATTTTTTATTATTCAAATGAGAGTTTAGTTGATCTAGTGGGGAGGTACAAAATTTCGTTGATCTAGACGGGAGTGAGCGTACATCTCATGCATTATCAGATAAGAACTGCTCATCAAGTGAAATCTGTACTAAAGTACTTCCTTGATGTATTGTAACAGGATATGTTGGGAGTCAAGCCATCAGATCAGGTCCTTTTCAATGACCTAAAATGTTTGCATCTTTTCCTTTGAATATAGGCAGTCTGCTTAACCACTGAATATATAAGGGCTTTGAATAATCCGGAGGTTAGAATATTCCAACAGAAGAGTTTTTATTTTTATTTTTGCTACCCACATTCAAAATTAGACCATCACACAAACAGTTTTAATCAATGAAAGGTGTCCCAGATCCAAAGGATTAAAAGCCCCAACTTATCATACGTGTGTTCTTGAAGAATTAGTATTCAACCTTGGCGGTACACCAAACAAATATATTCCTTTATTGGAGGAATTGCTATAAATTTCCCTTTAAGATGGCATTTTATTGTTTGAACACTTTTGATTTGCTGAAGCAATGGCAGTTTCTTATCATATCGTACCCAATGGATTTTGATGTATGGTTGCATGTATCTTCTTTCATACACTGCATATAGTGTCATTTGCTGTGATATTGTTGGCTTAGAGAAACTAAGCATTGGGATGGTTCCTCCATGTGGGTGCTTTACACAGGACCTTTTCTATGTGTCGATGTTTGCTTGTCTTGAAATTGCCCCTCCATGACCTTTTTTTATGAATTCCTAGGTGATAATTTGGGGTAGAAATATTGCTTCTTCTGCCAAAGACTTGGTTACAAATCCTTTCTTAAAAAGCTAGGCAGTTCATATGAACTTGGAATCTTTGTTTTTATGAAATAATTTTTATTTTCTTTTTAGTTGAAGTCATCAACCTGATCTTTTTAATTGGTTTGATTATTAGAATCCCCTCAAATGGAGTTCAAACTAGCAACATATTAAGGTATGTCCCTTTCGTAGTTTTTGTCATGTCATAGTTTAAGTATGTGAACTGTAATTTGTAACGAATTCCTGCCTGTTGAGTTTTCTCTTTGATAGAGTGAAGAAGAAGAGTGTGGATTTCATTTCCCGTTCTTCTTTATACTTGGAAGTTGTGTTTAATATTGCTCAAGTCATTGCGGTATAACCCATGTATTAAGGATTTTTCATGTTTAATATGGCGTTTTGTGCTAGTGGTGATGTTCTAAATATGGCCCATTTCGTAATCACCAGTAGATGTCTCTTTTCTAGCCTGTGACAAATCCTTTAATGATAAGATATAATACATTGCAATATATTTTATTTGGTGATATTAGGTCAATGTACCGAACGTTTTATGAAACTCAGTTTTGGATCTTTGTTTGATGATTTTTACTCAATTGCTATGGACTACTTTTATTTTTTGGAGAATTGAGCATTGTTAGTGACAATTGTAATGCTTGGTTTTTTAATTAATCAAATCATGGGAGCTAATGATTCAGGATGTTTGTCAGGCAGGTACACGGTGAAAGAAACACGGCTAAATCTATCTTTAGTCTCAGTTTTGCCTCAATTACCTAAATTGAGACTACAACTCCCGTGGTTAAAGGCTTTAACCTCGGTTGTTGAGAACCGAGGTTAAAAATAGATTTAGCTTCAATTGGAGCCAACTAAGGCTAAAATTTAGATTTAGTCTCGATTGTAAATAATGGAGGCTTAAATTTTGATTTAGCCTCATTTTGAAAAAACTGATGCTAAAAAGGTTCTTTTAGCCTCACTTGAAGAACCAAGGCTATAAAAGTCATTTTAGCCTCGGTTGCTAAAACTGAGGCTAAAGCCTTTAGCCACGGGGGTTTCAACCTCGGTTTGGATAACTAGGGCAAAACCGAGGCTAAAGGCTTTAGCTACTGTTTTGAACCTTTTTAGCTACTGTTTTGAACCGAAGCTAAAGCCCCTTTTCCTTCAGGTAAAGTAACTCTAAAATTCAAATGTAGTAACATCCATATGCATCCAAATCAGAGACATCCCACCTTCCACCACAAATTTGAAGATCATTGGAAGGCCAAGCCTTCCTTTTGGATTTTTGTTTTGAGTTGATGATACATCTTAAGATGTAGTGGCATAATTAGTGATTTAGGGCAGGTTTGTGTCTGTCAAAGATGTTGGAGCATTTTTCCATGTTCCAAGTTTTTTCATCAATGTATGTGTGTAACTGATAAAATAAACATGCATGTGTATGTGAAGGTGTTGTTTCTTACTATCTTGTGGTGGATGATAGTGTCCATGGCCGAAAGAAGATCATGAGCTCAAGTTGAAGGACTCCAAGATGCTTCTCTTTGGTGAGAAACCAGTTACTATCTTCAGTGTTAGGTATTTGAACTTCACATCTCGTGTGTTTCGGGGCATAGCTTTTTCATATGACTACATTGTTTGTATGATGAAATTGATTTTCAGCCATGTGCAGTAAGCTTTCAGATCAAAGCAAAGCTGAGAATAGGGTGTTAGTTGATGGAAAATTGATAACCAGAAGAGGCACATCCATGAAGTTCTCGCTTGCGATTGTCTAGAAGCTATTTGGCTACGAGAAGGCATTGTATCTTGCTGTCAATGAGAACTTTAAATAGACATATAACTATTATGTTGGTATTGTACTTTGAAAATGGATTAAAATGAATGAATGAATGATTTAGCCATGAACTATTTATCTGTATTAGCTTATATGAGTTGATCTATTAGGGCATGTACTACAATGGTAACGGATACCATTATTATATATATTTTTAAAAAAAGGCAGTAGCTACGGCTATTAACCATAGCCTTGTATCTAGAAACCGTAGCTGCTACTAGTGTCAGCCTATTGCTACGGTTATCGTTGTACCTATTGCTACACAATAATTCGTAGCTGTATGTCCTTTACAGCTACGGATTTAATCTATAGCTATTACATCTATGGCTATGGATTAAATCCATAGCTATAGCTTTAAGACCAGTGGCTACGGTACAAATGGCTATGGCCGCGTTATGGACTTTAACAGCGTTAAAATGTCTTTAGCTACGCCTTTTATCCGTAGCCTTTTCCCGGTTTTCTGATAGTGCTATGAGTTAAGTATTATCTGAGTTTGAGACCATGTTTAGGGTTTTGTCAGGTTATTGCAACGGAGTAAAACGAGTTTAGATGTTGGTTCCTATGGTTCTAGGATTTCTAAGGTTTGGAATTGGATTAGAGTTTCACTTAGGGTTAAAGGTATGAATTAAGATTTAAGGTTTGGATTAGGATTGAGAGCATGGATTAAGGTTTATGGTATGGATTAGAGTTTCTATTCAATCTTTATCAAGCATTTTAGCCCGAGGTGGGATGTCTACACCCATTGAAATATATATTTAAACAAACAATAATGAAATTTTAAGCTTTGGGTGGGCCACAAGCATAAGATTACAAATGATTCACTGGCCAATATTTTTAACCATCCATTTATACGTTTCGAAAATTTAGATACCGTATTGATGTGATTTTAGCAATGTATTTAGTGATTAGATTGTTTTGAGCTATCATTTTAGCAACGCCTTAGATTTCAAAATATATTAGGAATCCCAGGAGAATCTTTTGCAAATATTCACTTAAACAGATTGTGAATACACAAGCTGCGGGCCCACCATGATGTTTGTTCGACATACTCCATCAATTGTAACACATCATGTTAGGACCGTGGGACATACCACAGGGAACAATGGCATTGGGGATGCCAACCATAGAAACCTTAGGTCATCCTGTTGTTTATATATTATCCTGTCCGTTCATCAGTTCAGCTCACGAGAATTAGGAATCGGACCAAAAGTCAGCTTGATCCAAAACTAATGTGGGCCACTCGGCGTGAATTTAGCAACTTTGGGCCCGTTTTTACGTCTTTCACCTCATGTGGTCCACCTATAATCTGGATCTCTTTGATTTTTGTTATGTCCGGTGAACATGAGGTAAAACAAGTGATGGACCGAGGGGATGTGATACACATCATTGTTGGCGCCCAGGAGCTCAGATGGCGCTGTAGATGATTCCGGTCCGTGGTTCATGAATTCATTTAAACGGGAGTAAAAGCGCTTATGGTAAAAATCAAGGGTATTAGATATGAATTTCCACAGTAACCTTGGATATGGTGGGTCTTTAGCAGTTGGATCCGTTTCATATTTCAATGATCCAAACCGTTCATACGGTATAACTCAGCTTAGAAGGAATATAGTCCAAAAACCAAACTCATATATTGGATTATTCAACCATTCATAATTTGACTTTTTCTTTTAAAAAAAAAAAAAATTTTAAAAAATTTTGAGTATGACGAACGGTCTACTTAACTTCTCAACAATCAAATGATTTAGTTATTCTAATCTGAAAATTTATTTGAGTATCCGCCATCCATGGCGAGGTCCATCATATGAACAGTTTGGGTTAATAAAGAAAAGCTCAGATAAAATAGATGAAGACCCTGTGCATCAATGCACTACTTTACATAATTAGCATGGAAGCACGATCTGGGAGGATATCTAATATCTATGGTCTAAATCAACTATAAAAAGGCACCAAAGCCAACCTTTTACTCCGTAGAATCTTTTTTTCTTTTTTTTTTTAAAACGAAAAAAAGAAAGAAAGAAAGAAAAAGATGGCTGTGAAGGGGCCAATAGCAATACTTTCATGGCTATTTTGGTAGTCACCTTGGTCCTATCTGCAATTAATGCTCTCTCTCTCTCTCTCTCTCTCTCTCTCTCTCTCATCTACTCCTATGTGTGCGTTTCAATTAACAAAGTGGGTCTCATTAACCGGGCTCTCAATGGGTCAGTTTAAGTTCCATAGTATTCTTAACTGACCTAACTGGGTTCAGGTCTTGGTTGGTTTTAGTCTCATTCTCGAAGATCATGACCCAGATTTGATCATGTCTGGGTATGCGTCAGGTCTCTGGATCTGAGTTTTAATTTGGGTTCAGGACAAAATGGCTCATTCAAATTGTAGGGCCCACCTGAACTAATGGAACCAAACCCAAACCTGACGTGACGGTAATTCATGCTAGTTGAAATTATTAGACTGGGACCCAAAATCCGATTAGACTAGGTCCAAGAAGGTGAAATCTGGACCTGACCTGATTTCTTGATGGTCTGAAAATGGGATCAGGATCTGTAAAATCGGGTGGGGTCCATCAGGTACCCATTGACAGCCCTAGTCCTGTAAACCTAAAGATTTATCTGTTGTGTCCCATTGATGAATTTTCCTGCACAAGCTTCTACTTTCTGCAGGACAATTCTAACGTTTGTGCCCTTCAGTTGAAGCTTTTTTTTTTTTTTTTTCTTGGGTAATAACACAAAAAAGCATTTAAGAAGAAAATGGTCCACATTCTAGGATCATGACCAACATTTTAGGATCTTCCAATCGGAGAGATTATGGGGACATCAGCCATCCATGGTGGTCCTCAACTAATTGTTTGGCTTATAGAACCGTGGGTCCTAAAAAAAAAAAGAAAAATTCAAAATCATATTTATTATCTTGAGTATAGATCTGATGGGCCAAGTGTGTAGGAACCTTTCCATGCATATAGTTTCATTTAGACTGGTTAGCATCCACATCATCTATGTGAACCGTCTATTCATAGGCTGCCTCGAAAAATTCATACTAATCAGATAATCCAAACAGCCAAGTTCGTAGCATGTAAAATAGGTGTGAAAGATTGTTCGCCCATTCCATTAACATGGACCGCTGGTTGAACATTTTTTCTTTCTTTTAAAAAAAAAATTATTTTTCTTCTTCTATCTTTGAAATTTTAATTGTCTTTTAAATCATCCTGAGCGCTAGTGAATTTTTGGGATGTTTACAAAACATACAGAGATGTAAGGATGCCGATTGTCTACTGACACTGCCAGTAGCGACTTTGTACTGAAAGGTGCTCTGTGGGCCCTACCATTATGTATGTGCTTTTATCAATGCTGTCCATTAATTTCTCAGTATCATTTTATGGCATTAGCCAAAAAATTGAGGCAGTTTGAAATCTCAGGAAACAGCCAGGGTTTAATGCTCATTATTAAAAACTTCCTGGAGGCCCCAAAGTTTAAGAACAAGATAATATTTATATTTTCCCTTCATCCACCCTAATCAACAGCTTGGATTGAAAATAAACATTACAGTGGGCATTAGAAATAAGATAGATCTAAGTATGCAAAAAGCTGTGGGGGATTGAACATCTACCATTGAAACCCTTTTTGGGGTCATAGAAGTTTTGGATCAATATGAAATTTGTTTTTCCTCTTAATTCAGATCTTTGTAACCTTATGAACAGATTAGATGGAAAATAAATGTTATGGTGGGCCCTACAAATTGTTTAATGGTGAAAATCATTATCTCCACTGCTATTTGTAGTGTGGTCCAGATGATCTTTGGATATATGATTCATTTTTTGGATACTGCTCTAATGATCCTTAGAAATAGATGAACAGTGTAGATATAATAAATACATCACTGTGGGGCCCACGTAACTTTGATCTCCTTTGAACCGTTCGTACAAGAGCTCGAGGAGCGTTACCCAGAGCAGCTATATATCTAGTGTGTGGTACACCAGCCAATCCGCTTCCAATAATCTTAGGGTATGAGGTCATACTAGAGAGGTCGCTGCAGTGTCCGTATGTAATCCATGAGGATGATAGAGCATCAAACATCTCACGAAAAAAATATAATAAAAATAATTTCCATGTTTTTTAGCCACATATGGCTCACCTCCAAGTTTGGCCTGGCCTGAATTTTCAGCTAATAACTGATCATTCTATTTTTGGACCTGTTCCCATGCTTTGCTTGACATGTCATGAGCCTCCATTTCTCATGGCATCTGGACTTGACCCGCATGATATGGGTCCACTGCCGAATTGGGCCGTCTTGAACTGTCTTTTTTCTTTTTTAAGCAATGATGAATTTCTACTAATACAAGTATTCCCATTGTGCAGTCCAACATGTGAATGGCGATGTAGACTGCATTGGGGAATGCGCCGACTACACTGAACCCTGCTCATCCGTCTGCAAGGAACGGGGCTTCCCCCACGGCGGCTCGTGTCTTTTTTTCTAATAAAATTCACTGTTGTTGCCAGAAAGCCTGATAAGAATTTCGTTCTGATGGTGAAGATTCAAGATTATTACTATTTAAATAAGGCAATGTTGCCAGTTTACAATTTATAAGAATGTTTATTTGATTAAATAAGGCAATGTTGCCAGTTTACAATTTATAAGAATGTTTATTTGATTTTATTTCCAATGGTTAGCTATCCATCTTGTTTTTGAACTTTCAGATATAGGAGAAATGATTACAGCGCGTGAATGCGACCTCTCGCCTAGAACCCTTTCTTTCCTGATGGAATATCCGAACCATGCAGAGGAGTACTGGGCTGCACCTTGATTATCAACCAGTGCGAAGAGCACGGAATTAAAGATTATACATTGGGTTGGACACAATGTCGAAATCATAGAGGGCCAACACTGCATAGGCCGGACCCATTGAATGTATTGATCTGATTTCATGCCAAGCCATCTTCATGGTGGTCCCCACTTATTGAAAAGATTAGGTTCATTGAATGGGAAAATGTTTTGTGGAAGAAAAGGGCTTCTTTTTTTCTTTTTTCTTTTTGTGTTAAAGGATCTATGATATATAAAGCAAAATCTTTTTACAGCGAAAAATTCGAACCGGCCCATGATTAAAGCCCACCTATTGTAGGAGACTAATGGAAAACTCAAAGCCCAAACGGGGCAGCAAATATTAGTGCATTCGGAGGCTACCCAGCCTGGTTCTAGTCTAAGAATAGAAGACCTTGAATTTGGTGGGGAGATCTTCCATCACGTGGAAAAGCCAATCCACTTGGCCTGCATTCTCCAAATGAGCCAGCTCATCAACAAGGTAGTTTGCCTCTCTGCGACATTGGCAAAACGAACTTCGATAGAAAGAGCGAGAGCCTTGATTCTGGTCATCCGGTGCCACATGGTCCAAGAGAGGGACGAATTATATGAGAGAGCTTATACGACTGACATGGAGTCGTTGGCCACCTCCACTTTGTTGAGACCGAGTCTCACGCACGTGTTGAGCCCATCCAGTATTGCTCTAATTTCAGCCCGCATATTAGACCCAAGGCCATAAGCATGCGAGCGAATTAGGTGTGCCTCCAGCCTCACACAAAACAGTACAGCCGTGACATGGGGCTCATCTTGATATATGTATTGTATATCCACTTTGTCCATCCATTTTTCCGGATCATTTTACATCATGAACCCAAAAATGAGGCAGTTACAATCTCAGATGGACCACACCACATGAAACAGCGACAATTGGATCTGCTTCATTTTTGGGCCCGTGGCCTAAAATAAGCTGGCAAAATGGATGGGCGGAGTGAATATAGAATACATACATCATTCATGGGCCCCATTGTGAGGGCAGAACCATGTTGGGTGATGCCGAGGCTACAGCTAATCCGCTCCTTTCATTATGAACCCAAAAATGAAGCAGTCGGGAATTTATAGTTTTTCATTCCTAATTGAAAAGTGGGGTTAGTTTTTTGAAGAAATGTTGAGGAATGGAATTTGTGGAGTATGAAAATACCACTAAAATGTGAGCCAAACTTAAATTTTTTTTAAAGGGAGTTAAAAGGTATGCTTGGTTGCACAAATTTCATGAACTTTCTTTCATACTATGAGCCTTAGGTATTTCCCTTTCTCATGATGCGTATGCCATGGCATGATAATGTGGGTTGGGTTTGGGTCTAGCATGTAAGGCATGATGATTTTTCTGGTTGGGCTTTGGCTTGGGCAATTGTAGCCCAACTTAGCTCAAGTTGGGGGCACTGAATTTTGATTGGTGAGAATTAAGTTATCAATGGTGGTCTATCGATTTATCTATTACATTATTTGGCTTAGAAAATAGTCAGGAAAACACATTGAGAGTCCAAACCTCTATCTTCCCTCTTCCCTTGAAATCCAACCACCTTTAACAAGGCTTTCAAGTTAATTCACATGCAGTCCAAATTTGAATCCCCACCATTAAAAACTTTTTATGGACCACATAAGTTTTAGATTATGTTGATATCTGTGTTTTACTATATATATATATATATATATATATATATATATATATATATATATATATATATATATATATATATATATATTAACATGTTGGATGGCTAATAAACATACTATGAGCCTTACAAAGTTTTTAGTGGTAGACAATTAATCACCAGTATTTACTTTTCTTCAACATAACATTTTATCCGTGCATATTTATCATAATTTAATTATACACGTCGAATTTTTGCCCTTAGATAATTGTAAAAATGACCTAATTGACAAATGAGCCCCTTAATCGTAGATTTTAGTATCCATCGAGTGACGAAAGCTTGTGAGTAGTCATAATAAGATATTTCCCTTCATATGAATGACTTGAATTTTTCATCATATAGACCAAATGTGAAATATGAAAACTCATAGATTTTTTCCTTACGCGCTAAGTTATCCGTTTAAGGCTTGCTAACTCTTTCTAAATCTGGAGCTTCCAATTAACCCACTTTACACCATCAATCGCAATTCAAATTTGGACCACACTTTGGCCTCATATGACTATAATATCATACAAAATTTAGACCCTAATCTATGATCCTATACCATTGAATGATGACCGCCTTGACTCCAATTCCCTATACCGTTGAATGATGATCGCCTTGACTTTAATTCCTTCCTTTTTGTGCCAAAGGTGAAATTTCAGATTTATGTCTTTTTCATCATTGATCAACCACTAACTTTTGTCCAACCATTTACTTATCCTGATTACACATTTCTCTAAAAATTGGGCCTTGATTATTAAGTGTGGACCGTTAATTGAGATCAAGTTCGTTTTGGCACCTGTGAGGAGAATTTTCAAGATAAGCCTATCTAAATTTCAGATCACTAAGAAAATCATATACCTCGACTCTATTCGACGACTCCGACATACTGGATGAATTAGATTTAAAGAAAGATCACCAGAAAAGGTAAAATTAGAGAAAACTAATCCAAGTGGGATATAAAACACACCCCCCCTCACACACCTGCTCCTTTATAAAAGGAGTATGCATCCCCTTTTTCACTCATACACCACCTCCCAACGTCCAAGGAGGAGAGAGAGAGAGAGAGAGAGAGAGAGAGAGAGAGAGAGAGAAAGAAGGAGAAAGAGAAGCCTAGACAATCATTATTCTCTTCATTCTTCAAATGTATGATGTCTCCCTCTTGATAAAGAAATGTTGTAATTCATGTAAAAGCTTTCCTACATAAAGATCTACTTAAGGTCTAGATCTAAGGCTAAGGTAAGAGATTCCTTTAAGCTTACAATAGTTTGAGTTGATATGATTTATATTATTTTTACATACTTTCATATTACTATGATTTTACATGCAATTGATTGATGAACGTCATGAATTATTTATCAATTTAAAAATTATGGTTAAGGTATTATTTTAATTATGTGTGATTTTTATGAATTTATGTGGGGTGATGGATACAAGTCCTGCCCCTTTGCCAATTTTGAGAGCGACGCTTACTTCAACTCTATATTGAGTTCGCCTTTTGCTCATCTCCCTTTATTTTTATTGAGTTAGTATATTTGCTACTCTTCTTTTTTATTGAGATAATTTAATAATATTTTTTTCCTTTATTAGGTTAGCCTTGTGCTATCGCCCTTTATGGCTTGGGCATTAGTCTTGAAATTTCAAAACTTTCATGGTTGGACTTATTTCTCTATTGATGCAAGTGATGTGTTATAGGCCTTGTATATAGTGGTTCATATATTTTATCATGTACGTAATGCACTCTGGGTAGTGACCCTCTTGGTCGATGTGTAATTCCATGCATTTTGGATAGCAGTGCACAAATGGATGTAAGTAATTCACAATGTTTATTACATCACTTTTGGGATTGGATGTCATAAATAGTCACTCCATGATCAAATCGTGTCACGTAATTCATCCAATCTGTGTGTTGTGCCATCTTGACGTGTTCACGTAAATCCACAGTAATATTGGACAGCTAACGAATCTCTGTGGTATGGGATGTGGGGAGAGTTAGATTTTTCTTTGAATTATATTCCATATTGTGATGATCATTACATATGATGAACCGCACACACTTTGCTAGACATGCATTCACACACACACATATATATATAGCGCATACTGATACCACTTGTAATGGTAGAGTACGAGACTTAGAATCCTCACATTGTTCTTATGAACTCTTGAATTATTGTTAATATTAAAGGATAACTATTATCATGAGTAGGGCATTGACCCTCTCCAACTATACAAATGTTGCATGTGAATTACAGGTTGACGATACAGACGATAATCATTATGTGGAAGATAAGTTTGAATAAAGAATTAGAATGATACTGAAATTTATTTGTTTGTACGTTTTCTGCTGTTTACTTTAATATGATGTAATAAGCTCTCATGGAGAGGGCATTTGAAGATTAGTCAGATGCTTTTTACTCTAATAATAAATATATTGATTTTTACTCTCGTGAATATTTATCTTCGTGAATATAACTAGATGTGATATAAATGAAAAAAAATGTGATTTTGAAGCATTCAATTTTTACATTATTAACATTCGAAATTCTTGCGCACAAGTATATATTCGGGGGGAGGGGGGTTGAAAATGGCGTCATGCATTTCCTGTGAGGTATCGACGATATCTGTTAATATTGGACAAATATCATCAATACATTATAAAAATCTTTTAAAAAAACATCGATATCTTTTCTTTTTTTTTTCCTAGAAAAACAAATTTCATATATGGCAAAAGAGCTTTACAACCGAGATACATGTAACCCCTAGCTTATCAGGGGAACCTATCTTTAGCAGGGGCTCGGCCGGGCCAACCCCATTCAAGGAAAGAAACAAAAAAAAAAAAAAAAAAAAAAAAAAAAACACCAAAACACCTAAGCTAGAGCTCTCTTTGGGCTCTTCTAACAATTCCAAGGCCAATTTTTTCTAGGAAGCACCTACCCCAAAACAGCTCCGAGAGATCCAACTCCCTGAGATACAGGACATTCGACTGAGTGTCAATTGTCGCCCGTGCCATGCCATCCATAGGGCCATTACCTCTCTTTATGGGCTGAATTACCACATTTCCTCTGCCCATGAGGGCTAAGATTCTAGCCAGCCATTGACGCCACTTCCAAGAGGGTACAAACCTTCCTAAGATGGTATCCACTACTACCTTCGAATCAGACTGAATGACGATGTTGGAGTGGCCTCTATTTACAGCTAGTAAGAGGCCATCGTGGATCGCCCTCAATTCCGTGCAATTATTCAAACCTACCCCGTAGCCTGACCTAAAAGCGAACCGGAACTCTCCTTTATCTCCTCTCACTATCTCACCACCACCTGACAGCCCTGAGTTCCCGCTGGACAACCCGTCAACATTAAGCTTAACCCAGCCTAAGCCAGGTCTATTCCAGCGAATGATTTCTGCTTGCCTACCACCACTCGAGAGGGGGAGGGGTGACGGATTTAACTCGGAGAGGGCCCTGCCTTACCGTAGAAATGCAGAGACCTAGGATGTGGCACATCAATGCAATCCAACTGTAGATGTTGGCAATGCATCTCGCCACGCTGCAAGGTTTCTGGTCGAATTTGACACCATTTCTCGCTCTCCATATTTTCTCACAGGATGAGGATGGGGATCAATCTTCGGGGGAGGATCGCATGCCTACCAAGAGCTGAAGCAGACCGTCACTAATTGAGCCTGGCTTCAATGGACGGGGCTTGTAACAGCTGAATCTCGAAGCTGGTCCTAAAATGACTCCAAATATTTACAGCCAGTGTGCCATCCAGAAATAAATGAGAGATAATCTCAGTGCTAGGCCTCAAATGATTCTTGCCACCACAACAACAACATTTGGAAGTGATTTGTATACCTTTTGCATTTCGAAAAATCCTCCAAAGAAAAAAGAAAAACTTGGGGGGGTCAGATTATGAATTTGAATGCAATACACCCAGCTCCTGATATTGGTTCTATGCTTAGAAAGATCCTAGGTAGATCTCACCGAAAAATTTTCGGACTGCTCTAGTGGCCAGAAACACCTATCACTCTCCTCTGATGTGGCGAAGCCTGCCTGGAAAATGGAGTCAACCACCTCTTGTGGAAGATAAGAGAAGACAGAGGATGGAGGGAGCAGTCCAGAAGGTCTCGGGAAATCCCTCACTTGCAACGAACTGAGCTCCATCGACATTTTCCTGATCAACTTCAACCGCAAATGGCCCAGTGCTGTCCAATTATAATTCCATAGATTTTTGGCGCCCTGCCCAACAATCCATTACGTTTTGTCCTCCACAATTGGCAACAAAGACCTGATTTTTTTCCACAAAGGGGAGGCTGGTTGGGGGATGAAATCCCCCTAGCTTGGTCCATATCCAACGGCTGTTTGGCCCTCATGAGCTGCACTCATGGCCCATTATCTGATTTAAATCTGACATCCTACACCATTTTCAGCCTGGACGCTTGGATGAATTCCTTCAGCCTCCTGATGTCAAGCCCACCTTCCGCTAATGGCTTAGCGAACTTGGACCAGGCCACCCAGTGTAATTTCTTCTTACCTTCCACCTAACCCCAGAAAAACCTAGCAAAACTACGTTCTAGCGTTTTAATGACCTGGACCGGAACAATAGTAGCTGCCATCACATGAAGGGGAATGCTACTAAGAACATGACAAATAAGGGAGGCCCTGCCCGCTTGAGAGAGCACCCTGGCTTTCCACCCACTAAGCCTACTATCTACCTTATCCAAGAGGAACTGAAAAGCTACGCTTTTGATTTTGGCGAAGCTGAGGGGAACCCCTAGGTGACACATTCCAACTGCATTTCTGTGGAATCCGAGTAGCCGCTTGATAGACCTGATTCTACTTGTCGACACGGTATCTGAGTAAACAAAAGAGCTTTTGTTGAAATTAATCTTTTGCCTCGAAGCCGCTTGAAACTCTTTGAGAAGGGCATTTACCCTAAGAATTGAAGCTCTGCTCCCGTTCAAAAAAAGGAGTGTCATCCATAAATAAGAGGTGAGAAGGGGTTGGGCAGCCCTTGCAGATCTGGAATAGCTAGCTCCAACCTCTAACCATTAAAGCTTTGAAGCTATGAGAGAGGGCCTCCGTAGCGAGAATGAAAAGGCTGGGGTAGAGGGGGTCTCCCTTGCGAAGGCCTTTAGACAATTTGAAGAAACCAGTGACTTCTCCATTGATGAGAATGGAGAACCATTTATTCCCCCAACAACTTTCCATGAGAGATATCCATCTGTTGTTGAATCCAAATTTCTTGAGCACCTACTTAAGGAACGGCCAATCGACTCTATCATAGGCTTTCTCGAGATCTAGCTTGAGAAGGATGTTCCCTCCTCTCACCTTTCTTTTGATGTCTCTAAGTCTCTTGAGCGTAGGCAATGTTCTCTGTCATCAGCCGCCCGCGAATAAACGCTCCTTGTTTGGGTGCAAATAGCGTAAGCAGCCATTTACTAAGCCCGGAGGCTAGTAGCTTGGCAAAAATCTTGTAGATAACATTACATAGACTTATGGGTCGGTAGTCCAAAAAGGAAGAAGCTGATGGTGATTTTGGGATTAGGTAGATTAAGGAGGTTGTGAAGGCTCTAGGTAGTGGAACACCTCCTAGAAAGGCATTCATTGCTTTGAGGAGATCGTCGCCTACTATTTGCTAGTAGTGGAAAAAGAATGCTCCGGTGAAGCCATCCGGGCCTAACGCCCCATCCTTCGGGATTGAAAAAACTGCAGCTTGAACCTCTTCTAAGGACGAAGGGGCTAGCAAAGCGCTATTGTCACGGGAGGACAACAACGTGAGAATTTCCTGCAAGAGATTTTCTAATGGGATTGTTTCCTCTGCCACAAATAAACTGGAGAAGAAAGAGATCGTGGCTCTTTTTTATGTCCTCTTGCTCTAAGAACAGTTGACCTCTAGCATCCATGATGGAGGAAATCCCTGCATGCCTGATCCGCTCAGAAGTCGAAGCATGAAATTTTTTTTTATTCCGGTCTCCTTCGGCAAGACAAGAGTTTCTGGATTTTTACTTCCAGAATACCTCTTCCATTAACTCTAAGTGCGCTAGCTTTTGCCTAGCTTCCGCACTCATCTGCTGCAGGTCCTCGGCTCGGTTTGACTACATTCTGGCTTCTAAGGAGGCCAAATATGCTTCCGCTGCTTTTAACTGTCTTGAGATGTCTCCAAATATATTCTTGTTCTAAATTTTAAGGGCCTGCTTGACATAGATGAGTTTCAACTGCACATTGATAAGCGAATTGGGAGATAGCTCACCCGACCATGCTTCCTTTGAAACATGCAAGAAAGATTTATGGAGGGTCCACATTCTTAGAAATTTGAAGGGCCTGAGAGAGGAGTTAGCTTGCCTCGGGAACGAGAGCGGGAGAGGAGCGTGATCCGAGTTGGCTCTTGGCAAGTGGTCAATCTTAAAGAGTGGGAAGGTTTCAACCCAGCAGGCATTGAGTAGCACCCTATCTAACCTCACCCAGACACGAACAAGACCAGCCCTATTATCGCTCCACGTGAAACGGCTTCCAGAGAAACCAGTATCACGGAGACCTACTTCAATGATGGCCTCTCTAAAGTCATTAGAGCTGGGACTAGTGAGAGAGGCTGCACCCAATCTTTCATCAGCTACAATTATCATGTTGAAATCACCTGCTACTACCCACAGACCTTGGGTGGCTCTGCTGAATATGGAAAGCTCCTCCTAGAGATCCTTTCTTTGCAACCTACAACACCTAGCATACACAATCGAGAGGTGGATTGGCTTTGGATAGCTTTGTATAGTCATGATTATGGAAATCATTTGGTTAGACATAGAGGAAACTGAAACATTTAAATGGTTTTGGTAGAACACCCAAATCTTTCCACCATCCCCAATATTTGATATGGAAGAGTGGAAGCCGAGTTATAGCCCGATACCCACTCTCTTATCATCTTTGAGCATGGGTTCTAGAATTGCTACTACCATAGGGATTGAATTTTCTAATAAGCCTGGAGAGGGAGGTTCGTGTGGACTTGTTTCCCACACTTCGGGCATTCCACACGAGGATATTATCCATTCATAACATAGCTAGAGTTCACAGCCTTTCTTTTCATCTTTCTAAGCCTGCTGCATTATTCCCCTTCACTCGTTTTGGCTGGGTCATTGTTACTCTTCACTGTCTTGCCCTACCTCTGTCTTTCCTGATAATTTCCACCAGCCTGATCATAGGAGGATGAGCATCTGAAACTCTCTCCGGGTGTAGAGGAACCTGGGGCTGAACTAATGCGCTCAGGAAAGCCAATTCCCCTGATGGGTGGACAGTCTCAACACCAGCTAATTTCTCCTTACCTTTATCCTAAGATGTAGTTAGGGCCGCTTGATAAAAGAAAGGAGAAAGGTCCGCCACTAGATGTAGAGAATTTTTGGGAAGGTTTGACATGTTGTAAGGGGACTTCTGTTGAGGTTCAAATATTGCATAGTACACCCCAGTTATTACCTGATTTTACGAACATTATATTGTTTAACAGCTTATTTTAATCGTATTTATGTTGTAAGGTGGATTTAGGAGCCTGGACTGAAAAATGGTACTAAAAGTATGGATTTAACACTCATAAATCACCGAGGCAAGGGATGGACCCCAGGGGACCGAGATCGAAGAATTTACACGCCAAAGATTCGAGAAAATCATGTGATCAACAAAGAAGAGACCTGAAAATCATCCAGATTGTAAGATCACAGGATTCCCACCATCCGTTTGACTTAAAACTTTATATCTAACCTGAGGACCCCAAATTAACCGTACACGTCGAATTTTAGCCATTAGTTCCTTGTGGAAGTGGCCTAACAGATAGATTAGCCAATAAAACTCTGATCTAGGGCCCACCTGAAATCTGGATATACTTCAATTTTGGTCTCAACCCCTTAAATAGGGTGGCAAAATGGATGGACAAAGCGAATTTCACACACACATCACGATGGACCCTAAATGCTCACATGCGTGTACATAGCACATGCGCACGCGAGCCACACCGGACATGAGATCTGGTCAAACAGAGGGCTGACCGACTAATTCCTTAAAATTTAAAAATTCATCCAGTGACGCACTTGTTGGATTTGGGTTTTGATAGTGGGCCCCACTCATCGTCCGGATCAGTAATCTAGACCTTCCATTCACTACATGGGTGGGGGGTGCAAAATCCTCACTTACCTTTCCTTTTTGGCTCATACACATGTACGCACGTGGATTGTCAGAAAACGTAAGATGAACAACGAGTTGAGTTGGTACAGTGGGCCACATTAGAACCTACCAAAATAACTCATTCTCGACTGGTTTTTCTCCAGGAATCTAATGGACGGGGTGGATTCTTCCAAAAACATCACTATGGGCCCACCAAACACGTCAACATATCTGCGTAAGCTTTACGAATGTACCGGGAGATCCAATTTTTCGGGCGGTTGTGGCCCACCATATTTAATCAAACGACCAATCTGAACCGTCCATCGGGTAGTCCATCTAAAAATGTCCCAAGGGACGGTGTTTCTTTGGAAAATGAGCAAAGAAAGAGGAAGATTTTCGGACGTCTTCTTTACTGCGAAAGAGGAGTGTGTAACTCCTTATACACAGAAACCATACCGACTGCAGCTACTTCTGTTGACTTCCCTTTCTTATAAATGGAGAGAAGAGAGAGAGGGGATGAGCATCCAAGGATGTGTGGATCCAGGGCAGATGTGCACATGCGAAGAAAGAGCAAAGAGAAGAGGAGAGGGAGAGAGATAACGTGGAGGCGGCGATCTTCAAAGAGTTTTTCTTCCTTTTCTCATTTAGTTTTCTTCCTTAATGCTTTTAAGAGCTTTTACCATGTTTATGACATGCTAAACTTCTTAGCTAGGGCTAAGAGGTGAAGCTTGTAGCATGATGGGACGATTTTTATGGCTTTTATTCGTGTTTTATGAACTCTTTTTTATTATAAAAAATATTCATAGTTTTTAATAGTTTGTTGTGAATTAAATTACAATAGATCTGCGATAGCTTTGAGTATGTTCTTTTTATTATAGAGTTTGTGAATTTGGAAACCCTATTGTTCACCATCATCTCTTATGGTTGGATGATGAAACCCTTCCTAACGTTTATAACTCCCTTAGATAGAATATGGATTGGTTAAATTCTCTTGTTTGCTTTGTCTCATGGGCATAGTTTTGTGATGGAATCAATTCTAATTCTCATACCTCTCATCTCTTGAAAACTGGATTAAAGGAAGTTCATATTAATTTTTAATGAAATATCTTCCAACTGGACGAAGATACGACTTTGATTCTAGTTGTGTTCGTGAATCAAGCATGGATCTCCCTAATCTCTACAAGTGGATCCTTGGTACCGTAGTTTTTCACCTTTGAATTTTACAAGTTTAAGATAAAATAGTTCACTATTATTCTCTCATATTTATCTGATTTAGATTACATCTTCACCTAGTTCTAGTTCAAGTTACTTTCAAATTACATACAAGGTTTAGTCCCTTTGGATTCGACCTCGGTCTTACCAAGATTATTACCACATCGCAACCCTATACCTAGGGTGTGAATAAGTTTTTGGCAACGTTGACGAGGATTAACGGTTACGTTTTCTGAGATTAGCTAGTTTTATAATTAGGTTAAGATTAAGGTTTTTCTAGATTTACGTTTTTCTATTTGATTTCTAGAAACTAACATAACTTTCCTGTTTTGTAGGATTCTGAGATAGACCTTCTAAATTGGTAATCCCTTTCTAATTTTCTAGTTTTTCCATCTTCTAATTTTATATTAGATTATCTTTTTAAGAAATTTTCTATTATAGGATTTCTTTTATTATTTTTATAAACTAATTTACTTTTTAATACTAGGTTAGGACTTTTCTGATTAATTTTTAGAACCTAGGTTAGTTATTTCTCTTTTTAGAAACCTTTTCTACTTTTAGAAACTAACATTACTTTCTAATTTTAGGGTTTAGAAACTTTTCTTTTTAAGAACTAGTTTATTTTTAGAACTTTCTAATTTTAGGCATAGATTTTCTATTTTTAGAAATTTTCTAATTCTAGAAGTTCTTCTTCTTTTTTAAAAAATAGCTTAGTTTCTATTTTTAGGTTGTAAGAGTTTTCTAACTTTAGAATTTTCATTTTTAAAAACTAATTTCTTTTATTTTCTTTTACAGGATCTTAACATAGGAACTTCTAATTTGGTAACTTCTTTCTAACTTCTCCTCTACTTAACTTTCTATATTGTTGTAGGATGTTTCCTTTATGATTAGTTTTAAAGTTAGGGTTTCACCATGTATATGCAAGAGTGGGAATGTCAATATGCTGAGAAGAATAAGATATATTGGGATGATGATTGTGATAGAAATCAACCTATGTCTTGAAACTTTTCTGAAACCATCATCGAGAACCGATCGGAATATCATGCTCTACCAGTTAAGAAGTCCTTATGCGATCATATTTAGGAGAATAATTCCACCCTACGGATTAACAAAATAGTATGTGAGTATTGGGGTTATCATAATTATAGGAGTAAGGACTATTATCACCCATCAGATAAGAAGAAAGCAATGCATAATTATATTATGGGTGATAATATGTATTATCAACCATCAGATTCTCCCACCTATGATCTGTATGACTATAATCAGTGGAAACATCAATGTTGGGTAGATGAACCAGCAATACACCCTAGTGAACATTTTATTAGGTCTTCTACTTTTGAAATTCAATCAGAAACGATCCAAAAGGAGACACATCAAGGTAACATATATGATTTTTCAGGCCTTAAAAAATAATGGAAGCACTCGTATGCACATGGATAAGACATTTGAGGCTCATTCGTCCCAACTACAACTCAATTTAGTAACACAATGCGATAACTCGCTTGTGGAAAAAACTAAAATTAAAAATAAGGAGTTGAAGTCTATTAATAAGCATATGGTTCAATTTCTCGATGATCAAGAGACGTGGGTGTCTTTCAAATATAATGATAGTTACACACTGCATTCACATGATACACAGGATTTCAATAATGAGGTAGAGGTTAGTTTATTTAAACTTCAACTGAATTTAGGAATAAAATGTGAGGAAAGCGATCCCATCCTAAGTGTGCACTGCACGGAATTAGACGATGATGTGTATTGGGATGACGATCATGAATGTTCAACTCAAATTTCCCTGGAATCAATCTCCAGTATGGCCCAGATCAGTGATCAAGAAGTACACAAAGTGATCGGTCATAAGGATCTACTCTACTCATATAACATGCCTGATTTAAATGTAGAGGATGAGCCCCTTACAACCGATCCTTCTAACTCTTGTGAGATATATCTGGACCACTTTTCTGAATTGAATGATGATATGATTCAGAAGAGGGATAAGTTACTCGATATGACTCTGTAATTTGAAACCACCTAGTTGAGGTCATTATCTGAGCTGTACACTCTTGATGATTCAATGCCTTTACTGAGTAGTTTCAATGAACAGAGTGTTCACATCAATGCTTTTCCTGTTGATTTTCAATCTGTCTGTGCAGGGTAAGAGTAAGAGAGCATGCGTTCATCCACTTCCAGAGAAGATGGAATCCCTGGGCAAATCATCACAAGCTTCAACGTGGAAAATGAGTCACTCTCAACTGAATTTCTCAACTCTTTAGATGATTGCTTGACACACTTTGCATATTCAAATGATCCCATAATAAAAGATAAAGTGGATGCCTCGCAAGACAATACCTCGATAGTTATCATGAACCGAGAAAATCCTTACTCTGAAGCCCCTTCTTCCCCAAATCCTAACTTTTTAATTACCATTAAGGGAGGAGGAGCTGAAAATTGAATCAAAGTCTGAAACTTCGGAATGTGTCAAGATTACATCACTTTCTGAGAAGTTTTCTAAATTTTATTTACTTGTAGTTTTTGATTCACCATGGGATACTGACTTTGAAACTTTTTCTATCAGAGGTGAATCATATATACTTTGGATACCTTAGGTGAATCAACAACAAATTTTTAATGAGGTCTACAAATTTCTCTGGACATTTATGCTCCAGGGTATCCAAGCCTATTGCAAAAAAGGCTTTTAGATGATCCTGTTAAGAAACCTACTGAGAAATTTATCTAGATATTGGCCGGAAGAGGAACCTTGCGGCATGACCGAGTAGTTTTTTCATTGCTTTTATAGGACTAGGATAGTTTACTTAATGCCGTTATAGGATAGTCGGCTTTATGCTGTTGGGTTAGTTTATTTTTCCGTTATTTTAGGATAGTTTTCTTTTGTTGGATTGAGTCTTATGATAAACTGTTGAGGGTCAAATATTTCATATTAAACCCCAGTAATTACCTAATTTTAACGAACATGATACTCTTTAATGACCTATTTTAATCGTGTTTTTGTTACAAGGTGAATTTAGGAGTCTGGACTGAAAAAGGATACTAAAAGTATGGATTTCACACTCAAAAATCACCAAGGTAAGGGACGGCCCCCAGGAGCCTGAGATCGAAGAATTTACACGCCAGAGATTCGAGAAAACCATGCCACTCACGTTAAACAGGCCTGAAAACCGTCTAGAATGCAAGATCATAGGGTTCCCACCATTCATTTGACTTGAAAATTCATATATGGCCTGAGGAACATAAATTAACCATACATGTCAAATTTCAGCCATTGGATCCTTGTGGAAGTGGCCCAACGAACAGATTAGTCCATAAAATCCTGATTTAAGGCCCACCTGATATCTGGATATGCATCAATTTTCGTCTCAACTCCTTAAACAGGGTGATGAAATGGATGGTCGGAATGAATTTCATATATACATCACAGTGGACCTTGCATGCACAACATGTGTACATGGGGTCCAAGTGCCCTCGCCACACCAGATGGTCAGCCTGGCCAAACCTGGGTTGACCCATCCCCCTCTCTTTTCTTTGCGCAGAACACTAGTGGATGCCCTTGTCCGATTGAGTTTTGAGTAGTGGGGCCCACCGATCATCTAAATGGATGATCCAGATCGCCCATTGTGTCCCGGGGTCCCTTGCATCCATACACACGTGGATATCTAGAAAACGCAGGATGGACGGCGAGTTGGTTTGATATAGTGGACTGCACCAAAACCCGATAAAAATCACTCATTCCCAACTGGTTTTTCGCTAGGAATCCAATGAACGGGTCGAATTTCCTTGAAAACACCATTATGGGGCCCACTGACCTTCACAGCACAAGAAAACCCAAAAAACAGCGTCCGCACGTCCAGTCCTTCATGGGCCATTATGTGATCTTGATCACGGTGGGACGAGTGATCCGGATCATTCAAACTCTTCCCCAGGGGGCCACAACCCTCACTATGGAGTTAGATTCCAATCTTGGAATGATCTGACGTCCCAAATCATATTTAGACACGACTCTTCCGTGTTTCATACGCACGTTGTTGTGGAAGCTGTCTTCTTACGCATGCACATCATCGACCTCTCTTCCAGCAATCACCGCCTCATGTAGGTTATAAAAGAAAAGGAGAAATGGAGTTGAGATCCATCTTAAACATGTGGAGCACGAGATAAAGAGGAGCATGAGCTTCTTCATAGGATTTTCCTTCTTCACTTCTAGTTTTTCTTCTTCTTTTAATGCTTTTTAGAGATATTAGCCTCATCATGTCTATGTCTTGTTAAGCCTCTTAGCTAGGGCTAAGAGGTGAAGCTTGTAGTCAGATGAGAGACTTTCCTTTATGCCTTTGATTTAAATTTGATTTTTGAACTCTATCTGATTCTAGTTTGTTTATATGGAATACCTTTAGTTTTTAATGGTGTGTTAATCTGCTATATCTTCTAATATTTTTCCATGCATGTTGAAGGTTATGATCATAGGAACCCTATTGTTCACCATCGTCTTAAGGGCATGGATGGATGATGGAATCTTTCCCTATGTTCACGACTCTCTTAGATTGGATATGGATTGGTTAAATTTTGTTGTTTACTTTGTCTCATGGGTATGGTCTTGTGATGGAATCAAGTCTAATTCTTATACCTCTCATCTCTTGAAAACTGGATTGAAAGAAGTTTATAGTTGATTTTAATATTATATCTTCCATCTGGATGAAGATAAGACTCTGAGTCCAGATGTATTCTTGAATAGAATATAGATCTCCCTGATCTCTACAAGTGGATCCTTGGCACCCTGCTTTTCTACCTTTGAATTTTACAAGTTTTAGTTTAAATAATTTACCATCATTGCCAAAAAATCGAACAAAGGCTACGGACTATGATGGTTTTTAGCTACGGTTTAAAGCCGCAGCTATAGTACTACAGGTTTCATCCATGGCTAAAATAAATATATTCATAGCTAAATCCTTGAAAAATAAACCGCGAGGTATTTCATTCTCGCGGGTCCTTTTATCGTTCCCTCTCTCCCAATATCCCTCACATGCCCTTTCCCTGCCTCTACCTCACCCCCACCCCCTAGCCCCACCTCTCTCTCTCTCTCTCTCTGATTTCTCTTTTCAAGTGCCCTCTATTGTTCCTATTTCTTTGCCCCTTTTCTTCTTCTAGGGTTTAGGATTTTTATTTCCCATTTCTGATATTTTCTCCACCTCTCTTCTACGCAAGAGGGAAAGCATTGGTGTTGACGGTTATTCCGTCAATGGGGGCGATTCGATCATCAGCAGCAAGTTTGTAGACGCTGAACAATTTCAGATGTAAGTAACAATTTGAACGTCTCCTCCTCAAGCATGGCCCTCTCCCTCTCATCCTGCTGCTTCGTTTCTCTCTCCACCTCGGAGATTCCTTATCCCTTCCTTCAAGCTCCATGCCTCTGTTTCTTCTTCCGTCCGACCTCCGCCCAAGGTCGTCCTCACAAGGGAGCTCGGCAAGAACGGAAAGCTCATCGATGCTCTGGTTCTCTCTCTCTCTCTCTCTCTCTCTCTCTCTCTCTCCCTCTTTTATTTTTTATTTTCATTTTCCTTTAAAAAAAAATTGTGCATGCAATTGGGTCTGGAAAGTCTCTCTTTTTTTTTTTTTTTTTTTCATACAATTGCTCGGGCTGAACACCAAAATTTGGTGCAGTGACCATTTGGGTTTTCATTTTGTACAAGTGGGGGGTATGGTTGGACGATCCAAACTGTTGGTATGACGGGTCTCGCTGTTGATTGACAATGGACGGAAGCTTTCGGAGATTGGCAGATCCCAGCCGCATTTTATGTGGACTTTTTCTTGGTTGGATATGAATCGTTTGCTGTGTTTTCTATCTTGGCTGCCTATTGGTCCACAGCTTTTTGAAGGGCTGGGATTTTTTAATCAACTGTGTGGCCTGTAATATCAACTGTTTGGATCACTGAAATGCTGGCCCCACTTGTCCAAGCTTCAAATCTGAATGGTGAGCATTGTGTGGTACCTGGGTCATTGGCGCTCCTTCATGAGAGTGTTCTCCACTGTTTATCTGGATGTTTCATCCGGGGGTGGGCCCTGCGGTGGATAGGGGTGAGAGCTTGAAATTGCACTGATCTGATGATGCTCACCATGTGAACAGTACGTCTTACAAATGTAAGGCGGATATGGTAAATGGACATTGTATACATTTGACAGGAAAAGGTCGATGGACGATCTCCGTGGTTTTCTTTGTCCATGGCCCATCCTAGGTGAGGCCAACTAGTATGAGTCACTGTAAAAATGGTCAAGTATACTTTGGGTGTTAGTTGATATTTTTCCCTCCTCATGCCTTGTCTGAAAGAAGAAAATGAAAATCTGGGGAAACAGCTGAGTGGAGGAGATGTTTATAGCTTTTATACATGTCAGTTATAATGACAAGTAATGGTTGGTGTAATCCATCATTATACACAATGTCCAATCAAACTTTTTTTTTCTCAGGCTAATTAGCACATGTGGGCCACACCTGTTGTTTATCCAAACCATTCATATAGTGGGCCACATTTGTAAATGGAAGTTGCTGAAAAATCTCTTCCATCGGATAATGATCTTGTCTGATCAGACCTATCTTTCTCCCTGTAAAATGTGGAATTGGTAGCTATAGTCATTCTTTTTTTCTTTTTTTTTTTTTTTAATCAAGTGACTAATAGGGGAGAGATTGGGGTATAGCCCAAGTCATGATGAGGAGTCTCACTAGATGAACGGTTTAGAATTTTTAGCTCACTAAAAGGTCACCCCACTTGTCCCATTTTGGTTGGATGAATGTGTCAATTCTTTCTATTGAGTATATTATTATACCCTCCTATACAACGACCGATGACTGCTATTTTTATTTAATTTATAGATAAAAAAAAAAAGTAACAATTTCAGCAGTGATTCCGTCAATGGGGGCGATTCCCTGGTTTTGCTTAGTGCTTGCCATCTTTTACCTCTTCTGGCTTGATAGTTTTCATTTCTTATCATGATTATGTTGAAATTACAGGGAAGAAGGTTATATGCAGAGGAAGGTAGAGGTACTTCATGATTTGAGGCATTTGTTGTCGAAGTCTGAGGTGCCTCTTGTTGAAGCAGCCTTCAAAGCTGGGGCAATTCCTGTTCTTGTGCAGTGTCTTTCATTTGGATCTCCAGATGAGCAGGTCCAGAAATTTTGACCTTTTGTTTTGTTAGTATATAGCTAGTTTAAACATTTCTTGTATAGGTCATTCTTGTTAGAAATCGGAAGCTAATCACTTATTCAACATTCACAACTTGGGAGTAAGATTTTCCTGTTTATCACATGCTTTTGGGAGTGCATGAATTGGTAATGTTCATTCATATTGTGGGTGCATGCTTGTGCTTCTATGGCTGTGTGCAATATTCTACTTCTCTAATGCCTCTCACAGGAAAAAGAAAAAAGAAAAAAAAAGAAAAGAAAAAGACAATGCAGCCGTTAAGGGAATTTTTCATTATTTCTTTGCTGTTATATTGCAGTTGCTTGAAGCAGCCTGGTGTCTGACTAACATAGCAGCAGGAGAACCAGAACAGACAAAGGCTCTATTACCTACATTCCTCTGAATGTCCCTGTAAATTTCTTTATTTACTGTTACGTTTGAATTTCCCTGTTATTTGGTTCTGATTCACGCAATTTACTCAATCGCTATCTTAACAAGCACCTTTGCATTGTTATGGTTCTTTGAGTTCAGAACTTTTCTGTATGGGATTCTTACAGTGGAGAAATCTACTTTCATGGAGAATGAAGTGGTTGCAGCAAATCAAGGGAATGGAACAAAGAGAAAGAGCCAGTTCCAACTTAAACCTGTGGAGAGTTTTTATTTGGTTATCTTTAGCTCTCCAACTTCTGTAAATTCACTGATTTGGTGGTTAGGTTAATTCTATCCTTCCTCACCTCGCCACCGATCATCAATCTCAATACCCTCATTTCAGCCATGCTTATCCTTAGAACATGTTGTTCCTTAACTAACCAGCATTTTTTATTTTTTATTTTTTGGAACAGCCATGAGTATATGCACTTTCTTGTATGTTCCAACTTCTACCATTGTTTGGATGAGTTTATTTAGAGCAGCATGAAATACTCCTGTTGGTCACATACCCATCTGTACATGTTACAAGCTGGGTCAATGGTATTTCTCCCAGGTAATGGAGATGAGGATGTTGAAGTAGAGGTATTAAAGTTTTGCAAATACCATTTGGGTGTTCGTTTCGCACAAGTGGTACACACCTGAGTTTGAAGGAGTTAATTGGTTTGCTAAACCTTTTCTTTTAAAAGGATCTGGAAGGTCAAATTTTGCTTACTAAGTGTTCCTACAAATCTAGTACATAAGTAACATAACTGTTGCTTAACTGATTTTTTTTTTTTTTTTTAAAAGAAATAAATGGCTATGAATTTAGAGCATAGTCGTTTCTCTTATACATAGTTGTTGCTTCATATATATATTTTTTCATACCTTGAATTATCTTACGAATATGGGAGGTTGAACCAGCCGAGTTAACTTAGCACAGATCTGAGTGAAGCCCAAAATCCATTGGCAATAGTTACAGATGTGTCCAACTTTTATAGAAGATAGTAGCATGGGGCATTGCTGCACTAGGCACCAAATGATAACCTCTTCTTTAAAACGGAACACCTACCTTTTTCTCCACTTACTTTTATTTATGATTCTTGTTGGGTTTTTGGAACACAGGTTTCAATGTCGATACGGTGGAGTACAAGAATATTAACTTCATTGTTTGGGATGTCGGGTTCAGGACAAGGTAGGGCTCCACCACCATTGTCTGTATTGTTTGATAATCCATGCCTACTTGTTTGACTGTTGAAGCATTTTTATACTATATTTCACTGATAATATGGTGCGGTGAATTCTCTGAAAACAGATCAGACCGCTATGGAGGCACTATTTCCAAAACACACAGGGACTCATTTTTGACAGCAATGACAAAGACCGCGTAGTTGAGGTGAGGGATGAAATCCATAGGATGATGAATGAGGTAAATTTTCTTCAAAAATGAAGTTATTCAATTTATTTGTATACCCATAGGCGAGGGATGAACATTTGTTGACGCTGAAGTTTTACTCTTTGCATGCTTGCAAGCACATCTAATAGGACAATTTATCAGGACGTGGTTTCCTTGTTACATGATTATTCTTGTACAGCAAGAGAGGCAGAGAGAACTAGTCTATACATCAAGTTGATTTATTTTGGTGAGATTTCCTGATAATGTCCTGAGAAAAAAACAAAAACCCAAAATTTAAAGTCTCTGAAGAAGAGTTCTATCACTGTGACTGTTGGAGCTCAGAACTGCATGTTTAGTCCTGAAGTCACGTGTTGCTGGTCTTGGATGCAGGCACACAACTTTCCTTTCCCAATGAATTCATTTCAACTCTTGCGGTTAGTTGCACTGTCGTATTCATAGCTTGTAGTAGAAATTCGGTTAAGGTGCGGTTGATTCATTCTTTTTGTATACGCTGAAATAAGTCCTATAGTTGCTTGGTGGCTTTCAACAAAGTGATGATTTAACTAGGTAATGTTGAAAAATTCTCTGCTTTCAAATGATTGGTTTTGAGAGATGGTCCAGCATCGGGGTGCAACTTTGGCGGGTTGGGTTAAGGAGCACTCAAAAACTAGTGTGTTTCAGTTGATGTGCCTTAATAAGAACCCAATGTTGCAAAAATGTGGGAAATGCTTTCGTCATATTTGTTGTTTGTGTTCATAGGTTGTGGTTCACCCAGTGAATAACTTCTAATCTGCTAAGTGCATGGGTTGTGGTCTACATACAATATGTGAGTTATTTACTACATTTTAAAAGGCAGGTGTTTTGGGCAGAAAAGAAAGCAAAAAATAAATTGTTCTTGCTGCCTTAAAAGGTCTTTTGGGCAGAGGTTTGTGGGGTATGTCCTAAATTGCCGAAGGGGAAAGGGAAGCTTATCATTCCAATTAAAATTACCAATATTGCAACCAGCAACAGTTTTTCTGTTTCCCACCATTCTACTTATTGAAAACCACATAAGTCCTTATTAACCAATGTTCACTGAAGAAATTTTCATTCCAAAAAGGGAAAGCCAGGGACACAAATGAACATGAATCAGGTCACTTGAGGGATTTGCCCTTCTATTTGAGGTCGCCAAAGGTTACATTACCTTGGATAATCTTTTGCTATAATTGCATCTCATGAGATATATTCAAAGTATCCAATGGTAACTTTTTCTTTTCTGGTGCCAACAAAATTAACAAATTTTGATCGATGTTGTTGTCCATGCGGTAAATGAGGACTATGTTGAGATGGTAAATGATTTCACGAGGCTTGGTTTCCTTGCTAGCGAAACAGATGTGTCTCCAATTATTCCAGCTTTAGAAGCAATTTGGCAAAATTCAGTGGGAAAAGGACTTTCTGACTTTAATTTTCGGAGTGTTACTGGTAAATCTTACATTCTTATTTCTATTTATTGTTAGTTACAGTTTTTTGCCTCAACTTCGTTGTCGATGTAATCACATAATATCTTTTCTTGGTTCCTTTTTAGATTATACTATACATTCATGAATTCACATTCCATTTTCGATAAAGAATTAAGTCAAGTACTAGTCTCAGGGTTTTGAGATAGCTACATGTTCTTCAATCTAACAGGAGATACAGTACTAAATGGTACTTCCTTTGGGAATGTTTCTTACATGCTATATTTTTGACAACCTGATAGCCTTTTTAAATTAGGAATGCATGTTTCCCTAGTTGTCTAGAAACTTGCTATATTCAGAAAATCATTTTTCGAACTTTGCTTAGTTGGCAAAATGCTTCATTGACAGTGTTTTGGCTTTAGTCCCTTTATGTTGATTGACTGTTTTGTGGTGTTTTCTATCTATGTTCTGCGTTGTTGCTAACAAAATCACTTTTGAGTCTCTCTCATTTCACCAAGAATTGATGGTCCATAGCAGTGCCAGAGGTAGCAGTTTATTTTTTTTTTATCTGCTTGTCAGTCAGCAGATATGAGGACGCCATTCTGAGGACTTCCATGGTTTACCTGGTATAGCATCTGAGAATCCATGATCATATGTTCTTAATTTTTTTTTTTTCCATTTATTAGTTTTACCATAAGTAACTAGAAATGGCACTATGAAGTTTGTAGTCAATCACATGGATGCCATATCCATGAATTAAATAAGAAACATGATACAAACCTCAACAAGATTCCAAAGAATCTGAACAGCAGAAAAAACCAGCCAGCATACCTAACTCCAATTGGAAAATGCTCATTCATTGGCACCAAAAGCAAAAGATGAGAAATGGATCAAATTTGTCTTACTACCATGCTGTAGGAACCACCCCAATTTCAAGCACTAATGTTCTCACATGCCATGGGATTAATACATCCAATGAATCATCATTTAGCTATGGCAAACAATGAACCTTTCCATTATTTTCAGGATCATTTCCTAAATCCTAAACCCCATACTGACCATCTGCATGGAGTGAGCTGAAGCTTCGGGGTTTTTTTTTTCCTAGATCATTTCTTGGTTCCCTCGTACTAGAAACTCTAGTTATTTAACTGATTCCCAGGGCTTCCTAATATATCCTGCTTACTAGTGGGTTTTGCATTTTGTACCATGGGGCCTTGTTGATGTACATTATCATTGGAAATGAAAAGCCACAGAAACAATTTTCATTATTTAGTACCACTTTGATGAACACTGTTACAGATGTCAGGGATTTATTGCTGGACCCTTTTAGACAAGGCCTTGCTCCTGTTCACATTTCAGAATCCCGCTTCTTAGGTGTTCACATTTGCAATATGTACTCTGAGGATGAATGCTTCTTCTTTTCTTTGTTCATTTATTTTTTAAAACTTTTCAATGCAGTGAATAACAACAAAAGCTGCTTTGAACCATGAGTGGTTTAGTGAGGTCTCTCTGCCCAAATCAAAAGATTTTATGCCGACATTTCTTGCTTAACGTGCGACATTTCCTACAGTCGTCAGGTGGGCGTTTCCTCGCAGGGGTTGGACCAAACTCAACACGGAGATCTGTAAGGAATAGCGCCCAACTATAGCCCATGGCCTTAAGAAGAAGACGGTGGAAGCATTTTCTGTTGTTCTTTTTTAATGTGGGCAACTATTATATGCTTTTGGTCATTCTTTTGAATTAGGTTTGTGTTCAGCCCTCTCTACCATGTGGAATTTGAGGATTTGATTTTCCAGGATGAAAATGAAAATATGTTGGTTACCAAGACACTCTCTATGCTCACTTTCTTTTGATTGAATGAAGGATTGTAGTTGATTCATTATTGAATGAATGATTGTAATTGAATGAATGATTATGCAAGTGGTAATTGAATGAACGAATGATTATAATTTTTTTTTAATGTAGGAAATAGCTACGGATATTAACCGTAGCTGGCAATCTGACAACCGTAGCCGTTATAAAATATGGCATATTGCTACGGATCCAATACTACTTTTAGCTACCAACAATATCCGTAGCTGTAGGTGCTTTTGGCTACAGAAATGTTTGCTATGGATTAGATCTGTAGCTATTGTATGTTTTGGCTACAGATTAAATTTGTAGCCATGGGTTTTAGACCTATTGGCTCGGCACCTACGATGATGGTCGTGCTATGGATTTAATCTGTAGCCATAACTTTATGGCTACGGATTAAATCCGTAGCCTCTACTCATTTTTCTGGTAGTGCATTATCCTCCTGAATTATTCTAGATTTAGATTTTATCTTCGCCTAGTTCTAGTTCTAGTTACTTTCAGAATACGTTCAAGGTTCAGTCCCTGTGGATTCGACTTCGATCTTATCGAGATTATTACTACATCACAACCCTATACTTGGGGTGTGAACACGAACCACTGTCACGCTGAGATCTCTTTCGAAGAAGCCTCTTAACTCCATCATCAGTTACTATCTTTTCATCACTTCTCCTTCAATTTCGTTGTCTCATGTGCATTGCATATTTATATCTTTTACATTGAGGACAATGTAGATTTTAGGTTGAGGATGAGAGATTAGGTTGCCTAATCAGTATTTTCTTGGTCTTGAGCGAAAATTGTGAAAATTTTTAAACTTTTTCTAGAAATTTTTGTGAATTTGAAGTGATTTTGACGCCATCTTTGATTTAGACGTATAAGATATGTAATGTTGGTAATTTATGACACTTTGATTTAGTTATCTGTTAGATTTCATAGTTAAGTCGAATTGTTATTCCATGATTTGAAGTTTTAAACATTGATTGATTCATGATTTCACATGTCACACCTAGCTTACACATTAACCACCGTCACGCTGAGATCTCTTTCGAAGAAGCCTCTTTACTCCATCATCAGGTACTATCTTTCCATCACTTCTCCTTCAATTTCGCTGTCTCATTTGCATTACATATTTATATCTTTTACATTGAGGACAATGTAGATTTTAGGTTGGGGATGAGAGATTAGGTTACCTAATCAGTATTTTTTTGGTCTTGAACGGAAATTATGAAAATTTTTGAACTTTTTCTAGAAATTTTTGTGAATTTGAAGTGATTTTGATAGCCATCTTTAATTTAGACGTACAAGATATGTAATATTGGTAATTTATGACTCTTGAATTTAGTTATCTGTTAGATTTCATAGTTAAGTCGAATTATTTTTCCATGATTTAAAGTTTTAAACATTGATTGAGTTATGATTTTATATGTCACACCTAGCTTACACATTAAGGCTTTAGTTCGATATTGAATTGTTAACCTGATAGTCACTAGACATGAAAGGAGCTAACCTGGGGAATTTGTCCATCATGTTCAAAGAAAAAAAATACCTAGCTAAAAAACAGTTGTCTTCGGAAAGGGTTGGGTGAATGATCTTCACCATGGGTTTGCTCCCTATAGGTGGGGATTTGATTCTCCTCCTTAGCTTTACCTTTAAAAGGTTGACATAGCGTGAAAGTCATCAATGAAAAAAATCAAAAGCTAGAAGAATGAAAAGTTGAACTGTAAAGTAAGTTTTGGTTTAGGTTATGGTTATCCTGAATGCCCTTGTGATTATTAATGTTATCATGAAAATAAAGAATTGAGCCTTTGATTGTGGTAAGTTTAGGTTTCACTATACACCCATGGAACTCAATGTTTAGAATTTTTCTAATCAATGGATTAATACTTTCAACTTGACTATGAAGTTTATCGTGCGCTTGAGTCCAAGAGAAAGTAATGCCTAACATTCATGAATCTTAGAATTCTATTGATTGGACTGTTGTTCAAAAATTACTCGAGTTTATAGAAATTATCTTGTTGTTATTAACTTATTTTTCGCATACTTTGCTCGGGACTAGCAAAATGTTGGTTGGGGATTGTGTTGAGGGTCAAATATTGCAAGTAAACCCCAGTTATTACCTGATTTTACAAACATGATACTGTTTAATGGCCTATTTTAATTATATTTATGTTGCAAGGTGGATTTAGGAGCCTGGACTGAAAAATGGTACTAAAAGGATGGATTTAACGTTCATAAATCACCAAGGCAAGAGAAAGACCCCAGGGGACTGAGATCGAAGAATTTACATGCTAAAGATTTGAGAAAATCACGTGATCAACCATAAAGAGGCTTGAAAATCATTCAGATTGCAAGATCATAGGATTCCTACCATCTGTTTGACTCAAAACTTTATATCTGGCCTGAGGATCCCAAATTAACCGTACACATCAAATTTCAGCCATTGGATCCTTGTGGAAGGGGCCCAACGGATAGATTATCCCATAAAACTCTGATCTGGGGCCCACCTAAAATCTGAATATACTTCAATTTTAGTCTCAACCCCTTAAATAGGGTGGCATAATGGATGGACGGAGTGAATTTCGCACACACATCACGATGGACCCTAAATGCTTATGTGCGTGTACATAGCACATGCGCACGCGAGCCACACTGGACATGAGATCTGGTCAAACAGAGGGCTGACTGACCACTTCCTCAAAATTTAAAAATTCATCCAGCGATGCACTTGTCAGATTTGAGTTTTGATAGTGGGCCCCACTCATCGTCTGGATCAATAATCTGGAACGTCCATTCACTCCATAGGGAGGGCAAAACACTCGCCTAGCTTTCCTTTTTAGCCTATACACGTGTACGCACGTGGATCGTTAGAAAACGTAGGATGAACAACGAGTTGAGTTGATATAGTGGGTCATGCTAAAACTTATCAAAACCACCCATTCCCAATTGGTTTTTCGCCAAGAATCCAATGGATATGGTGGATTCTTCCAAAAACATCACTATGGGGCCCACCGAACACGTTAGCGTGTCTGCGTAAGCTTTATGCATGTACCAGGAGATCCAATTTTTTGGGCAGTTGTGGCCCACCATCTTTGATCGAACGACCGATCTGAACCATCCATCGTGTAGTCCATCCAAAAACGTCCAAGGGACGATGTTTCTTTGGAAAATGAGCAAGGAAAGAGGAAGATTTTTGAGCATCTTCTTTACTTCAAAAGAGGAGTGCATAACTTCTTGTACACAAAAACCGCACTGACTCCAGCCACTTCTGCCAACTTCCCTTGCTTATAAAAGGAGAGAAGAGAGAGAGGGGACGACCATCCAAGGATGTGTGGATCCAGGGTAGCCGTAAAGGCCGTGCACGTGTGAAGAAAGAGCAAAGAGAAGAGGAGAGGGAGAGAGATAACGTGGAGGCGGCGATCTTTAAAGAGTTTTTCTTCCTTTTCTCATTTATTTTTCTTCCTTAATGCTTTTAAGAGTTTTTAACATGTTTATGGCAGGTTAATGTCAGGCTCGTGTCCTATACCATACCATTCTGTAGACTACCGCGGTCCTCCCAGTTGAATTCCAGCGACCTGCGACGCGTAGATAGCATTTGCGCATGACCCTAACTCACATGCTGTCAATCTGAGTTAACTCGACTCGAGACTTGTACCCTTGTGACCGCGCCATCGCCACAGTTTTAACGCCGCGTCTCACGCTCCGACTCGATACCGAGGCCATGAGTTGTAGGCTCGTGTTTATCTTGAGAAAAATGCCGCGCGTTGCAATACCGAGAGAATTTCTACAACACATCATGTCAAGTACACAACCTTACCTAGCCCATCCCTCTCCCATTCCCAAAGTCAACTCCCTCTCTCTCTCTCTCTCCTCTCTCTCTCCACCCATCCCTTTCTACAACTCCATCACTCCACCCATACCTCTCATCCCATCATCCATTACCACTCCTCTCTCTCATTTCTCACTCCATTCCAAGCACCAAGGGAGGAAACATCCAACGAAGAGAAGCTAAGTGTGGCCCACTTCTTACTCCTCTCATCTTTCATCTCCACCCTCCAATCTTCAACATCCACCATCAAACGGCAACCTAAGGAGCATAGGATTCCAAGGAGCTAAGGAGGAGAGAAATCGATGGGTGATCCACCGTTGATTTTTAATTTGATGGCCCACTTGTGATGAGACCCAATTTGATACATGTGTTGTAATCATATGAGAGGCCCATAGTGGCGGGGTCCCTCCACTACACACACACACTCTCTCTCTCTCTCTCTCTCTCTCTCTCTCTCTCTCTCTCTCTCTCTCTCTCTCTCTCTCCCTTTCCCTGGTTTGATGACCCACCACCAATGTGTACATGAGATCCATGCTATCCACGAATGGGACAGCCTTGTTGGACCCTCCAAGGCCACGTTGCTGCCCTTTTTTGGGTTGGCTTGGATGGAGGGGAAAAACACAATACCGACTTGATCCTCATCCCGTGTAAACCACACGTGAACCCCACTATGTTGTATGGGCTTTATCTTCATCGTCCATGCAGTGGGACCACTCCAGCCGTGGGCCCAAGATAGGCCAGGCCTAATGATCAGGCTACTGTCCAGTAGGCCTGGACACTGGACTGCATTTAAGGAAAATAGAAATATCAGCTTGATCCAGAACTTCTGGTGGGCCACACTCACATGGACCCCACTTGTTGCTGCACGTGTGGTGCATCCACACCATCCATCCAGGCCTCTCAAGCCTGGGATGAGGCAGATTCAAATTTTAGATGGATCCTACCGTGCTGTACCAACACGTGGAACCACCATGATGTTTTATTTACACCATCCGTCCATTGGTGTGGGGCCCTGCACGTGTGGTGCATCCACACTATCCAAACTTTAGATGATGGGACCCACCCTACATGTGGGGCCTACCTTGATAAGGTAGCTGGTTGGCTGGTATCTGCACTGTCTAGATGGATGGACGGTGAGACTCTACCTGAATGTATGTATATTACAGCCTGCCGTCCATCTATTTTACAGCACGTGGGACCCACCTCACACGTGCTGCACGTGTGTGGGGCCATGATGTATGTTCTTCTAGCCATGCATCTGTAATGGTGAAGATGAAGTATGTGTTATATACATATTGTTCATCCATTTAGGGCCTTGGGCTGTCCATGAGGTCCACCATGATATGTATGTTTTATCCTTGTTGTTCGTTAGTTTTTAGGCCCACCATGATGTGTATATTGTACTCTGGCTATCCGTCTTAGGCCCATTGTGCAGGGTCACCTTGGTGTACATATATGCTACCCATCCGTTTTGGTTGGACCGTGGGCTGACATATGTTGAGGCCTTTGTGATGAGGCCCGGTGTGATGTATGTGAGGCCCAAGTATGAGGCCCAATGAGATGTGTATTAGGCCCATGTGTGAGGCCTATTGTGATGTATATTCAACCCGTATGAGAGGCCATTGTGATGTATATTAGACCTGTGTATGGGGCCCATTATGATGTAATTATGGACCATGTAATGAGGTCCATTGTAATGTATGTTGGGCCCATAAGTGAGGCCCGATGTGATGTATATGAGGCCCGTGTGAGCGGCCCATTGTGATGTATTTTAGGCCCCATGTGATGCGGCCCATTGTGTTGTATATGCGGCTCATGTAATGTGGCCCATTTGATGTATATGAGATCCATGTATTGTGACCTATTTAATGTATATTAGACCCATGAGTGAGGCCCATGACGATGTATATCTGAGGTCCTTGTGTGAGGCCATGAGCCACTATATGTTTGGCCCTATGTGGGCCACTCCTTGGGAGTAATGTTGGTTAAATGTCCACATTGATATGCAATGATGGTTAAATATCCACATTGTGACCTTCCCTTAGGCCTTATTAGGCCTATTCTCATCGATGTCAATTTTTGAGGCTAAATCCGATCGTCGAGGCCGATTGTCGAGGCTGATTGTATAGGCTAATTATCGATGCCAATTATCGGTGCCAGTTGTCGATACCGATTATGAGTATGTGATAACATAGCATCATAATATATGCCCATACGCATCATCTGTATGTTTGTTATGAGATGTGGTTGACCATTGCATATGTCATTAGGCAGGTTGTTATGAGATTCTCTGATAGGCAGAGATTGTCTCACATGAGTGCACGGTTTACGCAAGATTGATGCATGACTAGATTGTATGACTCATGCATCTTACATTATGCGTTGTGATTACTATATGCCTTAGCGACATCAGGGCCGTAGCCTCTAGATGGTACACTAAAAATTTGTTACTAGCATTGGGGTGCCATAAATGTCCTTGGGTGAAAATCTCTAAACCTTCGTGGCCAAGAGACGCCCCAACGTCTAGGCCGAGTGGATACATGAGCGCCCGAGTGCTGAATACTAGTAGGCCGTGTCTCCTACTGTGTTGTGGTCAGTTGGGAAGAGGTTGTGGCTTTACCTGCCCGAGGGTAGTGGGAATAGCTAGGCTGAGTTTGACCAGCTCATAATTGGGTCCACTATTGACGTGCCGGGTAGATATTGGCCGACTACTAGCCAAACGGATAGTGAGGTCTCTTTCACTTTCATGCTTGCGCATCCAGTGAGCGGCGATTGCATGTATAGTGTACTAGACTCCGGTGATGATCCCAGAGATGTATGATGCTGATATGTGGACTTATTGAGTGGGAGTTGTATACTCAGCATTTTACTCATTTATTTATTCATTCACTATCCACTTAGGCTGGTGGTGCGCAACTAATTACTATGTGCACCTTCATAATGGCTAGGATTTCGATTGGAGCGCACGACCAACCTAAGATCAAGAGTTTACCATATTGAGCATATCTATCCAAATTTAGGTATGAGACTAGTTTGGATAAAAGTCCCTTGTGATGGACCCCGTAGCTTGGAATACTACATACTATCATCCCGACTTCATACTCCAGCTTAGTCATTTCATTCTCACTGCATACTGTATCCGCGACATATGACATTTTGAGTTACTCTGTTTCTGTATTTATATGGCCTAGATGATCTTGACGATATTGTGGACTCATCAGGATTTGTATACTACATTGTTTCCTCTGTATATGATATTGGCTTATTATGTTTTTGCATCGCATAACCTGGTTGAGGCTGATGATATTTATAGACTTACCAACATGTTTTCGCATTACTCTGATATTGCACGATTTATGGATTGCCAGTATTTCTACTTACTCTAATATTTACATGCTTAACACGTGAATGTATGCACTTACACCACCCTCTAAGCTTTCTATAAGCTTATGCATTATAAATGCGTGCAGGTTGCGTTAGGTCGCAGCAACGTTGAGCTTGGAGCATGCAGCTATCTTTTGGAGCTTTAATTATTGATATATGTATTTCCCTTTTAGCACTGTATTCAATTATTTATATTAATGAATATGTGATGATGATGTTGCCTTTGTGATTTGGGTATACTTGTGGTTATACTTCTTACGAGATATATGTACATTGAAAAATTCTGCTTGTAAGATTCCAAGATCAGAACCTGGTGTATGGGTTCTGGGAGCCAAGAATGAGGTATTACAGAGGCTATCGGCATCGGATTCAGCAATCGAAAATTTTGTAAGTCCGTTTTTCAAGTTTGGGGCGTGACACTAAACCTCTTAGCTGAGGCTAAGAGGTGAAGCTTGTAGCATGATGGGATGATTTCTATGGCTTTAATTCATGTTTTATGAACTCTCTTTGATTATAGTTTGATTATAAGAAATATTCATAGTTTTTAATGGTTTGTTGTAAATTAAATTACAATAGCTCTGCGATAACTTTGAGTATGTTCTTTTCATTATAGAGTTTGTGAATTTGGGAACCCTGTTGTTCACCATCGTCTCTTGGGCATAGTTGGATGATGGAACCCTTTTTAACATTCATAACTCTCTTAGATTGGATATGGATTGGTTAAATTCTATTGTTTGCTTTGTTTCATGGGCATGGTTTTGTGATGGAATCAATTCTAATTCTCATACCTTTCATCTCTTGAAAACTGGATCGAAGGAAGTTCAGATTGGTTTTTAATGAAATATCTTTCAACTGGACAAAGATACGACTCTGATTCTAGTTGTGTTCGTGAATCAAGCATAGATCTCCCTGATCTCTACAAGTGGATCCTAGGCACCCTAGTTTTTCACCTTTGAATTTTACAAGTTTGAGATAAAGTAGTTCACCATTATTTTCTCATATTCACCTGATTTAGATTACATCTTCGTTTAGTTCTAGTTTAAGTTACTTTCAGATTACGTACAATGTTTAGTCCCTGTGAATTCGACCTCGGTCTTACCGAGGTTATTACTACATCGCAACCTTAGATAAAAATATATTCTTCTTGTCAAACTTGTAAATAGAGGTGTTTGACTATAACTATCCTTTTATTTTTTATCCCAAGAAAACCCATTTATATGAATAACATTTGTCAAATCACACCTTAGGGTGTGTTGAGGGTCAAATATTGCATATTAGACCCAGTTATTGCCTGGATTTACAAGCATGATACCGTTTAATGGCACGATTTAATCATGTTTGTGATGCAGAGTGTATTTATGAGCAATGACTGAAAAAGGGTGCTTAAAGCATAGATTTAATGCTCTGATGACACCAAAGGCAAGGGACAGACTCTAAGAGACCAAAATCGACGGAATTACACGTCAGGGATCCGAGAAAATCGAGAAATTGAAGCTCAAGTGGCCCAAAAATCATATAGAATGTAAGATCATAGGATTCCCACCATCCGTTCAGCTCGAAACTATATACATGGACCAATGACCATAAATTAACCATACAAATTGAAAATCAGCCATTGGATCATTATGGAAGTGAGCCAACGGATAGATCAGCCCACAAATTATTAAACTGGGGCCTGATCTCTGGATATGCCTTAGTTTTGGACTCAACCACTGAAATTAGATGGGAAAGCGGATAGATGGAACGGATTATCACAAGACATCAAGGTAGGACCCACTTCAAGTGGTTGGTGTACATTGCAGACGTAGGCCTGCTGTGCACTGGACTAGCTAAAGCGGTCAGTGGGCGCTGACCCGACCAGATTTGAATCCGACTTGAATTCAAAATCTCGACCGCAACAGAGACGTGCGGATGGATTCGAGTGGGCCACTACCATCATACATATCGATGATCTACACTGTTCATTAAATTCAGGAGGTTAAATCGACCGTACCCTGATCTATGGCCTTATTTTCTTGAACATTGCATGTACATGAAGTATCAAATGCAGGTTGAACGACTGAAGCATGGAGTCAGTGGGTTGCATCAACGAAATTCCAAAACAGTCCATGTCTTACCAAAATCGCATGAGAAATCCAACAGACGACGTGGATTTCTTAAAATATGCCGATCATGGGCCCTAACAACACCGAAAAAATCTGATTTCTGGATTTCTGACGCAGCGGGTGTGTCGGATGCTGCCGGCCAATGTGGGTCATTTTGCGAGCATAGTGGTGATCGGTTGGACAATCTAAATTGTCCATATAATGCACAGGCCATGCCTGACCCTAGCCATGGAGCTAGATTTCAATGTAAGGATGTGCACTGTCTAAAACTTGGTTAAGCGCAAGTCGGTTTATGTTTTAGTTACGCAGGGAGTGCAAAAATCTTCCGCACCCAATTTCTTCTCTGACTCTATCACAGCAGCTCCCAAACCGAGCCTTTTGTCTATAAAAGGGAGAGAGCTGGGACGTGTAAGAAGAGGGAATTTTGTGCAGCCGTGGAGGCAAGGTGGCCGGCCAAGATCTTTTTTTTTTTTTTTTTTTTCCTTTTAGTTTTTCTTCTTCTTTTAATGCTTTTCTGAGACTTTAGTTTGATTATGATTATGATAGGCTAAACTTCTTAGTTAGGGCTAAGAGGTGAAGCTTGTAGTGTGGTGGGATTGGTTTTACTGGTTTGATTTATGTTACTTGAACTCTCTTTTGATTCTAGTTTCATTAAGGGAATGTTTTTAGTTTTTAATGGTCTGTTGTAACTAAAATTATAATGGGTCTGCGATAGCTTGGGGTATGTTCCTTTCCTTTTTATGTTTATGACGTCAGGAAGCCCTGTTGTTCGCTATCGTCTCCTGGGCATGGTTAGATGACGGTACCCTTTCTATCCTTCATGCATCGTTGATTGGTTGGTAATTAGTTTAATTCTGTTATTTACTTTGTCTCCTGGACATGGTTTGGTGATGGAATCCAGTCTAATTCACATACCTTTCATCTCTTTAAAACTATATCAAAGGAAGTTCAGTCTTGATTTCCATAGTTACACCCTTCAACTGGATGAAGATGGACTCTAGTCCAATTGAGTTTTTGATATAGGCATAAGATCTCCCTGATCTCTACAAGTGGATCCTCTGAATCCCTAGTTTTCTTTCCTCTGAATCCCTAGTTTCCTACTTTTGATTTCTATAAATTTTAGATACTTATTTCACCATTATTCCCTAAATTCTATTCGATTTAGTTTACATCTTAGTCTAGTTCTAATTCTACTTAGTTTCAGATAATGTACATGTATCAGTCCCTTGGGATTCGACCTCGGTCTCATCGAGTTATTACTACATCACAACCTTATACTTAGGGAGTGAACAAGTTTTTGGAGCCGTTGTCGGGGACTGATGGTTGCGTTTTTCTGAAGTTGACTAGTTTTAGAATTCGGTTAAGACTAGGGTTTTCTAACTTTTGGTTTAGGTTTTTCTGATTTTTAGGAACTAACTTAACTTTCCTGTTTTATAGGATTCTGAGATAGAAACTTCTAATTTGGTGATATCTTTCTAATTTCTTTACTTTTTATATTTTTAGAATTAAGTTTTTATTTTTAGAAATTTTCTAATCTTAGACTTACTATGTTTAGAAACTAACT
The DNA here is from genome assembly GCA_037074715.1 of Magnolia kwangsiensis. Taxonomy (NCBI): domain Eukaryota; kingdom Viridiplantae; phylum Streptophyta; class Magnoliopsida; order Magnoliales; family Magnoliaceae; genus Magnolia; species Magnolia kwangsiensis. The sequence goes on from CM073573.1 coordinate 35,827,822, forward strand.
TATTTTGTTTTGTTTTGTAGGTTTTAACTTAGGAATCTCTAACTTGGTAAATTCTTTCTAACTTCTCCCCTTCTTACTTTCCATACTGTTGTAGGATCCTTTCTTTCATTTTTATTAGGATTAGATTCAGAGTTAGGGTCTCACCATGTATATGAATGAGTGAGCATGTTAGTATGTTGAGATAGCTTATGAAAAACAACCTATAACTCAAAAATTTTTTAAAAATATCTTCGAGAACGAATCAGAATATGATACTCCACCGATTAAAAAGTCTTTCGGTGATTATCTATGGGAGAATAATTGCGTTCCACGAGTTAAAAAAATAGTACGTGATTATTGGAATGATGACGTGTATTAACTCCCAACCTATGACCCGTATGATTATGATCAGTGGAAACGGAAATATTTCGAAGTTGAGTCAGTAAAATATCATGGTAAGAACCCTCATGGATCAGCCACTTTTGAATATCCACTAGAAAAGATCCAAGAGGAGTCATCTTCGAGTTACATAGACTATGTTACTGACATGAGGAAATTATTAGAATCACTTGAATCACGCCTTGATAGGCTAACAGAGACTAATTCATCCCAACCGCAACCCATTGATCCACTCACATGATACACTCCAAAGGAATGGTCAAGAGACGTGAGTGTCTTTCAAATATAATGATGATGACACACTCCACTCACATGACACACTCGAGTTCAATAATGAGGAAGAGTTAGTTTATATGAACCTCAACCCAATCTGGAAATAGAATGTGAGGAGAGCGATCCCATCCCAAGTGTGCACTGCACTGAACTAGAATATGATGAAGATTGAGATGACGATCATGAATGTGCAGCCACAGTTCCCCTAGAATTAATCTCGAATTTGGTCCAGGTCAATTATCGACAAGTACACGAAGCGAACGGTTATAATGAGCTACTCCACTCACCTAACATGTCTAATCTAAAAGTGAATGAGTTCCTTACAACCGACCTTTCTATCTCTTGTGAGATATGTTTGGACCACTCTCCTGAATTGAATGATGATATGATTCGAGAGATGGACGAGTTACTCGATATGAATCTAGAATTTGAGACCACCCAGTTGAGGCCACCATCTGAACTATTTAATGTTGACGATTCAATGCCTCTTCTGAGTAGTATTAATGAACAGAATCTGCACATCGATGTTTCGGCTACTGACCCTCAATCTGTCTGTACAAGGTTGAAGTAAGAGAGTGTACCTCCATTTAATTTTAAGGACGATGGATTCCTTGGGCAGCACAACACGAATTTCAATGTGAATAATGAATCACTCTCAGCTGAATTTCTTAACTTTTTGGATGATTGCTTGACACACTTTACAGATTCAAATGATCCCATGATAAGGGACATAGTGAATGCTTTGCAAGACAACATCTCAGTAGTCATTACTGACCGAGAGAACCCTTACTCTGCAGCCCCTTCTTCTACAGATCCCGAATGTTTACCATTAAGGGAGGAGGAGCTGAAAATTGAACCAAAGTTTGGAACTTCAAAATTTGTTGAGACTATACCAGTTCCTGAAAATTTTTCTCAATTTGATCTACTTGTAGTCTCTGATTCACTATGGGATAGTAACGTTGAAACTTCTTTTGTTACAAGTGAATCATATATACTTTGGATACCTTTGGCGAATCGACGACAAATTTTTGATGAGGCATATAAGTTTCTCTGGACATTCATGCTCCAAGGCATCCAAGCTTATTGCAAAAAGGGCTTTTGGATGATCCTATTGAGGAACTTACTGAGAAACTTATCAAGATATTGGCCGGAAGAGGAACCTTGCAGTATGATCGAGTAGTTTTTTCCTGCTTTCATAGGACTAGGGTAGTTTACTTTATGTTGTTCTAGGATAGATGGTTTTATGCCATTAGGTTAGTTTGCTTTATATATTGTTTTAGGATAGTTTGCTTTCATGTCTCCACTCTTGTACTGACCGGCCTTCGTGCCGTGACCTCTTGGAAAGTCTTTCTCTTGATTTCATTACCCGGGTACTATCTTTCCCTCACTTTCTGTGAGACCCGTATCCTAGCCCGTACCTTTCCATAGGCTCCCACGGTCCTCTTGGTCGAATTCCAGCGACCTGCGACACGTAGATAGCATTTGCACGTGACCTTGAGTGTCACCCTATAATTCCGATTCGGCTTGACCTAAGACCTATGTCATTGCGACTGCATCGTCGCTGCGGTTCCAATGCCGCGTCTCATGCAGCAATCCGAATTGTACATAAAAAGATATAGGTCGCGCTCTATTTGAACAATTGATTGTGTTCTGGTGGGACTCACCTATTACAATGACACTTTTCCCAAGGCTAGGGTGACATCACCCTAAGCCATTCATAATTACTAGTCAAAACAATAATGACCCTAGCCCATAATTACTCCCTTTTCCCCCAAACACTTATTACCTAGCTAAGAGAGAGAGAGAGAGAGAGAGAGAGAGAGAGAGAGAGAGAGAGAGAGAGAGAGAGAGAGAGAGAGAGAGAGCTATCATCATTACTCTCTCTCCTTCATTTCTCTCTTCCCTTTTTCATTCTTCATTTCCACCATTGTAGCAAGACCTTAGATGTTCCAAGCTCTCCAAGATTCTCAGCCCTTTCTCACCTTAGATCCCCCATATCTTACCATCAAAAACTCATCTCCACCATTGAAGGAGCCCCATTGGAGCTTTGGAGCATTAGAGAGGAATAAGGAAGGTGGGTGCTTCTCCTTCTCTCTATTTCTTTAAATTTTTATTATTTTTTATGTTGTTGATGAGGTGTGGCCCACCTTGATGGTGATCCACGTTGTCCATGAGGCACCCACTTGGATGTAATGGTGTACGCCAACCGTCCAACAAGCGTCTGGACGCTGGACGAGTTTTCATTGAAACGTGAACTGACATTGGGATGCATTAAAAGCAAGGTTTTTGGGTGTGCCACTCATACAGGCCCCACCTTGATACATTTATTTAATCGAAGCCATCCATTCTATTCCCCAGATTATTTTAGGCGTTGAACCGAAAAATGAAGTGAATACGATTTTCTGGCGGGCCATACCATAGAAAATAATATTTTCTACCGTTGAAATCTACCCTAATGTCTCTATGCACCCAAAATACCCCAAATATTGGGCTCGTTAGGACTGTCTCGAGCCATGGAATGTAATGGCTGGAGTGGATTCACCTGATGTGGGGGCCATGTACGAAAAACCCTAGAAATTCAAATTTTCAAAGAAGAGAAAAAAATATTTATATAGTTAGCGCCTGTAGTTGTTGACGCTACAGCAGGACGCTACTGTGTTTTGGGCCAGGACCATGGGTCCCAACAGTGGGCCCTATCGTGCTGTGGTAGAACATCCAAACCGTGCATTCGGTAGGCCCCTTAGGGTAGTGGGCCCCTACCCAAAATCAGCCGTATACACAGCTCAGGTGGCCCACACGGCAGAGAACAGTAAAGATTGAGCATCTACCATTAAAACTCTTTTTGTGGCCATAGAAGTTTTGGATCATCATGAAATTTATTTTTCCCCTTCATTCCGGTCCGTGTGACCTTATCAACAGATTGGACGGTAAGTAAACATTATAGTTGGGCCCCACATGGGACCCACGTCTGGGGACTGTTCACTCCCCAAGTATAGGGTTGTGATGTAGTAATAAACTCGGTAAGACCGAGGTCGAATCCCAAGGGATGCTCATATCTTTTACATTGAAGACAATGTAGATTTTAGGTTGGGGGTGGGAGACTAGGTAACCTAATCAGTGTTTTCTTGGTCTTGAGCAAAAATTGTGAAAAATTGTGAAAATTTTTCTGAAATTTCTTGTGAATTCGAAGTGATTTTGATGGCCATCTAGGGCACTTAGAATTTCAAGATATGTGATGTTGGTAATTTCTGACTCTTGGATTTAGTATCTATTAGATTTCACAGTTAAGTTTGAATTGTTAATCTAGAATTAGAAATTGTAAACATTGATTGAGTCCTGATTTCACATGTCACATCTTGTTTTCACATTAAGATTTCAGTTTGATATTGAAGGGTTAACTTGGTAATCACAAAGCATGTAAGGAACCAGCCTGAAAAATTTGCCCTTCGTGATCAATTGAAAAAAAAGAAAATACGTAGTTTTTTTTTTTTTTTTATAAAAAACAGATACCTTTAGAAAGGGCGAATAATCTTCATCATAGGTTTGCTCCCTATAGGTGTAGATTTAATTCTCTATGAATGATATGTAAAAAGGGTTGAGCGTACAGTCTTCACTATAGGTTTGCTCCCTATAAGTGATGATTGGATTCTCCTTCTTAGCGTTACTTTTAGTAGAAAAATCAAAATCTGGAAGAATGAAAAGATGATCTGTGAGGAAAGTTTTGGTTATCATGAATTCTCTTGTTGATTACCACTGGTATCCCGAAATAGAGAAGTTAATTTTAATGATGATAAGTTGAGATTAGACTATACACCCATGAAACTTAATGTTTAGAACTGTTCTAATTGATGGATTAATACTTTGAACTTGATTATGAAGTTTGCCGTGCGCTTGAGTCCAGAAGAAAGTAATACCCAACATCCATGAATCTTAGAACTTTCGTATCTGGATTATTTTGCAAAAATCACTCAAGTTTATAGAAATTATCCTGTAGTTCTCAACTTATTTTTTGCATACTTTGCTCGGGACTAGCAAGATTCTGGTTGGGGGTTGTGTTGAGGGTTAAATATTGCATATCAGACCCAGTTATTGCCTGGATTTACAAGTCTGATACCGTTTAATGGCCCAATTTAATCATGTTTGTGATGCAGAGTGTATTTACGAGTATAGACTGAAAAAGGGGCACTTAAAGCATAAATTTAATGCTCTGATGACACCAAAGGCAAGGGACGAACTTCAGGGAACCAAGATTGAAGGAATTATACGTCAGAGATCCAAGAAAATTGAGAAATTGAAGCTCAAGTGGCCCAAAAATCGTCCAGAATGCAAGATCATAGGGTTCCCACCATCCGTTCAACTCGAAACTATATACATGGACCAAGGACCATAAATTAACTGTACACGTTGAAAATCAGCCATTGGATCTTTGTGGAAGTTGGCCAACAGATAGATTAGCCCACAAATTGTTAAGCTGGGGCCCACCCGATCTCTGGATATGCCTTAGTTTTGGACTCAACCATTAAAATTAGATGGGAAAGCGGATGGATTGAATGGATTATCACAAGACATCAAGGTAGGACTCACTTCAAGTGGTAAGTGTACACAGCAGGCGTAGGCCCGCTGTGCACCGGACCATATTTGAATCCGGCTCGAATTCAAAATCCCGACCGCAACAGAGACGTGCGGATGGATTCGGGTGGGCCACTACCATTATACATATCGATGATCCACACCGTTCATTGAATTCGGGAGGTTAAATTGATCGTACCCTGATCTACGACCTTATTTTCTTGAAAATCGCATGTACATGAAGTATCAAACGCAGGTCGAACGGACGAAGCATGGAGTCAGTGGGCTGCATCAACGGAATTCCAAAACAGTCCATGTCTAACTGAAATTGCACTATAAATCCAATGGACGGCGTGGATTTCTTAAAATATGCCGATCATGGGCCCTAACGACGCCAGAAAAATTTAATTTCTGAATTTTTGACACAGCGTGTGCGTCGGACGCTGCCGGCCAACGTGGGTCATTGTACGAGCATAGTGGTGATCGGTTGGACAATCTAAAAGTCTATATAATGCACAGGCCATGCCTGACCCTAGCCATGAAGCTAGATTTCGATGTAAGGATGTGCACTGTCCAAAACCTAGTTAAGCGCAAGTCGGTTTACGTTTTAGTTACGCAGGGAGTGTAGAAATCTTCCACAGCCAATTTCTTCTCTGACTCTATCACAGCAGCTCCCAAACCGAGCCTTTTGTCTATAAAAGGGAGAGAGCTGGGACGTGCAAGAAGAGGGAATTTTGTGCAGCCGTGGAGGTAAGGTGGCCGGCCAAGATCTTTTTTTTTTTTTTTTTCCCTTTTAGTTTTTCTTCTTCTTTTAATGCTTTTCTTCTTCTTTAGTCTGATTATGATTATTAGGCTAAACCTCTTAGCTAGGGCTAAGAGGTGAAGCTTGTAGTGTGGTGGGATTGGTTTTACTAGTTTGATTTATGTTACTTGAACTCTTTTTGGATTCTAGTTTGATTAAGGGAATGTTTTTATTTTTTAATAGTCTGTTGTGACTAAAATTACAATGGGTCTGCGATAGCTTGGGGTATGTTCCTTTCCTTTTTATGTTTATGACATCAGGAAGCCCTGTTGTTCGCCATTGTCTCTTGGGCATGGTCAGATGACGGTACCCTTTCTAACCTTCATGCATCGTTGATTGATTGGTAATTAGTTTAATTCTGTTGTTTAATTTATTTCCTGGTCATGGTTGGTGATGGAATCCATTCTAATTCATATACCTTTCATCTCTTCAAAACTATATCAAAGGAAGTTAAGTCTTGATTTCCATGGTTACACCCTTCAACTGGATGAAGATGGACTCTAGTCTAGTTGAGTTTTTTTTATGCAGGCATAAGATCTTCCTGATCTCTACAAGTGGATCCTCTGAATCCCTAGTTTCCTTTCCTCTGAATCCCTAGTTTCCTACTTTTGATTTCTATAAATTTTAGATAATTATTTCACCATTATTCTCTAAATTCTATTCGATTTAGTTTACATCTTAGTCTAGTTCTAGTTCTACTTAGTTTCAGATAACATATAGGTATCAGTCCCTTGGGATTCGACCTCAGTCTCACCAAGTTATTACTACATCACAACCCTATACTTGGGGAGTGAACAGGGTGTAGCTTGGGTAGAACTCAACCCAAATCGCTAGCCCAATCTAAACTTTTAAGGCTAGGTCGGGTTGGGTTGGGTTAGATTAGGCTATGGCTAAAAATCCTCAACCCAATAACAAGTTTGATTATGTATGGTTGAAGCTTCGAGTAACAAGACATAAGTTGAACCCATTCCTATCTCTCTATTACATATATTGCGGCCTTCGCAAAATATTCTACCAAATAAATATTTACACAAGTTATTGCCCTAATAAAGAAATTTTAGCAAAGAAAAAGATTAGTTTTACGTAACCGGACGAACCCACCCCAAACTCAAGATGAGTTTGATCTGGATATATCTTCAACTGACGGATGTTAGAACTGTTTTTCTTATTTGTTGACTTGTGTGATACATATATGGAGTATCCAAAGGGTTTTGCAGATGTGAACTTTGATGATTGCATAGTTTTTTAATTGAAGAAATCATTCAATATACTGGTTAAAAGAGGTTTCGGGGTGGTGGTATCTTAAGTTTGACGTAGGGATGAATGTGATGAGGTCAATCACCGTCTTCCTCAAAGATAACTGCTCTGAATCCACGGAGCTTCTTTGGACTCCTCACTAAGGCTTCTCAAATCCACAAGGAAAAAAATAAAAATAATTCTAAAATATTTGAAATAAAAGTGTTGATGATTGATAACAAGTCTACAACCTTTTAAATAGGGATACCAAGACAAGTTTAGGAATTAAACTATAACTAAAAGTCCCCAAAATTCATAACTTACTATAAATAGTAAATTTTTTATTTATAGCAAGTGTCCTAAAGCCTAATGATGAAGAGTTACAGTCAAACCAAAACTTAATAATAATAATAAAAAAATAAATAGTAAAAGCGGAAATAAACATGCAATTCAATCATCGATACGGAATCTTGCAAATTCAGCATGGGCAACCTGGCATAGCCGGGTTGGTTGGCTAAAGTAGCTCGTCCTAGCCAAAAATCATAATGGTACGTCGAGTAATTAATTCTGGTTTGCAAGATATGTCTGTTTTAAGGTTTTGATGGTCTTGATGACTTCTGCATCCGATCGGGCCTTCTCTGATCCATCTTGGACATAAAAGTGTCCACGACCGCTCTACATCAAAGTTCAATGAGTTAATTTCAAGTTTTGATTGTTTTTTTTAGTACCGATGACCATTGCATATATCTTAAGCTCAGTGGAAGCAAATGCAGAGGCCTCTGTGGATGATATATTATTTGCCGGTAATGACACTGATCTTTTGCACGAAACAATGCATTTCTTAACCTTACAATGAGAGATTTTTTTTTTTTTTTTTTTTTTTCTTTTCTTTGGATTTCACAAATAACAGACACTAACCTGGCCACATCATCAGCCCTGTGAACCATAAAAGCTAAGTATAAACATTTATATGTACATACAAAAAGAGAGAGAGAGAGAGAGAGAGAGAGAGAGAGAGAGAGAGAGAGAGAGAGAGAGAGAGAGAGAGAGAGAGAGAGAGAGAGAGAGAGAGAGGAAAGGCAAGGCAAACAGGAAATGAACAATTCACCATAGCCCCAAGAATGAGAAGAATCAACTACGTTGTGTAAAAGGACGCGGATCTTTGAAGTTGATAAGGCGCTGGATCCTCTCATCTTCCCACTTGAGATGGTCCCACCATTCCCACTCTCCTTCCACCTCCACTCTACCTCCACCAGTAGAAGTAGAAGCAGCAGCCTTGTTGCCAGCTCGAAGAGGAAGCTTCTTCAGCATTCCACATCCCCTCACTTTCAGCTTCTTCAATGCTGATAAGTATGTGCCATGGCAAATACTCTCCAGCCTTGGTAGCTCCCACAAACACACTGTGTGCAGACGTTGGAGCGAGCTTTCCGCTGCAGTGTCCCCTCGAAACAAGGCCTCCAGTTTACTGCAGTATTTGATCTCCAGTGTCTCCAGGCTTTGTAGGAATACACTTGAGGAGAACATGGTGACAATTTTCAGGCAGTAGTCCAGATGTATGTGCTTTAGGAGTGAAAAGCTTCGGCTCCCGTATGTGCCCTCGCACACACTCCTCAGTCTTGGAAGGTTGGATAGCCATATCTTCTCCAGGTAACTTAAACAGTTGGAACTTTCATTCTCTCCCTCAAAGAATACCACCATCCACTCACACCTCTCGACCCAACATTCTTTCAGTTCTACCATTTTATCCATGCGGCCCAAATCTGATAATCGTTGGACAAATGCATTGTCACACAGAGTGATTAATTCCACATGAGTGGGAATCGCGTGCATACCTTTTGGGGACCTATGACCTCCTCGGATCTCCAAACACCTATCGAAACTGCTTCTAGGATGAGGTAAATCACGTGTTTGGATCATGGAACTGATGTCTTCATATACAAATTGCCTTCTCTGGAGATGGATGGATTTACCTTTTCCTCGTTTGTCTTCTTGGCAAGGAGAGATGCAGATATGGAATCGAGAGAAGATTTTTGAAACCCACACTTCCGAGGCTAGCCAGAAAGATTGTAAGAGCTCGGGATTACTTACCCTTATGCGAGCACCCTCTTTCTCTCCAGATCGTTCATCGTCACTTGATGAATTCCAGGTGCTGCACTGGCTAAAGTTGAGCTCTTCCAGCTTCCAAAGGGCATCAAAGTTTATTTTGCGAATTTGATTCATGTCTAGCATGTTCAGGTGCCTTAGAAGATGTGCATCAGAGATACCTTGGGGCAGTGTTTTGAGTTTGGTACCTGAAAGATCAAGTACTTCAAGGTTTGTGAGCCCATACAGTGATACGAGCTCTAAGCTTTGGCAACCTTTAAAGGAAAGCCGTTGAATCGCCTCGATTTTGGAAATATCAAGCTTGCGGAGGTTTGGGAGGATATCCCCAAGTGAAGAAGAAGTAACAACTCTGAGATCTTCAAGGGAACCACACCTTCTAAGATCAAGCTCCTCAAGTGCTGAGAGCTTTTGCAAATGAGGCAGCAACCCTTTCTTCAAGGAAAGACAGTCGCCTAATATGAGTTTCTTGAGATTGACCAATTCGGAGAGCGAAGAAGGTAGAGATTCCAGCTTATCATTCCCTTGTAGGTTGAGGAAGTGAAGTTGCCTCAAATGCCCAAAGATCTCATCTGGGATTCTTATTAAATATTTGAATTTAGACAACGAGAGTTGCCGGAGGTTCTGTAGCCTAGAAATTGAGGAAGGAAGTGATGTGATTTGCATTTTTGTGAGATGGAGACATCGGAGGTTGTTCATGTGCTTAAAGAGGTCATCTGGTATTGATGGGCTAGAATCAAATTCACTTGACAGTTTAAGGAACTCAAGTTTGTCAAAAATCTGAAAGGAAGAGGAGAGTCTCTAAATGAGGGTAGCTTGTTAGCTTCAAAAATCTAAGATTGTGCAAGCAGGAAGCGGATTTGGGAAGAGATTCGTTTAACAGTCTCCGTAGATCGAGGACACGAAGGCCTTGAATTTTCTCAAACAAGAAGGTGTCTAATATCATGAAACCAATATCCCTTTCTCCCACAAGAATTAAAGTGGAGAGTTTGGGGCATTCTTGAGGGAGAGGTGAAAGTTCTGTAATGTCCTCTACTGCCATCCTCTGAATATCTTCAACCATGTCGTCCTCCGACGGAGGAGAATCCTCAAACCAGAATCTACCATGAGTTGAAGCTCTGGACGTGATGAGGTTTCTAGCATTCCAATTGATTGATTTGGGCACTCTCACACAGTCATCCTTGCACTCTACCAAGGAACGAAACCGGAGCTGTGTTAACAGAGCCTCCACCTTCTTGAACATCATCAAATCCTCTTCTTCACCCTCTTCTGTGATAATAAACCCCTCCGCTCTCCAATACCATGCCAGCCTTTCTACTTTAACCCAAGAACCTTGGAACAGCAACATGTAGAAGAAGCAATCAAGGACAACGTGGGGAGTGAATTGGCCCCCAATGCTGGGAGAATGATCAATGTTAGCCGCTTCTTTGCGTAATGTGTCCATTGACAAGCTCTGCAACCTAATGGCCCTGTCGGATTGCAAGTCCACGGATAGTAAGTCCTCGGACTTGACATTTGCGACGATGACAATCTTGGAATCATTTTGCAATATCTTTCTGAGACGTGGATCTCCAATAAGCTCAAAATTGATGTCTGTCAGCACATCTCCTAGCACTAGCAAGAACTTCTGTCTGATCAACGATTTATAGATTTCAGCAGCAACTTGGGTATCTATGCTCTCTTCATTGTCACCATCATCATCCATGGATGTCGTCATCCTTAATTGGCGTGCGATTTCCTTCTGTGCCTTTCCAAGGCTAAAATTCTCTCCTAATAGCTCCACCAGTATCTGTACATTGAAGAGAAGGGAATCATTCGACTTTCGAATTGCATATTCAACAATGCTCCATCTCCCCACTCCATTAAACCCCCGAACAATGATAACTGCCAGCATTGGATTTGTAAGGCAATGCAAGAGCTCTTCCCCAGCACGTTTGATGTCAGCTGGGAAGTTCTCCAGTCTACCCTCGGATGCTACAGCTTCATTCCCTCCTCGACCAGCCATGAGTGCTCCCTCTCTCTTTCCTCTGTTAAAAAAACAAAAGACACTCATTGATAAGATGTCGTGGTGCGGCCCACTGCATTTTACCCAAATAAGCAGTAGTCCAAAAAATGGTTGGTTGATGTCATTTATATGAAATAGGCCCTCTAAACAATTTGAGCCATTCATTTGTTGGAGGTTCATCATTGATCCCTTATGTTTACAAAGAATCACTTTTTCGGTCAAATCTTAGCCATCCATCCATGGCTTGAAAACACTGGCTTTAGAAATTAAAAGAAGGGCATCTAATTGGTAATCGAGTCATCCAGTTGTTTTTTATTTTTCCTTTTATTTTATTTTATTTATTTTGAATGAAATACGATCATTTTCAACATAGATGAATGATGGCATGGGTAGTCCACCACCATTGATAGCGAAATTGAGCTATTGTAATGCTTACATGGTATATATATGACATATAATCTATCACCATGTCTGCCACATCTGGATAATCACCTAATGCAAAAATCGGGCTAATCCAACTGTCGGCTGGTCAACATTAGAGGCATTTTTGGATGGTTGTCCACTGTTTTTATGGCATTTTCCCAATTGGTTGAATTTCATTGAGAGGTGATCATCATGGTGGGGCGACACGTTGGATGATAAGATGTCAAACACATCATGCAGACCCACATATATATATATATATATATATATATATATATATATATATATATATATATATATATATATATATATATATATATAGCTCGATTCCACCACTGACAGTGGACATTTCCATTCCATGCAATAATTCCTCTCTGTATGTACTGCTCACTGGGTCCAATATACATTTTATGGGCTACCATGCGATCATATTGGATGGTGGGAGAAACTTAATACTCTGAGAAAGTGTAATTGATGATTCGTAGGTACTTGGAAAATGAAAATTGTCCAACAGTATTATTTTAGCAAACAAGTATCCACCTAGAACTCGTAATCATTCAAACACTCTGATTTTGGATTAATAGTGACTCAGCGACAGTGCTTACACAATTTAGTCAGTTTAATTTGAGTTGATGTATATACCATTCTCTTTTACAGCCATTCATTTTCCAAGCCTGAGACGGGATGGTTAAGATTGTCTGATATATAGGATGGTTAAAATTATGTTATAGAAGTAATAGGTTAGGAACAAAAGTCATCAATGACAAGGCCGAACTCACAATAACTAAAGTTGTTGATAGGAATACTTTCATATTAGTGATTTTGTTTTCTAATTTATGCAATTTGCATTGTGTATGAAATACATGCTGGACATGATGAACAGTTTAATTCGGTGTTGATGGATTGTCCAAGTGTTCGAGCAAAGTCTCAATCACTCGTGCTACGTGCTTATCACACACAAACATATTAATATCCCAATGGATGTTAGCAACATCTAAAAGCTTTTATATGATATGAGGCATGATCAACCGTTGATCTAATCAGTCCATTCATTTGCACCACCAGGGACAAGCAATGTTATGAAAAAAGACGCAAGATGGTCCTAATGATCCGATCAATAGTGTGAGAAAAAAGGTCAAATGTAAAAACAAAATATGTTCAATCATAATCTCGTAACTTCTATTGGATCGATAGGCACCATCATGGATTGTGTAAAAGAAGCACTCGGGTTTTATTACCTAATGTAGATTAGGTCACATGAACATTTTCATATCCAAGATAGACTAGAGAAGGCCCGATCAAAGGCGGAAGTGATCTGGACCATCAGAATCTTAAAACATGTGTATCTCACAAACTATCATATATGAATTTGGGGTAGGAGAAACTAATTTAGCCACCCAACCAAGGGTTGCCCATGTTGAATTTGCAAGATTCCATTAGATCTATGGTCAAAAATCCAATTTATTTTCTTTTTAAACTCTTCATCTTTGAGCTTTAGAGGTTGTGTCAAACATGAAAAGTGCTTAGAAAAAATAGGAGAATAACATGGTTAAGCCAAATAGAACACTTACTATTTTTGGCCAAAAATCATGAAGTCTAGTAGAAATTTTGACCATCTATAAATAGTGAGTTTACTATTTATAGTAAATCATGAATTTTAGGGAGTTTGAGTTGGAGTTTGATTATGAAACTTCTTCCAAAATTTTGGTATCACTATTTAAAGGTTGTAAATTCTTTTTTATCATCTAGTAATCAATTTTTGAATTTTTATAATTTATTTCTATTTTCTTATTTTTCCTTGTAGATTTGAGTTATTTCTGTGAGAAGTCCAGAGAAACTCCATGGATTCAGAGTAGTTATCCTCTTGAGGAAGATGATGATCGACTTCATCACGTCCATCCCTGTGTCTTTATGCCAACCATCTGAGTATGGCCCATAAAGTATGCATAGTTGTAATAAACCGACCCACGTTTAAAGGGTTAGGATTTGATCGGCATAAGTTTTTGCACGGCATAACTTTTTGCATGATGGCTTGTTCCTAGTGGTACAAAAAATGGACAGTTTCGATCAATGATTTTTCATCCTATTTGTCAATGATATATGATTTGGGAAGGTTGACGACATTAAATGAAGGTGGGGATATTAATTAGCTTTCCCTTGGACTGTCCATTCACTCAATGCTATTATTAGCAAACCATGATGCATAAAATGAGACTGATTGCATGATTCTAAGGGGCTTATCAGTTAAATGGAAATGGAGGGATAAGTCAATTGGAGAAATAAAACAAATCACATGATCAACTTAAAACATCCTTTCGCTAAGCATAGATCACTCGTGATTCTAATGAAGCACTTTGATGACTCTAATCCTCCACATTTGGCTGGTAAAAGATGTACGGCTATAATGAAATGGATTTCATATGATTGATGTAACCTTTGTACCATATCCTAACTAATCATATGGAATGAAAGGACAATCCCTTACTGAATAAGAAAAGAAGAAAAAAGGAAAAAATGAAAATAAAAAATCACAAACTTGATTAATAATACATCATGTTATATGAATAACAATAAAAAACACAGAGGATAGGGAATAAAAGATAATGAGACAATCAAGTCCATCAAATTCGGCTTGACTTGAATATAGTTAATTTCTCAAGATAGATTTGTTATCCTTTTTCTGGTAGTTCCAGCAAGTGAAAATAAAGGAAATCTACAAATTATTTTCAGGATACAACGAAATTTTTTTTTTTTAAAAAAACATGACACATTTGACCTAATAAGTTGCATGATCAGTAAAGGTGGAAGAACCATAATAGGATTATGTCGTGCAAAGTGTTTACTATCAGGATTTATGATGAATAAATGTCATTACCCTACCTCATATAAGAGTGTGAGTGTGCCATGAAGATACATTTACCATGCTAGATCTGTTGGATAGTTACTGTGATGTAAATGAAAGGTGCAGGTAAATATAGGTGATGTAAATGCCATCGAAGCCCTGTAAAACTACCGTTCTTCAAATTTTGTGCGAAAATAGCTTTCTATATATGTTTTGCTAATCACACAAAAAGACTGCACATCTATGTGCCACTACATGTGTCGCTGGGTCACATGGGCGCATTGATGCAGGGATAGACGTGATGAGGTCTATCACCATCTTCCTCAATGATAACTACTCCAAATCCAAGGAGTTTCTCTGGACTCATAGAGATTCCTCAGTCCATGAGGGAAGAAATTAGAAAATTATTTCTAATAATTCAAAACAAATAGATCGATAATCAAAAATGAATTTACATTCATTTAAATAGTGAACTCAAAACCTAGGAAGAAGTTTCAAAATCAAACTCCAACTCAAACTCCCTAAAAAATGTGCCTTACTATAAATAGTAAAGTTATTAGTTATAGATGGTCATGATTTCTACAGGACTTCATGGTTTTCACCAAAAAATAGTTAGCGTCTAATTTGGTCTAACCATGTTATTCTCCTAATTTTTCTAAGGTCTTTTCACGTTGGGCACGACTACTAAAGCCCAAACGATCAAGAGTTATGATTGAACTAAAATTTACTATAAATACTAAAAATGAAATTAAAAGACTTTGATCCCTTAGAATCTTGCAAATTCGAGGTGGGCAACCCGGTTTACTAGGGTTGGTTGACTAAAGTAGCTTCTCCTACCCAAAATCATTCCAATTTGTGAGATATGACTGTTTTAGAAATTTTGAAGGTCCTGATGACTTCCGCCTCCAATCGGGCCTTCTCTAGTCCATCTTGGCCATGAAATTGTCCGTGACCTGCTCTACATCACGCATAAACCAACCTGGCTGTCTATCAAGCTAGGGGTCCCCCCAGCGTGTAACTCATCTGCCACCGTAATCCATCTGACCAACACATTGTGGCCTAGATGGTAGAAACAGGTAGATGGCCTGGAAAAATATTTACAAATCTATGCGGCCGCTCGTTTGCTCTGTAAATCACGGCCCGCCTGATAGATTAACTGGACTTATTCAATTAAGGCCAGGGCATCTACACAAAGGGAAACCAGGTAATGGAAAGCTATTGTGATCAACGTACATGCCGAAGAATAATGAAGACAAAAATGGGAGAACTAAGAAAGGGAGGAGCATACCCGGAGCTACGGCCTGTTAGCAGAAGCAAAGTTCTTTGCAGCTAAGCTATCAAAATTCAATCTTCTTCCTCTTTATGATTCACGTAACAAAAATCAATGGCAAAAGTTAATTATATATAGAGTTGCTAGCCCATCCACCTACCTCTAATCATGGCACATGGGAGTGATGTCCAAGCTGTCTATCATATGGGTCCTACTTAGAAGGTTTTCCGAGCCAAGAACTATGCCTAATCACTTAGATTCTTCTTTCATAAAATGCCAGTCAAAATGTTAGATCCTTCTTTCGTAAAATGTGGCCTCGCTGGTGGATGCCTTTGCGTGAGAGAAGGAGAAAGAACCGCGGAAAAAGAACCTAACATGTATTGAATGAGAAAAGCATGGATACTATGAAAGAGCGTAACCCTCCATAAGCGTGCGCACTCGTATAACCTTCTCTCAGTGATTTAGACAGCATACGAAAGCCCAGTGTTGCAGCTTGGTGACTCACACAAAACCAACGGTCTAGATTGCTGGTTTGTGGAAGCGTACTGCACTGTATATCCCTCTTTTACATTCGAACAATATTGCATAAACCCCCGTTCCCACCGTGGCTAAGGTATAGATAATATGCTGATGGTCACTGTACATGTGTCTTATATGTAATTCAATCCAAAATGTCTAAATCGTTGGCCCTCTGAAAATGTCATAGCCCAAAAAATCAAACTGGATGGGTGCAACTATTTATCTAGTTAGTGATGATCCAATATTAAACAGCTAACAGTCAAAATTCTTTTTTATTTGTTTTCTTTTCTGAACCAGCAGGAGTTGTAAGATCCCTATGCAATTAAGAGTGGCAATGGACTGGGTAACCTGCCTGGGTTTCGAGTTACTTGATTGGCCTGTGGGTGGGCTTTCACCTGGAATGCATGGTCTGACTAATTTCTGGCCAAGCTTGGGCTCAATTCATTTTAGCCCAACAGGGGGTTAAGGCCTTTGATCTTTAAACCATGCACTATACATCAAGCATGGCCTGACAAAGCCTAAAATCAAATGGTTAAGGTCATCTGATCACTGAGATCTTTAAACCATGTACTATAGACCATAGGAAAAAGAGCTGGATTTATTCTCAGTCAAAAAGAGCTCTTTTATATGCTTTCTCTTTTCTTGCCACGAGGAAAAGCACTGATGGTACTGGACGCCTTTGCGTAATAGAAGGAGAAAGAACGTTACATGTATTACATAATCAGAAAGTATTGTTAGATCTAAAACCCAACTTCTGTTGACGTGTGGCTGCAGCCACCTTAAAAAACGAAAAAACTGAAATTTTAGAGGAAGAGAAAACTGCTACTACTTGAATTGGAATTGAATGAAAATCGTATTACAATGCTGCCTTTTTATAGGCTTTCTTATTCATGAAATGACTAAACTATCCCTGTCTAGATTCATTCTAGGGGCAGCTAAAGAATATAAAAAAAATCTAGAAAGAAATCCTTATAATATACTGTTTATCTTCACCCACCTAGCAAAACTAAACTTAGAAAAAATCTCACAGCTGAAAAAATATCACAGCTGGAAAAATCTCACAACTAGTAAAAAATCCTTCTAAGGTTTTGGATTTGCACAAATCCTCCAACGTATCCAATACTTTCCTTCAAACCAAAACCGGCTTCATTCCGAGCATCGTTCTTAGTCGTTTGAATGCGTCTGTTGCCAATGCCTTTGTGAAAATATCAGCCACCTGTTCCGTAGTATGACAATATTCTAATTTCATCGTTTTCTACTTCACATGATCTCTCAGAAAATGATATCGGGTATCAATGTGTTTGCTTCTTTCATGCTGTACTGGATTTTTGGCTAGCTCGATTGCCGACTTGTTGTCCACATATATGACTGTTGAATCTTCCTGCGGATACTTCAGCTCCTTTAGCAAATTTCTCAACCAAATTTCCTCACAGACGGTGGATGATACTGCCATGTACTCTGCTTCACATGTGGATAGGGCGACCACACTCTGCTTCTTTGAATTCCATGTGAAAGCAGTCGTTCCGAGATAAAATTCGTAGCCAGTGGTGCTCTTTCTTTCATCTTGGTCACCTCCCCAATCATTGTCTGAGTATCCATATAGCATTGCTTCATCATTGTATGGATAGAAAAGACCGAATTCCATTGTTCCTTTGATGTACCTGAGGATTCTTTTTGCAGCTAGCCAGTGTGATTCTTTTGGTGCTTCCATATAACGGCTTAGAAGCCCAACACTGTAGAATATATCTAGCCTAGTGATTGTGAGGTACCTTAAGCTTCCGATTAGGCTCTTGAATAGGGTTGAGTCAACGTTTCTTCCTTCTCCATCTTTTGTGAGTTTCAGGCCTGTTGTAACAGGTGTATTTACGGCTTTACAATCGTCCATCTTGAACTTTTCGAGTAATTCCTTAGCATACTTTTTCTGTGATATATAGATACTACCATGTTGTTGCTTCACTTCAATGCCCAGAAAAAAGGACATCAGACCTCCGTCTGTCATCTCGAACTCCTTAAACATGGTCTTCTTGAATTCTTCAAACATTGCCTAGCTGTTCCCAGTGAACAGTAGATTATCAACATATAAACAAGCGATAAGCATATCACCACGGGCATTCTTCTTTGTGTAGACGGCATGCTCATATGGACATTTGACAAAACCATTCTCTTGAAGATAAACGTCGATTCGTGCATTCCAAGCACGAGGAGCTTGCTTCAATCCATACAGGGCTTTCTTCAGCCGATACACCTTGTGTTCCTCTCCTTGCATGACAAAACCTTCAGGCTGGTCAACGTATACTTCTTCTTCTAGTATCCCATTTATGAATGCGGATTTCGCATCCAGTTGGTAGATCATCCAACTGTGATGAGCTGCAAGAGAGATAATAATTCGTAAAGTGTCAAGGCGAGCAACTGGGGCGAAAACTTCTTCATAGTCTACCCCATATTTTTGTTTGTAACATTTTGCTACGAGCCTTGCTTTATATCCTTCGATCTTACCATCGGCATTTCTCTTGATTTTGTACACCGATTTGAGACCAATCGTCTTCTGACTTTTAGGGAGTAAGGTCAACTCCCATGTTCGATCCTTCTCGATGGCATGAATTTCTTCTTCCATTGCCTTTCTCCAACATTCTTCATTCACAGCTTCCTCGAATGTGAGAGGCTCGTGGTCCGCATACAGGTAGAGTAAGTTCACTTCTTCAGTTTCTGCATAGATATCATTCAGGCTTCTCATTTTAACAGGAGCCAAAGGTGAAGGAGAATTGGATGAAGATATGTTGGATGAATTCTGATTTGATGAAGTACTTCCAGGAGATATGGAGCATACTCCTGGACTTCTGCGATCCGAAGGAGGTGATGTGGGTGTCTGCTCTTGCTTCTCATGTCTCTTTTCTTCGTATTCTTCGACCTCGACCTGCTTTTCTTTGGCTGAGTTTCCCTCGTTCTATTTCCATGCTTCTTCCTCACAGAATACAACATCTCTACTCACCATCAACTTATTGGTTAGTGGGTTGTAGAGCTTGTATGCCTTTGACTTTTCGCTGTAGCCGATGAAGATGCACTTCTCGCAACGATCATCAAGCTTTTTCCTTTTCGCTTCTGGAACTTGAGCGTAGGCAACACACCCAAAGATCTTAAGGTGCACCACGCTCGGCTTGTATCCACTCCATGCTTCTTGCGGTGTCTGGAATCTGACACTCTTAGTCGGACACCTATTGAGCAGATAGGCAGTACAGGCAACTACCTCTGCCCAGAATTTCTTTGGCAAAATTTTCTCCTTCAGCATGGTCCTCGTCATGTCGAGGATGGTGTGGTTCTTTCGTTCCGCAATTCCATTTTGTTGTGGCTTGTGCGCTGCAATGTGTTGCTGCCTAATGCCATGTTCCCTGTAATATTTTCGAAAAACATTTGAGGTGTACTCCCCGCCTCTGTCAGATCGGAAGGTTTTAATTTTAAGACCACTTTCTTTTTCAATCAGGGCCTTAAAATTTTTTAAAATAGTAAAAGCAGCAGACTTCTCTTTGATTACATTTACCCATAATTTTCTACTGAAATCGTCGATCAAGGTAATAAAGTATTTATTATCTCCTAGAGAGATTGGCTCTAATGGTCCACAAATGTCAGTGTAAACCAACTGCAACGGTCCTCTTACTCTTTGGGATACTCCACTCAGAAAGGAGTTCCTTTGTTGTTTTCCAAATGTGCACGCCTCACACAAATGTTCTGGAGCTTCAATAGCAGGCAAGCCATGCACCATACTTGATGAGGATAGAAGTTTCAGGCCACTAAAGTTTAGATGGCCAAAGCGAAGATGCCACATCCAGGAATCAGTCTTTACTTTTCCATAAAAACACTTCTCAAGCATTGTGTTTATATGGAGAGGAAACATACGATTCTTCGCCATCTGGACTTTTACAATCAAACGTCCATGCATATCTCTTATGGAAAGAGAAGAATTCTCCATGTGTATTACATACCCTTTTTCGAGGAGTTGTACGAGACTCAGTATGTTACTTTTCATGTTGGACACATAGTACACATTAGAGATATAGTTTGGAACACCATTCTTCTGAAAGATTTTGATTTTACCTTTACCTTTCACTGGTGTTTTTGATGAGTCTCCAAACGTTACATCGCCATGAACTCCTTCTGTGAGTTCCACAAAGAGTTTCTTGTCACCGCACATGTGATTACTTGTACCTGTGTTGAGATACCATACATCTTGTTGATCACTGCCTTTCTCTTGTGCAATGAGAAGTGTGGAGCTTTCTTGTTCATGGCCTGATGCTTCGGCATAGTTGGATAGCTCGTCTTGAGTCACCGGCTTGCTCCAGCAATCGGATGCATAGTAGCCAAGCTTATTGTAATTGTAGCATTGAACATTCTTTGTACTTCCTCGTCCATGCATAGATCTACCTCTACCATTTTCTCTTCCACAGAAATTGGTATTTTTCTGCTGGTTTTGGCTTTGGCCATTACTTTGTTGGTATCCACGCCCTCTGCCTCTTGCGCGATTGTTAGCAAAATGTCTACCACGTTGTGAACTTCCACGTCCACCATTGTTATCATTCAGAGTCAATCTTGACTCCAAAGCTTGTTCCATCGGCATGGAATTAGTATTCTTCTGCATTCGTTGCTCATGAACTTGCAACGATCCTATCAACTCCTTAATGGAGAGTTTCTCAATATCTTTTGATTCTTCGATCGCCACAACTACATGTTCAAACTTAGTTGTGAGAGATAGAGGTATCTTTTCAATAACTCGGACATCTTCAATCTTTTTACCATTCCTTTTCAGATTATTTACAGTTACAAGCAAACGCGAAAAGTAATCAGTAATATTCTCACCTTCCTTCATGTGAGTTGCTTCGAACTCGGCTTTTAATATTTGAAGGCGAACCAGCTTCAGTCGATCTACACCCTTGAAGATGGTGCTAAGGGTCTCCCATGCTTGCTTACATGATGTTGCTTCAGTGATCCGTTCAAAGGTGGAATCATCCAACCCTTGATAGATGAGGAAAAGAGCTTTCTTATCTTTCTTTCTTTGATCCTTGATACTGACTTTTTGTTCGGCGGTGTAGGCTGCTTCTTGTTCCGTTGTGGGTTCTTCATACCCATCAGTGATGATCTCCCAAAGATCTTGAGATCCAAACAAGGCTTTCATTTGAATGCATCAGTTTTCGTAGTTGTCCTTAGACAACTTGGGTATTTGAGGATGTATTGTGCTGGGCATCTTTTCCTATTTATAAAAATGACTGATTTTTTTTTGAAACAGTGGAATCGTGGACAGATTCTTGGCCTTTTGCAATCTGAAAAAAAAAAAAAAAATTTTCACTGCAATATGATTTTTTTTGAAAAAACAGATTTTTCCAATCTGATTTTTTAATATAGTTTTCTGAAAAAACTGATTTGTATTTTTTACAAACAGATTTTTTTTAACCTGCGGCTGCGGCTGCAATCTGATTTTTCAAAAACAAAAATTTTTCTGAAACCCTGTGACTGCAATCTGATGTTTCAAGACAGATATTTTTTGAAAACAGATTTTTTTGAAACCTGTGGCTGCAATCAAAACAGATTTTTTTTGAAAACAAGGAGTGCAATCTGATTTTGAAAACAAATTGTTGCTGCAATATAATTTTTAAACAGATTGTTGCTGCAATCTGATTTTTTTGAGATCTGATTTTTTAAACAGATAGTTGCTGCAATCTGACTTTTGAAAACAATTTTTTTTTGAAAACAGGGAGTGTAGTAGGACCTTCTCACTGCTGATCAGGCCCACGGATCAGCGGCTCTGATACCACATTGTTAGATCTAAAACCCAACTTCTGCTGACGTGTGGCTGCAGCCACCTTAAAAAAGAAAAACTGAAATTTTAGAGGAAGAGAGAACTGCTGCTATTCGAATTGGAATTGAATGAAAATCGTATTAAAGTGCTGCCTTTTTATAGGCTTTCTTATTCATGGAAATGACTAAACTATTCCTGTCTAGATTCATTCTAGGGGCAGCTAAAGAATATAAAAAAAATCTAGAAAGAAATCCTGAAAATATACTGTTTATCTTCACCCACCTAGCAAAACTAAACTTAGAAAAAATCTCACAGCTGAAAAAATCTCACAACTAGCAAAAAATCCTTCTACGGTTTTGGATTTGAACAAATCCTCCACTGTATCCAACAAGTATAACATTCGGTATGACTGTAATTAAACTTCTCCCACTGATTTATATAGCAAACGGCAGCACTGTGTTGAAGCTTTATGAGTCACACAAAACCAACAGCCTCGATTGTTGAACCGTGGCAACTGGTTGTAAAACGTACGGGAGTCTTTGGATTGTAAGTTATTTTAGATAAATTACTTATAAATAAATAAACTTGTTTAGTAAACATTGTGCTTCTCAAAAGCATGTTTTATTTACAGCATCATATAAAAATTTATCCCTGTGGTTTGTTTGATCCACCCTTACATCTACAGTCCATCATGTGGGGCTAACATTTTATGTGGACTTGTTCTTAAACTTTCACTCTTACTGTTAAAAAGAATTAGGGGGATAGGGACCCTTGATTTTTTATGGGCCCACCTTATATGTTCATGGGAGATCCACTCTAACCATTAGACATTTAATCACAAGTTAAACTCAAGGAATATATGTATCAGGTGGGCTACACCAAAGGAAACAAATGGTTTAGACATCCCTATATGGCTTAAAAGTCATACATATCTTTGATTTATTTGGGCCATACCAAGGGAAACAATGTGGAGGGCGAATGTTTCCCCGTACATTTTCCAATATTCATGTGGTCCACCTAAATTATCAACGCGGCTAGTATTTGAGCCATGTGCCTATGCACCTTATAGTCGGAGTAAATTGTATAAAAAAATCATGGTGGAACCCCACCCAAGTGCCACTTCTTATTGGCATGGTACCTTTTGGAATTCAAACGGGCGAGTCAGGCCAGAGAGGCTTATGGATAACAAGCCTTAACTCGACCCATTTGATAAACAGGCCTTGATTTTAAGCCCGAACCCCACTCGAGGGCCTGATCCTACGACCCAAGCCTGGCCCATTGACAGCCCTATGTGAAGCCCACCTTTGATGCGGGCTGTCCATCATGTGGGCCCCATCTTCAACGTGGACTGTCCATCATGTGGGCCCATGACCTTCTGTGGACCGTCCATATCATATGGGACTTACCTTAGATGTAGGCCATTAATCATTAAGGGCCAACCTTGATGTGAACCATCCATCATCTGGGGCCCACCTCGATGTGGGCCATCCAGCATGTGGGGCCCTGCTTTAATGTACATTGCCCACCTTTGATGTGGACAGTCCATCATGTAGGCCCTACCTTTAAAGTGGGTTGTCCATTATATTGGCCCGCTTTAGATGTGGGCTATTTATTATTAGAGGTTGACTTTAACATGGATCATCCATTAATATGTGAGATCACATTAATATGGAGCCATCCATCATGCAGGGCCCACCTTTAATGTAGATTATCCATCATGTGGGCCCTACCTTTGATGGAGATAATTCATCACGTGGGGCCTTCTTTGATAGGGACATTGAGAGAGCTTCCTTTGACATGGACCACGATGAGGGAAAAGTAAAAATGTAATAAGTCAAAACTTTTATTAAAATAAGTGGCTTTTAACACTAAGGGGGTGTTTAGGGCATAATATTGGATGGGATTAGGTGGTATGAGATTAAAAAAATATAATCATTGCATGTGACAGAAATTGCCATGGGATACCATGGGACAAACATAACTGCGTGGTGTGTTTTTGTCATGGTAGCATTCGGTGGTTAGTTTGTTGACCGTTGAATAGGTATACTAATTGACATTTAGAACCATTGAAAATAATGTATATGTTATATCCATGTTGTCCATCCATTTTGAGATCATTTCGGAGCATTATCCAAAAAAAAAAAATCATATCCAAAGATCAACTGGACCACACCACTGAGCAGTAGGAAAACTGATTTTCACCGTTTAAAATTTTGTAAGGCTCACCATAACATTTATTTTCCATCCAATCTTTTCATAAAGTTACAAAAGCCTGGATGAAGAGGGAAGAAAAGTTTTCATAATGATCCAAAACTTTCGTAACCTCTAAAAGGGTTTCAATAGTAGACGTTCAATTCCTGCCTTTTACAGTGTGGTCTACTTGATAGTTAGATCTATCTTATTTTTCATCCCAAGCCTTAATATGAGCTCTCCAAATAGATGGACGGTTTGGATATAACACACACATCATGATGGGACTCACAAAAGCAACATAGCAAAAAAAAAAAAAAAAAAAAGATGGCCACGGCGCTGCGTGTCCGCTACGGTTTTAGCTACGGTTATAATCCGTAGCCGTAACTGAAGTATATCGTAAATTCCACATTTTTAAGGTAAACTCGCTGGACAGTTCTGAACTTTTTCGATAATATCGACATATCGTCGATATATCGACGCAATTATATCTATGGTTATAATCCGTAGCTAAAGTGTATCAAAAATTGTTATGTATGACTAACGTCGATATATCGATGATATGTAGATAATATCTACAACTTATGTCGATATATCGATGATATGTAGATAATATCTACAACTTATGTCGATAATATCTATGATATGTAGATAATAACGACGTTTGCATCTTTTGCAAAAATAAAAAAATAAAAAAAATTTGTGGTTTTTTTTTTTTTTTTTTTTTTTTTTTGAGATTTAGGTTTAGGGATTTGAGAGTACATCTAAATTTTAGGTTTAGGTTATACGTTTAGGTTATAAGTGTCGGTTATATGTTAAGGTTTAGGGAACTGAGAATAGGTTAAGGTTTAGGTTTACGAAATCAGGTTCGGGACCAGGTTTAGGTTTGAGTTTTCAAGTTTAGGTTTAGGTTAAAGAGTTGATATTAGGATTAGGTGTAGGTTTAGGTTTAGGGATTTGAGAATACATTTATGTTATAAGTTTATGTTTAGGTTATAAGTGTCGGTTATATGTTAAGGTTTAGGGAACTGAGAATAGGTTAAGGTTTAGGTTTAGGAAATCGGGTTCGGGACCGAGTTTAGGTTTGGATTTTCAAGTTTAAGTTTAGGTTAAGGAGTTGATATTAAGATTAGGTGTATGTTTAGGTTTAGGGATTTGAGAATACATTTAGGTTTTAGGCTTATGTTATAGGTTTAGGTTATAAGTGTTGGTTATATGTTAAGGTTTAGAGAACTGAGAATAGGTTAAGGTTTAGGTTTAGGAAATCGGGTTCGGGATCGGGTTTAGGTTTGGGCTTTCAAGTTTAGGTTTAGGTTAAGGAGTTGATATTAGGATTAGGTGTAGGTTTAGGTTTACGGATTTGAGAATACATTTAGGTTTTAGGTTATAAGTGTAGGTTATAGGTTTAGGTTTAAGTTAGGTTATAGGTTAAGGTTTAGGGAATTGAGAATAGGTTAAGGTTTAGGTTTAGGGATTTGAGAATACATTTAGATTTTAGGCTACAAGTGTATGATATAGGTTTTGGTTTAAGTTAGATTATACGTTAAGCTTTAGGGAATTAAGAATAAGTTAAGCTTTAGGTTTAGGGATTTGAGAATACATTTAGGTTTTAGGTTATAAGTGTACGATATAGGTTTTGGTTTAAGTTAGATTATACGTTAAGGTTTAGGAAATTGAGAATAAGTTATGGTTTACGTTTAGGGATTTGAGAATACATTTTGGTTTTAGGTTACAAGTGTACGATATACGTTTTGGTTTAAGTTAGATTATAGGTTAAGGTTTAGGGAATTGAGAATAAGTTAAGGTTTAGGTTTAGGGATTTGAGAATACATTTAGCCCTAAAAGGATTTCAATGGTAGATATTCAATTCCTCACTGCCTTTTACAGTGTGGTCCACTTGATAGTTAGATCTATCTTATTTTTCATCTCAAGCCTTAATATGAGCTCGTAAAATATATAGACGGTTTGGATATAACACATACATCATGATGGGACCCACAAAAGTAAAAAAAAAAAAAAAAACCAGTTTGCCCTGCTCAATTTCTAGTTTGCCCCGGGGCAAAAAAAATATATATTTTTTGCTATGTTACTTTTGTGGGTCCCATCATGATGTATGTGTTATATCCAAACCATCCATATATGAGCGGGGCAAACTAGAAATTGAGTGGGGCAAACTGAAAATTGAGCGGGGTAAACTAGAAATTGAGCGAGACAAACATGAAATTGACCCCACTATCAAAATCTAGTTTTCCCACCTTTTATCCAACTGTTTTTATGAAAGAATACAAACTTACTTTTGCAACTTAGACCTTCACGTGCGGAGACCCAAATTCAGGACGAAAATACCCCTCCTTTTCACTGTTGTCCACTTTTCCTCTCCCTTTTCACTATTTGATTTTCATCTCCCTTTCCAGGATAAGGTTTAGGTTTAGGTTAGACTTTAAGTTTGGATTTTTAAGTTTAGGTTTAGGTTTACATTAGGGAGTTGAGATTAGGATTAGATGTATATTTTGCTTTAGAGAATTGAGTTTAGGTTATAGGTTTAGGGAAATGTTAGGTTTAGGTTATAGGTTTTGGGATTTGGGAATAGTTTTAGGTTATAACTATAGGTTTAGGTTAGGTTATAGGTTAAGGTTTAGGAATAGGTTATAAGTTTTGGGATTTGAGAATGGGTTCGGGTTTAGGTTATAGGTTTTGGTTTAAGTTATAGGTTTTGGTTTAGGTTATAAGTTATAGGTTTAGGATAAAGTTTGTTTAGGTTTAGGTTATAGGTTTTGGGATTTTAGAATGGGTTCGGGTTTAGGTTATAGGTTTAGGTTTTGGTTTTGGTTTTGGTTTAGGTTATAAGTTTTTGGATTTAAGAATGAGTTATGGTTTAGGTTAGGAAATCGGATTCAGGTTCGGGATTGGGTTTAAGTTTGGGTTTTTAAGTTTAGGTTTAGGTTTAGGTTATAGGTTTTGGGATTTGGGAATAGTTTTAGGTTATAAGTATAGGTTTAGGTTAGGTTATAGGTTAAGGTTTAAGGATAGGTTATAGGTTTTGGGATTTGAGAATGAGTTCGGGTTTAGGTTATAGGTTTAGGTTTAGGTTTTGGTTTAAGTTATAGGTTATAGGTTTTGGGATTTGAGAATGGGTTCGGGTTTAGGTTATAGGTTTTGGTATTGGTTTAGGTTATAGGTTTTGGTTAAGGTTATAGGTTATAGGTTTAGGTTTAGGTTTAGGTTAAGGTTAGGTTTAGGTTATAGGTTTTGGGATTTGATAATGGGTTTGGGTTTAGGTTATAGGTTTTGGTTTTGGTTTAGGTTATAGTTATAGGTTTAGGATAAGGTTTAGGTTTAGGTTTAGGTTATAGGTTTTGGGATTTGAGAATGGGTTCGGGTTTAGGTCATAGGTTTTGGTTTTGGTTTAGGTTATAGGTTTTGGGATTTGGGAATGGGTTCGGGTTTAGGTTATAGGTTTTGGTTTAGGTTTTGGTTAAGGTTATAGGTTATAGGTTTTGGTTTAGGTTTAGGTTAGGTTTAGGTTATAGGTTTTGAGATTTGGAAATAGTTTTAGGTTATAAGTATAGAACTCCCAATTTCCTAACAAATATGACCCTTTTGATCATTTTTTCACATGTACACTCCCGAAAAGGACATTATGTGGACTAGATTAGAAGGATCAGTCATCCTAAATTAGGATGCATTTTTTGTCTCAAATATTCACTTGTAGCATATCATATCTCAACGGATTGACGTAACTTTTTTTACCGTGTGTACATTCCCATAGTGATGGTGCTTTTCTAAAATCAAACTTCATTGTTCAACATCTATTTCATAACCATTTTTGCTAGGGACCACATGTTCTTCACCTACCTCTGCTTCACATTTTGTCACTTGAAGCACGAAGGAGAAGAAGTCTACAAGCAGAAGTAGAGAGCAGCCACAACTCTACTTTCATTTGACGATGATGGTAAGGAAAGAGGGGAGAGGGGATTATGTGCCTCTTCAATCTATCCCCTTGCTACAGGGCTCTTGCTTGCCTCGATCCTTAGTCAATAGGATCAGGGTAATTTAAGTGAGTACACGACGATCACATAAAACTCCAGAGGCACATCTCCATTTCTTCCACCTCGCCCGAATTCTATGCGCAACATCCTTCTCAATCTATCCACTCTCACGAATTGTCAATCTAAGTAAGCAATCTTGACTAATTCCTCGTTCTCATTCTTATTATTACTAAAATTGCACTCCATATGCTCTATTTTAGTCTTGACCAGGTTTAGGTTTGGGTTTTCAAGTTTAGGTTTAGGTTAAGGAGTTGATATTAGAATTAGATGAAGGTTTAGGTTTAGGGATTTGAGAATACATTTAGGTTTTAGGTCATAAGTGTAGGTTATAGGTTTAGGTTTAAGTTAGGTTATAGGTTAAGGTTTAGGGAATTGAGATTAGGTTAAGGTTTAGGTTTAGGGATTTGAGAATACATTTAGGTTTTAGGTTACAAGTGTACAATATAGGTTTTGGTTTAAGTTAGATTATAGGTTAAGGTTTAGGGAATTGAGAATAAGTTAAGGTTTAGGTTTAGGAATTTGAGAATACATTTAGGTTTTAGGTTTAGGTTTAGGTTTTAGGTTTAGGTTTAGGTTTAAGTATCGAGCAGGGGCAAACATGAAATTGAGTGGGGGTAAACTAGAAAATTAGCGGGGTGAACATGAAATTGAGCGGAGGAAACATGAAATTGAGTGGGGCAAACTAGAAATTGAGAAGGAAAAATATGAAAAATGAGTGGTGCTTGTTTAATTTTGTGACGCTATCTATTATGCCATTGAGTGAGGGGAGCATTATCAGTTTGAGCGGGGTACACATGAAATTCAGCATGACAACCTGAAAATTGAGTGGGTTAAAATAGAAATTCAGTGGGGCAAACAAGAAATTTAGCAGGAGTAACATGAAATTGAGCGGGGCAAACTAGGAAACGAGCGGGGTAAGCATGAAATTAAGTAGGAAAAACTAGGAAACGAGCGGGGTAAGCATGAAATTAAGCGGGACAAACTAGGAAATGAGCAGGTCAAGCATGAAATTGAGCAGGGCAGACTAGAAAATGAGCGGGGGAATTTTGAATTTTGAGCGGGAGAAACTTGAATTGATGGATTTAAATGATGGATATCCAATCACTATTGTTTTCCTGTAGCATGGAACATCTAAGATTTATATCTCTCTTATTTTTAAGATGAAGCCCTGAAATGATCTTTACAAATGGATGAAACACATACATCATGGTGGGGCCTACAAGCACTGACCACTAGCCACGGGGCTGGTGTCAGGGGGAGTAGCCAATCCGTTTCTTATACTACATACATTCAATGCGGGCCCAATTGATGCGTGATTTCTTTTCTAGACTGACTATTTTCAGAAGAAGACAAAATGCTGATAAGGGGGGCCCACAAAATGAGTTTTTTTCATCTTTCTCGTGAAACCGGAGGGTGGAAAGGGAGGTGAAAGCAACGTGAAAGTAGTAGTAGAAAGAGAGAGGAAAAGTGGACAACAGTGAAAAAGAGGGATATTTTCGTTTTGGAATTGGGTCTCCGCATGTGGACGTCTAAGTTGCAAAAGTAAGTTTGTATTCTTTCATAAAAATAATTGGATAAAAGGTGGGCAAACTAGATTTTGACAGTGGGGTCAATTTCATGTTTGTCTCGCTCAATTTCTAGTTTTTCCCGCTCAATTTTCAGTTTGCCTCGCTCAATTTTCAGTTTGCTCTGCTCATATATGGACGGTTTGGATATAACACATACATCATGATGGGACCCACAAAAACAACATGGCAAAATAAAAAAATTTTCAGTTTGCCCCGCTCAATTTCCAGTTTGCCCCGCTTAGGGCAAACTGAATTTTTATTTTTATTTTTTTCTTTTGTGGGTTCCATCATGATGTATGTGTTATATTCAAACCGTCTATGTATTTTACGAGCTCATATTAAGGCTTGAGATGAAAAATAAGATAGATCTAACTATCAAGTGGACCACACTATAAAAGGCAGTGGGGAATTGAATGTCTACCATTGAAACCCTTTTAGGGGTTACAGAAGTTTTGGATCATTATGGAATTTTTTTTTTCCTCTTCATCCAGGTCTTTTTGACCTTATGAATGAACTTAGACGGGGAGGATTTCTCACAAACATCACAGTGAGCCCCCTAAAGGTTTCTAATGGTTGACGCTCATTCAACACTATAATGTGGTACACTTGAGATTTGGATATATCTCATTTTTGGTCTCATACCATAAAATGATCTGGAAAAATATATGGACGGCATGGATGAAAAGCACACATCAAGGTGGGGCCCACATATGGACGGCTGGTGGCAGGCGGAGTACCCAATCTGTTTCCTTGAAAGGAGGGGTATTTTCATCCTGAAATTCCGAATCCGCACGTGCGGGTCTAAGTTGCAAAACAAAGTTTGTATTCCTCCATAAAAACAACTGGCTAAAAGGTGGGGTCCACAGTCCTAAATTTCTATTAATAAGAGATTAGGTTTGGTAGAATACATCACCACCTACTGCATTGGATACGATGGGCCTTTAGCACTTGGATCCGTATCATATTTCAATGATCCAAACCGTTTATATGATCTAACTCAGATTAGACGGAGGATAGCCCAAAAACAAAGTCATAGATTGGATTATTCAACCATTCATAATTTGACTTTTCTTCTTTGAGTATGAACGGTCTACTTAACTTCTCAACAATCAAATGATTGAGTTATTCTAATCTGAGAATTTATTATCTCCCATCCATGGCGAGGTCCATCATATAAACGGTTTGGATCAATAAAGAAAACCTCAGATCAAATAGATGAAGACCCTGTGCATCAATGCACTACTTTACATAATTAGCATGGAAGCAAGATCTGGGAGAATATCTAATATCCATGGTCAAAATCAACTATAAAAATGGGCCAAAGCCAACCTTTTACTCAGTGGAGAATCATGGATTTTTATTTTATTTGTTTTTTAAAGTGAAAAAATGAAAGAAAGAAAGAAAGAAAAAGATGGTTGTGAAGTGGTTCAAGAGCAACTCTCTCTCTCTCTCTCTCTCTCTCTCTCTCTCTCTCTCTCTCTCTCTCTCTCTCTCTCTCTCTCTCTCTCTCCTATGTGTGTGTTTCAATTAACAAAGTGAGTCCCATTAACCGGGCTCTCAATGGGTCAGGTTAAGTCCCCTAGTATTCTTAACAGACGTAACTGGGTTTAGGTCTTGACTGGGTTTTAGACTCATTCTTGAAGATCATGACCCGGATTTGATCATGTCTGGGTATGCGTTAGGTCTCTGGATTTGGGTTTTAAGTTGGGTTCAGGAAAAAATAACTCATTCAAATTGTAGGGCGGCCCACCTGAACTAATGTAACCCAACCCGAACTCGAACCCGACCTGAGAGTATTTCATGTGGGTCGACTGGACCCAAAATCCAATTAGACTAGGTCCAAGAAGGTGAGATCCGGACCTGACCTGATTTCTTGATGGTCTCAAAATGGGACCAGTACCTGGAAAATTGGGTGGGGCCCATGGCTAGCTTGACATGTCATAAGCTTCTATTTCTCACTATATCCGGACTTGGCCCACATGATGTTGGTCCGTTGCTAAATTAGACCCTGTCTTGAGCTGTCTGTTTTCTTTTAATCAATGATAAATATTTAGTAATACAAGTATTCCCATCGTGTAGTCCAACATGTGAAGGGCGAAGTAACATGCATTGCGGAATGCGCCGAATACACTAAACCCTGCTCAGCTGTTTGCTATTAGCACACGTCATAGCTCAGCAATTGCGGCCTTAATCAGTGGAGGTGATAAGGTTGATGATAAGGCCTCAATCAGTGGAGGTGATAAGGTTTGTGATAAGGCCTCAATCAATGAAGGTGATAAGGCCTTAATCAGTGGAGGTGATGAGGTTGGTGATAAGGCCTCAATCAGTGGAGGTGATAAGGTTGGTGATAAGGCCTCAATTAGTAGAGGTGATAAGATTGGAGATATGACCTCAATCAGTGGAGGTGATAAGGTTAGAGATACAGCAGCAAATGTTATGGAGATTTGTATGCCTCAATCAATGGAGAGATGTTGAAGGATATTGGCAACAACAGATTTTATGGAGATTTGTATTCATGTTTTCATGTTTAAATTCCTTGTCTCTGTAAATGTCTAATGTCGAGTGTTCACGTTGCAATCAATTGAATTTTTATTTTTTATTTTTTAAAAAAAGAGGGTATTTTTTCTTAATGGCATCAGAGCCATTGTGAACACTTGGCATCGTTACCACGTCAAAGCTTCTTTCTCTTATCTTCCGCTCTCTTCTTTTGGCATGGCTACTCTATCTCTCAACGTTGGAAACTTCATTACAGTCAGACTCACCTCAAATAATTATTCCTTATGGCGTGAACAAGCCGTGACCCTTGTAGAGAGTCAAGAATTGGTTGGCCATCTCACAAATGAAGATCCTGCTCCCATTAAATACATCATACCAAATTCAAATAGTTCCACAAATGTAGAAAATTTTATTCCACAGTTAACAGATGCTTTCATAGCCTAGCGAAAGTCTGATCGTCTCCTTCATGGGTGGATCATCGGAACACTCTCAGAGGAAAATCTCGGACTCGTCGTTGGCCTCGACACAGGTCATGCCATATGGGAAGCACTCAAGAATGCATATGTTCAAGACTCGCAAGAACGAGAATTTACACTACGGCAACAGTTGACTTATCTTTGAAAATAAGATGACAAAACCATTACAGACCACATTCGTACCTTCAAAGGCCTATGTGACAATATATCAGCTATTTGAAAACCTGTTCCAGACCAAGAAAAAGTCTTTTGTCTTCTCACTAGTCTTGGTCCTCAATATGAAACTTTTACAACAACCATGTTGAAGCCCCCACGACCATCATACTTTGAGTTGGTTTCTCAACTCCAAAATTTTGATCAAAGGTGCAATTGGTTTTCTATTCATACAGATGTACTAGCCTCATCTCTCACTCATCAAATGACATTCTATGGTCAGCAGCAGCAACGATCTCAGCAAACTTTCTCAGGCTATCGTGGAACCCCATAGAAGTTCACATCCAGTGGGCATGGATTCCAGGCACAACAACAACAACATAAGGACTTCAATCAGAGCTACACAAACAACCCTCCTTTTGCCAATTCACAGTGCCGTCCTCCACCACCAAGTGAGCGTCGCATGACTCTTGCAGAGAGGGACAAATACCGTGTCCAACAGTGTCAATACTCTGAGATAATGGGTCATGTTGCAAAATCTGTTGGTGGGTACCCAAAAAATCTACTCATCATGATGGAATCCCACAAGCACTTGTAGCGCTTACCTTGGACAACACCATCACAAATACAGAATGGAGAACAGACACTGGAGCTTCCAATCATATGACAGGTAAGCCAGGTATGTTAACTAATGTTCGTAAATATTCTGATACTGACACAATTCTCCAATTCTTGCAATTGGTGACTCATGTATAAAATAAATAAATAAATCTACTTTACCTCTACATGATGTCTTGCTAGTTTCAGATTTAAAAAAGAATTTACTCTCTATAAGCTAGTTAACTAATCAATTTCCTGTTAATTGTGAATTTTCTAATGCTGATTTTTATGTTAAGGATCGGGAAACAGGACAACCAGTGATAACAGGGAGACGCAGGAGTGATCTTTATATTTTACCATCTTCGCTAGAAGTATATTTTTCTCATCACTTCAAATCCGGCACTGCAGAAGTTTGACATTAATGCTTAGGCTATCCTCAGTCTTTAGCTTTACAGTTATTAAAAAATAAGGGGCTAATTGATCTTTTAAGGACAACAAAATCTCAACATCTTTATGACAGTTTTCAACTAGGGAAGCTTAGTCGTTTACCTTTCTCTTGTTCCAAACATTCAAGTTCTAGTATTTTTGAAAAAATTCATTATGATTTATGGGGATCCACTCTTGTTTTATCTATTGCAAAATTCATATATTATGTTTGTTTGGTTGATGACTTCTTTAAATATACATGGATTATTTCCTTACGTCATAAATCTGATTTTTTTAATGCATATTTGGCCTTTGAAAAATACGTTGCCAGGCAGTTCAACAAACAAATTAAAATTTTCTATTTAAATGGAGGCGGTGAGTTCATCAACTCCAAACTTTCAACTCACTTTCTTTCCATAGGCATTATTCATCAGATATCTTCCCCGTATATACCTGAGCAGACTAGTATGGTTGAAAGACGACACAGGACTATAAGAGAGTTAGGTATGGCTCTGTTATTGCATTGTGGTGCTCCTTTATTTCCATGGGTAGAAGCTTAATTTCACAACTGTCTACCTTATGAATCGACTGCTTACATCTGCTCTTAATTTTGACACCCCATATTTGCACTGCATGGAGCTCATCCTATTTACTTTTCACTTTGTACCTTTGGCTCTAAATGTTTTCCTTACACTTGGGACACACGACGTCACAAGTTTGATCTAAAAACAATTCTCTATATTTTTGTAGGTTACAATGGTAAACACAAGGGATACAAGTGCTTTCATCCTTTAAGCAATTTTTTTTAATCTCTCGGCATGTTGTTTTTTATGAGTTAATCTGTCCTTATAAGACTGCTAACACTTCTTGCATCACATCTACTAAGCCACA
This sequence comes from Magnolia kwangsiensis, assembly GCA_037074715.1. Lineage (NCBI taxonomy): Eukaryota > Viridiplantae > Streptophyta > Magnoliopsida > Magnoliales > Magnoliaceae > Magnolia > Magnolia kwangsiensis. The sequence continues at coordinate 35,862,873 of CM073573.1, forward strand.
GGTCATTAGCATCTTTGATTCATGGTTACCACACACTGACATGCGCTTCCATATTGGACATTCTTTGGCATCTTCAACCCCACCTTGTTTGAGTCCCTTACCAAGAACAGACATCCATCATCCAACCCCACCATCCCACCATCCCAGTTCCACTAACCTACCAGATTTTCCATCATCCCTTTCAGAGACTTTCGATATGCTTACCGCATGAGTCTCAACCAACGCCGCTTCCATAACTCATGTCTGAACCATCAGAGTTATCTCACCTTACTCCAGTTTCTTTAACTCCAACATCCCATTCTATGGTCTCTCGGTCTAAACTGGGTGTGGTAAAACCCAATCCAAAGTATATTTGATTACAACCACATCTATCAATGTACCTCGTGAGCCACATAATATTAGATCTGCCTTGGCACATCCTGGGTGGAAAGCTGCCATGCATGAGGAACTTGCGGCATTACATCAAAACCGGACCTGAAAACTTGTTCCTCACACATCTAACATGCACGTTATTGGATCTAAATGGGTATTCAAATCAAAACTCAAACCCGACGGTTCTTTAGATCGACTCAAGGCTCATCTTGTTGCAAAAGGCTATCATCAAATTAATGGTGTAAACTATACTGAAACATTTTCTCCAGTTATCAAATCGGGAACCATTTGCATGATCATTACTGTAGCTCTTGTTCAGCGGTGGCCTATTCGTCAGCTAAACATAAAAAATACATTCCTGCATGGTCTAATCTCTGAATATATATATATGCAACAACCTCCAGGCCACTGACGGATTCTCAACACCCGACATATGTTTGCAAACTCCAAAGAGCTCTACATGGTTTAAAACAAGCACCTCGTACTTGGTTTGATCAATTCAGTACCTTTCTCCTTAAATACGGGTTCTTTTACAGTCTAACAGATCATTTCTTATTTATTTTTCATTCTGATTATGGAACACTAATTTTTCTTCTTTATGTAGATGATATACTGCTTACAGGATCTACTCCATTACTTGTTACAAATTTCATTCAACTACTGAGCAGTGAATTCGCAAAGAAAGACTTGGGACCAATTCATCATTTTCTTGGCATAGAATTCTCTCCAACTTCCAATGGTCTTCATCTGTCTTAGTCACACTATGCTCTTACCATACTTGAATGATCCAACATGGTACATTGCAAGCCCATGAGTAGACCTCTTAAAGCTAAGACAAAAACCTCATCAACTGAAACTCTTATGGAAGACCCTAGTTGTAAGCCCCGTATCCTAGACCGTATCGTTCTATAGACTTCCGCGGTTTTACCGGTAGAATTTCGGCAACCTTCCACCATTAACCAATATTTGTGTGCGACCCTGATTCGTATGTCGTCAACCTGTATCGACTCAACCCAAGACTAATACCATAGCGACCGCGCCATCGCTGCGGTTCCGATGCCGCGACTTGCACACCGAGGCGATACCCTGGTCAAGAGATGTGGGCCAACGTTCGGTGTGAGAAAAATGCTGCGTGTTGCGAAACTCAAGAGAATCTCTACGAGATGTCACATCAAATCCATCAATTAATCCATCACATGTCAAATACACATCACCTTTCACCCATTCCCAAGCAACCACAAAAGTCAAGAATCTCTTATAAAGCCCATACCTCTCTTACATCAAAAGCTATCAAAGTCAAAAAGTTCTTACACCTCCCATGCTTTTCTTACACAAAATGCCACAAAAGTTAAGATTTTCTTACACCCATCACTCACCACATCCATCATCCATCTCTCTCCCTTTACAACTCTCTCTCTCTCTTTCTCATTTTTAAACTCAAAAAAATCTAAGGAGAGAAATCCCATACTTATGAGAATTCTCCAAGCCTCTCCCTCTCTTTCAAAACTTCAAGTGTGGCCCACTTTCCTACCCCATGATCTCCCATCCTAACCATCCATTTTCCATCTCCTTCATTGGAATCAAAGCTAAGGTGCTAAGGAACTCAAAGGAGCAAGAAGATCGAATGGTGGGTGCTCCTCTAGATGTAAAAAATCTGATTTCTATAGCTTAGATATTTTCTTTCTTTTATGATGGAAGTGTAGGACCCACCAATCAATGGTGGAGATCCCACACAATCCCATGGTTGTGGCCTAATGACCTACCTTATGCATGCATGATCCATGCATGGGGCCTTTCTCTATGGGCCCCATCATGGTAGTTTTATTTCATATCATATTATGTTTGGGTCATATAGACCTTATAACCATGGTGAAAATGACATCCTCATTATGCATTTTAATTATAAGCCATGCATGTGCAAGATCCATGTTGTAAATGTAGATCTAGGTATGATGTGCGGGTATGATTGATCTTAGGAGGGCTCAATAGTGGCGGAGCCCCTTTCCCTATGGTCGGATTGTCCTTCTATCTCTCTTTTCTCTCATTTTATTTCCTGATGTGTGTGGCCCATTAATGTATTTCCCTTTTTATTTAACTTATATAATAAATTTTATCTAAGTACATGTTGTTGTCCAGAATTTTCTGGACAGTTTCTGGTTGTTTTTGGATCAGATTTTGAGACTGTTTGGGGGACTATTCATACCTATTAAATATACTTTTCTAAAAGGTGAGGATCTCATCTTGATGTCCCCCAAATTTCAGCCCCAACTGACTTTCATTGGGGTCCCAAAGGTGTGGTCCAAGTGAGGTGGACAGTCTGAATTTTCTGCACTGTTACAGCAACATTCCACCATGGATAGTTGGATTTTTGAAATTTATTAAAATACCTATGGGTGTTTAAAAATTATAAAAATTTTCAAGGGGGTGGCCTACTTATGGTAGGACCCACCTACAAAATTTTGGGGCCAATGGACGCCTGTACACACCATGGTGATGGCGGGACCGGCCCATTATAATATAGTGTCCAGATCAGTCTGATTTTTAGGACAGATTGATTTATGTAAATGAATTAAAATATTTACAGATGTCCAAAAATTTTAAAATTTTTTTGGAGTGTGGTACACTTATGTTAGAACCCACCTACCAAATTTCATGGCTATGGACCCCTGTACACACCGTGATGAGGGCTGGACTGACCCACCACGTTGGGACGTCGAGGTCTATCCGATTTTATGGACAGTCTGTTTTGTTTAAATTAATTAAAATACTTAGATATATCTAAAAATTATGAAATTTTGTGGGGGTGTGGCCCACCTATGGAAGTATCACTCTGTGAAATTTCAGCCTCAAGTGACCCGTTTGGGTATCCAAAAGAATGGGACAAGATGGTTGGACTCCCAGATTTTTTCTGCTGTGCAGTCCAGCAATATGCCTTGATAAAAAACCATAATTCAAAAATATTTCTTCTAATGGTGGGCCACCTTTTTGGGTTTCCTTTCATTGTATGCATGATGAGGGATCTTGGCCCTCAATTTTTAGAGTTTTAGAGGCCTTGGACCCACTCCAATGGAGTGCCCAAATTTAGGACAGTAACATGTTATAATTATGCTGGCCTTGGGCTGAAAGTTTGAGGAGTGGGGCCCACCATATTATAAAGATCTCAGAGAAAATGATTTATACCTTTGGTTCCTTAAATGTTGGGCTTAATGAATGTACTTTTGAGGCCCACCACAATTGAATTTAATTGGGTCTATGAATGTAACTAGTTGTTGAACTATTTAAGGCCCATAGAGTGGACCCATTTGATGTGTTCCAAGGTCCATGGGATTAGGCCTATTTGATGTAATTTAAGGCCCATAGAGTGGACCCATTTGATGTGTTCCAAGGTCCATGGAATTGGACCCATTTGATGTATTTTAAAGCCCATGGGATTAGGCCCATTTGATATGTATAAGGCCCATGGGTCGAGAACCATTTGATGCAATCTAAGGCCCACGGGTTATGACCCATTGCAATGCACATAAGGCCCATTGTTGCGGCCCATTGATGTGGCCCATTTGATGAGTAAAAGGCCCATATGACATGGCCCATTTGATGTATTTAAGGCCCAATGGGGTGTACCTAAGGTCCATTGCAATGTGTGATCCCAACCCGGTTTACGTAATGTTATTCACTACGGGCTATACCTTGGGAGCAATGTTGGTTTGACGTCCACATTGCGAGTATAATGTTGGTTAAATGTCCACATTACGACTCTCTGTAGGGCCCATTGGTAGGCCCGTACTTGTTGTATGCAAGCCGTCTAGGCCAGCTGCATTGTAAGGATATGACATTACTTTATAACATGCTTAGTATAACTCCATGACGCACAGCCCATTTGTATCGGTCCATTTGATCGGCCTGCTCATATCGGACATTTGATTGATTAAGCCCATATGATTGATTAGGCCCATCTTGATATATTTGTGGCCTGTTGCTAAGGCCATATATGAGGCCCGTTGTTGAGGCCCACCTTGATGTGTATGAGGCCCATTGTTGAGGCCCACCTTAAATATATATGAGACCCATGTTGCAAGGCCCATAATGATGTATGCAAGGCCCATGGGTCATGGCCCATTGCAATGTATGTAAGGCCCAATTGGTGCGGCCTATTCGATATATTTATGGGGTCCATGTCATTAGGCCCATCCTGTTGTATTGGTGACCCATCCATTGAGGCTCACCCGTGGTATATATTTGAGGCTCATGTGTAGGGCCCACCTATTGTGTATTTAAATCCCATGGGTTGTGGCCATAATGATGTATATTAGGCCTATGTGATGTAGCCCATACTGTTGTGTATTAAACTCAGGTATGTGATTCACTTGTGAAGTATATTTGAGGCCCATTGTGATATATCTGAGGCCCATGGGTGCGACCCATGTAGATGTATTTGAGGCCTATGGGTAAGGCCCATTATGATATGTGTTAGGCCCATGACCAGGGCCCACCTGTTTCGTATATTTGGCCCTTGTGTGAGGCCATATGCCCATTATATATTTGATTCTATGTGGGTCATTCCTTGGGGGCAATGTGGGTTAAAAGTTCACATTATCGACGCCGGTTATTGATACCGTTTATGAGTATGTGATATCATAACATCATGATACATGCCCATTCGCATCATCAACATGTTTGTTATGAGATGTGATTGACCATTGCATATGTCATTGGGCAGGATGATGTGAGACTCCCTGATAGGTGGAGATTATCTCACATGAGCGCATGACATGCGCAGGATTGATGCATGATTGGATTGTATGACTCTTGCATCTTGCATTGTGTTGTGATTACTGTACGCCCTAGTGACATCAGGGCCGTAGCCTCCACAGGCATATCGTGGATGGCCAGATGGGACACCAGAAGTTTGTTCGAGCATCGGGCCGCCATAGATGGCCCTGGGTGAAAATCCCTAAACACCCTCTTGGTTCCAGAGGATGCTCCAACGTCTAGACCGAGTGGGTAGATGAGCGTTGAGTGCCGATTACCAGATGGCTGCACTCCCCACTATGTCGTGGTCGGTTGGAAGGGGGTGCGGCCTTACCCGCCTGAGGGAGTAGGCATGACTAGGCTGAGTTTGACCAACTAGAGGAATGGGTCCGCTATCGGTGATCCGGGTAGGTATTGGCAGACTACTGACAGGCGAATAGTGAGGTCTTTTTCACTTACCCAGTTGTGCTCTTGATTGGGGCGACAGGTGGTGTGAAGTGTAATAGACTCCGGTGATTTTCTTAGAGAGAAACTGTACTAATATGAGGACTGACATGATATTATGACACCCCATCACCGTTGTGCATGTGGGCGGGCGCACGTGGGCGGAAGCTGATGTGGGCGGGTATGATGTGGGCGGGGCTGAGGCCTAGGCGAGCTACCACACTGGGCGAGCTACCAGCAGTTGGCAGGCTACTGTGCTGACAGGCTACTGAGTAGGAGTTGCATACTCATTCATTCATCCATTCACTATCCACTCGGGCTGGTGGTGTGCAACTAATTATTATGTATCTTCGTTATGGCAAGAATTTCAGTTGGGCGTGCAACTAACCTGAGATCAAGAGTTTACCACGTTGAGTCAGACTATCTAAATTTAGGTATGGAACTGGTTTGGATAGAGGTTCCTTGTGGTAGACCCCGTAGCCTGCGATACTACGTACTATCATCCCGACATCACACTCCAGCATGGTCATTATATTAGCACCATATACTGCATATTCCATTACATTTTCGGTGTATGGTATTGTGGGTTGTTATGTTTCTGTATTCCTATGACTTAGATAAGAGTGATGATATTTGTTAGCTCTTTCGAATTGTGTATTACATTTTATCCTTGTCATTCAACATTTGATTATCTATGACTCATCATTTGCATAGCTGTCCTATATTGTGTATTTTGATATTGATCAACTTATGGACTTGTTCATACTTCCGCTTATTCTGTTATCGCATGATTATAATCTTGTCAGTATTTCTGTTTACGCTGATAATTCCTGCTCTTATCGATGTTTCTGCTTATTCAGTCATTGTATGGTTTATGGATTAATAGCTTTCCGATATTGTATAATTGTGATATTGTATTGAATACTTGGCACTTATCTCGTGCACACACTTATACCACCCTCTAAGCTTTTTATAAGCTTATGCACGATAGATGCGTGCAGGTAATGTTAGGTTGCAGCAGCATTGAGCTTGGAGCTTACAGCTGTTTTCTGTAGCTTTGATTTTGACATATATATTTCCCTTTTAGCATTGTATTCAAATGATTATATTAGTGGATATGTGATGATGATGTTGCCTTTATGATTTGGGTAAACTTGTGGTTATGCTTATTACTAGTTAAATGTACAAAAAAAAAAATCCTCCTTGTAGGATCCCAGGATTGAAAATCTAGTATATGAATGCTAGGAGCCGAGAATGGGGTACTACGGAGGCTGTCGGCACCGGATTCGGCAATCGAGATTCCTGTGAATCCGATTTCCGGGTTTGGAGCGTGACACTAGTTACTATCGCAGACTTGTTGGAGCATTTGTTCACTCCTCAAGTGCAGGGTTGTGATGTAGTAATAAACTCGGTAAGACCAAGGTCGAATCCCAAGGGACTGAAACTTGTACATAATCTGAAACTAGCTTGAACTAGAACTAGACTAAGATGAAATCTAAATCAGGAAAAATAAGGGAATAATGATGAAAATAATTAATCTAAAACTTTAGGAATTCAGAGGAATGAAACCAGGGATTTGGAGGATCCACTTGTAGAGATCAGGGAGATCTTATGCCTGCATCAGAAACTTAACTGGACTTAGAGTCCATCTTCATCCAGTTGAAGGTGTAACCATGGAAATCAACACTGAACTTCCTTTGATATAGTTTTCAAGAGATGAAAGGTATATGAATTAGAATGGGTTTCATCACCAAACCATGCCCAGGAGACAAAGTAAATAACGGAATTAAACTAATTATCAACCAATCAACAATGCATGAAGGTTAGGAGGAGTATCGTCATCCGACCATGCCCAGGAAACGATGGTGAACAACAGGGCTTCCTGACGTCATAAACGTAAAGAGGAAAGGAGCATGCTCAAAGCTATCGCAAACCCATTGTAATTTTAGTCACAACAGACCACTAAAAACTAAAAATATTTCCTTAATTAAACTAAAATCAACATCAGTTTAGTCTGAATAGAAATTAAACCAAAGGCATAAAGTAGAGTCTCCCATCACGCTACAAGCTTCATCACTTAGCCCTAGCTAAGAGGTTTAGCCACACATAGACATAATGAAGCTAAAATCCCTTAGAAAAGAAATAAACAAAGAAACAGTACAAAAAATAAAAGAAATTTGGAATACTACTCTATCTCCCTGCTCCACGTCCGGCTGCACGCGTCCAAGCAATTCCCCCACTCTCTCTCTCTCTCTCTCTCATTTCCTTTTATAATAGCAGGAGGAGTCGGTGGCTAGGTCGTTCACCGACCTTCCTTACACGGTCCAATTCGTGCACCAAAAAAAAAAAAGGACTTACGTGACTTTGTTTTATGTAGTAAAAACATGCGCCACCTGTTGTGTTTGACGTAAATGTCTAGTTTCGATGTGCAACACACCAACTCGCCCGATTTTCTCAGACGTTCGCATAACAGAGCCTGCACATTTCGTGTGCTGATGATAGGTGAAGCCCATAATCGAAATTTCCAGCGAAATCCACCCCGTCCATTAGTTTCTCCTCAAAAATCTAGTTTGGATCTCCGTTGACATGACCCACTTGTTTCTTCTTGGCGCCGTCCATCTTTCGTTTAAATGGAGATCTTCGCGTATATACGTGCATGGGTTTGGAGAAACTCCTTTTGTACAGTCGGTTCGATCTTCTGGAACGAATGGACGGTCCAGATTGAACGCATGATCGAAGGCAGTGGCCCAATAGATATCAGCCACGACCTCTGTTCGACGTTCACAACGGAAAAAAAAATGGAATTTGAATTCTTGTGAGAGAGAGGTCGGTCAAGAGTCGGTTTAACTGACTCTCTGCTGCCCTACGCGACTTGTGAAATTGTGTACTATGTATACTCATACGTAACTGGGGTCCACTATGATGGGTATGAGAAATCCAATCCATCCATCCCTTTTCTAAGCTAGTTTAAGACATTAAGTCCAAAATTGAAGCGCATCCAACGATCAGGTGGGCCCCACTTAAGGATTTAAGGGGCTGATCTGTTCGTTGGGCCACTTCCACAATGATCCAATGGCTGATTTTTGATGTGTACGATTAATTTATGGTCCTCAGGCCATATATGAAGTTTCGAGCCGAATGGATGGTGAAAACCCTGTGATCTTTCATTTTAGATGATTTTCAAGCCACTTGAGCCTCAATTTCTTGATTTTTGCGAATCCTTGGCATGCCATTCCGTCGATCTTAGTTCCCTAGGGTCTGTCCCTTGCCTTTAGTGTCATCAGGGCATTAAATCCATACTTTTAGCATCTTTTTTTAGTCCATGCTCATAAATACACTCTGCATCACAAATACGATTAAATTGGGCCATTAAATGGTATCATGCTCGTAAATTCAGGCAATAATTGGGTCTGATATGCAATATTTGACCCTCAACAGTATTACAGTACCTCACACTAACACGCCTTGATCTTTCATTTAGTGTTAACTATGTATCTCAGTTCATGCATGCTCCTACCTTGACACATTTGAAAATGGTTCGACGTATCCTACGATATGTCAAAAGAACTATTGACATAAGACTACATTTTTCTTCAAACGCTACACTTAATCTGTTTGCTTTTTCAAATGCAGATTGGGCAGGGTGTCCTACTACAAGACGTTCCACTACTGGCTAATGTACCTACCTTGGAGGAAATCTCATCTCTTGGTGTGCAAAGAAGGAACATACAATTTTTTGATCAAGCACTGAAGCAGAGTACCGAGCCATGGCTAACACATCAGTTGAACTCACATGGATGACCTTCATTCTTAAAGATCTCCGTATTCCAATGGCATCTCCGCCCATACTCTATTGGGACAACCTTAGTGCTCTTCATATGACAATTAATCTTGTGTTCCATGCACGAAGTAAACACATCGAGTTGGATTATCATTTTGTGCGTGAACTTGTAGCGCTTGGTCTACTTATCACTTGACATATCTCCATTGCTAACTAAGTTGCAGACCTCTTCACTAAGCCAATGTCAAAGGTTGCCCTTCATTATTTTCGAACCAAACTTTGCCTCTAACCCTAACATAGTTTGCGAGAGGATATTAGCACACATCACAGCTCAGCAACTGTGGCCTCAATCAGTGGAGGTGATAAGGCCTCAATCAATGGAGGTGATAAGGTTTGTGATAAGGCCTCAATCAATGGAGGTGATAAGGTTTGTGATAAGGCCTCAATCAGTGGAGGTGATAAGGTTGGTGATAAGACCTCAATCAGTGGAGGTGATAAGGTTGGCAATAAGGCCTCAATCAGTGGAAGTGATAAGGTTTGAGATATGGCCTCAAACAGTGGAGGTGATAAGATTAGAGATACGACAACAAATGTTATGGAGATTTGTAGGCCTCAATCAATGGAGAGACAAGGATATCGGCAACAACAGATTTTATGGAGATTTGTATTCATGTATTCATGTTTAAATTCCTTCTCCGTAAACGCCTAATGTAGAGTGTTCACGTTACAATCAATTGAAATTAAAGAAAGGGTATTTTTTCTTTATCTGCAAGGAATAGGGATTCCATGACGGCTGTTGTGTCTATTTCTCTCATAAAATTAACTTGTTGTTGCCAGAAATCCTAATAAGAATTTCATTTTGATGATTAATATTTAAGATTATTACCATTTAAATAAGGCAATGTTGCTAGTTTATACCTTATAAGAAGGTATATTTGATTTTATTTCAAATGGTTGGCTATCCATCTTGTATTTGATTTTAATATCATTTTATTTGAATGTGAACTTTCACTCACAACCTTTTCTTTCCTGATAATGTGTTGAATATCCCAAACATGCATGGTAGTGGGATGCACCACGAGGAAGAAAATAAAAATCAGGTCCATCAACTCATTGGGTGGGACAAATTGTTGATGCAGTCAAGGATGCGATGAGGCCAATCACCATCTTCCTCAGCGATAACTACTCCCAATCCATGGAGCTTCTTTAGACTCATTTTAGAGATTCCTCGAATTCTTGAGGGATGAAAATAGAAAATATTTTTTAATAATATTTCAAAATAAATTGATTGATGATAAAACTAAAATTGTAATATTTTAAAGAATCCTTTAAATAGTGAACTCAAACCTAAAATAGGGTTTTAGACTCAAACTCCCTAAAAACGTGACTTTTTTTTTTTTATATATAAATGCTTTTCATTGCAACCAAAAGCGATCAATACAACATTTACAGTAATTTGGGCTTCCGAGAAGAGAAAAAGGACCGGACGGAAGCCTATCATAAGAGGTTAAAGCCAGAAAGAAAAGAGAAAAACGCTACCGCTAGACCAGGAACTGACTATACTGCGATTTGTTATCCTGCGTCTCCTTCCCTTAAACTGATTCGTAAATGTTCATAAGCGAGCAAAATCTTGCTTTATCCAAAAGAAAAGCACCTTTAACAAGTCTCGGGAGAGCTGAGATGTCGGAGAAGATTCTGTCAACCTGATATTTACTTCCTTCTTTGGCTAATCCATCAGCCACCCCGTTAGCTTCCCTTGGAATGAGAGAAAGACGAAAAGGACTTATAAAGCAGAGCCTCAGGATCCTGAAAACCCAATATTTCCACTTCCAGGAACAAGTGGACTTCCCCATTAGGCAGTCCACAACCCACTTTGAGTCAGATTCTAAAAACGTGACTTATCATAGATAATAAACTTACTATTTATAAACGATTATGATTTCTACTTGACTTTATGGTTTTCAGCCAAAAATAATAAGTGTCCAATTTGGCCTAACCACGTTATTATTCTTTCATGTTAGCCAGACTCCTAAAAGTTAAAAGGTTAAAAGTTATGATCGAATTAAAACATATTATTTACAATAAAAACAGAAATAAAATGAACTTTCAACCATCCATTTATGGAATCTCACAAATCCGGTGTGGGTAACCCCAGATAGTGGGTTAGTTGGCTAAAGGAGCTTCTCTTACTCAAAAATTATATATGATAGCAGAAAAACTTATTTCAATTTACGAGATATGATTGTTATAAGTTTCTAACGGTCCTGATCACTTCTACCTCCGTTTGAGCTTTCTCGCCTATCTGGGCCATGAAAGTGTGTACGCCACCCGCTCTACATCAAATGTCAAAATCAATAGGCAGCCAACAGTGTGTAAGCACTGATCCATTCAATGTATTGATCTAATTTTGATGCACTTTCGAGAGACAAACTCTCCAGACATAATGCCATGTAAAGGATTATATATTGATGGGGACGGATCAGACACTTCTGACTATAAGTTGAGACTCAGATGTTTGAGTGACATTCGACACGTCCATTACAAGGGGCTCCAAATGTAGACGTAAACGCTAAAATCCAACGTGATCCACAGCTCAGGTGGGCCACACTAAAGGACACAATGGTGGAAATTGAGGAGGGGGACTTCCATATCATAGAAACTTCTGGATGGAATGTCGGGTCCACCGTACTATGTATATGTCATCCAACCAAGTAATGAGGTGTCCTCCACCATTTTGAAGGGACACACTCAAACTCACAGCATTCAAAGGTTTAGGTGGGCCACAACAAATAGACATGTAAGCTTTATGCATGATTGTATATTGCTCCTTGTGGTGTGCCCCACCCGAACTAATGGTAGGAATTACTCTAGGGATGTATTATTTCTATGAAAAGGTAAACCGGATGCACAGTTTGGATTCCACATATATATCAAGGTTGCGGCCCACAGCTTCAATGTATGTAATCGCCATACGAATGGAACGCACGTGATTATTCAACTGCATGCGATGCTCAGTTGAAAACTTTGCAAACGTGCTGTTGGTGTTCAGTTTAAACTTTGTACAAGTGGAGCCCATTGCTCAAAGATCCAAACTGTTGATATGATGGGTCCACAGCAGATAGCCCATCCATCATAAATTCCCTTGATGAGAAAATCTTAACACATAAATAGCCAGCAAACAAATAGACGGTGAGGAGAATATACAGCTCAGGTTAACATTCAACTCATATAAAGCTAAATATTCTATATCTAGGATCTTCCAATCGGTGGATTTCTATTTCATGTGCCAACCACGGTGAAGCTCATCATTTCAACGGTATGGATCACCCCTGGCAAAAACAAAAATACAAAAAACAAAAAAAATCTTGCCACTCCATTCATCAGAGGTCGACGCACGTTAGTAAGATGGTTCAAAAGAAATAATAATAATAATAATAAATAAATAAATAAAACGTTAGGCTGCTAAACTCATCACGTGGGCTACATGTGTCCGTTGAACAAACCCACCGTTTTCTTATTGGATGGGCCCTTCTGATGAATGGACCAGCCTGATTTTTTTATCCACGGGCCCCACATTATGCACGACTCAGAAACCTGTACCTGCGGCTGTCTACTAACATTTTGGTGGTGTTAGGGAGCGCGGATTGCCTACTGGATAATGCTTTATCAGCCCCATCATGATATATGTGTTTTTTATCCAATCCATCCATCGATCTTTCCAGATCATTTCAAGGGTATGAGCTACAAAATGAGACAGGTCCAAATCTCAATTGGACCACACCACAAGAAAACAGTAGTGACTGAATGCTCACCATTAAAAACTCTACTGTAATGTTTATTTGCCATCCAATCTTTTGATTACCACCATTAAAAACTCTACTGTAATGTTTATTTGCCATCCAATCTTTTGATTAGATCACACAGACATAGATGAAGTGTTAAAATATCAGTTTCATCAAAACATTTGTGCCTCCAAGAAAATTTTAATGGTGGGCGTTCAATCACCAGTGCTTCCGGTGGCTTGGTCTCATGACATTTGGGTCTACTTTTTCAAGCTCATGTCTTAAAATGATTGGAAAAGTGGATGGACGGCATGGATAAAACACATACATCATGATGGGGTCAATGGAGCACCATGCTGAGCTCAAAAGCTAGGTGGGCCACTGTGATGTTTGTGAAAAATCTATCATTTCCTTCTCATTTTTTCAGCTCATTTTAAAACATCAGCCTAAAAATGATCTAGATTGAAAACTAAAGCAAACCGCAGCAAAAAGGAAAAAGTGGATTGGAAAATTGCCTGCTATTGGAACCTTCTGGGTCTATTGTAAGGTTTATATGCCATCCAAACCGTTCCTATGATCATTCCTGCCTGGATAAACTGAAAACACAAAAATTTTCAATGGGAGACCTTCAATCTTTACTATTTCCTGTTACGTTTCCTAATTGAGTTTTGTATCTACTTAAATTTTGGACTCATGTTCGAACTTGATATGTAAAATCGGATGGAAAGAGTGGATTTCTCAAAAAGAGGTGGGCCCCATCTAACTTCTGAGCCTGAGGGTGTAGAGGTGTCTCTGTGTTGGGCTCTGTGGGGCCTAACGTGAAGTGTTTGTTGTATATCCATGCCCTTCGTCCGTTTTGCTCCCCTCATTTTAGGAAACGCATTGGCAACTCTCCCTGCCACCATCCAATGGCTGGTGGCCGGTGAACCGTGGCCCCCACCACGATGTATGTGCTTCCTTCTTGCCGTTCATCTATTTTTCTAGATTATTTTAACATATGAGACCAAAAATGAGTTATATCCCAATCTCAAGTGTAACACGCTATAGGAAACAGAGTTGAATGAACGCCAACCATTAAAAACCTTTTGAAGCCATAGAAGTTTTGAATCAAGTTAATATTTATATATATATATTTTTTTCCCTTCATCTACATCTGCATATGACCTAATCAATAAATAGGATGTCAAATAAATAGTACAGTGGTCCTAAGGAGGATTTTAATGGTAGATATTCAATCACTATTATTTTCTTATGGTGTGGTCCACGTGAGATTTATATCCCTATCATTTTTGGCTTCAAATCATAAAATGATCCGTAAAAATAGATGAATGGGATAGATGAAACACATACATCATGGTGCGGCCCACAGAACACCAACGCCGGCCATCGGGCTAGTGGTAGGGAGAGTTGCCAATCTGTTTTACCCAAAAATAAGCAGATCCGAATGTAGAAGTCTACCACAACATAGGAATGGGGATAATGACACCACCGTTGAAACATTTCTAGGGCCTACTTGAATGTTTATTTGTCATCCAACCGATTGATAAGTTCACTCATACCTGGATGAGAGGAAAATACAAATATCAGCCTGATGCAAAGCGTTTGTGGCCCCCGAGAAGTTTTTAATGGTGGGTGTTCAATCTCCACTGTTTCCTTGCGTGTGGTTCATTTGAGCTTTGGATCTGCTTCGTTTTTGAATTCATGCCCTAAAATGAGGGGAAAAAACGATTGGACGGCGTGGATATTAAAATAAAAAATAGCAATACATCACGTTGGGCCGCACAGAACCCAACAGGTCCCTATGGTGTTAGATATGCAAAAATCCAACGCGCTGAGGTGGCTCTCTAAACTAGAGATGAATTTAATGAAAAAAGTATCAAATCTTCCAAAGGAGGTATAAGGAATTATGACGCGTAGCACGCTTCACTCGGACCCGGATTGCGTACTACCCCCGTCCCTAGCTCCGAACGGGCAGGTCTGTGGGCTGGCCCACCGTGATGTATCTGTACATCCAAACCGTTAATTTCTTTTCTCATATTATTTTAAGTCGTGAATACAAAAATGAGCCATATTCAACACAAAAATGAGCCATTTTCAACGCTTAAGCGGAGCACACCAAATATTAAGCTTGGTTGCATTAAAATGCACAAGCATTAAATGTCAGTTGCATTAAATGCAAGAGTCATCTGTGGTATGGCCCATTTGATCGTTGTACCTGTCTCATTTTTATTTTGATGGCTTAAAATAATCTGAAAAAAGGGATAGAGGGTTTAGATGTATAGATACATCACCGTGGGACTGCCCACGGAACTGCCCGTTCAGAGCTAGGGACGAGCGGCAGTAGTACGCAATCCGCGTCCGCTTCCCTCCATCCCTCGCCTATAAAAATGGCACACATCCAACAGTCTCCTCATCACCCAACTTACAATCTCAACCACATACCTATAATAAAACCAGCAAAAAAATGGCTCATTCCTGCTTCATCAAACGACTCATAATGGCCCTTGTCTTGGTGGCTTTCATCCTTTCTTCCATCTCTGGTACTCTCTCTCTCTCTCTCTCTCTCCCCCTCTCCCCCTCTCTCTCTCTCTCGGGGTTGCAACTGAGCCCAGGTAATAAAAAATAAAAATAAAAATCAGTCCTTTGGGCTCAGGCCAGGCTAGCCTAGTTGAAACCCTGACTCATTCAATAGTTTAAGCTAATAAAATACGTAAGTGACTTGGGTTAGTTTGTTGTATTGGTGGAATGTGAATGCAGTTAAAAACGTGGGAGCTCAGCCTCACTGCATAGGAGACTGTTTGGGCTTTGAAAATTGCGACCAGGCGTGCTATGATAAGGGTTATTCAGGGGGGAGCTGCCAAGCTGTTGGTCTTGTCATTGACTGCTGTTGCCGTGATTAGCCTCTCTTCTTATCTCTTCTCACCTTTACTTCTCATCTCTTGCTGCGCTGCAAGACAATGCATAATAAGTGAATAAAACTGATGGGTTATATGCATACCCTTTTCTCCTTTTAAATTGCCTCTTCATTTTCTTCCTATAGCCTTTTGAGTTTGAGAGAGACCTGTTGACCTGTTATACTGACTGTTCATCTGATGAATCCCGTTGTGGATTGAGAATGCTCTACAAATCTTCTTGGTTGAGCAAAAGGACCAAATATCGGAATCTATGAGCTTCCAAGATGGGGAGTTTTGGGCCATTATACCTAACCAGTTTGGGACCCAGTAGCCAACAGTTTGGATCACCAAGAGATGGAACCCATCTGTCCATACTCAAAAGGCTCAACGACACTGAACAAATCCTCTACTAGAGGTTCTTGCACAGAAGAATCTCACCCATCAGATCGATCAGTGACCTATAAGTGGACAGTGGCAAAGAACATTAGCAATGTCAACATTGCACAAAGGTTGCCGCGAGGCTAATCAAATCCACACAATTGCTAGAATTGTTCAGTCCGTGCAAATAACAGTGGATGAGATGTTAATTTCAAATAAATAAATAAATAAAGATGTCAATTTCAAAAAAAAGATATATATGGGAAATATGGAAAAAAAAAAGAGCTCCAAATCCATTTCATAGATCAGGAAAGGAAGCGTAATTAATAGACAATGAACTGAAAAATGCATACTATAAGGACGCTCTCTTTAAAATTGTAACATCCTAAAAATCGGGAGTCGTGTAGAAACCCGACTCCCGAGTTCCAGACAATCACTTATGCAACAAATATGATTATGATTCAATGTTGTCTGAGTTAAAGCATTTACATAAGTAAGATTATACCAAAACTGCAATTCATACTCTATATCCAGTGATAAAATGCAAGCGGAAGACTGAAAAATATATATATATATATATATATCACTGTACGAAAACAAAATAATCTCAAATTGTCTCCAAAGTATGAATACATCACTGAGTCTCATATACATGTCATAAAGAAAGAAATAAATGTCAGGTGATAGTCCAACTAGCATGTCCCGCCGATCTAGGCCACCTACGCAAAGCCGTCGGAGAACTGCATATACGAGAACTCATCCTGATCCTCGTAGTAATCCGGCTCAGCGTCCTTAATCGCCTCATCACCTGCATCTAAGACAGGGTCTGGTTGTGTTGCAAACACCGTCCCGTAACGTGGGAGTGAGTGATCAACTCAGTAGAATAATAGAGCGAAGATTAGCATGTTATCAAATCAATCACGCGTTAATAGTAAAGCAAACAATCAAACATTCCTAGGTACTGTTGTTAATGCAAGCATGAAATGACATGATAGATGCCCTCACCGACATACTCCTTCATGCGGCACCATCTACGTCCGCGGCATGCTTTCTTCCTGCAGTGCTCCACATCTTTCAGGCACATGCAGTGCGATATGGATAATGATTACCGAATTGTTATTAGTCCTTTTCATACAGTAGGATTGGGAAACTAAGGTACCTTCCTTATATCAATCCCAACACAGATCCAGTCTAGGGTCGTCACTCCTAGTAATCACATACGATGTTATATTTGTAGGTCGCTGCAAGGGCTGTCAGGGCTGTTGTTCGCACTCGTTGCACCGCTCCCCCATCACCTTATCAATACAGGCCTAATGTACTCTCGTTGCTACGGAAGGGTCGTCGCCTCCTGTAGACTTAGAATACGCTCGCGGTCACTACAAAGGGCTTGTCACCAATCAGAGTAGGTCGACAGCTCGAATGTAGTGTCCCATACCACCACAATCGGATCACGAGTCAAATGTGCTCACTGGTCACTACAGGGAGGTTTGTAGCCCCAGCGTAGGCCAACAGCTCGATCACGGTGTCCCATACCACCATGCCTGTCACGCCCCAAACTCAAAAATCGGGCTCACAGAATTTTCGATCGCCGAATCCGGCTCCGACAGCCTCCGTAGAACCCCATTCTCGGCTCCCAGCTCCCATTCGCTAGGTTCCGATCCTGGGATGCTACGAGGAGGATTTTCAACGTCAGTTTGATTCGTAATGAGTACAACTAAAGGCATAACCCACAAACAACAACCAAGAACTCCATTACATTTTCACTATGATAAAAAACTTTACAAGTACAATGAGCATAAAGGGAAATACAATGATGATAGACCAAAAACTCCAAAGTGATCTACAAGGTGCTCCTGTCTCAGTGCTGCTGTGAGCCAACGTCATCTGCACGCAACGGTCGTGCATAAGCTTATACAAAGCTTAGAGGGTGGTGAAAGTATGTGCGCAAGGTAGTAATATGATCATGCAGTATCAGAGTAATGCAGAATATGCAGATGGATCCATAAATATCATGAGCCGTACCAAGGCTATACGACGCAAGATGCAAGTCAAGCATGTAATCCTCATCTAAGTCCACATGTCAATATAGCTCAACTCTGAGATATCACCGGGGTCTAGTACACTCTAAACCAGATCGCCGCCTCATCGCGCGCAATAAGATAAGTGGAAGAGACCTCACTATCCGTCTGCCAATATCGAGCATGACTCATCGATAGCGGACCCATTCCTCGAGCTGGTCAGACTCAGCCTAGCATTGCCTCCTACACTCGGGCGGGTAAGGCCGCATCCCCTTCCAACCGACCACGACACAGTGGAGAGCGCAACCATCTGGTAATCGGCCCTCAACGCTCATCTACCCACTCGGTTTAGACGTTGGAGCAACCTCTTGGTACTATAAGGGTTTAGGGACTTTCACCTAGGGATATTTATAGCACCCCATATAGAACGATATTTCTGGTATCCAATCCTGCCAACCACGATCTGTCTGTGGAGGCTACGGCCCCTATATCGCTAGGGCGTACAGTAACCATATCACACAATGCGAAATGCATGAATCACGCTATCCAGTCATGCAACAAATCCTGCGCATATCGTGCACTCATGTAGGGTAACACCGCCTAATCGGGAGCTCATAAACAACCTGTCCGAAGGCATATGCTATGATCAGTCATCTCTCATATCAAGCATACATATGATGCATATGATCATGAGTCATGGAACTATACTAAACATGGTATAATGAAATAGACTATCCTTACAATGCTGATGGGCCTGGACGGCCTATACACAATAAGTACGGGCCTAATAATGGGCCCTAAGGAGAGTCATAATATGGACATCCAACCAGCATTACACTCGCAATGTGGACGTCAAACCAACATTATTCCCAAGCCATAACTCGTAATAAACATTATTACACAACCCATATTGGGTTCACACATTGCAATGGACCTTAGACACATCCAAATGGGTCCCTCATTACATCAAATGAGGTACATTAGTGGGCCTTACATTCATCAAATGGGTCGCATTACTGGGCTTCACCAATGGCCTTAGGTACATTGCAATGGGTCATAACCCATGGGCCTCAAGTGTCTTAAATGGGCCTAATCCCATGGACTTAATACATATCAAATGGGTCTAATCCTATAGGACTGATATAAATCAAATGGGCCTAAACTCGTAGGCCTTGTATAAATCAAATGGGCCTAAACCCATAGGCCTCATACAAATCAAATGGGTTTAGTCCCATGAGCTTTAAAATACATCAAATGGGCCTAGTCCCATAGGCCTTGGAACATATCAAGTGGGCCCAATCCCATGGGTCTAGAGGCCCACTGTATTGTTTATTTGCCACCCAACTTGGCTAGGGGCCCACTGTAACGTTTATTCGCCATCCAGCGTGTGGGCCAGGGGCCCACAATAATATTTATATATCATCCATCATGTGGACAGGGGGGGGCCCACGATAATTTTTATTTGTTGTTCAGCCAGGGAAGGGGGTGGCGTGAACAACACGTGCACTAGGTGGGCTCCACCGTCCGCTGGACGGTGGAGGTAAAACACAAATATCATGGTGGGTGTCACTGTCCACGGACTGTGGACGGTGTGAATAAAATACATACATTACTGTGGATCCCATAAATGTGGCCCACCATAATGCTTAAATGCCATTCGAGCCGTTCATAAGGTCACTCAGACCTGGATGAAGGGAAAACATAAATTTCATCTTGATCCAAAACTTCTGTGGACCCCAGAATGGGTTTCAATGGTACATGTTCATTCACACTGTTTCCTAAGATGTGGGCCACCAGAGCGTTGGATCAGGCTGATCTTTGGAGGGGGCCCACCTGAGGAGGGGACCCACCTCATGAACGGCGTGGATCTAACATATACATCATGGTGGGGCCCACGGCAGCAGCCGTGGGACGCTGCATGGACACCTGCTGCAGGCAGCACGTGCTGCTACTGCAGCTCGTCAGAGGCAGAGGCCTTGCCTCTTGCAAATTCGGGAAAAATCCATTTTTTTCAAGTTTTTCACACATGGGGCCCACTTAACAAAAATTCACCCCGACCATTGCGCTCAATGGCTCGAGGCCGCCCCGATGAGTATAAAGTCCAATTTTTTTAATGTTTAGAAAATAACATAAAATAAAATAATGATCTTGAATGGTAAGGGTGCAACTCTCTAATGTTATGGCCCACCAGACCTTCCAACCAGCCCCATCACTTGGCTCAACGCCTAAAACGACCCAGAGAAGGAGATGGACGGCCTGGATTTCATACTTGCATCAGGGTGGGGCCTATATTAGTGGCCCACCCCAAAGGCTTCTTTTCTTCTTTTTTTTTTTTGTAGGCAGAGACGTCCAGCGTCTCAGACGTTGGACGGTGGGATTTTTTTTAATACACTGAGGTGGGCCCTGATTAGGTGAGCCATCACATGGATACCCCATACACATACAGGGTGGGCCCCCATCTAAAAATGGATTGGATCCAAAACATGCATCCTAGTGGGGTCCATCCAAGTGGGCCACACAACCATATATGTATATATATATAAAAAGAAATAGAAAGGGAGAGAGAGATAGAGAGATAGAAGGTGGGATACGCTTGTGATGGAGGGACACTGACATTATGGGCTCTCCCTTGCAATGAATCATACAATCAAGTGGGTCCTTTAACACATGGGACCATCAAAATTTAAAATCAACGGTGGGGATCCTTTCCCCACCAATATGGACGGTCCAGATGACCTTTTCTAAGAAATAAACATCATGATGGGGTCCATGGAGAATGGCCCCATCATAGAATGATCATGATGATCCTAGTGGGCCATCGACCACATCTTAGGGTCCCAAGTGAGATCCAAACCATTGATCGGTTGGCTTCACTTGGCCCATCTCAAAAATAGGAAAAACTAGTATGATTAAACACCCACCGTCCGATCTTCTTGCTCCTAGGGGTTCCTTAGCACCTTAGATTGGATTTTAATGGAGGAGATGGGGAATGGATGGTTGAGATGGGAGGTGATGGGGTAGGAGAGGTGAGCCACCTTGGAGTTTTTTTTAAAAGGGAGGGAGAGCTCATACGTATGGAGTTTTGCTTGGAGAATGAGATGCAAAAATGAGAAGAGAGAGTGTTATAGAGAGAGATGGGTGATGGATGGATGTGGTGAATGATGGGTGTGTAAGAAAACCTTGACTTTTGTGACCATTTGTGTAAGAGAGGTATGGGAGGTGTAAGAGATTCTTGACTTTTGAGGCTTTTGTGTAAGAGAGGTATGGTTCTTGTAAGAAAATCTTAACTTTTGTGGTTGCTTGGGAATGGGTGAAAGGTGATGTGTACTTGACATGTACTTAACATGTGATGGATTGATTGATTGATGGATTGATGGGATTGATGGGACATCTCGTAGAGATTCCCTTGGGTTTCGCAACGCTCGGCATTTCCTCGCACCGAACGTCGGCCTACAACTCTTGACCAGGGTAGCGCCTCGGCGCGCGAGTCGCTGTATCGGAACCGCAGCGACGGCGCGTTCGCTAGGGTACGGGTCTTGGGTAGAGTCGACTCGGGTTGACGACGTATAAATCAGGGTCACACGTGAATATCGGTTAAGGGTCGAAGGTTGCTGAAATTCGACCGGTAAGACCACGGAAGTCTACGGAACGGTACGGACTAAGATACGAGTCTTACAGCTCTCCCCTCCTTATAAAAATTTTATCCTCAAAATTTACAAAATCATCGCAACTAAGCATTAATCATGAAGAAGAAACGACATAACATCATCATATAGAATCAGGGACAGCATACAAAATACAATACATGATCGATCATCAAAGAGATGAGGATAACGCTCTCGAATATCAGCCTCACGCTCCCAAGAAGCCTCTTCCATGGAATGGTGACCTCACTGCACCTTCACCAATGGAATGACCTTGGTTCAGAGGACCTGCTCCTTCCGATCAAGGATACGGACTGGCTGCTCAATGTAAGAAGCGTCCTCACGAACCTCCAGCGGCTGCCAATCAATAACGGAAACTATGTCTGACTCACACTTCCTCAACATGGAGACGTGAAAAACGTTATGGACGCCAGACAACTGTGATGGCAAGGCAAGCTGATAGGCCACGACGCCAACGTGCCCAGTGATCTCAAAAGGTCATATGAATCTCGGGGCAAGCTTGTCCTTCCCTCCAAATCGAACTACGCCCTTCATGGGCGAGACCTTGAGATACACATGGTCCCCTACATCAAACTCCAAGGGACAACGCAAACGATCAGCAAAACTCTTCTGTCGGCTCTGAGCTGTGCACATCCTCTGCCTGATGATATCTATAGCCTTTGACGTCTCCTGCACAATCTAAGGACCTAAGAGATGACGCTCTCCAACCTCGGTTCAGCAACTCGATGATCTGCATGGTCTGCCATATAGTGCCTCGAAAGGAGCCATACCGATGGTCTCCTGATAGTTGTTATTGTACGCGAACTCCGCCAATCACAGATGCTCATCCCAGCTACCCCCGAAATCAATCGCGCAGACCCGAAGCATATCCTCAAGTATCTGATTGACCCTCTCATTCTGGCCATCGGTCTGCAGATGGTACGCGGTGCTGAGCTGCAAATCAGTCCCCATCGCTCACTGAAAGCTCTCCCAAAACTGAGACGTGAACCTCGAGTCTCGGTTAGAAACGATTGAGACTAGAATGCCATGCAGTCTCACAATCTCCTATATGAATAATCTCGCAAGCCGGTCCAAAGGCCAAGTACACGCATCGCAAGAAAATGTGCCGACTTCGTCAGACGATCCACAACAACCCAAATGGCGTCGTGACCTTACTGAGTCCTCAGCAAATCCATAATGAAATCAGTCGACACGTGCTCCCACTTCCACATCAGGACACTCAACGGCTGTAATAGACCAGGAGGTCTCTGATGATCGGCCTTGACACGTTTGCACGTGTCACACTCGGCCACAAAACTGGCGATCTGGCGCTTCATCCCTGCCCAAAAATACTGTCGCCTCATATCACGATACATCTTCGTCGAGCCCGGGTGGATAGAAAATCGTGATCGATGTGCCTCGGTCATAAGATCCCTGCGTAACTCTGGAATATCCGGGACACATAATCGGCCTCTGAAGCGAAGTCCACCATCTGTACCAATCTGCCAATCTTCCTGAGTCTCAGATGCCGCTTCAGCCATATAACTCTGTAACGACTCATCAGCCTGCTGAGCCTCGATCACCCTATCGATAAGAGAGGGTTGAATCGACAGGCTCGATAACTGTACAATGGAAGACTGCAGGCCGAACTCAAAATCATACGCTGCTACATCCTCAAGCATCCACCACTCCTAAATCATCATATGTTCCACTAGGCCTCGTGCCTGACCACTGAGGGCATCTTCCACCACGTTCGCCTTGCCCGGGTGGTACTGGAGATCGAAATCATAATCTTTCAGGAGCTCCATCCAGCGCATCTGTCTCATATTCATCTCAGACTGCGAGAAGAGGTACTTCAAGCTCTTGTGATTAGAGAAGAGATCGAACCTAACCCCATAAAAATAGTGTCTCCACACCTTCAGTGCGAAGACAACTGCAGCTAGCTCCAGATCATGCGTAGGATAGTTCAGCTCATGGACCTTGAACTGACGAGACGCGAAGGCCACTGGTCTCCCGTGCTGCATCAGGACAACACCCAAACCGACATGCGAGGCATCAGTGAATACAATAAATCCGTCACTCCCAGAGGGAAGAGTGAGGACATGAGCGGACATCAAACGGTCCTTCAACTCTATAAATGTTTGCTCGTAGGCATCACTCCAAATAAACTCTGCACCCTTCCGGGTCAACCTGGTCAGCGGGGCTGCAATACGAAAAAAACCCTCAATGAAAAGCCGATAATAACCTGCCAAACCAAGGAAACTACGGATCTCTGTCGCAGTCGTGGGCTGACCCTGCTGACGCACTGCCTCGACCTTCAAGGGGTCCACTGCGACACCCTCCCTCGTCACCACGTGACCAAGGAACTTCACCTCCTCCTGCCAGAACTCACACTTCTCCAGCTTCGCATAAAGCTGGTGTGCGCGGAGTGTCTGTAAGGTAATCTCCAAGTGCTGCTCATGCTCCTCACGGGTCCTCGAGTAGATTAGAATGTCTTCGATGAAGACTATAACAAACTGATCTAGATAAGGACGGAAGACCTCGTTCATCAGCTGCATGAAGACCGCGGGTGCATTGATCAGTCCGAAGGACATGACCGAAAACTCAAAATGACCGTAACGCATCCTGAATGCCGTCTTCGAAATGTCCTCATCTCGGACCCGAATCTGATGATAACCGGAACGCAGGTCGATCTTCGAAAAGAACTGTGCACCCTGCAGCTGATCAAATAAATTATCAATCCTATGGAGCGGGTATATGTTCTTGATCGTGACTTTGTTGAGCTCGCGATAGTCAACACAGAGCCTCAACGAGCCATCTTTCTTCTTCACGAAGAGTACCGGCGCTCCCCACGGCGAACTGCTCGGACGGATAAAGCCCAACTAGCGCAACTCGTCCAACTGCTTCTGCAGTTCCCGTAACTCCAACGGTGCCATACGATACAAGGCCTTCAAAATAGGCACGGTACCGGGCATGAGATCAATCTGAAATTCGGTGAGTCGACGAGGTGGTAATCCTAAAATCTCCTGAAACACATCAGAAAAATCGTAAACCACAGGCAAATGGTCGATACAAGCGGCAACAGGCTCCTTTATGGCATTGGACATCAAACAAGACAATCGCTCTCCTCTGGCCTCTGTAACGAACTGAAACTGTGGCACGCTGGGTATATAGAACGTGACTGTCCTCACGGCGTAGTCCAAAATGGCATAATACTCGGCGAGCTAATCCATGCCCATGATGACGTCGAACTCAGACATCAACAATGCAAATAGATCGGCAGGCAGAAAGCTATCCCCAATTAGAACGGGATAAGATGAGAAAAATCGGCCCAACACTGCAGTCTTCCCCAAGGGAGTCGATACTGATAGGCTCTCACCAGAAGACTCCAACGGTAATCCTGTCGATCGGTAGAAGCACTTGGCCACAAAACAATGCGACGCACCGGAATCAAACAACACACGTGTGATGCATGCAGAGACTAGAAGTATACCCTCAACGACTCCTCCAGATGACTGCGGATCCTGCTGTGCCGCATAGAACCTAGCCTGAGCTGGATAGGGAGGTGTCTGTCTCCTCTGAGCGTGCGGCTGCTGCTGCTGGGGTCGCTGAGGCGGTCGAAACTGCTGTCTCTGCTGCTGCGGCCTCTGAGGCTGGTGCTGATGCTGATGCTGATGCTGCTGCTGAGGTGGCCTCGGTGGTGGGGGCTGCTGTCGCTGCTGCTGTGGGGGTCTCTGTTGCTGTGGTGGAGGTTGCTGTGGAGCCCTCTGCTGCTATAGACCTCTCTGCTGCTGCTGGGGGCTGGGACACTCCCATGAACGGTGTCCCGTTGCACCGCACCTAAAGCAAGTGCCGGTGAACTGCCTCTAAGGTGGTGCTGGAGGTGCCGCTGGTGCTCGGAAGGCTGGGCGACCTGTGCGCCTCTGCTACTGTGGTCGACGCTGCTGGGAATCACTGGAAGAAGCCTGCTTCTTCAGGTCTCTCCTCTGACCGCGATCAGACTGAGAACCGGCCCACTCAGTCTCAAAAATCTGGGCCTTCCTCACCACTTCCTCAAAAGTCGGAAGCTCATGACCAATCACACGGCTGCGAAGACCGTAACGCAAGCCGTCCTCCAAGCGGCAGGCTCTCCGCTCATCGTCATCAACTAGATATGGTGTAAACCTGGACAGTGCTACGAAACGAGCTGCATACTGAGCCATTGTCATGTCGCCCTGTACCAGGGCCTCAAACTCCAAAGCTCGCTGTCGTCGAATGTGATCAGGGAAGTACTGTCGGTCAAATCGATCCATAAAATCATCCCACGTCCATACAAAGTCGGCGCTTGCTACTCGGGAAACTGATGTCCACCAATGCTCAGCCTCACCGTGGAGAAGAAATACGGCTAATCTGACTCGCCGCTCAGTCATACACCCCATAGTCTCAAATATCTTCTTCACATTAGCACGCCATCTCTCAGCTGCTGTCGGGTCTGGCTCACCCTGGAAACGCGGGGGATCGAGCCGTCGAAACTCACGAAGGAGGGAACTCGCACGATCCTGCTCTGCCTGTGCCGGTGAAACAACTGGCTGCCTGCCCTGCTCCTGAAGTGCAGCCGTCACAGCCTGTAACATCTGCTGCAGCTGTGAGGCACTCACGGATATGGTCGGGTCCTCAACGGTCTCTGGTGGAGGGCCAGCATACTCAGGATGGGCAGTAGGAATCTCTGGTGGTGGAACGAGCAGCGTAGGTGGTAATGCAGGAGCCGCAGGTGGTGGAGCAGGATCCTCAGGTGGTGGTGCGGGAGTCGAACGAGTCACTCTCCCACGCGCCATGTCCTACAAGAAAGAGCGAAGGCGCCTATCAACTTCAAAACTCTCGAAGGCACGCACGTTAAGGGTCTGTAACAGAAGATCGCTAAGCTATCCAAACTTCAGGACTTAGCCATTCTACACTCATAGCAAATATGTAATGTTGTTCTCAGTTATTCCCAAGTTATGCTCTGATACCAACTTCTGTCATGCCCCAAACTCAGAAACCGAGCTCATAGAATTTTTGATCATCGAATCCAGCGCCAACAGCCTCCGTAGAACCCCATTCTCGGCTCCCAGCTCCCATTCGCCAGGTTCCGATCCTGGGATGCTACGAGGAGGATTTTCAACGTCAGTTTGATTCGTAATGAGCACAACCAAAGGCATAACCCACAAACAACAACCAAGAACTCCATTACATTTTCACTATGATAAAAAACTTTACAAGTACAATGAGCATAAAGGAAAATACAATGATGATAGACCAAAACCTCCAAAGTGATCTGCAAGGTGCTCCTTCCTCAGCGCTGCTATGCGCCAACGTCACCTGCACGCAACGGTCGTGCAGAAGCTTATAGAAAGCTTAGAGGGTGGTGAAAGTGTGTGCGCAAGGTAGTAATATGATCATGCAGTATCAGAGTAATGTGGAATATGCGACGGATCCATAAATATTATGAGCCGTACCAAGGCTATACGATGCAAGATGCAAGTCAAGCATGCAATTCTCGTCTAAGTTCACATGTCAATAAAGCTCAACTCTAGGATATCACCGGGGTCTAGTATACTCTAAACCAGATCGCTGCCTCATTGCGCGCAATAAGGTAAGTGGAAGAGACCTCACTATCCGTCTGTCAATATTGGGCACGACTCGTCGATAACGGACCCATTGGTCGAGCTGGTCAGACTCAGCCTAGCATTACCCCCTACGCTCGGGTGGGTAAGGATGATCTTTGGAGGGGGCCCACCTGAGGAGGGGACCCACCTCATGAACGGCGTGGATCTAACATATACATCATGGTGGGGCCCACGGCAGCAGCCGTGGGACGCTGCACGAACGCCCGCTGCACGCAGCATGTGCTGCTGCTGCAGCTCATCAGAGGCAGAGGCCTTGCCTCTTGCAAATTCGAGAAAAACCCATTTTTTTCAGGTTTTTCACACGTGGGGCCCGCTTAACAAAAATCCACCCCGACCATTGTGCTCAGTGCTCGAGGCCACCCCAATGAGTCTAAAGTCTAATTTTTTTAGTGTTTAGAAAATAAAATAAAATGAAATAATGATCTTGAATGGTAAGGGTACAACTCTCTAATGCTATGGCCCACCAGACCTTCCAACCAGCCCCATCACTTGGCTCAACGCCTAAAACGACCCAAAGAAGGAGATGGACAACCTGGATTTCATACTTGCATCAGGGTGGGGCCTATATTAGTGGCCCACCCCAAAGGCTTCTTTTCTCTTTTTTTTTTTGTAGGCAGAGACGTCCAGCGTCTCAGACGCTGGACGGTGGGATTTTTTTAATGCACTGAGGTGGGCCCTGATTAGGTGGGCCATCACATGGATACCCCATACACATACAGGGTGGGCCCCCATCTAAGAATGGATTGGATCCAAAACATGCATCCTATTGGGGTCCATCCAAGTGGGCCACACAACTATATATATATATATATATATATATATATATATATATATATATATAAGAAATAGAAAGGGAGAGAGAGATAGAGAGATAGAAGGTGGGACATGCTTGTGATAGAGGGACCCCGACATTATGGACCCTCCCTTGCAATGAATCATACAATCAAGTGGGTCCTTTAACACATGGGACCATCAAAATTTAAAATCAACGGTGGGGATCCTTTCCCCATCAATATGGACGGTCTAGATGACCTTTTCTAAGAAATAAACATCATAATGGGGTCCATGGAGAATGACCCCATCATGGAATGATCATGATGATCCTAGTGGGCCATCGTCCACATCTTAGGGTCCCAAGTGAGATCCAAACCATTGATCGGTTGGCCTCACTTGGCCCATCTCAATAACAGGAAAAACTAGTATGATTAAACACCCATCGTCCGATATTCTTGCTCCTAGGGGTTCCTTAGCACCTTAGCTTGGATTTTAATGGAGGAGATGGGGAATGGATGGTTGAGATGGGAGGTGATGGGGTAGGAGAGGTGGGCCACCTTTGAGTTTTTTTTTGAACAGGAGGGAGAGCTCATGCGTATGGAGTTTTACTTGGAGAATGAGATGAGAAAATGAGAAAGAGAGAGAGTGTTGTAGAGAGAGATGGGTGATGGATGAATGTGGTGAATTATGCGTTTATAAGAAAACCTTGACTTTTGTGACCATTTGTGTAAGAGAGGTATGGGAGGTGTAAGAGATTCTTAACTTTTGAGGCTTTTTGTGTAAGAGAGGTATGGGTCTTGTAAGAAAATCTTAACTTTTGTGGTTGCTTGGGAATGGGTGAAAGGTGATGTGTACTTGACATGTGATGGATTGATTTATTGATGGATTGATGGGATTGATGGGACACCTCGTAGAGATTCCCTTAGGTTTCACAACACGCGGCGTTTCCTCGCACCGAACGTCGGCCTACAACTCTTGACCAGGGTATCGCCTCGGCGCGCGAGTCACGGTATCGAAACCGCAGCGATGGCGCAGTCGCTAGGGTACGGGTCTTGGGTAGATTCGACTAGGGTTGACGGCGTATGAATCAGGGTTGCGCGTGAATATCGGTTAAGGGTCGAAGGTTGCCGGAATTCGACCGGTAAGACTGCGAAAGTATACGGAATGGTACGGACTAAGATACGAGTCTTACAATGCCCGAATCATGAGTCTTTATGGATCAAGGTACCATGGTTAACAGAGTTTTCAATGGTAAGTTCAGTACCCCAGGTTCAAGCAGTTATGACTCATACAGGGTGAACATACAATGGACAGTCGGGTTACTTGACGGGCTCGACTAGTATGAGTGCATCTCAAGTCGAACGACATGAAGTGCATGAAACACTTCGTGTGGCCTAACCATTGCCGTAAATTCATAATACGACTCGCGTTCATCGACGCGTCCTTCGTGAAAAATAGAAGCCAACCATGAATTTCAAACTGTTATCGACTGCCTGGACTAGGATATAGCCCCAAGCACTTGTAATCTACATCAGTCATCATATGAGAACAATATGAATGAAATACAAACAATCAAAGCATGTCAACAACATGATTAACATACAACATAAACGATACAACCTAACACATGTATTTCACATACAAAAGGAAATCAATTTCATGTAGCACACATGGAGGAAGTCATGTATATCATCATAATGATTGAGAATTCAATCTCAAGATGAATCTATAACATCATGTACTCAATACATACTAACACAAACATTTATACAAACACTTAGTCTACGCACTTTAGTCTACATAGCGTATGTCAACCCAAAGTGCGCATTAGGACAAATCTCTTCGCCAAACAAATCATGCACGCATAGCCAGCATAATAACACGACAAATAAACATGACAATCATTTTTGTAAAATACGGACATATACAGTATTTTCTACAAATACTTAAAATGCCCTAAATCTCATATTTTCCATTCGTAGTCGAAATGGAAAATGGACAACATGTTCTACATGTCAAACAGTGTTCTTGTAGAGAATCTACTATTAAACGTCATTGAAAGCTTTGAAAACAGTCAACCTAAGCATCTACAATCCTCACCTTTCACCGGTAAACGCGTAACGAACTCAGTTTGTTCACTCACGCTTTATCTACAGCCCAATGACAACCTATTACATGAAATAGGTTAGCTAGCACTCTAATACAGCTAGTCTAGGCTTCAAAATAGGTTAGGGTTAGCTTAACTTACCCAATAAGGGAGTTAAAATCACCGGAAGAATGATTCAGATACACCGGTTTAGAGTACAGATGCATGAAGAAGGATTCTACGGAGTTTCACCGGATTCTCCCACTCTTTCTCTCTCTTTTCTTTCTTCTCCTTGCTAAGGTTTTTCTCAAATTTGTAGGAGAGAGATATGAGAGGGTTTAAGGTCCTTATATAGGCTAAAAACTCACCCATTTAGACTTAGAACCAAGGTATACTTGGGTTATAACCAAATCGGGTCTTTTACGATCCGAAAGAGTATTTCGGGAGGTCCCCTGGCCGAATGCAGTCGGACTTAAGCTCATGTATATTGGATCCTGCTCACCTCAATTTTTCAGTCCGGCAGTGTTCCCAGATCGTGCGTGGCGGTCCAGTGTCAGTTCAGCGGTCACCGAACCTAATTCAGGACTACAAGTTTCATGACATGAAAGAGAAATTTTTCCTGATCCGAGGGTGAAATTTGGCTGAATTCTAACAGTCAGAACGCTTAAAAATAATGCGCAACGACATGTGCCAGATTTGAATTATTTTTCCAAATCCTTTTCCTTTTCTCACTCTCTTCACTCCGACCACAGTACAATAACGTCAGTACATCAGTTGGGCCTGATTTTCTAAACGATTGTCAAGTCCAACCAAGCGGTCATAATGGTCTGAGATTGTAGATATCGGACTTTCGACGCGCGGTCTAGATCCAATACAAAGTTTTAAAGGGTTCCTGAGAGAAAACGGGTTTAAAGTTTTATCATAGGTTTCAGGACGTTATAGCATTAACAGTTCCACAAGTTTTGGGTCTCGTAGAACGTATTTAAAGTGAACATTATTGATTTCGTAGCTAATCTAGTATAGCGCTAGTTAACTTACACTTAATTTCTAAAGGTATTATTCCTAAGTGATTTCTAATCGAGGTGGTACTCGGGTCTTAGTACGTGATTTTTCGAGACGTTATAATCTACTCCCCTTAACAATAAATTTCATCCTCAAAATTTATACCTTTTCGTACTCCTTGAGAAGCTGTGGGTAGTTTTTTCTGATTTCGGCTTCTGTCTCCCATGTAGCCTCTTCTTCAGAGTGATGCGTCCACAATACCTTCATAAGGGGGATGACCTTGCTATGCAGTACCTTCTCCTTCTTGTCTAGTATACGCATCGGTCGCAGTATATATGTAACATCCTCACCTAACTGCACCTGCTCCCATCTGATGATATGGGAAGGATCAGGAATGTATTTCTTCAGCATAGAAACATGAAATACATTGTGTATGCTCGCGAGAGGCGTAGGTAAAGCCAATCGATAAGCCACTGTACCCACATGGTCAAGAATATGGAATGGGCCAATGAATCGCGGTGCTGGCTTCCCCTTTTTCCCGAACCGAAGAACTCCCTTCATAGGGAAAACGCGCAAAAATACATGATCCCCAACAGCGAACTCTAGTAGGCACCGTCTTGTATCAGCATAACTCTTCTGTCTACTCTGCGCTGTGAGAAGCCGGCGTCTAATGATATCAATTTTCTCCGACGTCGCCTGCACTAACTCTGGTCCAATCAATCTACGCTCACCGACCTCTGTCCAGCAATGCGGTGTTCTGCAAGGTCGCCCATACAATGCCTCATAAGGTGCCATACCAATACTCACCTGAAAACTGTTGTTGTACGCGAACTCTGCATATGCAAGACAATCATCCCAACTGTCTTTGAAGTCCAATACGCAAGCCTGCAACATGTCCTCTAGAATCTGGTTCACCCGCTCTGTCTGTTCGTCTATCTGTGGGTGGAAGGCAGTACTGAACTTCAACTTCACACCCATAGCCTCCTGAATGTGAGTCCAGAAAATAGAAGTAAAGCGCGTGTCTCTGTCTGACATGATCTCTAAGGAAACTCCATGTAGACGCACGATCTCTCTGATATACAGCTTGACTAACTCATCTGCAGAGTTCGTAACTCTAATCGGTAAGAAGTGCGCTGACTTCATCAGATGGTCGACGATCACCCAAATAGAATCATGTCCCTTCTTCGTCTTCGGCAGTCCCGAGATGAAATCCATGGAAATGAAATCTCACTTCCACTCAGCTATAGGCATAGGCTGAAGGAGTCCAGGTGGTCGGCAATGCTCTGCCTTCACCTGCTGGCAAGTGAGACAACGGGACACAAACTCTGCGATGTGGGTCTTCATACCATCCCACCAATAAGTCCTCAAGTCACGATACATCTTAGTACTGCCTGGATGCATCGCAAGCCTGAAACTGTGTGCAGCCTCAAGAATCTCTCGTCTCAAGTCAGGGATGTCTGGGACGCATAGGCGGCCACGATAACGTAAGCCCCCATCAGTGCCAACTCGCCTCTCGGGGTCTGCATCATCACTGGCCTACTCTCGAAGCTCAATCAGATGCGCATCATCCCTTTACGCCGTGATGAATTTGTCATCGATAAAAGATCACACCTGCACATGTGCGATAAACTCATATGGCTCCTCCACAGTGAGTTTCTGCTCAAAGTCTCTTAAAAACTCAACCGTGTCCCACTCAGCAACCATCAGCGGAGCCGCAAACTCTATCGCCTTCTTACGGCTCAACGCGTCAGCCACAAGGTTCGCCTTGCCCTGATGGTAGGACACTTCGAACTTGAAGTCCTTTAAAGTCTCCATCCATCGCCGCTGCCTCATATTCAAGTCTCGCTGCGTGAATATGTACTTGAGGCTCTTGTGGTCGCAAAAGAGCTCGAACTCCTCTCCATAGAGGTAATGCCTCAAGAGCTTCAATGCAAAAATGACGGCTGCCAACTCAAGGTCGTGTGTAGGGTAATTCTCCTCATGCTTCCTTAATTGTCTCGAGGCATACGAAATTACCCTGTCCTTCTGCATAAAGACACAACCCAAACCAACGCTAGACGCATCAGTATATATCGTGTATTTAACCCCTTGCTCTGGCAATACTAGCACAGGGGCGGACGTAAGCCTACCTTCAGCTCCTGAAAAGCCGACTCCGCCTTGTCATTCCAGGCGAACTTCACATCCTTCCGTGTCAACTGAGATAGAGGTCTGGCGATCTTCGAGAAATCTCAAATGAAACGTCTATAATAGCCAGTAAGACCCAAGAAACTCCTCACCTCAGTGACAGAACCAGGCTGCTCTCAGTCCTACACCGCAACTACCTTAGACAGGTCAACTGCCGTCCCATCCTTGAACACCACATGTCCCAGAAACTTCACTTCCTGCTTCCAGAAGTAGCACTTCTTGTACTGTGCGAACAATTGATGCTGTCTGAGTGTATCTAGGACCAATCGCAAATGCTCCTCATGCTCCTCTCGACTCCTGTAGTATACCAAAATGTCGTCTATGAACATAATGACTAATCGATAGAGGAATGACTGAAATACCCTGTTCATCAGATCCATGAACACGGTTGGTGCGTTCGTGAGACCGAACGACATCACAAGGAACTCGTAGTGGCCAAAGCTGGTCTTGAAGGCTGTCTTCTGCACGTCCTCATCCCTGACGCGCAACTGGTGATACCCTGATTGAAGATCAATCTTTGAGAAGTACTGGGTCCCTCTCAACTGATCAAATAAGTCGTCTATCCTGGGCAAGGGATATCGGTTCTTTACCGTAATCTGGTTCAGCCTGCAATAATCAATACACAATCGCATAGAACCATCTTTCTTCTTCACAAACAGTACTGGTGATCCCCAAGAAGACATACTTGGTCGAATAAAACCAACCTCCATCAGATCATCAATCTGTTTCCTCAACTCCTCCATCTCACAGGGTGTCATGCGATACGTCGGCAGTGAGACGGGCATGGAACCGGGCACCAGATCGATAGTAAAATCGATCTCTCGCTGAGGCGACAAACTAGGAATCTTCCTGAACAGATCCCTAAAATCACGGACGACTGACGTATGCTCAAGTGTCGGGGCATCAACATCCTGTAGTAAAGAAGCGTAGCTAAGTATGCTGAAGGGGAGATTTACCCACACTGAAAATGTAAAAGGCGTGCCCTCTGGCTCATATACCGTCACCATACGGGTCTCGCAGTCAATCTCGGCCCTCCCTATAGTCAACCAATCCATGCCAAGAATGACGTCGAGATAAACAAGAGAGGGGTCGACGATAAGATTAAGAGCCATCGTCCTGCCTCCTAGATCCACTAAGCAACCCTCGCACATCAAGGTGGCATCAGAAAAAGTCCCGTGAGCCGTAAGAACTCGCACTCCATCCATTCGAATACTCGGTAGCCCAAGGCACCTGACTATGGAATGCGATATCAAAGAAAGCGTGGATCTTGTATCCACCATCACGAGTATAGGAGTACCTCCAATATGGACGGTGACCTCAAAGGCCAAGGGCTGAGTAGTCTCTGTCTCGGCTACCTTAGCTGTCAAGGCATGTACCCGTGCCTGCTATAGACGGTTCGGCCGCGGTACCATGGACCGTTGAGGCGGCCGGAACGGAGGTACGAGAGGTCTGAAGGAAGGATGAGCAAGAGCCGACCGTAGGGGTGGAGAAGATAAAGCTTGTGGGCGTGGACGGTCGATCTTCTGCGGTGGTAAAAACCCGCTGTCTCTCATCCGAGCGAAACAGTTTCCCACAGTGTGACCCGGTCTCCCGCAATAGGTGCATGACAAATCGGGGCGCCTCGTCAGAAGTACTGGCACTGTAGCCCTAGGAGGAAGGTTGATGCGAGGCCTCTTGCCAACAAATGGCATGTCCTGCATATCCGGTCGTGGCCTAGCAACCATAGGGCCACGAGATCGTGCCAAGCGATCAACATCCTGCTCTGCCCTCGTGGACATATGTATCAACTCTGCATAGGAAGGTATGCTGATGCAGCACATCTTCGACCGAATGTCTAGTCGCAAGCCCTCAGAAAATCAGTGTATGCGCATCTGCTCATCAGCAAGTATAGTGGGGACGTATCTGCCCAACTCAGTGAACCGATGCTCATACTTTGTGACTGTCATGCCTCCCTGCCTGAGGCGTAGAAACTCGTTCTCCCGCTCATGCCTGTAAGTCTGGGGATAGTATTTCTCATGAAAATGGAACTCGAATGCTGCCCAAGTCCAGGCGTAGTCAGCAGCCACTGTCCGTAATACACTATCCCACCATAGACTGGCCTCTCGCTCGAACATGAACGTAGCCAACTCTACCTACTCAGACTCTGAGCAATGCAGCATCCGCAGTATCTTCGACACACGGTCGAGCTAATACTCGGCCTCCTCGGGTCTGTGAGAACCCGTAAAAGTAGGAGGCCGCAAACGCTGGAATCGCTCGAGTAGGCCTCGTGTATCAACACGTTCCCCGTAGGGTAAGCAGATAGTGTAGGATGAGCCATCTCCTCATCCTGAGTCGAAGTCCCTGCATCCTCAGCTGGATGCATAGGAGGCACAGGTTGAGGCGCACTCCCACCCTGGGCTAAGGACCCTGCAATAGTCATCAAAAGCTGCTGATGCTGCTGCTGCATCATGATCATCAACTGCTCAAACCTATTAGGAGGTGGAGCAGGCTGTGGCACATACTGCGTTGAGGAGGACGCATGATACTGCTCTCTGACAGGCGGCGTGAAAGGCGGCGGTCCAACTGTAGGACCTGTAGAGGGCTGAGACTCAAGTGCAGTCTCAGGAATCGGCCCCACAGCAGGATCTATATGCTCATCAGTCTGAAGAGGAACCCGATCCATAGGCTCTCCCAGTGTAAGTCGTGCCGTGCTCCGTGTAGTCTTAGGTGGCATTCCTTATATTCAAAATAGGGCGCAACCTTGTCATTTTCAACAATATCACAAACACACTGCAATCATTCACATAACATCGTAGAATTCCATGCATCCATTTAATCAAAATTGTCGCAATACAAGAGATGTATCCTTACATGCATCATGACAAGAAATACATGGAAAACTAAGCCAGTCAAAGCTACAACTGCAACATAAACTAACTACTAGCCTTCTCAGGCTTATATACAGAAAGCAGGAAACAAACTAACTACAACTAATAAACATCTAAAATTCCATCGCTACTCTGAGTCTGGCAATGGAGGAGGAGCGCCCTTATCCTGCAGACAACATAGGATGGCCTTCAGGGTGCGAGTCACCTTGCCAAATTTTCACTTCATGACGGCCTTGGTATCTTCGAGATCTTGTTTCACTTCAGCCCGAAGTTCCTGGACTTCTCATCGCAAGGCAACCGACTCTCCTCAAGTCGGGCGATATGAGCATCCCTAGTAGCCCGAGTCGCAATAGGAGGACTCTCATCAGTATCTTGAGCCTCCCCTTCTTCTTCCTGGACTTCTTCCTCTATTTCTACCCCAGCTTCTTCTTCACTAGCATCCTCTGCGCTATCATACTCGCCCTCACTGTCATCATCAAGCTGAGCCTCACGCAGCCGAGGCCCTATCTTCATCTGGTTCATGGTAGGCTCATCAATGAAGTGAATCGGCACAGGCATCTCCGACCCAAGTCTGTAAGCAAACTCAAGTGCAATCTTGCATATGAGTCGGCCAAAGGAAAGTGACTCAGACGTTCTTCTCGATTTCACTATGAGGATGATCTGTCGTAACACAAAGGTGACCATACACACATTCTCTCCCTGGCCCACTTGATACAGAAAATCGACCATGAGACGTGTACATTCACTGTGGTTGGTCGACCTAGGATACACATTGAACGTGCAAATGTAGTGCAACAGGCGAAAATCATGAGACATGTAGGACGCTAAGAGGCTCTTGTTACGCTGCCATGGAACTAAACGACCACATAGGAACCTGGTGCGGCGATTTCGCTCATGAACACTCTTCAGATTCTTAGCGCTTGGATGTACCTCGCCAAGAGGCACAGTCAGAAGTCGAGCTATTAACCGAACATCGATCGTGGCTTCCCGGTCTCCATCAAAGGGAATCCTGAACTGCAATGGCTCCAACGTAGGGTTTTGAATATGAGCATAGAAGGTACGAACAGTGCTTACATTCGCACGAGACTGGGCTTCAAAGAGCGGACCCCAACTGGCAGCTTCAATGCGCTCAAATAACAGAAACTCACCAAAGAGTCGCCCATCCACATGCGCCTCAAACAGAACCTTGCGATCTGTATACGCACCGTGAGCCAAGTCTGCCAACAGTGCTTGCCCTATGTGAGCACGGGGATCCAAATCCCGCTTTGTGTGAAACTCACGAGCGGCACTTGGACTTGCGGCGACGCTTGAGCTAGCGGCGCCACCTCTCGGTTTCCTTGATCGTGAAGGGCGACTAGGCCCAGCTTCATCGGCGGCGGTCTTCCTCTTTCTCATGAGAGAGAGGATGGTGGAGAAAGAGAAAAAGGCTAAAATAGCCTCAACAAAAGCCATGAAAAATGTGGGATATGGGGAGAAATGGCTACCCAAATGGACTGAAACGAATCTAGGCCCTGTAGAGGGATAGATCAGGCTCCCAAAGGTTGGATTTTTAAAGAGAAAAGAGCAAGATAAGATGGAATGGAGGTCCACACGATTTTCAGCCTTCAATGAAGGTTGTAAGAGCTCCAATCGATGAGACTGGAGAGAAAGGGGACTGCGAACATCTGAAAATGGATGGGTTGGCGTCGGTTGAGGGAGAGAATGGGATGAGAGAGGTTTGACACCGAGATTTGAGGGAAAGACAGCAAAAAAATGTAAAAAGGAGAGCTTGGGAGGGATGTTTGTGAAGGAGGTAGGGTATTTGGGGGCTTTCAAGGAACGTCCCACGTGTAGGGGGGGTACCCTAGCCACAAAAGGGCGTCGGCCCGAAGTTCAGCTCGAGTGGGGCCCACCGTACGGTGAGCTCTCGGTGAACCGGCGAGGTCCTCGCAAGTGAACTTGCAAACCGGCAACGCCGGCCATGTGGAATGGGTTCCCCCTACCCTGGAGGTCCCAAATATGTGTAGGACCCACCTTGGTTCATTGTCTTTTAGCCTAAATAGGCCCATGACTCTGTTTAGGGTGTTTCAGGGCCAATTTGTAAACTAGAATGAGTTTATGCATCATGTAGCATATGATTTTGGGGTAGGAGAGGCTAATCCATCCATCTAACCCATTTATTACAAGAGAT
This sequence comes from Magnolia kwangsiensis, assembly GCA_037074715.1. NCBI lineage: Eukaryota > Viridiplantae > Streptophyta > Magnoliopsida > Magnoliales > Magnoliaceae > Magnolia > Magnolia kwangsiensis. The sequence continues at coordinate 35,901,663 of CM073573.1, forward strand.
TTCATAATTGAAATGTCCAAAAGTCTAATTCTTACATATATTTACTATTTATAGTAAAATTTTTGTTTAAGTCTGATTCACTATCCTTCACACATTAGGATTTATGTGTAGTAAGAAAGGACCTAGTAAAATTTGAAGAATGGGGTGGTGAAAGGAAAGATTCTGAAGGAATTGGATGAAAAGGGATTTTTACGCCTTGAGATTGAGTGTAAGGGTTGTGGTTGCCTCACGACCCAAGGACATGCATTTTCGGGTTTGGAATTCTTCTGGGATCATCTCAAACCTGCCAACTAATGATCTAAAGGCGACTTAGGTCGCTTCACCCGACCAAAGATATGTTATGGACTCGATCAAAACGATCGATTTGAGTAGAATTCGCCTATTGGAGAAACTGAAGTCCTACGAGTGTTTGTAGATTTTTCTCACACCCACCTAAGTCAAAGTGGTGACAGCGTACATCGCGTGGCCATAACCCAGGTCCGGTTTAATCCAAATCATGCTCTGATACCAACTTGTAACACCCTGAAAATCGGGGGTCATGTAGAAACCCGACTCCCGAGTTCCAAACCATCACTTATGCAACAAATATGATTATGATTCAATGTTGTCTGAGTTAAAGCATTCACATGAGTAAGATTATACCAAAACTACAATTCATACTCCAGATCCAGTGATAAAATGCAAGCGAAAGACTAAAAAATATATATATCACTGTACAAAAATAAAATAATCTCAAACTGTCTCCAAAGTATGAATACATCATTGAGTCTCATATACATGTCAAAAAGAAAGAAATAAATGTCAGGTGATAGTCCAACTAGCATGTCCCGCCGATCTAGGCCACCTATGCAAAGCCGTCGGAGAACTGCATATACGAGAACTCATCTTGATCCTTGTAGTAATCCGGCTCAGCGTCCTGAATCGCTTTATCACCTACATCTAAGACAGGGTCTGGTGGTATTACAAACACCATCCCGTAACGTGGGAGTGAGTGATCAACTCAGTGAAATAATAGAGCAAAGATTAGCATGTTATCAAATCAATCACGCGTTAATAGTAAAGCAAACAATCAAACATTCCTAGGTACTATTGTTAATACAAGCATGAAATGACATGATGGATGCCCTCACCGACATACTCCCTCATGCGGCACCATCTGCGTCCGCGGTATGCTTTTTTCCCGCAGTGCTCCACATCTTCCAGGCACATGCAGTGCGATATGGATAATGATTACCGGGTTGTTATTAGTCCTTTTCATACAGCAGGATTGGGAAACTAAGGTACCTTCCATGCACTCGTTGCACCGCTCCCCCATCACCTTATCAATACAGGCCTAATGTACTCTCATCGCTATGGAAGGGTCGTCGCCTCCTGTAGACTTAGAATACGCTTGCGGTCACTAAAAAGGGCTTGTCACCAATCAGAGTAGGCTGACAGCTCGAATGTAGTGTCCCATACCACCACAATCGGCTCACAAGTCAAACGTGCTCACTGGTTACTACGGGGAGTTTTGTGGCTCCAGCGTAGGCGACAGCTCGACCATGGTGTCCCATACCACCATGCCCGGCTCATGTGTCTTTATGGATCAAGGTACCATGGTTAACAGGGTTTTCAATGGTAAGTTCAGTACCCTAGGTTCAAGCAGTTATGACTCATACAGGGTGAACATACAATGGCCAGTCGGGTTACTTGACGGGCTCGACTAGTATGAGTGCATCTCAAGTCGAACGACATGAAGTGCATGAAACACTTCGTGTGGCCTAACCATTGCCGTAAATTCATAATACGACTCGCGTTCATCGACGCGTCCTTCGTGAAAAATAGAAGCCAACCATGAATTTCAAACTGTTATCGACTGCCTGGACTAGGATATAGCCCCAAGCACTTGTAATCTACATCAGTCATCATATGAGAACAATATGAATGAAATACAAACAATCAAAGCATGTCAACAACATGTTTAACATACAACATAAACGATACAACGTAACACATGTATTTCATATACAAAAGGAAATCAATTTCATGTAGCACACATGGAGGAAGTCGTGTATATCATCATAATGATTGAGAATTCAATCTCAAGATGAATCTACAACATCATGTACTCAATACATACTAATACAAACATTTATACAAACACTTAGTCTACGCACTTTAGTCTACATAGCGTATGTCGACCTAAAGTGCGCATTAGGGCGAATCTCTTCGCCAAACAGATCATGCATGCATAACCAACATAATAACACGACAAATAAACATGACAATCATTTTTGCAAAATACGGACGTATACAGTATTTTCTACAAATACTTAAAATGCCCTAAATCTCATATTTTCCGTATGCAGTTGAAATGGAAAATGGACAGCATGTTCTACATGTCAAACATCGTTCTTATCGAGAATCTACTATTAAACGTCATTGAAAGCTTTGAAAACAATCAACCTAAGCATCTACAATCCTCACCTTTCACCGGTAAACGCGTAAAACTCAGTTTGTTCACTTGCGCTTCGTCTACGGCCCAACGACAACCTATTACATGAAATAGGTTAGCTAGCACTCTACTACAGCTAGTCTAGGCTTCAAAATAGGTTAGGGTTAGCTTAACTTACCCAATAACGGAGTTAGAATCGCCGAAAGAATGATTCAGATACGCCGGTTTAGAGTACAGATGCACGAAGAAGGATCCTACGGAGTTTCACCGGATTCTCCCACTCTTTCTCTCTCTTTTCCTTCTTCTCCTTGTTAGGGTTTTCCTCAAATTCGTAGGTGAGAGATATGAAACGGTTTAAGGTCCTTATATAGGCTAAAAACTCACCTATTTAGACTTGGAACCAAGGTATACTTGGGTTATAACCAAATCGGGTCTTTTTCGATCCAAAAGAGCATTTCGGGAGGTCCCCTGGCCGAATGCAGTCGGACTTAAGCTCATGTATATTGGATCCTTCTCACCTTAAGTTTTCAGTCTGGTAGTGTTCCTAGATCGCGCGTGGTGGTTCAGTGTCAGTTCAGCGGTCACCGAACCTAAATCAGGACTACAAGTTTCATGACATGAAAGAGAAATTTTTCCTGATCTGAGGGTGAAATTTGGTTGAATTCTGACGGTCAGAACGCTTAAAAATAATACACAACGACACGTGCCAGATTTGAATTATTTTTCCAAATCCTTTTCCTTTTCTCACTCTCTTCACTCTGACCTCAGTACAATAATGTCAGTACATCAGTTGGGCCTGATTTTTGAAACGATTATCAAGTCCAACCAAGCGGTCATAATGGTTTGAGATTGTAAATATCAGACTTTCGACGCGCGGTCTAGATCTAATACAAAGTTTCAAAGGGTTCCTGAGAGAAAACGGGTTTAGAGTTTGATCATAGGTTTCAAGACGTTATAGTGTTAACAGTTCCACAAGTTTTGGGTCTCGTAGAACGTATTTAAAGCGAACAGTATTGATTTCACAACTAATCTAGTGTAGCGCTAGTTAACTTACACTTAATTTCTAAAGGAATTATTCCTAAGTGATTTCTAATCAAGGTGGTACTCGGGTCTTAGTACGTGATTTTTCGAGACGTTACAAAAATAGTCCGCACCCCGTGGATAGATGAACTGGAGCATAAAGCACCTGATGAGCTCAGAATACAACCAGCAGATGGATCCTCATAAAATAAACGGGTTGTGAAAACCCCAACACCAAACTTCGAAAGCAACATCCATTCTTCACTGTGTTCAAAACAAGATTAGAGAAGGGATTAATTCTTGAAAGAGCAATGATTTTGGTTTTCTATGTGTAAACCATAGGGTGAAAACCTTATATAAAGATTTGAAATGACCTTTTCTATAAGCATATTTTTTAATTAATAAAATGCAAGCTTAAAAAGTGTAAAGGAAAACGCCACCTATAACTGTTTCAACACGCCCTAAGATGAAGCGTGTTTCACAATATGGAAACAACCTTAAGACTCAGTTGATAAGACGAAAGAAAAAAAATGATGTAAAAATTGGCAAAACATGACACGTCGAGACTGGATGAAAGAGACTTCATACTACAAAACTATGGACTTCTGAATAATTTTTGCGACGGATTTAATCTGTCGCTAATGGAAAATAAATCCGTCGCTAATGGAAAATGTCCGTCGCTAAGGCCGTCTATCTCAAAAATCCGGTCCAAAATTAAAATCTGAGGCAATTTGCCGATGGACTAAATCCGTCGCAAATTTTTATTTTGCGATAGGATATGGTCGGTTGCAAATTCCCGCCCAAAAGACCAAATGGCGACGCTTTTCAGTTGCTTTTGCGACGGATTATGGTCCGTCGTAAAAGGACTTTTGCCTTGAACATTAATTTTTTTCATTTTTTTAGAATATGGTGGAAAATTAAGTTTTTTTTTTAGTCTAATAATTTTTTTTAAAAATATAATTTCAGTGGTTTAATTGTACATATTTGTATCTAAGATTATTTTTTAACAATTGATTGAATGCAAAAAGAAAATTTATTTCGTTTTTATATCAAATGAGTGAAATTTTTATTTTTATTTTTTAATTTAAAACTAATATTTAAATTATTTATAATATCACATGAAAAGGAATATTGAGAAGTTTAAAAAATTTAACAATGATTGAGAAAAAAAAAATAGATTTTGAAAAAATAAAAATCGTGATTTAATAAAAATCTATTTTGTGGGAACAAAAAAGAATATTGAATAAAGTTGATAAATTTGCAAAAAAAAAAAAAAGCATTTGATTTTGAAAAAAAATTAAAAATATTTTAAAAAATGTGAAAATTTTCACAATGTTGAAAAATGAAAATATTTTTAAAAAGAAAATGAGAGTTTGAAATTTGAAAAATAAAATAAAATTGAGAAGTGCAATAAAAATTGACAAGTTCGAATAAAATGCTTTGAGAAGTGAAAAAGAATAAAAAATTTTAAAATAAAATGATATTAAAAAAAATTGATACTTCATAAAAAAACAAACATTTCGAAACGAAAAATAAACAAGTTGAAAAATTTTGTGATTTTGAAAAATAATTGACAATGTTTAAAATTCGAAAGTAAAAGAAAATTTTATTTATAAAAACACTAAGATTTTGAAAAAATATACATATTTTTTAAAAAAAAATTAAAAAGTTGAAAACAACATGATGCTTTTGAAGAAAAAAAAATCGACATTTTAGAATATTTGGGAAGAAAAAAAATTAAGATTTATGAAAATTTTGGATATTTTGAAAATAAAAATTCAGAATTAGTATTTTAATTTATTTTTTAAAATATTTTATAATAAAAATGATATTTTGTTAAAGGTTTTCAAAGAAAAATTAAGAGTAAAAAATATACATTTTGAAAAAACTGTTATTTTTAAATGGAAATTGAAATTTATCTGTGAAAAAAAATATTTTTTAATAAATTATTAGGCACATCCACTAATTGAACATTTAACTATTTTTGGACAATCGAATTAGTCTAGATTTAAGTATAAATAACTTCATATGTTTAAATCAAATTTCACTCAAATTGTTGATCAATCTTGTATGCCCAATATCTTTCTCATATGTAGCTAGCTTGATTGGGGCGAGTAACTAGTCAAATTGAGGGTATTGATCGGTAAAATAGAGTGAATGGACTAGACATATAAAATGGGTTAAATATTATTGTCAAAATTGTGACCCAACTTATTGACCTCGCGAGAACCTAAGAATTGATGTTAATAAGTTTTGTGGGCCCCATCATGATGTGTGTCGAACATCAACACCGTGCATTTAATGTGTCCCCTTTAGGTTATGAGATATCTCAAAAATCATATGTAAACGAAACTCAGGTGTGCCATACCATCTAAAACCATGTCAAGACATCTTAAAAAATATAAAAGCACTTGGTGGGGCCCACATGAGTTTTGGATGCGGCTAAAACTTGGTCTGACCCCTCATCCAAGTGGGACACGCATAATGAGTGGGTTGGATATGTGAATCACATTAATGCAAGCCCAATATATGATTATGAATGTTTTAAGGAAACCCCTCTACATTTAGGTGAGTTAGTCATTACCCTTACTAGAGTAAATTCTGTGGGGTCCACCATTATTTATTTTTTTTATCCATTCCATTTATCCATGTTAACAGATAATTTGAGGTTTAAAGAACAAAAAGGAAACATATCCAAAGCTCAAGGGGACCACACCATAGAAAATAGTGTGATTGAACCTCTACAATTAAAAAATTCTTGGAGGCCATAGAAGTTTTGGATCAAGCTGATGTTTGTGTTTTCTCTTCATTCATATATATTTGATATTATGAATATGTTGGATGGAAAATAAACGTTACTGTGGGCCCAAGGAAGGTATCAATGGTGGAAATCATTATTCCACATTGTTTTGTGTGGCATGGTCCACTTGAGTTTTGGATTTACCGAAAATTTGGGATCAACTCACACTGTTTATCCATTTTTTGAGATCATTTCAGAGAATTATTCAAAAAATGAATCATATCCAAAGATTAAATGGACTGCACCATAAATACTATCATGGATGCATGGGAATGGATTGGCTACTCCCCTGCCACCCGCCTGTTGGCTAGTATTCGGTACTATGTGGGCCCCACCATGATGTATTATGTTCATCCATTTTTACCGATCATTTTAGGGCTTGATCAAAAAAATGATAGAGATATAAACCTAAGGTGAACCACATCATAGGAAAACAATATTGATTGGATATCCACCATTAAAATCCTCTTAAGGCCCAGAATACTATTTATTTGACATCCAATCTGTTGATTAGATCATACAAGCCCTGATGAAGGGAAAAAAACAAAGATCAGCTTGATCCAAAACTTTTATGGCCCCCAAAAGTGTTTCAATGGCAGACATTCAATCCCCCACTGCTTTTTTCAGTGTGGTCCACTTGATGGTTAAATCTGTCTTATTTTTTGTCTCAAGCCTTACAACGAGCTCACTGGTGGGATGGAGGGTTTGGTTATAATACATACCTCATGATGGGACCCAAAGAACTTGCTGACGTCAGCCAACTATTCATCTCCCTTCATTTGGCTAGAAATGGATTGGCTACTCCCCGTGCCACTAGCCTCGTGGTTAATGGTCGGTGCTCTGTGGGCCCCACTATGATGTACATGTTTCATCTACTCTGTTCATCCATTTTTTTCATATAATTTTATAGTTTTATACCAAAAATTAGTGGGACAAATCTTAGGTGGACCACACCACATGAAAACAATGGCGATTGGATATCCACCATTAAAATCCATCTTAAGGCCCACTGTACTGTTTATTTGGCATCCAATTTGTTGATTAGGTCATACAGGACCAGATGAAGGGAAAAACCAAAGATCATCTTGATTCAAAACTTTTATGGCCCCTAAAAGGTTTTTAATGGTCCACGCTCATTAATTAACATTGTTTCCTGTAATGTGGTCCATTTTGAGATTGGGATATACCTCATTTTTGGTCTTATACCATAAAATTATCTAGAAAAATAGATGGACGACATGGATGAAACACGTACATCATGTTGGGGCCCACAGAGCACCGACCACTAGCCATTGGCTGGTCACCACTTTGAATAACAGGACGCGGATTTCCTGCTAAAGCCTTTGGCGTGAAGTTCCTGCGCAAGGATGCTGGGTGGGGCCCAACACCATGTGTTTGGAAAATCTACTCCATTAATCCATTTTTAGAGATCATTTTAGGACAAGAGACCAAAAATGAGTTGGATAAAAAAATCAAGTGGGTCACACGAGGGGAAACAGTGGGGAAACAAATATCTATGGTTGAAACCTTCCAGGCTCCACCTTGATGTTTATATGCCATCTAAACAGTTCATAAGGTCATTAACACTGGGATGAAGTGAAAATACAAAAGAAATTTAAAAAAAAAGGTTGAAATAAAGTTTTTTTTTTATGGTCATAAGAATGTTTCAACGGTCCTCACTGAATCCCCACTGTTTCATCTCGTGTGGCCCACTTCAGTTTTGGATCCACTTCATTTTTGGTATCTTTTTTTTAAAATGAGCTCTATAAATGGATTAACGGAGTAGATTTCCCACAAACATGGTGGTGGGCCCCACCCAGCATCCTTACGCAGAACTTCTTGCGAAAGGTTTTAGCAGGAAATCCACGTCCCCTAAAATGAGGAGACCTATTTTCTCTCTCCCTCTCATCCACTCTCCATCTATCCCTCGCCCAACGCCAGCCCTAGAGATCTCTCCCACCTCTCTCTTCCTGTCGATCTCTTCACGAACATCAAGTAATGCTCTCTCTCTCTCTCAATCAATTGATAGTGGTGGTTCTCTCAATCTCTCTCTCAATCGATTGATAGTGGTGGTTCTCTCTCAATTTCTCTCTCAATCTCTCTCTCCTAGCGCCATGATGGGAAACCCTCTATATTTAGAACCCCCATGATTAGAAACCCCCTGGCTTCGGAACCCCCATGATTGGAAACCCCCTGGATTCGGAACCCCCATGATTGGAAACCCCCCTTTTTTTTGGGTGTTGGGTTTATGTGTAATTGTTGTGGGAATTGATATTTTTAGCCCCTTGGTTTTGATAGATACACCCCCTTTTTGAACTCATTGTCATTGTAATGTTGCCATGCACTTTGTTTTGTCAGATGTGGGTTTATGTGTACTTGGTTTTGGAAATGATATTTACACCCCCTTGGTTTTGATAGATACACCCTCTGTGTGGAATCTTTGTCATTGCAATGTTGTCATTCACTTTTTGCTAGATGTGGGTTTTATGTTCTTTGTTTGGGAATTGATATTTACACCCTTTGGTTTGAAGATACACCCCCTTTGGGGACTCATTGGCATTGCAATGTAGGCATGCACTTTGTGTATGTGTATATCAAAATAGTGGGTGCAAATAAAAAAACTCATGTTTGGGTACCTCTAGATCATGTGTTTGAGTGATGGGTTTTGTTGGTTTTGTCAGAGATCTTTGTATTTGTGGAATTCTGAGCTTTTTTATTTTCTGACATTTCACTTTTACATGTGTGCTTGTAAAATGCATTTTCATATCGGTGCAGCCACAGTTTATTTATTTTTCCCTTCTCATAGTGTGGATGCATTTTCGTCAGGACTACTTCGCAATAAGAGTGAGGTGGATGTAAGTTCTCGAAACTTTAATTAATCTTGAATCATTTATATCTTTATTGCTTCATTTATATGCTGTCGTTAGGGTCAACTTGTAACTCTTCAGAACCCGCTCTGCCGTAAGACATTACAGTGCATGATGGTTCCCAGTAGGTTAAGTTGCAAATTATTATTAAGAGTTGGTTGGATATATTTTATTTTTTTTTGATGTTGTTAATAGTTGGATGGATGATGAATGTATTTGTGAATGTAAATAAAAATAAAAAACTTCTGATATATATATATATATATATATATATATATATGTTATTAATGGAGGATGCCTTGTTTAGGGGGACATGAAGTTTTGTAGCTTATGGTATGGTGCTCTAATATTGGTTGTATGTTACTAGTATACAGTAGATAATACTAGGTTCAATAGTAAACTTTTTTTTTTTTTTTGAGTGGAAGACCGAGTAAAACAGATTGGAAGAGGCACTTTTTATGCCTTTTAGCTTTAAACTGGATACCTTTTGGATAAACAAAACATCCATTCATTACTAATTTTCCAACTTCAGATTCATACTTTGGAATTTAGATTTAACAAATAGGCCCTAACATTACTCAAATGCTGCTCATCATCCTATCATTGAAAATTTCTTATGAGCCATAGATTGGATGATTTAGCATCATCAAACTAATGTGCTACAATAGAATCCTGCACAATCTACAGTGGGAGCAACAAATTGTCCAGTTTAATTCGAACTATTATCTAACATGTGTACAATTTCCAAATGTCTGTGTATCAAACATCAAACTCAGTAGTCATACAATTCCCCTAATTGCAAACGGAGCTTCTTTACATCCACCCATGGGTGCAAGGCAGTTCATGCACATTCCACCACAAGTGCTAGCATGGCACATTACTACAAGTACCACCTATCCATCAGATGGTTCCTTCCATGTGGATGCCCTCGTGCAAGAATCAGGTTGGTCCACATATTGAGTAGCCATAGTTTGTGAAATAAAAGTACAGCACAAAACTTGGTAGGAGTTTTCTAAACCGTCCACTTGTTTTTAACATCATGGGCCACAAAAACATCTTCGGAGGTGCCACTTTGTGAACAGCTTGAACATTATACCTCTCTACCATGCCATGCTGGCACGTGTTGGTGTTCTAGTTCATAGGTCTGCCTTGTACACGGATGAGTTTGGCAAACTTCTCACCCAAATAGGGCTGCGTTAGTTTCACCATTTAAAAAATTATGGTAACTCATCCTCCCCACGTGGCATTGATTCACAGCTATCTAGGGCATCTAAATTGTGGGTCCCATTGTAGGAACATATCTTCAAAAGCACACTGACCAACACCCCTAAACATCCAACAAATGGGCTATGAAATGCATGGTAAAAGTTAAAATAGTGAAATAATTAAGATGGTTACTACTAACATAATACAGTTTAGGCAAACTTTTGCCCAAATAGGGTCATGTTAGTTTTGTTGGATGAGAATTCCAGCAATTAGGGGAATTCCAGCCAATATAGGCCCTTAACAGTCTAAACTTTCTTCTTTTGTGTGTGTGTGTTTGTGTGTGTATTAAATAAAGGAAGATTATCCCAACAAATAAAAAGCATTACAATGTTTCTCGCATTTCATTGGGGGCCAAACAAAGCCTGAAACCTTTGTAGAAGCCCGGGTGGAATGCAACATGAGCTAGCACATTTCTTTATAGTCATATTTACCACAAGTTGCCAATTCGTCACTCACAATAACGTGTTTCTCTTCTTCTAATGATTGAAAACCTGATCATAACCAAACCTGAGGACCATTTCGCCATCTGCAAGTGACCCATGCTTTTCTTTGCATTGTAAACCTTTTTCATTTCTTTTCTTTCTTCTGAAAGGAAGATTTACAGAGGATAGCACCATAAACCTTCATATTAAGGGCTTCTTGATGTTGCTAATGTGTCTATGGTGAGCTTGGTAACTGCCAATGTGTCTTGCGTAAGCCCACAACTTGGGTAACTGCCGCTCTGAAAATGATGCACTGTCGGAATCACTATCACTATCTACTAAGGTGATACAGGCTTAATTTTCTGTTGTTGCTTTTCATCTGTGTGGTGTAAGCTGGTACACTTCATATTGCTGAGCCAAATTATTGATTTGCAACAACAACAATATCTCCTATTTGACGTAGATCTCCATGATGACTTGCCTATATATGTTCTTTTAAAAGTCTCTCTCCAGTCAAGATGCGTTACTGGATCCATGTCTTCTTTCTTTTGATACTGGTCTTACTCAGTTTACCAATCTGCTCCTCATTCTCACAACATATATTGGATTTGCCAAAAAAGAGAGCATATTGTGACTGCCAAAGTATGCATATATATATATATATATATATATATATATATATATATATATATATATATATATATATATATATATATATATATATATATATATATATATACCTCGAAAATTATTGGTAAACTTCTAAAAAGATGTGATGCTTCCAAATATGTATTCTCGTCCTTCTTTTTCTTATTTTATTTTATTTTATTTTTATTTTTTTAAGTTTTTTACTTTTGGACATGTGTTTGATGTTGCAACGGACCATTCATTGGAAAGAATGTTCTGTTGAGCAGTGTTCACTTGTCCTGCTGAAAGTTGACCAAATAGGCCCCAATCAAACACAAGTCTAGCATGATTTGGTGGATTAGGGCCCATTTCATTTAAGTACAAAAAAATGAAGATGGAAAGATGAAGGGAAAAAGGAAAAAAAAAAACTTCCAATATTTCTCAAATCATCCCACTCACTGCATTTATTTCAAACTTAGTTTTTAAGCTCCCTTCATGGTTAAAAGGAATAAAGAAGCAGAAAAAGAGAGAATAGTTGGAAATAATTTTTTTTAAAATGGGCCTATATGGTCGTATTAGCCTGTAACAACATCGTATCAGTCCTGTAACAATGCCAACATGGCCCCGTTAAACTGATTCAACTCCTATCACAAAGGTTTTTATAGCTGTAATGTTACCAGTTTTTAATACCATGGAAATAAGAAGGGAATAGTATTATGCAAAGTCAAATTAACACCAACAAATCCAACCCCTTGAAAAATTACCCGATTTCGTATGATCAAAGTTGTAAATAGCAAGTAAAAAGGACACTCCATTTTCTAAAGAATTGACATGCCAAGTCCCATGAATGTGTCAGATCCACCTATGAGACAAATATAATGTGTGTTTTATTCTTGTACTTGAGCTATATTCCTTGTATGGATCTAATGTATTTCAGGTCATTTAGATGCATTTTTTTTTTCTTTATCTTATCACTATAAAGTACACATTACATAAAAATAGATTATTATTTAATGTCATTATATATCTGTACAGGTATGTGACGATGTTGGTTTTAAGGTGTCCCCAGCATCTTGACATTTATATCTATTTTAGACAGCCAGACATACCCTCATCTGACCTTCTCAACCAGCTCAAGGAGTTGAAGGCTAAGCTAACATTCACTACCAAAAAAATGACCAAAGGCTACGGACTATTCTAGTTTTTGGCTACGACTTAAAACCGTAGCTTATTTGCTACGCCTTGAAACCGTAACAAAAAATAACTCCGCCAGACGTATGTACAACCTTCGATACGTCATAAGGGACTTTACGAGGCCCATTAAAATGTGTGTACTCCATCTAATGTCTATCAATTTTTTAAAAATATTTTAGGCAGGAACCCAAAAAAGGAAGAAGATCGAAAGCTCCAGTGGACCACACGGTAGGAAAGAGTGGAGATTTATCCATTGATCGATGGTGTGGTTCAATTAACCTTTGATTGGCTTAGATTTTGGATTTATTTTCTATAAAAAATATTACAAAATTAATGGACGGAGTGGATATATCGATTGCATCAATATAGACCCCACAAAGCCCTTGACAAGGCCGTTCGTCTGGATCCCATCAAATATGAGCCGTGGAGGGCCCGTTACGGATTGATCAATTGCTACAATCATGTTATCTTTTAACTACAGTTAAAAATCGTAGTAGGCAAAATGCCAAAAACCGCTCTGGCTTTTGTCTTTTTCCCCTATCACGAATTTCATTTCCCTCCACTCCCTCACCCGTATTCGCTCTCACGTTCGTCCCTTTCTCTCCCATTTCCTCTCTCTCTCTCTCTCTCTCTCTCTCTCTCTCTCTCTCTCTCTCTCTCTCTCTTTCTCTCTCTCTCTCTCAATCTCTTGCGCCCCTCTTCTCTATCTCTCTCAATCTCAATCTTAATCTCATGCCACCCTTTTCTCTCTCTCTCTCAATCTCTCGCGCCCCTTGTCTCTCTCTCTCTCTCTCTCTCTCTCTCCCACGCCACTTTTCTCTCTCACTCCAGAAGACATCTCGGCAGCGAATGCAGAACTTAGTAAGCTTCGAATATGAGCTTCTTTTTTTTTTTTTCCTTTCAGATTTGTGTATGTGGATCTTTTTGATTACTTCCCCTTCATCCTTTTACTTCCCCTGCAAACTTCGAATGCAGGGGAAGCCGAAATGTGGAGTTCCGATTGCTGGTGGTCTGGCACTTCACATTGAAAGAATTGTATTCTGGCTCACATGAAAGAACTGCATTCTGCCAGTGTTCATTCCTTTGCTATCTTTTGTGCCAGTCATCAACCAGTTCCTTCAAGAATGATCTAAAGGTGCTCGATGATATTACTGACAGTAAGGAGAATGGTAGATTACTTCAGCGTGATCCTCATGTTGATGGTTGTTGGTTTGCAGGCATACGCATGTTTTTTCTGCTGCCCATTCAGAATCTGATCTTGGGAGTGGTTTTTTGGTTTTGCAAAATGCAACAGGACTGGTAACAACAAATTAATCCTTTTGATGTCCATCTTTAATGATTTAATTTTTTATATGATTTTTCTTTGTTTTAATGAATGCAGTAGTTGGCTTCATTTGTAGTATTGTTACAAAGGTTTAGCCTCATGAGGATATTTACTGTGTTCAGGAACCTATAATGATGTTGTTGCCCTGTTCTCAAATTGTTTCACCTGGACCTGTGTAAAGCATTTCTCTAACTTGCAGGGAAAAACACCTGCGATTTCTCGACTACTGTTTTAAACTGATTTTGGTGTAGCTGATTGGAAATTCAAAAGATTTTATTTTTGAGATTTTTTTTTTAAATTTTTTTAAAGTTTGAGTATTGTTTCTATGATGGGTTTGGATGAATTCGTATGTTGTTAGATTTTTAGAAACAAAGTCTGAAACAGGGCCTTGTAGCTAGCAGTATTGAAATTAATAAGATTTCCACTGCATGTCATGCTATTTGCCACAAGCATCAGATGTTCTTTTAGCACGCCTTTTGCAACCATTTTTATAGATGTTGACAATCGCTGAACTGACTGACCAAAAGCACATGAAATTCTGAGCAGTTTTTGAATTTGTTGAACACCTTATGGTGTAGATCTCCTCGTGTCAATTAAGTGCATCACAGGTAGGCATGAATCCATGGCTACCCTCCAAGCATCACCGCTTTTTTGGGCTACATCTTTCTCAATGACCACCTCAACAGCTACCTCACCGTTCTGCAACTTCCATCATTTCTCACCCAAGTTGTCGAATCTGAACCAATCCAAATAATGTTGGCCATATGCACTCGAGGGTCACCATTAACTAGAGTCCCCAACAAAATTGGGCAGAGAGCTTCAACCATGATCTGCAAAGTTTTATCAATCGTATCACCCTGCGGACTACCATTTCCATCTTTGTAGAAGAACTGCAAGTATGGCAGCTGAGACCACTTCTCATCACATTGTTGCTGAAGTGTGCAACATTCACAGGAAGACAACTAAATCTTCTTAAAAAAGGTGAAAGAGCGTGCTTCTTTCTCCCAAGAAATTTATAACCTCTTGACAAGAGTGCAGGATCTCATCCATGCTCCGGTCGAGTCCTTTCAAGCGCATCTTATCAAGGTGAATGTATCCGCAGAAGCACTCATTCAAATATAGAATAACTCTCCGATCAATAATATCATTCTTGAAGTTAACTTTGCACAAAAGTATTTCCTTCATTGATTCCCATGAAGAGTTGTTGCTCTGAAAAGAATCAAGAACTACTTTATATGCAGGATTTGATACTGCAGTAGCAGCTAATACACCAACCGGTTCACCAGCAAGAGAACTTCCAGGACTACTTTTGTCCACCTATCCATACTCAAATTGAATTATAGAATTGTTGTAGAGGTTTCTCACTGTCCCATCATAACAGATAACGACATCTCTAAGTGTGGCCATTAGATTTTTAAACAAAGTTCCTGGTTCAGTAAGTCCTCTGGAAGAACGGATTAACACTTCCCTGGTGATATGGAATGGACCAACTCTTCATAGGGGGTCAGACCTTGAAAAAAGGAGCTCTTAACTAACCCAAATGCCTCAGAAGGATAGTCAACACCATTAACAGAATACTTATTTTGAAAGTGGAAACTCATATCCTCAACCAAACGCCTTGAATAAAAATTCCCTCAGTCATAAAGTTGAAGCCCCAAAAAGCCAAGTTGTTGAACAACCTTACTGATAGATGAATCAATTTTAGAATCTATCAAATTACCCAAAGCAGATAACTTTAGAATACGAGTCACGATAGGCAGTTTTACAGTTTTCAGGTAGCTTTTTACTTGCAACTCTACAAGTTCATTGTAATTTGATCTCAAGTGAAGCAGCAAAGGTGATGTCCTAAATCTTCTTCTTTATATCTTCAGTAACAGCCTTGGGAATGTCAAAATCATTCAAGCCAACACTATATCCTGGTGAGTGGATAGGCGTGATTTTTGTACAAGGTGATCGTCATTGTGGGGCCCACCTTTTGCACGGCTCCGTTGTCCTAAACATGTGGTATATGGGACTGGTTGTATTTTAAGCTAATCTACAACTTGCAGTAGGTTATGGTTGCTCTAATCCTGGATGGTCTAAAAGAATTTCAAATTCATGTAAGTTCGAATGTGTTCTTGAACAAATTTAATAAAGAAAATGGTGACTGAAGACATTTTCCATTTTCCTTCTGTGCCTTTCAGCTTATTATTGCCAATTTTATTGCAGATCCCATTTTTCCTTTTGTCTCAGTGAATTACTACTTGTTATTTATCATGCTAGAAATTTTGTTCGAGAGATGACACCATCTTCTGTGGAGTATTTGATGGCCACGGTCCATTCGGTCATATGATTGCCAAGAAAGTGAGAGATTCCCTTCCTGTTAAGCTGTCCACCCACTGGAAAGCTAGTGCAAGCGATCGAAGCAGCCTGTATGAGAGCAGCAACGTGCTTGGAAGCATGAATTCTGAAGAAACGACATCTATTAGCATGGAGGATAAGTGGGTCGAGTCCTTTGATGCTGATGAAAATGAAAAGTTGCCTGAGATGTATATGGCATTGCTTTTCTCAAGTCTATCAAGTTAATGGATAAAGAAGTAAAACTACATCCCACAATCGATTGTTTCTGCAGCGGAAGTACTGCCGTCACCTTGGTAAAGCAGGTAGCAATTTGCACAATGATCTGTAACTGTTCTGTTGTTTCAACTCTTTGCATGCTATTAAAAACCATTTGTCTTGCCTTTCTCCAGGGACAGGATCTTGTAATTGGAAATGTTGGAGATTCAAGAGCAGTATTGGGCACTAGAGATAAAGACAACTCATTGATTGCTGAACAATTGACCGTAGACTTGAAGCCTAATCTTCCAAGTACCTTTCTTCCAGATTTCTGCTCTCTCTCTCTCTCTCTCTCTTTATATATATATATATATATATATATATATATATATATATATATATATATATATATATATATATATATATGCATGCATGTATGTATGTATGTATATATGTATGTATGTATGTATAAAAGATTTCATATTAAGCAACAAAAGAGTTAGCAAAAGAGAGATGGAGGGAGGGATTCTGCTCTTGCAATCTTATCTGTCATTTTTCTTTAAACCTTGAAGAACGGAGTGGGTTTCCTGAGTTCGTTGATACAGCCTCATTTTTGCAACCCATGTTCCAGTTTCCAAATTTTCAATGAACCTCTGATTTGATTATTTGGATGAGTTCATGCTATCTTTAAAAGGAAACCCCATTTCCTGACATTCAAAACATGTCATAACCAAAAATTAATGAATGAAATACTTGAAATTCGAGGAGAATTAAAAGAACTGCATTGCATGAATCCCGAAGCTGTAATCTGATCCAATATCCATTCTGCTTAACCCTTTCCTTATGAAATAATGGGATCTAAGTTGTTATCTTAAAGGTTTAATCAGTCATATTCAGTGGGTTTGATTCCTTATCAAAATGCCTTCGAAAGAGGAAAATACTGGGAACTTGAAGGAGATCCAGAATCATAGTACTTGAATTATTTTTCAAGGTTCTTCAAGGTCTAAAGTTCCCTTTCATCCCTATTTTGCAGTTATCTAAGAAAGTAAAAGAGGAGAATAAATAAAATAAAGAATCATGCACCAGTTGTAAATTCGGACTACCACTATGAGAACTATGGATTTGCTTTTCAACACTAAACAGCTCCAAAACTTCTGTCTTTGCTGCTAGAGACTGTGGATAAAATATATGAACACAATCCCCATCAAAATTTGCATCCAGGGGAGCACAAAAATATATGAAATTGATCTATGTACTTTCATATGTACTTTCCCTATTTCAAATGTTATGGTCAATAAGAATAGAGCAGCATGAATGTTGGGACGTGTATTTCTTGATTGCAACCTGTGTTTGCTATCATGCAAGGCCTATGCATGGACAGGACTTTGCATGAATATGGATTAAGAAATGATGTATTTTAATAGGGGAGTTTGATGTATTTTAAGAAGGGAGTTGATATCGTCCACACCCACCATTTTTCCATTGTGAGAATTGAAATATTATGCTTTTGTACTATTTCAATTCCCAAATGGAAAAATTGACTGTATGCTAGTGACAAAGGTGGGTGCAAATTGTGGCTGCTCGCTTTTTGAAATTATTGCTTGGTAGCTTCATCTGTCAAACATACTTCCTTAACATGGGTTTTATAAGATAGTTCCAGAATATACTTGTACTATACTGCATTCGGTTCCACAAGAAAGAGGCATTCAACTATCGGCCCTATCTTTCTCTCAGTTTTGATGTGTTAAAAACTGAATCAGCAAATTGAAGAATGCAACCGGTGAAGTAAACTGCAGTTAATTTGAATGGAAAAAAAAATATCTGTTTTGTATGCAAGAATCCAGGTTGTATACAATAAAATGATTATAAAAAAAAATCTTTTCATGCACTAGATGATAACTAAACCAACCAATATTCTACAGTCCTGTATCCAGCCTGTGTACAATGATACTGCAGTTCTCAGTTTAGTTTGTGTTGTCTTTTGTTGTGCAGCTGTTGATCTCTAATTTGTTTCCAACAGAAATTGCCTATTGCGAAGGAAAACAATCTTCTGATTGCCTAATGTGAATGCAGGTATCGTGGCACTTAAGTTTAAGTTTTCTTGGGTATGCTTATGTCTTTTGTAATAGTATTCAATTAAGTTTAAGTTTAATACACTCATAAGATGTTTCTTCATGGCAGCCTTACGTTGACTTGGCGAATAGTTATGGAAAATGTCAGAATTAAAGAGTTGTCTTGAGACAAACATGGAGAAGTTCAAAACTGTGAGTTCTCTATCTTGAATTATTTTTCCTTACTTTTTACCAAACCTTGGTAATCAACATGTTGCTGAGCTTCTCCTTGTATAACCTGCCATAGTCATGTGAGATTTAGAGGGTTGCTTTCCATTGCCAACATGTTAAGGCTTGTTTTCCTAAAGTTCATGTTTGCCACTTGCCTAGGGCATTGTGCACTCTTAGTATTGATGGAAAAATATCAATGCAAGAAGTGCCCCTTAGGGCCTGTTTGGTTGCCGGGGAATTCATTCCCTATTTTTATGTTTCTTGGGAATGGTAGAATTGGTATTTCTCTCCACAAGTACCTTTACACACAGCGAACCCTGTATGCCATGCATTCAGTCCTGAAGCAAACGACGGTCATGACCTCCTTATTGGTTCAAACACAGGAGATGGTGGATGTCCTCTGCACCAAGCTTGTTGTCCTACATATTTCACTCTCTATTACTTGCACCTTTCTCGCTATTTTGTTGGTGTGCTCTTCCTACATGTTTCCCAGTCTACTCAGTCTCATTGAGACAACAATTGTAAGATTCGGGGAAGAAGCTTGTTGGAGTGCAACACTATAACAAAGACGGTTTACTTAATAATAGGCAAGCATGCCCTTCTCAGATTCGATGTTTGTTCCTTTTCATCAAATTGTTAATTCCTTGTGGAGGGTTTTACTGTGGAGTTTGAAATTTGCACTTTGCCTGTCACTCACAGTCATACCAACCGATAAAGCTTTTACAGTAGCTCTTTCTTCTCCAACCTTGCTTCTTTTGCATGCCATGAAAGTATGATTTGTTAACATGCATGTTGATTATCTTGTTCGTGGTCTACCCTTCTCAGATTCTATTTTTTTGATATATATATATATATATATATATATATATATATATATATATATATATATATATATATATATATATATATATATATATATATATATATATATATTAAAATTTTTAGCTATTTTTTTGGAATGAATAGTCAATTCTAAAATTTCAGCAAAATTCTTTTTTTTTTTTTCCTTTTGTTTTAAGTGTGGATAGTTGGGATGCATGTAAACTCTGTGCATCTACACATGCATGCACTAGATCAGATTTTCTTTTTCATCTCATTTTCTATTTAGATCAAATATACAAGTGTTATAGTGAATCTAAGCTTGAAAAGTTCATAAAATCATCAAGCAGGTCAAGACAGGATTCTACCAAAGAGCGGATTGTTACACCATCATAAACGTGCTCAATATTAGAAAATAATACATATTTGGAGTCCTCTAAATATTTGGGTTTGCTTCTATCTTAGTTTGGTGGTAGTTATGTCTTAGATTTATTTAGATTATTCCATTGTGTTTTATATATGCCATCCAATATTCGGTCCACTGTTAAGTTTGAAAGGGCCTAGCTATATACCCTAGAGGGGGGGTGAATAGGGCAATGCCAAATAAAACTAATAACAACGGAATAATAAAAGATTTAAAGCACAATGCTGAATATAAAATGTTGAGGGTCAAATATTGCATGTTAGACCCCAGATATTGTCTGGATTTACGAATATAATGCTGTCTAATGGCTCGTTTTCTCATTCTTGTGTGGCAAAGTGATTTTATGAGCATGGATGGAAAAAAGACGTTAAAAGTTGAGATTTAACGATCTGATGACGCCAAAGGCAAGGGACACACTCCAGGGGACCAAGATTGACAAATATACATGGTCAGAAATCCGAGAAAAGTTAGAAATTGAAGCTCAAGTGGCCTGAAGGACGTCCAGAATGCAAGATCACTAGGTTCCCACCATCCGTTCGGCTCGAAACTTCATACGTCGCCTGAAGACCATAAATTAACCGTACATATAAAATTTTAGCCATTGAAGATCTCGGGAAGTGCCCCAACTGACAGATCAGCCCATAAACCGTTGATTCTGGGCCCACCTGATATCTGGAACTGTCTCAAAATTATTATTGACGCCTTAAATGAGGAGTCAAAACAGATGGACGGTGCAGATTTCTCCTAAACAGTGCAATGGACCCCATATGAGATGAGTGTGTACAGTGCACATGTGCACTCGTCGTGCACCAAACGAGTTAAGTCGGTCAGCAACACGCTGACCGACTTTCTTCTTAAAAACAAAAAAAAAAAAAAAAAAAATTCGCACAGCGGACGCACGGTCGCTGGCCGTTTTTGCGAACGGTAGTGGGCCCCACCCATTGCTCGTTTGGCCAATCTGATCCGTCCACCGTGTAGAGGGTTTCGAGAACTATAAAACCATGCTGACCTTTTGCACCCATGTGTGCACACGTGTGAGATACAGAGGCCACAAAAGGGCTGCCCGGTAGCGTTCAAATCTAATCTTTTAGTTATTTCTTCTCTGGGACACGTCAATGAACGTTCAAAACTACCCATTCTTGACTGAAATTTCGTTCTGAATCCAATGGATGGGGTGGATTTTACAGAAAATGCTTCTGTGGGGCCCACCGATCACAACAGCGAAATGGTGCGAAAGGTTTCGCACATCCGCGAAAACTGATTTTTTCGGACAGTTTTGGCCCACCATCTTTGATCATATGGCAGATCTGAACCGTCTATCATGTAGAAGACCCAATGAAATCCTAAGGGACGGTGTTTCTTTGGAATTTGAGCAAGGAAAGTGGCGTGTTTCGAGGCACCGAACTTGGCTGCGAAAAAGCTTTCAATGGGCATGCATAGCTTTCCAAATCCGATTCAAATCCGATTTTCACCACTCCAGCAGCTATATAAAGAGGTTTTGGACGTGGGGAGCATTCATTCAGGGTCTTGGGAGGAAGAACAGAGGGCTCGAGCTTGGGTTTCAACGTGGGCAGAGGAGAGAGAGAGGAGCTTGGTTTTTTCTTTCCCTTTTCTTTTCCTTTTCTTTTTCTCTTTATTTATTTGGATTGAGCCCATCCATGGCAGGCTAAATCCTCCTAGCTAGGGCTAAGAGGTGAAGCTTGTAGTGAGATGGGAGATTTGATTTTATTTTAATTTTAATGCATGAATTGACGTTGATTTTAGTTAATTAATATGGGAATGTTTTAGGTTTTTAATGGTCTGTTGTGACTGAAATTACAATGGGTCTGCAATGGCTTTGAATATTTTCGTTCTCTTTAATGTTTATGATGTCAGGAAGCCCTGTTGTTCACCATAGTCTCCTGGGCATGGTCGGATGACGGTACCCTTCCTAACTTACATACATGTGATTGGGTGGTAATTAGTTTGATTCTGTTGTTTGCCATAGTCTTTGGGCATGGTTTGGTGATGGAATCCATTCTAATTTATCTTCCTTTCATCTCTTTGAAAACTAGATCAACGGCAGTTCAGTAATTTTCATAATTTTTGATGCAAGCATAAGTTCTCCCTGATCTCTACAAGTGGATCCTCTGAATCCCTAGTTTCCTTTCTTCTGATTTCTCTCAAGTTTATATAATTATTTCACCATTATTTCTCAAATTACATTCAGTTTAGATTTCATCTTAATCTAGTTCTAGTTCTGGTTAATTTTAGATAATGTACAAGTTTCAATCCCTTGGGATTCGACCTCGGTCTTACCGAGTTATTACTACATCACAACCCTGCACTTTGGGAGTGAACAAGTTTTTGGCGCCGTTGCCGGGGACTGTCGGATATATTTTTCTGAAATTAATTAGTTTTAGGATTAGTTTAAGATTAGGATTTTTACTAACTTTAGTTTTAGGTTTAGATTTTCCTGATTTTTTTTTTTAGAACTAACTTGTCTTTCCTGTTTTGTAGGATTCTGAGATAGAAACTTCTAATTTGGTGATATCTTTTTTAATTTCTTTATTTTTTCTCTATTAGGGTTTTTAGAAATTTTATAATCTTAGACTAACTGTTTTAGAAACTAACTTGTTTTATTTTTTTTCTGCAGGATCTTAACATAGGAACTTCTTATTTGGTAACACCCTTCTAACTTCTTCTCTTTCTTTCCATATTTCTATAGGACTTTTCTTTTGTTCTAGGATTAGATTCAGAGTCAGGGTTCTACCATGGAATCGTGGGTACGTGCATACGCTGAGATGGATAGGAGATATTGGGGAATGCCCGAGGGTTATGGAATTCAACGTATACCTTAAGATTTTTCTCCATCACAAACAGACATTGAGAACTGACTAGAACGTTATCTTCCATCGGTTAATAGGGCTGTATACGATCGTAATTATGGGAATGAGGATTATTATCAGCCATCATATTCTCCCATGTATGATCAGTATGACTATAACCAGTGGAAACATCAAAGCTGTGAAGATGAACCAATAACATGTTATAATGATTATTCTCTTGGATCCCCTACCTTTAAAATCCATCCAGAAACGATCCAAGAGGATTCGTATCAGCGTAATCTTTCGGCCTGTCTTGTGGAAATGAGAAAAGTAATGGAAACAATGAAAGGACTCGATGCGCGTCTTGATAGGATAGAGGAGGCTCGGTCATCCCAGCCACGACCTAATCTAGAAAAACAATGCGAAAAAAGTGATCCACACCCACTTTTAAAAGAATCTGGAATTTGGAATGAGGAGTTGGATTCCATTAACGAGCATATGGTCCAATTTACCGATGAGTCGATTTCTATGACTGTTCAAAAAAATGGGGAAGAGACATGGCTGTCTTTCAAATATAATGATACACTTCAATCACATGACACACTAGATTCTAATGATGATGAAGATGTTAGTTTATGTGAATCTCAACCCATTCTAGGTGAAGAATATGAGGAAAGTGATTTCATCCCAAGTGTGCACTGCACTGAACCAAAATATGATGAGTATTGGGATGACAATCCTGAATGTATAACCACAATTTCCCTGGAACTAATCTCAAGTTTGGTCCAAGTTAATGATCAAGAAGTACGCGAAGAGAACGGTCATAATGAGATACTTCACTCACCTGGCATGTCTGATCTAAAAGTGGAGGAGTCCCTTATGACCGACCCTTATAACTCTTGTGAAACATATTTGGACCACTCCCCTGAATTGAATAATGATATGATTCGGGAGAAAGAGGAGTTGCGCGCTACGACTCTGGAATTTGAAACCACCCAGTTGAGGCCACCATCTAAACTGTTGAATGTGGACGATTCAATGCCTCTTCTGAGTAATTTCAATGAACAGAGTGATCATATCAATGTTTCGCATACTGACCCTCAATCTGTCTGTGCAGGGCTGGAGCAAGAGAGCATACATCCGTCCACTTTTAAGGATGATGGATTCCTTGAGCAGATCATCACGAGCTCCAAGGTGGAAAATAAGTCACTCTCAGAAGAATGTCCCAACTCTTTTGATGATTGCTTGACATACATTGCAGATTCAAATGATCCCATGATAAGAGACATAGTGAATGCCTTGCAAGACAACATCTCGGCAGTCAGCACTGACCGAGAGAACCCTTACTCTGAAGCCCTTTCTTCCACAGATCCTGAATGTTTACCATTAGGGGAGGAGGAGCTGAAAATTGAACCGAAGTCTGATGCTTCGGAAAGTGTTGAGACTACACCACTTCCTGAAAATTTTTCTCAACTTGATCTATCTGTAGTCTCTGATTCACCATGGGATACTAACTCTGAAACTTTTTCTGACACAAGTGAATCATTTATACTTTGGATACCTCAGGCGAATCATCAACACATTTTTAATGAGGTAAATAAGTTTCTCTGGAAAGTCAAACTCCAGGGCATCCAAGCCTATTGTAAAAAGGGCTTTTGGATGATCCTATTGAGAAGCTTACTGAGAGACTTATCAAGATATTGGCCGGAAGGGGAACCTTGCGGGATGATCGATTCAATGTTTGTAGGTAGCATTACTGCAAACCCTCACGAGACTACAACTCGTCCACTAGGGGTAACCTATGGGTTTAAAGGCTTGTTGCATTCGCCAAATGCAATCGAGAGCACCTGCGAAAGTGGTATAGGTAGGATTTTATTTTCATTATTTTTGTTCTGCCTTCTCTCTCATGCTGACAAGCTTCCATGCCGTGATCTCTTGGAAAGTCTCTCTCTTGATTCGTTATCCAGGTACTATCTTCCCATCACTTTACTTTCGTTGTTCCATGTGTATGGCATGTTCATATCTTTTACATTGAGGACAATGTAGATTTTAGGTTGGGGGTGGGAGATTAGGCTTCCTAATCCGTATTTTCTTGGTCTTGAGCAACAATTGTGAAAAATTTTAAAATTTTTCTGAAAATTTTTATGAATTCAAAGTGATTTTGATGGATACCCTTGATTTAGAAGTTCAAGATAAATAATGTTGGATTTATGACTCTTGAATTCCGTATCTGTTAGATTTCATAGTTAAGTGAATTATTAATCCATGATTAGAAGTTGTAAACATTGATTGAATCATGATTTCAGGACACGTCTTGCTTACACATTAAGATTTCAGTTCCATATCGAAGGATTAACTTGGTAATCACTAAGCACGAAGGGAACCAGTCTGAAATATCTTGCCATCAGGGTATAAAAATTGAACAAGTTGGGCAATTAATCTTCACCATGGGTTTGCTCCCTACAGGTGAAGGTTTGATTCCCCAAGGTTAAACATTCAAAAAAAAAAAAAATTATTAGGTAATTGGTCTTTTGCCATAGGTTTGCTCCCTATTGGTAAGGATTTGATTCCTCTTTTTGGCATGACTATTAATGGAAAAATAAAAAGTTGAAAAGATCAAAAGATGAAATTTATGAGGCAAGTTTGGTTATCATGAATTCTCTTGCTAGTTACCAATGAGATCCTGAAATAACAAATTCAATCTTAATGTGATTAGCTGAGATTACACTATACATCCATGGATCTCAATGTTTAAAATTTTTCTAATTGATGGATTAATGTTTTACACTTGATTATGAAGTCTACGGTGCGCTTGAGCTCAGGAGAATACAATTTCTAACATTCATGAATATTAAATTTCTCGTACTTTGTTCAAAATCTCACTTGATTTCATAGAAAGTTCTCCTATAATTCTCAACTTATTTTTCGCATACTTTGCTCGGGACTAGCAAAATGCTGGTTGGGGGTTGTGTTGAGGGTCAAATATTGCATGTTAGACCCCAGATATTGTCTGGATTTACGAATATAATGCTGTCTAATGGCTCGTTTTCTCATTCTTGTGTGGCAAAGTGATTTTATGAGCATGGATGGAAAAAGGACGTTAAAAGTTGAGATTTAACGATCTGATGACGCCAAAGGCAAGGGACACACTCCAGGGGACCAAGATTGACAAATATACACGGTCAGAAATCCGAGAAAAGTTAGAAATTGAAGCTCAAGTGGCCTGAAGGACGTCCAAAATGCAAGATCACTAGGTTCCCACCATCCGTTCGGCTCGAAACTTCATACGTCGCCTGAGGACCATAAATTAACCATACATATAAAATTTTAGCCATTGAAGATCTCGGGAAGTGCCCCAACTGACAGATCAGCCCATAAACCGTTGATTCTAGGCCCACCTGATATCTGGAACTGTCTCAAAATTATTATTGACGCCTTAAATGAGGAGTCAAAACAGATGGACGGTGCAGATTTCTCCTAAACAGTGCAATGGACCCCATATGAGATGAGTGTGTACAGTGCACATGTGCACTCGTCGTGCACCAAACGAGTTAAGTCGGTCAGCAACACGCTGACCGACTTTCTTCTTAAAAAAAAATTCGCACAGCGGACGCACGGCCGCTGGCCGTTTTTGCGAACGGTAGTGGGCCCCACCCATTGCTCGTTTGGCCAATCTGATCCGTCCACCGTGTAGAGGGCTTCGAGAACTACAAAAACATGCTGACCTTTTGCACCCATGCGTGCACACGTGTGAGATACAGAGGCCACAAAAGGGCTGCCCGGTAGCGTTCAAATCTGATCTTTTAGTTATTTCTTCTCTGGGACACGTCAATGAACATTCAAAACTACCCATTCTTGACTGAAATTTCGTTCTGAATCCAATGGACGGGGTGGATTTTACAGAAAATGCTTCTGTGGGGCCCACCGATCACAACAGCAAAATAGTGCGAAAAGTTTCGCACATCCGCGAAAACTGATTTTTCCGGACAGTTTTGGCCCACCATCTTTGATCATATGGCAGATCTGAACCGTCTATCATGTAGAAGACCCAATGAAATCCTAAGGGACGGTGTTTCTTTGGAATTTGAGCAAGGAAAGTGGCGTGTTTCGAGGCACCGAACTTGGCTGCGAAAAAGCTTTCAATGGGCATGCATAGCTTTCCAAATCCGATTCAAATCCGATTTTCACCACTCCAGCAGCTATATAAGGAGGTTTTGGACGTGGGGAGCATTCATTCAGGGTCTTGGGAGGAAGAACAGAGGGCTCGAGCTTGGGTTTCAACGTGGGCAGAGGAGAGAGAGAGGAGCTTGGTTTTTTCTTTCCCTTTTCTTTTCCTTTTCTTTTTCTCTTTATTTATTTGGATTGAGCCCATCCATGGCAGGCTAAATCCTCCTAGCTAGGGCTAAGAGGTGAAGCTTGTAGTGAGATGGGAGATTTGATTTTATTTTAATTTTAATGCATGAATTGACGTTGATTTTAGTTAATTAATATGGGAATGTTTTAGGTTTTTAATGGTCTGTTGTGACTGAAATTACAATGGGTCTGCAATGGCTTTAAATATTTTCGTTCTCTTTAATGTTTATGATGTCAGGAAGCCCTGTTGTTCACCATAGTCTCCTGGTCATGGTCGGATGACGGTACCCTTCCTAACTTACATACATGTGATTGGGTGGTAATTAGTTTGATTCTGTTGTTTGCCATAGTCTTTGGGCATGGTTTGGTGATAGAATCCATTCTAATTTATCTTCCTTTCATCTCTTTGAAAACTAGATCAACGGCAGTTCAGTAATTTTCATAATTTTTGATGCAAGCATAAGTTCTCCCTGATCTCTACAAGTGGATCCTCTGAATCCCTAGTTTCCTTTCTTCTGATTTCTCTCAAGTTTATATAATTATTTCACCATTATTTCTCAAATTACATTCAGTTTAGATTTCATCTTAATCTAGTTCTAGTTCTGGTTAATTTTAGATAACGTACAAGTTTCAATCCCTTGGGATTCGACCTTGGTCTTACCGAGTTATTACTACATCACAACCCTACACTTGGGGAGTGAATATAAAATAATCACAATAGCCTAAAATAAAGAGATTGATACTTTATCAGTTCTAAGGATAACCTTACACAAAAAACCAGAGGTTTAAGGTAGGACAACCTTATTTCTAGGACGTCCTTGTATCACAAACCAAAGAGGAATAATAAGTAATGAAATCAAAATAACTTGCGGAAAAGAAATCCTAAGTTATTACAACATTCATCCACACTTGCTTGAAGTGATTACAACATTCATCCACAAACACAAACCACAAACTGAATGAATAAAGGAATGAAAGAATGAAGCACATCCATAACACAACGATATATAGTGGTTCGCCTGTGTGTGCACCAACTGTTATCCAACAGCCACACAGATTGCTACTCCACTCCTAATATCCTCACACAGGGGATATTAGCATGCACTATCAAAATAAGTTTCACAGGTTCACCTAAAACCTTCATAATTGTGTCTTTGATCTCGGGCTTACACAATCCAAAAACCCCACAATCTGAGTTTTCTGGCTCTCCTCAGATAACCACTACAATGAGATTTTTCTGTCGAATCTCAAACAAAAACCAGAGAAAGTAAATTACAAAACATGTAAAATACCTGAATCACCTTTGAAGAAGCCCGGTAGAACCAATCGAAGTAGAAGTTCGATTCGACGTTCAAAGTCCAATACTCTCTTTAAGAATGGTTTTAAGTCTAATTGATTTTAGATCAACGGGCTAGATCTATTTTATTTTGAATCCAAGAAGAAGGAGTATCAGAAATTTTCTTTTTCTAATAAGATTGAATGTAGATCAAAATCAAATAAGAATAAGCTAGCAAAAGGAATATTAAATAAGCACAAAGCAGCTTAAAATAAACACAAACTTATCTCAGAGAATAGCCTAAAGAATGCTTGAATAGAATTGATTTGAAGTGCTAAAACTCTGAAGTTCGTGCTCAATTTATAGCCTGAAAAATTCCGTCTACGACTGGTCTTAGGATCCTAGGACTGGTCGTAACTCCAAAGATTTTTGAAAGATTTTCGCGGGATAAGATTTTCAGTTCCACGACCGGTCCTGGGTGGTCTACGACCAGTCGTGGGCCACCTACGATTGGTCGTGAGACACCTACGACCGGTCGTAGGACCCCAAAAATGCTTGCTGGAGTTTGAGTCGTAGGGCTACGACCGGTCGAAGGATGAGTCGTAGAACTCACAGGACTGGTCGTAGGATGTCCAGGACTGGTCATAGGACAGCAAGAAAGATCTGAAAATCTTCAACTACCTAGGATTGGTCCTGAAAAACTTAAGACTGGTTATAGCAAAGCTAGGACTGGTCTTGAAGTCCCTAGGACTGTCTTAGAACACTCCAAGCAAGCATATTAAAATATATGAGTTATGTATCCGGAATAACCTACTGTAAAGCCCATCCTAAGGTCAATCTAAGGTCAAACAAACCTTAAAAGTGAGATGGACATTGAAAGTTTGTACACTCAGATGACCCTTAAGAGAAGCTTGTGAATATTCAAAACTTGTAGTAGGCCTTTATCAGCTTGATCTTGACTTGACAAAGTCTTCTAGTAAACTTGAACTTGATCAAATCTTGAACATGCAACCTTGAAAACTTCTATTCTTGATTTCTTCATCCAAGACTTGAAAACTTTCTTCATTTAAGATCTTGTCTTGAAATGCGATGTCTTGATATGTCTTGATTGCAATGAATAGACTTCAAACATAAAACACAAGATATACAAGACATAGATATAGGTTTTTGCACCACAAAATTTGACAACTAAAGGGATATGAAATCATAGCACTTACAAAGTTGCAGTGCTGCAGTGCTCCCTGTGGAATGTGAATATGAGGAGGTGAACAGATTGACATGCTTGTTGTCCATACACACCCATGTATTGCTACAATTGTCATTGTTGTTTCTTGTATTGATAATATGAAAGAAATGGTGGGTTTGAAAACTGCCATCTTCAACTGATGGGTTCAAAATCTGTCTGCAACTCACTCTTTATTTGTCAGTGTTTGGAGTGTTATAAATACTTGAAAACATTTGACAGGGATAAATACAAAAAAAAGAGTGGTGGTTTAACACAATATTTGTTAATAGCACACTTGCCAGTCCTTGCTAGTGGAGGTCAGGTTGTGAGTTTGACTATAGCTGGCCACATTTTGCCTTTTATGCCTAAAAGGCAGTTGACCCAGCCATTAATTTGGATCGAGTCACGTTGACTCATTTGAGTTGACTGAGTTTTCAAGCGGATTCGATGAGTTTACCAAGTCTAGATCGAGTTCCCAACAGACTAGGCTCAAAATCTCATTGAATCTAGTTGACTCAGCCGAGCTTTGAGTCAACTCACCAAGTTTTATAACTATTTTCTGACTTCAAGAAACTCTGCTATGCCTTTTATATATGGCCGTCAGTCTCAAAGGTCCTTGATTTTAACGATTTCTAAGCTTAACAAATTGTAAAAGAATCATAATTTGTTAATGTACAATGTTCTCGTGTGGCTCATAGTTTTACATTTGAAGTGAAATGTTATGAGCTTGATGTCTTCATGAGATGTTCACTGTAGAGTTTTAATCCATATCATGTTCAAACATACTTTAAGGTACTTTAAGACGTGGATGTTGTCGACTGTATTGGATGCTATTAGGTATTAGGAACATTCAAATCACATTCAAACAAGGGGGACATTCCATATTCAAGTGGAATAAACTGAGTTGCAGGATTTGAATTGGTTCTCTTTGGGACATACCATTGTTGTCCTAGTATTTCATTGATCTTGAACTTGCAATGGTAGTTACTTGAAAACAAGAATCCCATTGACCGTACATTACATTGGCACAAGGGGAAAATGCCATATTCAAGTGGAATCAATTAAGTTGTGGGATTTGGGCCATTCTTGTTTAGGACATACCTTTGTTGTCTCAGTTCTTCACTAATCCTGAGCCTGAAATGGTAGTTATTTGATGACTACAATGCCAACACCAGTTAGGATTTCCCTATTTGGATCCTAGGAAGCATTGATCTCGAGCCTGCTATGTTAGTACTCGAGGGCAATGTGTCACATTCTTATCTGAGGAGCTGTACGCTCCTCATGATCTAGGATATTGTGAATGAGTGAAACCCTGTTTAGTTAATCTTACCACCTCAACTTGGCTATGCTGGCAAGCTAGAAATGACCAACTAAGGCTTGCCACCTCACTTACACTGCCTGAAGTTGTCAATGGCACCTTGTAAATACAACTTTCAAGGGGCTTGTGTTCTCCTTTTAGGACCTAAGTTCTCCTTAAGTTTCATCATCTGCAATAGGTATGTCTCTTTCCTCATCTTTTTGAGGGGACCCAAATATTGTTACAAATATCACTAAGATTTTAAAAATGTCGTGATACTTTTAAGAAATAATGTCCAAGCGATATTATCATGTTAACTGCAACAGCAGTAGCTTGGAAGACCATCATCCCCACAACAACAACAACTCCAACAACAATAACAACAATGACAGCGAAGTGGGTGATGGGAAGGGCTCTGATTCCAGTGACAATGCCATGGAAGAGGACAAAGCAAATGAAGAAAACCCAAATGAAAATTCAGGAGGATGCAAGGAACCAAACAGTGGGTAGTCTAAGATTTGTGCCAGAGGCCATTGGAGGCCTGCAGAAGACACCAAGCTCAGGGAACTCGTAGCTCTTTATGGCCCTCAGAAGTAGAATCTTATAGCAGAGAAGCTGGAAGGAAGATCAGGTAACTTTCAAAGCCAAAAAAAAAAAAAAAAAACATCACTGTTAAAATAAAAAAAGAAAACCATGCCACTGCAGTGCTCCAATGTGCCAGAGGCCATTGGAGCACTGCATGAATAATGTTGTGTTCAGTTCATTGCTATCTGAATCTCAGATGGGCAGATCAGCATTCTTTGATCTGCTAGAGCATGTGTGGATTGGCAAAAGTGCGAATGCACTTGGCGTAATTAGTAGCGGAGAGGATCTCCCACAATATTGATAAATCTCTATAAAATAGGAAATAACTCAAATTATTATCATAATATGCTGTGCACTCTCTTGGGGCTGTGTATTGGGGCTCAATACAAATTCATATGGTTGTGTATATAGCTGAACATGTATATACCCTTACCATTGTGTATATTTTACCATATGAGGAATTTCCTACATATATACCATCAACTTGATTGTTTTATTTGTACACAGAGATAGACATGCTCTAGGGAGTAACATGAAGAAAACGTAGAGTCAGTATATATAGGGAGTAACATGAAGAAAACGTAGAAATAGGTCCCCTGGAAATGCGTATGTTGAAGGCGATGCATCAAGTATGAGTTATTTCCTAGCAAGCGCAGCAGTCACCGGTGGCACTATCATAGTTGAAGGTTGCAGCACAAGCAGTTTATAGGTATTACAACTCTCTTCCATGTCTGCATTTGATGCTTTTTGTACTCATGTACATGTCATCTCATAGATCTTACAATTAGGCTATTAGTATTAATTGGACATGACTCCATTTACATTCGGCATCAAACTGGCTGCAGTTGCTTCTCATAAGGAACACATAAATCTGGAGCAATGGCTGAATGAAAATCTGAGCACATGCAAGGATACTTTTTTCGAGGTGATTCACATGCTTTATTTCATTGCCATTGTATGAATGAACTTGTTCTCAATATACGCTACATTTTTTTTTAATCTATTAAAGCTTCTTGAACATGAAAATGTTTAGAGTCCACTCATTGACATGTCTTTCTTTCTTTTTTCCCAGGATTGCCTCAAGTTCTTAAAAGAAATACCTTCTGCAGCAACAAATGATGCATCTGCCAATCCTTTCCAACATTCCAGCTCTGTCATGAATCTTTATCTAGAGACAAGTTCTACTCTTTTGAAGGTTTTTGCTTTCAAAATTTCTTTTTCTATTACCTATACACAGCGTCATAAAGAACTATTATGCATATTGTAGTTTACATGAATATTTCACAGGTCCTTCAAGCCCGTTCTGGCCAGCTCATCTCCCACCAACTTTCTGAGGAATTGAGAAGGTTGCAGGCATCATCTGTGCATGTTAATCCAAGATTGCAAAATGGTGGAGGTACAAATTCATCAACACATGATGCATCATATCTGATTATTCACTGGCCTCTTCAGATCAACAAAAAATAATCTTTTTTAGCGTCTCTTGTCCAAACACAGTTCAAAATGTATGATTATTCACTGGCCCTTCACTCACTGTTGAAGCGTATGTTTGTTAAGTTGCACTCTTTGTCATGCAGCACATTGCGAACCTTGCTGGGAACAAAACTCTAGTTCTACCTGTGCCTGCATTTAACGTCATCAATGGAGGATCACATGGTTTCACTGTCAACCTGAATTTTGTGAACCTTGTTGGGAACAAAACTCGGTACAGGTAGATTGTCAATTACTATTTTATTTCCCATCTTGAAGATTTCATTCGTCTCAATGCATGCTATCTTTTTCTCTCCGTAGGACATGTTTCCGAGGTGGTAAAACCCAAAGGCAGGGGAGCTCTGAAGAAGGCTCCTGCTAGAAAGGTGTGTTTGCAAATCCTAAAACTTCTTATTTCCTAACTATCTCCCTGTTTTTGTGGACTTCTCATTGCCTTTTTAGTTTGGGTCTTTCAGCAGAAAATGCTGACTACCGTTGATAGTGAAGAGGAAGATGATGAGGTGCTAGAGCTGAAAGAACGACTGACAGCGTATAACATTGATTCTCCTTAAGATTAAATAGGTATATGATCATCCACGTGCAATAAGCTTTCGGATCAAAGCTAAGCTGAGAATAGGGTGTTAGCTGATTGCAAATTGATAACCAGTAGATGCACATCCATGGAGTTTTCGCTTGCGATTGTTGAGAAGCTATTTGGCTGTGAGAAGGCATTGGATCTTGCTGTTAATGAGAGCTTTAAATAGACATATAACTATTATATTGGCATTGTACTTTTGTAAATGGAAATGAATGATTGTGTTTGATTGAATGAATGAATGATTTAGCCATGAATTGGATCTTGCTTATATGAGTTATCAGGGTATACTATAATGGTAAGAGCTGCTATTGCAAATTAATTTTTTATTATTAACAATAGGAATTAGCTACGGCTATTAACTGTAGCACTTTGTGGAAAACCGTAGCTCTTGCTAAATTCAACTTTTTGTTATGGTTCTCATTCTACTTTTAGCTACAGATAAAATCTGTAGCTTTATATAATTTTAGACTACGGACAATATTACTACAGCTTTAATCCGTACCTATAGGTTAATTAGCTACGGCTATGAACCGTAGCCTGTTTCTACAAACCGTAGTTGTTGCTAATTTAAGCCTATTGCTACGGTTCGTTCTCAACTTTTAGCTACAGATATAATCCGTAGCTATAAATGCTTTTGCGCTGCAGAAGGAATGGCTACGGATTTAATTTGTATACATTACCTCTATGGCTACGGCTTGGAGCCGTAGCCATAGCTTTTAGACCTATGGCTACGGTACCAATGGCTATGGTCGTGCTACGGATCTTAGCCATAGCCATAGACTTTTAGCTATGGTTTTTAGCCATAGCCTTTGGCCTGTTTTCTGGTAGTGATTGCTGCGACTGGCCAAGGTTACTAGGGGTGTTCCCAATAAAAATTTCAAGATGTGGGTTTTATGTTCTCTTCTTTCAAACTGGCCATGGAGATATGAATTTTTGGATTTTTCTTTGGATTTTGCTAATGTGCATCTTACACTTTTTTTTTTGTTTTAATTTTATTGTTATTGCTGCTATATAGGAATTGTTGTTTGGGTTAGCCCCACTTAGGCCATTTCCTCTTTATTGAATTGAGTTGTTACCAATTTTGTGAATAGGATTCTTATCAAACAATAGTGTGAATTATTTTTTAAATGACTATCAGGTGCAATATTAAAAAAAATAATAATAATAATTTATCAATATATATATATATAGATATTTTAGCGATGGACCAAATCCGTCGCTAATTTCTGAACGTTGAAAATCATATCCGTCACTTACTCACATTAGCGATGGACCTTATCTGTCGCTAATTTTTGAACATTGATAATCGATGACGGATTTAAGGTCCATCGCGTACTCATATTAGCGACTGACCTTATTCGTCGCTAATGTTTTTAATAACGACTAATTTTTCAAATTTTACTGATGGATTTTTTATTTTTTGCAACGGATCTTATCTGTTACTAATATGCGATGGACCATATTTGTCAGAGATTAAACGACGGATTTTATCCGTTGAAAAAAATGATCCAGTAAAGAGCGACGGATGAAAGTTGTCGTTTACTTAGTTTAACGACTGATTTGGTCTGTTGCAAATCCACAATTTTGGCGTAGTGTTTATCAAGCCTAATGTGGCGGATTCGTAGCCCACACAGCATGAGTATTTGTGAATATGTGTCCGATTAATTAGTTTTTGGGCCAGCATCATGCACATGTATGAACCAAAACATAACACAACTTATATCACGAGAGCCCATTAAGTAGAAAAAATTATATACCTTCAAGAGGCTTCTCCCTGCCTAACATAGGATAAAGATTTTGCCTTGAAAATGAAAATACAACGTACCTATTATACACACACACACACACACACACACACACACACACACACACACACACACACATATATATATATATATATATATATATATATATATATATATATGTTGATGTACTAGTCGACGATAGAAAATGGACTGTCCATCATAAGTGCAACCTATGATTACTATTCTAAGAGCATCACTTTGATTTGATGATTATAACCATTCAATCAATGGCCAAGGAACTTGACAATTTATTTTTGTTATATTAGAAGAGAAATGGTCCAGTGCCCTCAAAGCACTGCAGGTTATAGTGCTCCTAGTTGCATCAGGACACTTAGATAGTCCAAGTGTATCTTAAAAATTGGGTTTAAATAATTATCATTAATGTACAAATTAATTGATCTAGTAAAAGAAATGAACCAATGGTTCAAATTCTTTATCCATGTGTGGCCCACCTAATGATAATAATGCTTGATTTGGGATGAATATATATAATGAGGACTGCAAGAAGAAACACATGTATCTCACGTAGGTGCAAAGCGTTCCCCTTTGTGAGGAGTACACTTTTTTTTAAAGAAGAGAAAATTGTGTACATCATGTTGTTGTTTAATCCGAAGACATGGCCATATTAATAACGAACGGTCCAAAATTAGTCAAACATGTGTGATTAAAAATAGTGTCATGCGTGCCAAAATCATATTTAACTTGAATCAATTAAACTTGAATCAATATATATATATATATATATATATATATATATATATATATATATATATATATATATATATATATATATATATATATATATATATATATATATATATATATTCAACAACCAATTGTTACAACAATCTAACGATTTTAGAAGGGAAGGGTTAGTCCTTTGAAATGAATTCTTTCTGCCTTGAGTTAAGGAATTTTCTTTGAACGGTGATGGTGTATGAAGTTTCTTGGCGAAGCAATAATAGATGGACAATATTAAAAATGAGAATGGATCACCAACTCTATTGATTTGAGAATCTAAATAGTAAAATTAGTAAGAAGAAATAAAATAAACTAAGCGTAGAAGAAAATAAATACCTGTGGTTGTTGTGTTGGCAAAACATCTGTAGAAAAAAGACTTGACGGTTGTGAGACGGATGTGATATGAAGTCAGCAGGATGTGATTGGTGATTTATCAAGTAAGAACTCGGTGATCAGGCATCTAACGATGGTGGTCGTGGATATTTAACCTACTCAGTGTATTGCAATAATGATGTTGGACAGTAATAAATCTAAACCAATTTAAGGGCTTCGGACTTACCGCAGTGTGGTTAGATAGAAGTGGAGTGGCTAAGCTAAGAAGCTAAAAACTAAGGATAGACAATCTTGCATTGTAGAGAGATTGATTGATTATGGTGAGGGCTTGGATCTCTTCTTCAAATACTACTTTTATAGATTTGGAGAAGTGGTGGCTTCGCGTATGATTCGAAAATATGAAAAATTTGAATAGTTGTCATACAAATTTTTTTGATTCTCCATATAAGCGTAGCCTATCATGTACAACCACATGTACGAGATATCGCTTATAAGCATACGCCTCTTACTATTCCGATCATGCACAAGAAAGTTTACTAGACTCTCCACATCATTAGACCATTGTATAAGAAACATTATCGGAGTTCTCACGTCATTGCACTTTTTCCTTTTGAGAGAATTGCTTTCGGTGAGATTTAAGCATTTAATCCTTAATAAAGATTTTCTTGTTTTGGGATTTGGTAGAGAGGTACTTTTAATGGAACTCCAACACTTAATGCTCCCACATGTGCACATATCTAACTCCCCCCTTTGAGCTTTATCTACACCATGTGTAGCATGGTTGCCATATGCCATCTTCTAAATTGTTCGATCTGATCGAATCGAGTGGGTGTAAATAATGTCCCTTATCTCTTTGTATTTGGAAAATGTGAAGAGACATTCGATGACTTTTTAGCAGTCATTCGTCAAATCGATTGTCGGGACAACCATTTTAGTTGTTAAATTAGATATTCTGGTTGTTAATTTGCCATTCTGATTGAGTTGGCCGTTAATTCTATTGTTTCGATCGTTGGGTTTTTCTTGTCAACCAAAGTGGTCATAGTGTTTTTATATTTGGCCATGATGTTCAAGATATAAATTCTTTATGCCAGCATTGTGGTTTTCTTGGAGTGGTGAATTGGTCTGGTACATAGATCTTATGACAACATCATTCATTTAACATGTGCTTACTTTTGGTGGATTAACTTCATAATGAACTAGCTTTTTATGTAGACAACGATGTTGTGGCGTTTTATCGCATGGTTTGTTTGGAGCAGTATGTTGATCGTTTACATATACCTTTTGACAACATTGTTCACATAACACATGTATTGGCATTGCATCTTTTAGTGAATTTCTTCATGAAGGATTAATTTTGTCCTTACCCTTGGGTGTCACTGGATAATTGACTTGTCCATTTTATTTAGTCGTTTCTTTGAAAGTCATTTTTTATGCTGATCTATTATTCATTATCTTCAATCGTTTTGATTTTTTTTTATTAATCGTGAAAGTTTTGTGGGCTTGTCAACATTTGAGATACCAAAGGTTGCCTCAAACTGGATTGACCCTTGTATAGTTTTGTGGGCTTGTCAACAACATTGTCGATTGCCTTCGGGCTTCTCAACTCCAATATACATTTGTGGTGTTGATGACGACCTTTGCGTTGTTGGGTTCTCAACCATCGTGGGTTAAGGAATCAGAGGTTTCCTAGAGTATCTTATCTCTGAGTAACCTAGAAGAATTATAAATGTCGTAAGTGAAATTGTGCATGGTGGGCCCATGAGCTGTGCATGCGGAAGTTTAGCGAAGCTTTATATATATATACCAATTATTTTCTTTCCTTTTTAAACACAATTACTTAAACTTTATAACTTTTATATATATATATATATATATAAAAGATAAAATCAATATTTTTAAAACTTCTACGTCTTTTATCCTTTATGACTTTGATTTCAGCTTATTTTACAAAATGGTTATAGGATCGAGCTTAAACTTGAATCGAAATCTTGAGCTCAAACTTAGCTCGAGCTAACCCAAGCTGCTAATTGAACCAGGCTAAGCTGCCTACCATGTGTTGGGGGATTGTGGAAGCACACAAAGATGAATCAAGAGAGTAGTCCAATAGCACCAAGCAAGCACAATGCAAACACTCTAAATTTAACATGGAAAAACCCTTATGAGAAAAAATCACAGCACAAAGTAACATATATCACTATGAAACCAGAAAATTACAAGTTATAGAGTGAATATCCAATTCGAACAAGCCTTAAATCTCCCTTTACAAGCCCTTGAAACCCTAGGAACGGATTAGAAAGCCTTAAATTACCTCTCAATCCCGATTATACTCCTTTATATAGCTTTTAGGAATATCACAACTAAAATAAAAAATAAAATCCCGCAAATACACAATTCTGCATAAATCTGCATAGAATTGTATGATGACATCGAACACACTCTGATGTCATCAAAACTTAACCTTTGATGGCATGAAAGCCACGTCGATGGATCAAAAAAATATTAAAACGTTCCAATGACCAAATATGAAAATCTGGATATTACCGATGATATCAACTATGTCATGCCCCAAATCCAAAAATCGGTCCCATAAAATTTTTGATTGCCAAATTTAGTGTCGACAGCCTCCGTAGTACCCCATTCGCGGCTCCAAGCACCCATACACCATATTCCGATCCTACGATCCTATGAGGATTTTCCAACGTACATTTGCCTCGTAAGAAGCATAACCACAAGTATACCCAAATCACAAATGCAATATCATCATCACATATCCACTAATATAAATATTCGAATACAATACTAAAAGGAAAATACGTATGTTAAAATCATTTAATGTCAGAAATACTAGAAAGATCATGAATCATACGATTCAGAGTAATGCGAAAATATACTGATAAGCCCATAAATACCATCAGCGCTATCCAGGCTATGCGATGCAAAAATATAATAAAAATAATATCATATACGATGAAGCAATGTAGATTAGCTATGCAATGCGGAGACACTAAGACACATATTAGATACCAAGGATGCAATGCAATATGTAAATTCTGATAAGTTCATGAATACCATCAGCCGTATCTAGGCTATATAAATACAAAAACATGACAACCCAAAATGCTAAATGTAGCGAATGCAATGTAATATGTGGTGCAAATGAAATGACCAAGCTGGAGTGAAGTCTGGATGATAGTACGTAGTATCACAGGCTATGGGGTTCATCATAAGGGACTTCTATCCAAACTAGTCCCATACTTAAATTTGGATAGCCAGACTCAATGTAGTAGACTCCTGATCTCAGGTTAGTCACATGCCCAACTGAAATCCTTGTCATTACGAAGGTACATAATAATTAGTTGTGTACCATCAGCCTGAGTGGATAGTGAATGAATGAATGAATGAATATAATGCTGAGTATGTAACTCCTACTCTACAAATCAGTACTGTACATCTCGAGAATCATCACCGGGGTCTAGTACACTCAACACCACCTGCCACCCCATCAAGCGCACAACTAGGTATAGTGGAAGAGACCTTACTATCCATCTGCCAATATCGGGCCCGGCTCGTCGATAGCGGATCCATTCCTCAAGATGGTCAGACTCAGCCTAGCATTGCCTACTCCCTCAGGCGGGTAAGGCTACACTCCCTCCTAACCGGCCACGTCACAGTGAGAGATGCGTCCTATTGGTATACAGCCCTCATGCGCTCATATATATCCACTCAGTCTCGACATTAAGGCGTCCTTTGGTACCAAGAGGGTTTAGGAATTTTCACGCAGGGGCATCTATGGCAGCCCGATGCTAATAACATATTTCTGGTGTCCCATCTGGCCATCTATGATATTCGTGTGGAGGCTACGGCCTTATGTCGCTAGGGCATACAGTAATCACAATGCATGAGTTATACAATCCAGCCATCACTACAAGAAATATGATTTTTACTGACGAAACTTTTACCGATGAAATTATTTTTCATAAGTAAAGATGACTTTTACTGATGAAATTTATTTTCTTAGGCAAAAGTAAACTTTTACTGACAAAATTAAATTTCGTAGGTAAAAGTCATCTTTATCTACGAAAATTTTCGTAGGTAAAGGGTGTTTTCCCTTTTTCCTTCCATGGAAACACAAAAAGTGTACTTTTTCCTACGAAACATAATTTTGTAGGTAAAAGACAACTTTTCCTATGAAAAGTTCGTAGGTAAAGGGTGTTTTAAAATTTTAAAATAAATTAAAAATTAAAAAGTTTACTTTGATCAACGAAATTTAATTTCGTAGGTAAAAGCTATTTTCACCTACGAAACTTTTTATAGGCAAAGGGTGTTTTCAATTCAAAATAAACAAAAAGTTTATTTTTACCCACGAAATACAATTTCGTAGGTAAAAGACATCTTTGCCTATGAAAATATTCATAGGTAAAGGGTGTTTTAAATTTTTAAAATAAATTAAAAATTTAAAAGTTTACTTTGATCGACGAAATTTAATTTCATAGATAAAAGCTATTTTCACCTACGAAACTTTTTGTAGGCAAAGCGTGTTTTCAATTCAAAATAAACAAAAAGTTTATTTTTACTCACGAAATACAATTTCATAGGTAAAAGACATCTTTACCTACGAAAATATTCATAGGTAAAGGGTGTTTTAAAATTTTAAAATAAATTAAAAATTGAAAAGTTTACTTTGACCGACGAAATTTAATTTTTTAGGTAAAAGCTATTTTCACCTACGAAACTTTTTATAGGGAAAGGGTGTTTTCAATTTAAAATAAACAAAAAGTTTATTTTTGCCTACGAAATACAATTTCGTAGGTGAAAGACATCTTTACCTACGAAAATATTTGTAGGTAAAGGTTGTTTTGAATTTTTAAAATAACTAAAAAATTGAAAAGATTACTTTTACCGACGAAATCTAA
Organism: Magnolia kwangsiensis; assembly: GCA_037074715.1. Classification (NCBI taxonomy): domain Eukaryota; kingdom Viridiplantae; phylum Streptophyta; class Magnoliopsida; order Magnoliales; family Magnoliaceae; genus Magnolia; species Magnolia kwangsiensis. Next base: position 35,943,080 of record CM073573.1, read on the forward strand.
TTTCGTAGGTAAAAGCTATTTTCACCTATGAAACTTTTTGTAGGTAAACAATGTTTTCAATTCAAAATAATCGTAAAGTTTAGTTTCACCTACGAAATATAATTTCATAGGTAAAAGCTGTCTTTACCTACGAAAATGTTCATAGATAAAGGTGTTTTGAATTTAAACTCGAAAAGTTTACTTTTACCAACGACATATAATTTCATAGGTAAAAGTGTCTTTACCTGTGAAGATTTTCATAAGTGAAGGAGTTTTCAATTTTTCAAAAAACCAAAAATCAAAAAGTTTACTTTTATCTACCAATGATTTCGTAGGCAAAAAACGTCTATAAGGCTTTTACCTACCACTATTTTCGTAGGTAAAAACATACTTGAGAGACTTTTACCTACGAAGGATTTCGTAGCTAAAAAACGTGTAGGAGACTTTTACCAACACAATGGTTCATAGGTAAAAATATACTCTCTAACATAATTTTCAAATGTAGTTGTGACCTTTGCCTACGAAAATTTTCGTAGGTAAAAAATGTGTATCATACCTTTACCTACGAAAATGTTCGTAGGTAAAAAACGTGTATCACACTCTTACAGATTATTCGTAGGTAAAAATATAATCCCTATGAAAATATATGTAGGTAAAAAATGTGCATTAAATTTTTACCTACGAGATGGTTCGTAGGTAAAAATATAATATTTAACTTAAATTTCAACCGTTTAGACTTTTGCCTATAAAAACTATCGTAGGTAAAAAATGCTTCTGAGAATTTTACCTATGAAATTTTTCGTAGGTAAAGTGTTTTACCTACGACAAATTTCTTACCTACGACAAATTTCGTAGGTAAATGCCTTTTCTTTTTTTTAAAATTTTCGGCTCAAAATTCCTGATATACACCTATTACAATATAATTCATCATATTCTGATCATATTCTTCTTGATATACACCTGTTATATAATATATTTCATCATATTCACATTTACATCCATCTAAACCTAAACTATGTAAATCCATCCAAACATAAACTACATTCATTAAAACATAAGCTACATCCATCCAAGCACAAACAATCTTATCCACATGACATTCATCCACGCATAAATACATATAAGTTTAACATCATAAATAAAATATAAAAAATTATTCATAGCGTTACGGAATTGAGAATAGGTTAAGGTTTAGGTTTAGGAAATCGGGTTCAGGTTCGGGATCAGGTTTAGGTTTAGGTTTTCAAGTTTAGGTTTAGGTTTAGGTTAGGGAGTTGAGATTAGGATTAGGTGTAGGTTTAGGTTTAGGGATTTGAGAATACATTTGGGTTTTAGGTTTAGGTTTGGGTTTTGGGTTATAGGTTAAGGTTTAGGTTATAGGATATAAGTTTAGGTTAAGGTTTAGCTCATAGGTTTTGGTTTAGGTTAAGGTTATAGGTTTAGGTTAAGGTTATAGGTTTAGGTTTGAAATTGGGTTCGGGATTGGGTTTAGGTTTGAGTTTTCAAGTTTAGGTTTAGGTTTAGGTTAGGGACTTGAGAATACATTTAGATTTTAGGTTATAGCTTTAGGGAATTGAGAATAGGTTAAGGTTAAGGTTATAAGTCTAGGTTTAGGTTACAGGTTAAGGTTAAGGTTTAGGTTATAAGTATAGGTTTAAGTTATAGGTTAAGGTTTAGGTTTAGGAAATTAGGTTCAGGTTCAGGATCGGGTTTAAGTTTGGGTTATAGGTATAGGTATTGGGATTTGAGAATAGGTTTAGGTTATGGTTATGAGTCTAGGTTTAGGTTATAGGTTAAGGTTTAGGTTTAGGCTGTAGGTATAGGTTTAGGTTATAGGTTAAGGTTTAGGTTTAGGCTATAAGTATAGGTTTAGGATATAGGTTAAGGTTTAGGTTTAGGAAATAGGGTTCGGGTTTGGGTTATAGGCATAGGTTTTGGAATTTGAAAATAGGTTTAGGTTAAGGTTGTAAGTATAGGTTATAGGTAAAGGTTAAGGTTTAGGTTTCGGCTATACGTATAGGTTTTGGAATTTGAGAATAGGTTTAGGTTAAGGTTATGAGACTAGGTTTAGGTTATAGGTTAAGGTTTAGGTTTAGGCTATAGGTATATGTTTAAGTTATAGGTTAAGGTTTAGGTTTAGAAAATCAGATTCGGTTTTAGGTTTGGGTTATAGGTATCAGTTTTGGGATTTGAGAATAGGTTTAGGTTAAGGTTTTAAGTATAGGTTATATGTTAAGGTTAAGGTTTAGGTTTCGACTATAGGTATAGGTTTTGGGATTTAAGAGTAGGTTTAGGTTAAGGTTATAAGTCTAGGTTTAGGTTATAGGTTAAGGTTTAGGTTTAGGTTATAGGTATAGGTTTTGGTTATAGGTTAAGCTTTAGGTTTAAGAAATCGGGTTCAGGTTCAGGATCGGGATCGGGTTTAGGTTTGGGTTATAGGTATAGGTTTTAGGATTTGAGAATAGGTTAAAGTTAAGGTTATGAGTCTAGGTTTAGGTTATAGGTTAAGGTTTAGGTTTAGGAAATCAGGTTCGGGATCGGGTTTAGGTTTGGGTTATAGGCATAGGTTTTGGGATTTAAGAATAGGTTTCGGTTAAGGTTGTAAGTATAGGTTATAGGTTAAGGTTAAGGATTAGGTTTCGGCTATAAGTATAAGTTTTTGGATTTGAGAATAGGTTTAGGTTAAAGTTATAAGTCTAGGTTTAGGTTATAGGTTAAGGTTTAGGTTTAGAAAATTGAGTTCGGGTTCGGGATCGGGTTTAGGTTTGGGTTATAGGTATAGGTTTTAGGATTTGAGAATAGGTTTAGGTTAAGGTTATGAGTCTAACTTTAGGTTATAGGTTAAGGTTTAGGTTTAGGATATGGGTTAAGGTTTAGGTTTAGGAAATCAGGTTCGAGTTCGAGATCGGGTTTAGGTTTAGGTCATAGGTATGGGTCTTGGGATTTGAGAATAGGTTTAGGTTAAGGTTGTAAGTATAGGTTATAGGTTAAGGTTAAGGTTTAGGTTTCGGTTTCGGCTATAAGTATAGGTTTTGAGATTTGAGAATAGGTTTAGGTTAAGGTTATGAGTCTAGGTTTAGGTTATAGGTAAAGGTTTAGGTTTAAGCTATAGGTATAGGTTTAGGTTATAGGTTAAGGTTTAGGGTTAGGAAATTGGGTTCAGATTGGGGATCGGGTTTAGGTTTGGGTTATAGGTGTAGGTTTTACAATTTGAGAATAGGTTTAGGTTAAGGTTGTAAGTATAGGTTTTAGGTTAAGGTTAAGGTTTAGGTTTCGGCTATAAGTATAGGTTTTGGGAATTGAGAATAGGTTTAGGTTAAGGTTATAAGTGTAGGTTTAGGTTATAGGTTAAGGTTTAGGTTTAGGTTAGAGGTATAGGTATAGGTTTAGGTTATACGTTAAGGTTTAGGTTTAAGAAATCAGGTTTGGGTTCGGGATCGGGTTTAGGTTTGGGTTATAGGTATAGGTATTGGGATTTGAGAATAGGTTTAGGTTAAGGTTATGAGTCTAGGTTTACGTTATAGGTTAAGGTTTAGGTTTAGGCTATAGATATAGGTTTAGGTTATAGGTTTAGGTTTAGCTAGGTTTAGCAAATCGAGTTCGGGTTCGGGATCGGGTTTAGGTCTGGGTTATAGGTAATGGTTATAGGTTATGAGAATAGGTTTAGGTTAAGGTTATGAGTCTAGGTTTAGGTTATAGATTAAGGTTTAGGTTTTGGCTATAGGTATAGGTTTATGTTATATGTTTAGCGAATGGTTTATGAAATCGGGTTCGGGTTTGGGATCAGGTTTAGGTTTGGGTTATAAGTATAGGTTTTGGGATTTGAGAAAAGGTTTAGGTTAAGGTTGTAAGTATAGGTTATAGGTTAAGGTTAAGGTATAGGTTTCAGGTATAAGTATAGATTTTGAGATTTGAGAATTGGTTTAGGTTAAGGTTTTAAGTTTAGGTTTAGGTTATAGGTTAAGGTTTAGGTTTAGGTTATATGTGTAGGTTTAGGTTATAGTTTAAGGTTTAGGTTTAGGAAATCGCGTTCGGGTTCAGGAACGGGTTTAGGTTTGGGTTATAGGTATAGGTTTTGGGATTTGAGAATAGGTTTAGGTTAAGGTTATGAGTCTATGTTTAGGTTACAGGTTAAGGTTTAGGTTTAGGCTTTAGGTATAGGTATAGGTTATAGGTTAAGGTTTAGGTTTAAGAAATCGAGTTCGGGTTCAGGATCGGGTTTAGGTTTGGGTTATAGGTATGGGTTTTGGGATTTGAGAATAGGTTTAGGTTATCGGTTATAGGTTTAGGTTTAAGTTTAGGTATATATTTCGGCCATAAGTATAGGTTTTGAGAATTGAGAATAGGTTTAGGTTAAGGTTATAAGTCTAGGTTTAGGTTATAGGTTAAGGTTTAGGTTTAGGTTATAGGTTTAGGTTAAATGTTAAGGTTTAGGTTTAGGAAATCGGGTTCGGGTTTAGGTTTGGGTTATAGGTATAGGTATTGGGATTTGACAATAGGTTTAGGTTAAGGTTATGAGTCTAGGTTTAGGTTATAGGTTAAGGTTTAGGTTTTGGCTATAGGTATATATTTAGGTTATAGGTTAAGATTTAGGTTTAGGAAATTAGGTTTGGGTTCAGGATTGGGTTTAGGTTTGGGTTATAGGTATAGGTTATAGGTTATGAGAATAGGTTTAAGTTAAGGTTATGAGTCTAGGTTTAGGTTATAGGGTAAGGTTAAGGTTTAGGCTATAAGTATAGGTTTAGGTTATAGGTTTGAGGAATGGTTTAGGAAATCGGGTTTGGGTTTGGGATCGGGTTTAGTTTTAGGTTATAGGTATAGGTTATGGGATTTTAGAATAGGTTAAGGTTAAGGTTATAAGTATAGGTTATAGGTTAAGGTTAAGGTTTAGGTTTCGGCTATAAGTATAGGTTTTGGGATTTGAGAATAGGTTTAGGTTAAGGTTATAAGTTTAGGTTTAGATTATAGGTTAAGGTTTAGGTTTAGGTTATATGTATAGGTTTATGTTATAGGTTAAGGTTTAGGTTTAGGAAATCGGGTTTGGGTTCAGGATCGGGTTTAGGTTTGAGTTGTAAGTATAGGTTTTGAGATTTGAGAATAGGTTTAGGTTAAGGTTATGTGTCTAGGTTTAGGTTATAGGTTAAGGTTTAAGTTTAGGTAATCGGGTTCGGGTTCGGGATCGGGTTTAGGTTCCGGTTATAGGTATGAGTTTTGGAATTTGTGAATAGGTTTAGGTTAAGGTTGTAAGTATAGGTTATAGGTTATGGTTAAGGTTTAGGTTTCGACTATAAGTATAGGTTTTGAGAATTGAGAATAGGTTTAAGTTAAGGTTATAAGTCTAGGTTTAGGTTATAGGTTAAGGTTTAGGTTTAGGTTATAGGTATAGGTTTAGGTTATACGTTAAGGTTTAGTTTTAGGAAATCGGGTTCGGGTTCGGGATCGAGTTTAGGTTATAGGTATAGGTTTTGGGATTTGAGAATAGGTTTAGGTTAAGGTTATGAGTCTAGGTTTAGGTTATAGGTTAAGGTTTTGGTTTAGGAAATCAGGTTCAGGTTCGGGATCGGGTTTAGGTTTGGGTTATAGGTATAGGTTATAGGTTATGAAAATTGGTTTAGGTTAAGGTTATGAGTATAGGTTTAGGTTATAGATTAAGGTTTAGGTTTAGAATATAGGTATAGGTTTAGGTTATAAGTTTAGGCAATGGTTTAAGAAATCGGGTTCGGGTTTGGGATCGGGTTTAGGTTTGGGTTATAGGTATAGGTTTTGGGATTTGAGAATAGGTTTAGGTTAAGGTTGTAGGTATAGGTTATAGGTTAAGGTTAAGGTTTAGGTTTCGGCTACAAGTATAGGTTTTGGAATTTGAGAATAGGCTTAGGTTAAGGTTATAAGTTTTGGTTTGGGTTATAGGTTAAGGTTTAGGTTTAGGTTATATGTATAGGTTTAGGTTATAGGTTAAGGTTAGGTTTAGGAAATTTGGTTTGGGTTCAGGATCGAGTTTACGTTTGGGTTATAGGTATAGGTTCTGGAATTTGAGAATAGGTTTAGGTTAAGGTTATGAGTCTAGGTTTAAGTTATAGGTTTAGGTTTAGGTTTAGGCTATAGGTATAGGTTTAAGTTATAGGTTAAGGTTTAGGTTTAGGAAATCGAGTTTGGGTTCGGGTTTAGGTTTGGGTTATAGGTATGGGTTTTAGGATTTGAGAATAGGTTTAGGTTAAGGTCGTAAGTATAGACTATAGGTTAAGGTAAAGGTTTAGGTTTCAGCTATAAGTATAGGTTTTGGGATTTGAGAATAGGTTTATGTAATGCCTTGAAAATTGGGGGTCGAGTAAAACTCTGCTCTCGAGTTCCAAAACATCACTTATGCAACATTTTTGATGATGGATGAATGTTATCTGTATTAGGGCATAAAACATGAGGTAGATTAAACCAAAATAACAAACATAATTTAGGGACAGTCTGAAAACATGAGCGGAAGACGGAAATACATATATAAATCAACATAAGTCCCCAAGATATGTATGCTCTGCCAGGTCATAATTACAAGTCATGTCACAAAATACGTATATCAAAAAGTGATAAATCACTGCCAACATAACCCTGAATCTCCATCAATTAAGGCATTGTTTACATGAACCCGCCTGAGAACTGCATATAGGAGAAACCCTCGTCATCATCAAAAAGACCGGCTCTGCCTCGAAAATGTCGCTACCATCTGAAACTAAAACAGGGACTAGTTGATGTTGTAAACACCGTCCCGTAACGTGGGAGTGAGTGATCAAGTCAGTGAAAACTATACAGCAAAGGTTAACATGATATCAATTCAATCAAGCAGTAATGATAAAGCAGTACAATCAAACATGTTCTAAATACTCTTATTAAAAGAAGGAATGATATGAGGGAATGATGTATGCCCTCACCACAATCTCCTTCTGCGATCTTCATCTTACGGTCGCGCATGTCAGTCACTTCCTCAGTGTTCTTACACCAACACCGATAGCACATGCAGTGCGATGATATGAGTGTGATTACCAAGTTCTTATTAGTCCTTTTCATATAGCAGGATTGAGAAACTAAGGTACTTCCCTTGTATCATTACCCAAACGATGATCCATTCTCGGGTCGTCAGTTTGAGATAATCTCATACGATAGTATAGTTCTAGATCGCTGTAAAGGGCTCGTCACCAATCAATACAAATCTAGTTATATCTTATATACTGCAATAAGGCTCATCGCCCCACTACAGTTTCAGGATATTCTCGAGGTTACTATAAAGGGCTCGTCACCAATCTCAGTAGGCTGATAGCTCGAATATAGTATCCCATACCACTATAATCAGCTTACGAGTATAGGTGTTTATTGGTCACTACAAAGGGCTCGTCACCAATCAGAGTATGCCGAAAGCTCGAATATAGTGTCCCATACTACCATAATCGGCTCATGAGTCTTAGCGGATCGAGGTACCAAGGTTAGAGGGGCTTTTCAATGGTGAGTTTGGTACCTTAGGTTCAAACAGTAGCGTCCAAACATGGTGAACATACATTGGTCAATCGGGTTAGTTGATAAGCTCAGCTAGGCCTAGCGCACGTCGAAATGATCGACATGGAATGCATAAGCACTCCGTGTGGCCTAACCACTGCCAAACATCCCAAGTACGACTCAGATTCGTTGAACACATCCTATGTGGCGAAACAACCTCAACTACCACTTGAAGAACGATTACCGATTACATGGACTATACAATAGCCCCAATCACATTCAATTATGACATGTTATCGGATGATATATTCAAAGTAGTAAATGGATCATATTTCAAATTATACAATTAAAGGTCCGACATTGTCCGCTTTAGGGCTGTTGCACGGAATCATTACACCACTCCCCCATCACCCTTCACGGCATTGTTTCTGCATGTTATGGAATACAACTTAAACATGAATCTACACATATGCAATATAAAATACATGGAGGAAATCATACACATAGATAAAGTAGTTGAGAAGCATATCTCAACACGCATACAGGTACACCTTACTAACTATTAACTCATTCAAACATTTTTACAAACACTTAGCCTACACATTACATCATATGTGATATATACTAGTTTATCATACGTATTAGGGCCAATCCTCTCGTCAAAGGGTTATCGCCTATACAACAATCATATATCCATGACAGTTAGTCATGGCAAGCACGAAAGCGAATTCTATACTCATTCAGTCATTTTCACAAACACTTAGACTACACAATATAATATACATAACGTATGTTGATAAAACATGTATTAGGCTAATCCGTTCACCCAGAAGATGATGAACATGCATCTAGCATACATAGACAACAATTTATCATGGCAAGTACAAATATGAATTTCATACGTATACGGTATTTTCTACAAATACGAGGAATACAATATATTTAACATAATTAACGTATAACTGAAAAACGAAACGGAAAACACTTTATACATGTGAAATAGCATCTACGTCAGTAATATATCATTAAAAGACATTGAAAGTCTTGAAAACCATAACTTAAATGTATATAGTCTGCGCTTTAAACTAGAAAATGCATAACGAATATGATTTAGACGATAAGTCTTCATCAACGGCGGATAGGCAACCTAAGGCATGAATATAGGTTAGCTACAACAACACTTAACTATTCTAAGCTCCAAAACAGGTTAGGGTTAGGATTTCTTACCCAAGAATGGAATCAGAAATGCCATAATAGGATACAGTAGAGGTGTTGAAGCACGTGGAGTGGCAGGGTAGAATCCCTGGGTGAAACTCCAACTCTCTCTCTCTCTTTCTCTCTTTACTAGCTAGGGTTTGGAAATATGTATGAAATATGTGGGAGAGGGTTTAAGGCCTTTTTATAAGCCCAAAAGCGATGGAAATAGTCCTAGGGCCAAGGTATACTTAAGTTATAACCAAATCGGGTCTGTTCCTATCCAACATAGCATTTCTGGAGGTCCTGTTACTAAATGTGGTCAGACTTAAGCTCTCTAATATCGGATCTAGGTTAAAATAAGTTTTCAGTCTGGTCGGGTTTCCAGATCGATCGTGGCGGACCAGTTTCAGCTCAACGGTCACCGAAATTCAATCAGAGCCACAAGTGCTATGACATGTATGGGCCACCTATCTTGATCCGAAGGTGAATTTAGGTTGAAATCTAACGGTCATAATGCTTAAAAATAACGCACAAGCGACGTGACTCAGATTATTTAAAATCATATTTAATTTCTTTAAAAATTTATACTTTCTCACTCTCTTCACTTCGGACTCAAGTAAATGGTCTCAGGATATCGTTTGGGCTTAATTTTCGAGGTGATAGTTAAGCCCAACTAGGCGGTCATAGTTGTCTAAGTTCATCGCTATCAGACTTTTAACGTGCGGTTCAGGTCCGATACGGAGTTTCCAAATGATTTCGAGGGCAACTGGGCTTAGAGATTTATCCTAGATTTTAAGGTAACATAGCGTTAACAATTCTATAGGTTTTGGGTCTTTCAGATCATATTTAAAGTGGTTGGTGCTAATTTTGTAGGAAATCTAGTGTAGCGCTAGTTAATTCACGTTAAATTTCTAAAAAATTTAGTCCTAAATAATTTCTTTAGCTTTGGAATTGAGTTATGAGAAGTTACCAAGGTGTTATCGTTGACCCATTACCTAAGGACGTCTAACTCTAGGTTGGTAAAAATTTAGGGTGTTACAATCTACCCCCCTAAAAAATAATTTTGTCCCCGAAATTGGCTAAGGGTAATAAGTAAAGATTCTATTATTCCTTTTGCCTAAACTTTACTGATTTCATGTTTATACGCATGGTAGGATGTATACTATCTATGCTAATCTGACGCATTTTGTCTATCCTCCTTAAAAACTTACTCTATTTGGAGTCTTGACTAGGATTCCTAACTACTTAGAGTAAGATATATATTTTCAATGGTTGACCAATACGGAGAGTCGGTTGTAGTGGGCTTGATCCCGATACGTCGAATATCCACCTGACCAGGGTAGACAACGTTGTATCCCTTCCTAATCCTGGTGGATCCTAGTCTTCTGTCCGGTCAAGCAGTGAGTCCATTGGTAGTCTGCCAAGATTAAGAATTGGGTTAAGCCGCGAATGTTTCGCATTTGTACATTTTAATAACTCCGTAGTCCGATCACTTTAAAAGCTTAGAGAATGCCCAACAGTAAAAGGTTCAAATTTCCTAATTATAAGGTTGCCCTTTGGGTCTTGGTCTAGGAGAGCCATCGTCTGAATCTATGTCCAAGGTAGGGGTTAATAAGCACCTTAATAGATCATCCTAAGGGGTTTCTAATCATATAAAGTCGCCCAAGGCTTCTATTATGTTCGTATTTAATGAGTAGGTTTATGGATACACTGACCTTCGCTCGTTCCCACTGTTAGGCCTATGATTTAATATGAATGGGTTCAACACTTAAGCCCTAATTATTTCTCTATAAAGACTTCAGTATTGACATTCTAAGGAAGGTTTAAATCCTATTTAATGACCTAATCTTATGCATAACCTAAATCAATTTTCTTTGATCCTGGGCCAGTGGGGAAGGGGCCAACCACGATTTCGCAGCTCCCCTCTGATCCAACGATTGCATTAGCTGACTTAACTAGTTTGGGCTCATAAAATTCTACCCCCCTTAAAAAGAAATTTCTACTCTCAAGGCTCTAGAATCTATGTCCTAATCCGTATGTCGAAATGAGGTGTAATTTAGAACCTATCCTTGTCAGGGAATGGGATACGGTCTCCCAATACATACGTCTTCCTTTCATTGATGATGTATTCTATGGCATTGGCACCTATGGTTTTAGAAATGAGCCTAGTCTCTATTGTGGTTGATTTCAGGGGCAGGTGTGAGTTGGTGGCAAGATGTCTAATTCTCTACTAGCTATATGTCCTTAACATTTCCCAAAGGCAAAGCAATAACTTTTAGTTGTAGGTAGTCGGGCCAATACAGAAGGAAAGTTGTGTAGTGGGTTTAAGCCATATACATAGACTTTCTGCCTAGATAGGATAGAAAATTTATCCTATCAGTCCTTAATCCTAGTCGTTCCCGATCTTCTGCTTGATCAGAGCATTGGATTTATTCATAACTACTAGGATTGAGAATTCGATTCAAACCGTGAATACTTCGCTTATATACAGTTCCTTTACTCCGCGTTCCCGATTGCAATAAGTCCTTGGGAAGGCAATTCTAAGAGACATGCTGGTTTACCCTAGCGTTCATCTGAGGGATATATATATATAAGTTTTTTTTTTTCCGAACATGACTAGTTCTGAGTCAAGCAAGCTTCTTAAGAGTTACTAAAGGAGCCTATAGGTATCAAAGGAATCCAACAAAGGAACGAGGTCTCATTCTAACTAAATCAAGACAACTAACTACGTCTATATTCCAATTACCTTAGAAAAATCAATCTTTTACATTCCTCAGTATAACTAGTAGCTTAGTCTTATCTTACGCGTAGTGATAATTCACTATTTGTAATTCAAAGTCTATGTTGATACGCTAGATAATTTTATACAATTTTGCATACAAGTTGTCTTATCGCTTAGGGTCAAGATTGTCTGATTGGAATTGGATTTCCTATATTGTCAGATCTTTCAAAATCTAGGAGTACTAACTCTAGGTCCAAAACTCTATATGTCCTAGCACTAGATGGTCACTGCTTATAGACTAAGCTACTGTGTTTAGCCTCGCCTGTCGGTAGAAGCGGAAAGATCGAGAAGATGGCTATAACTAAGTCAAAAAGAGCCATGGAAAAGAAGGGAAATAAGAATGGGATAGAAAATTTGGGTCTCCACAGATTTGAGCCTGATATGGGAGTGTAAAGGCTCAAATGAAAGGGAAGGAAGAGGAAGGACAACAAAATAGGATGGGTTAGTGGACTTATAAGAATTTGAGACTCAAATGGGAGATGTGAGACCTTAAATTAAAGAAAATGAGAGGGTTAGGTGATGGATATGGCTGAGCACGGTGGAAGGGTGTAGGATTTAATGAAAAATGAAAGAAAGAATGATTGGAAGGATGATTTGAGAGGGAATGGAGCAGTTTTAAAGAAAAGGGAGAGCTTGGGGGTGGAGTTTGTGAAGGAAGTAGGTTATTGGGAGGGTTTTAAGCGAAGGACCATGGACCAAAGGGTCCCACTAGACCCCTAAGGGCATCGGCGCGAAGGCCCAGCCCGTCTGAGCCCAACCGTCGAGGAGGGCCTCGCCGGCCACTGAACTATCCGGTGAGACCTCGCCCTTTGAGCGAGACCCTCCCCACTCCCTGGGTCCATAAAAGTATGGGTCCCATCCTGGGACCCCCTGAAAGTGGTTCGTTTAGCCCCCCTCTTCCGATTTGAGCCGTTTCGGGTCATTTCGGAACTAATCTGATCTCTATTCACTTTTACCGATTTTTAATGGCTGGAATGGGATGAAACACGTTCTATACCTGTCAATTGATGGTCTAGACTTGATTTGGGATCGTCGTGTGTGATCGGGAGTGTGCACAGACTCAATCTCAGCGATCATTTTTAATAAACTTTTATCGACAGACGATACTGGGAATCCTAAACTTGCTTTTGGATTTTTCTCACACCCTCCTACATTAAATTGGCGTCAGCGTGCAGTGTGTGACCATAACCCAGGTCCAGTTTAATCCAAATCATACTTTAATACCATCTTGTAACGCCCTGAAAATCGAGGGTCGAGCATAACTCAGCTCCCGAGTTCCAGAACATCACTTATGCAACATTTTTTATGATGGATGAATGTAATCTGTATTAGGGCATAAAACATGAAGTATATTAAGCCAAAATAGCAAACATAATTTAGGGACAGTTTGAAAACATGAGCAAAAGACGGAAATACATATATAAATCAACATAAGTCCCCAAGATATGTATGCTCTGCCAGGTCATAATTACAAGTCGTGTCACAAAATAAGTATATCAAAAAGTGATAAATCACTACCAACATAACCCTGAATCTCCATCAATCAGGGCATTGTTTACATGAACCTTCCTGAGAACTGCATATAGGAGAAACCCTCGTCATCGTCAAAAAGACCGGCTCTGCCTTGAAAGCGTCGCTACCATCTGAAACTAAAACAGGGACTAGTTGGTGTTCTAAACACCGTCCCGTAATGTGGGAGTGAGTGATCAAGTCAGTGGAAACTATACAGCAAAGGTTAACATATTATCAATTCAATCAAGCAGTAATGATAAAGCAGTACAATCAAACATGTTCTAAATACTCTTATTAATGCAAGAATGATATGAGGGAATGACGTATGCCCTCACCACAATCTCCTTCTGCGATCTTCATCTTACGGTCGAGCATGTCAGTCACTTCCTCAGTGTTCTTACACCAACACCAATAGCACATGCAGTGCGATGATATGAGTATGATTTTCAAGTTCTTATTAGTCCTTTTCATACAGCAGGATTGAGAAGCTAAGGTACCTCCCTTGTATCATTACCCAAACGATGATCCATTCTCGGGTCATCAGTCTGAGACAATCTCATACGATAATATAGTTCTAGATCGCTGTAAAGGGCTTGTCACCAATCAATACAGGTCTAGTTATATCATATATATTGCAATAAGGCTCGTCGCCCCACTACAGCTTCAGGATATTCTCGAGGTCACTACAAAGGGCTCGTCACCAACCTGAGTAGGCCGACAGCTCGAATATAGTGTCCCATACCACCATAATCGGCTTACGAGTGTAGGTGTTCACTAGTCACTGTAAAGGGCTCATCACCAATCAGAGTATGCCGACAGCTCGAATATAGTGTCCCATGCCACCATAATTAGCTCATGAGTCTTAGCGGATCGAGGTATCAAGGTTAGAGGGGCTTTCCAATGGTGAGTTTGGTACCTTAGGTTCAAACAGTAGCATCCAAACATGGTGAACATACATTAGTCAATCGGATTAGTTGATAAGCTCAACTAGGCTAAGCGAACGTCGAAATGATCGACATGGAACGCATAAGCACTCCATGTGGCCTAACCACTGCCGAACATCCCAAGTACGACTTAGATTCGTTGAACACATCCTGTGTGGCGAAACAACCTCAACTACCACTTGAAGAACGGTTACCGATTACCTCGACTATACAATAGCCCCAATCACATTCAATTATGACATGTTATTGGATGATATAATCAAAGCAGTAAATGGATCATATTTTAAATTATACAATCAAAGGTCCGACATTGTCCGCTTTAGGGCTGCTAAGGCTATTGCACGGAATCGTTACACCACTCCCCCATCACCCTTCACGGCATTGTTTCTGCATGTTATGGAATACAACTTAAACATGAATCTACACATATGCAATATAAAATACATGGAGGAAATCATACACATAGACAAAGTAGTTGAGAAGCATATCTCAACACGCATACAGGTACACCTTACTAACTACTAACTCATTCAAACATTTTTACAAACATTTAGCCTACACATTACATCATATGTGATATATACTAGTTTATCATACGTATTAGGGCCAATCCTCTCGTCAAAGGGTTATCACCTATACAACAATCATATATCCATGACAGTTAGTCATGGCAAGTACGAAAGAGAATTCTATACTCATTCAGTCATTTTCACAAACACTTAGACTACACAATATAATATACACAACGTATGTTGATAAAACATGTATTAGGCTAATCCGTTCACCCAAAAGATGATGAACATGCATCTAGCATACATAGACAGTAATTTATCATGGTAACCACAAATCCGAATTTCATACATATATGGTATTTTCTATAAATACGAGGAATACAATATAATAAATATAATTAACGTATAATTGAAAAACGAAATGGACAACACTTTATACATGTGAAATAGCATCCACGGCAGTAATATATCATTAACCGACATTGAAAGTCTTGAAAACCATAGCCTAAACATACATAGTCCGCACCTTAAATTAGAAAACGCGTAACGAATATGATTTAGACGGCAAGTCTTCGTCAACGGCGGATAGGCAACCTAATGCATGAATATAAGTTAGCTATAACAATACTTAACTATTCTAAGATCCAAAATAGGTTAGGGTTAGGATTTCTTATCTAGGAATGGAATCAGAAACGCCGTAATAGCGATACAGTAGAGGTGTTGAAGCACGTGGAGTGGTAGGGTAGAATCCCTGGGTGAAACTCCAACTCTCTATCTCTTTCCTAGCTAGGGTTTGAAAATTCGTATGGGATATGTGGGAGAGGGTTAAAGGCCTTTTTATAAGCCCAAAAGTGATGAAAATAGCCCTAGGGCCAAGGTATACTTAAGTTATAACCAAATCGGGTCTTTTCCGATCCAACGGAGCATTTCTGGAGGTCCTATTACTAAACGCGATCAAATTTAAGCTCTCTAATATCAGATCTAGGTCAAACTAAGTTTTCAGTCCGGTTGGGTTTCCAGATCGACCGTGGTGGACTAGTTTTAGCTCAACGGTCACCAAATTTGATTAGAGCCACAAGTGTTATGACATGTATGGGCCACCTATCCTGATCCGAGGGTGAATTTGGGTCAAAATCTAATGGTCAGAATGTTTAAAAATAAAGCGCAAGCGATGCGACTCAGATTACTTAAAATCATATTTAATTTCTTTAAAAATTTACAATTTCTCACTCTCTTCACTCCGGACTTAAGGAAATGGTCTCAGGACATCGTTTGGGCTTGATTTTCGAGGTGATAGTCAAGTCCAACAAGGCGGTCATAGTTGTCTAAGTTCATCGCTATCAGACTTTCGACGTGTAGTTTAGGTCCGATATGGAGTTTCCAAATGATCTCGAGGGCAACTGGGCTTAGACATTGATCCTAGATTTTAGGGTAACATATCATTAACAATTCTATAGGTTTTGAATCTTTCAGATCGTATTTAAAGTAGTTGGTGGTAATTTTATAGGAAATCTAGTGTAGCGCTAGTTAATTCACGTTAAATTTCTAAAGAACTTAGTTCTAAATGATTTCTTTGGCTTTGGAATTGAGTTATGAGAAGTTACCAAGATGTTATGGTTGACCCATTGCCTAAGGACGTTAAACTTCAGGTTGACAAAAATTCAGGGTGTTACAGTTTAGGTTAAGGCTATAAGGCTAGGTTTAGGTTATAGGTTATAGGTATAGGTTTAGGTTATAGGTAAAGGTTTAGGTTTAGGAAATCGGGTTCAGGTTCGGGATTGGGTTTAGGTTTGATTTATAGGTATAGGTTTTGGAATTTGAGAATAGGTTTAGGTTAAGATTATGAGTCTGGGTTTAGGTTACAGGTTAAGGTTCAGGTTTAGGCTATAAGTATCGGTTTAGGTTATAAGTTAAGGTTTAGGTTTAGGAAATCGAGTTCAAGTTTGGGATCAGGTTTAGGTTTGGGTTATAGGTATATGTTTTGGGATTTGAGAATAGGTTTAGGTTAAGGTTATGAGTTTAGGTTTAGGTTATAGGTTAAGGTTTAGATTTAGGCTATAGGTATAGGTTTAGGTTATAGGTTAAGGTTTAGGTTTAGGAAATCAGGTTTGGGTTCGGGTTCGGGTTTGGGATCTGGTTTAGGTTTGGGTTATAGGTATAGGTTTTGGGATTTGAAAATAGGTTTAGGTTAAGGTTATGAGTCTAGGTTTAGATTATAGGTTAAGGTTTAGGTTTAGCATATAGGTATAGGTTTAGGTTATAGTTTAAGGTTTAGGTTTAGGAAATCGTGTTCGAGTTCAGGATCAGGTTTAGGTTTGGGTTATAAGTATGGGTTTTGAGATTTGAGAATAGGTTTAGGTTAAGGTTATAAGTCTAGGTTATAGATTAAGGTATAGGTTTAGGCTTCGGATATAAGTATAGGTTTTGGGATTTGAGAATAGATTTAGGTTAAGGTTATAAGTCTAGGTTTAGGTTAAGGTTATAGGTTTAGGGTGTAGTTTAGGTTAAGGGTGTGGTCCCTGTAAATACAGATATAAACAAGATATAAACACGACCTATCAAATTGGTCAGGCCCTTCCAATGCTGTCCATAGGAAATAGACAGCTTCATCATGGTCATAATAGCAGTTCCTAAATTCCATGGCCCCCCGCTCATCCAGATAGCTCCGACGCACATCCAAGTCTGCTCCATTAATTTCAAGCAAATATAAAAACACGGCCTGTCCAAATGGCCAGGCCCCTCCAATGTTGTCCATAGGAAATGGACAGCTTCATCGTGTTCATAACAGCGATTCCCACCTTCCAGGGACCCCCGCTCATCCGGATAGCTCTGACGTACATCCGGGTCTGCTCTATTAATTTTAAGCAAATACATAAACATGGCCTGTCCAAATGGCCAGGCGACTCTAATGGTTTAGGCTTTCCTTACCTTCCATTGTATGCTTCCAAGGTGCAGATAGCCATTGAAACATATATACATCCTGGGAATCACTTCTCAAAACCGCAGACTGTTTTGTTTTAAAACTCGTTCATCTCACTTGAAAACATGTTACATAATGAATAACTGTAACCATAATGATAACTATTGTGAATGCACTATAATGAACAAATTATTATTATGATAGATAATTGTAATTACAACATGGATGTCAGAGTCACTTATGAATAGGTAGAATGGCATATAAAGATTATAATCGACCTTAGAAATATAAGTGCCATATTTGAGACAAAAATGGGAGCAGGTTGTACTTGGGACAATGGCACAGATGCTTCATTAGCCTTTTGCTGGTTCTCAAGAGAGCAGATGTACGAATAAATGATCATTCCAACTAAGGCAACAAGGATGCTAAAAATGTTTCGCCAGCTAAATGGATCGTGAAGTAAAACATATCCAAAAGCCAAACCCAGGCATGTTTTTAGATGCCCCAGGACTTGATAGGTGACAGGTGATGTCTTTCCAATTACAAGAAATGTATTGAAGTTGACGGAAACAGAGATCAAGCAAGAGAGCACAGTGAAAACCTGCAATAAAAATAATATGGCTATGAGAAATTTCAAACAATAGGAATGAGAAAGCCCACACATTTCTGGACATAAAACAATAATGACCTTTGATTCATTAATGAAATGATTACCAGAACTAGATGTCAAACAATGCAATGTTGATGTTTTTTCCCGATTATTAAAAAAAACATCAACTTCAAAGTTTATGGAGTATCATTGTGACACAGATTTTATTTTTTTTTCCTAATGAGAATAGACCAAGGGTTGCTGTTTGGGAAAAAGAAGAAGAAGAAGAAGAAGAAGAAGAAGAAAACCAACAACGATCAATTTTGTGAGTGGCAACACAATACCAACAATTTTCCTAAAGAGATGATTTAGTGGGCGAAGTGTATAGAAACCTTCCCATACACACAGTTGCATTTAGCCTCATGAGCACATCACCTACTTGGACCATCCATTAGGTCTAACTCATTCTTCTTCCACTACTATGCATAAAAAAAAAAAAAAAGCACATCAATCATCTGGTAACTATGAATTTTCAAGGTAGCCCAAGAAGAGTGGACTTGGCCTAGTGGATAGAGTAGATAGGTGATGCAGAGGGCAAAGAGCAAGGGGAGAAGAACTATGGAAGTGATGAAGACAATTCACTGCTACAGATTCTGGATTCATGGTACAATAACATGGATGATAGTGGTAAGGATCAGTTGCAGAATGGCGATGGGCTTGTTATGCTTGCACTTCGAGAACCGAATCTATCATTTGTTAGGGAGGACCAATATCTAAAAACTTCATCTTAGCCAAAGCTACTAATGAAACCAGGGTCAAGAAAATTGCAGACTGAATTAATCAACAGATCATGCATGAAAGATATGAAACATCAAATATACCATCATCAGCATTATAATGACAAATGAACTCATAGAAAATTCAGGACTGATCTGATTTCAAATGCATCTGATGCTGAGTAACTAAAGAGATGAGAAAGAAAAGAATCTTGAAGAAATCATGGCCAGAAATGGGAATGTATGTATCACGCATGAAAGATACGAAACATCAAATATACAATCATCAGCGTTGTAGTATGACTGATCTGATTTCAAATGGCACTGATGTTGAGTAACTAAAGAGATGAGATGGAAAAGAATCTTAAAGGAAATCATGGCCAGAAATGAGAATATCTCTACACAAATGACATATCGAGTGAGGAAAATCAAAGAAAAGCGATTAGATCTAAAGACTGCGAAATGGCTAAGATCCTAATGTATACATTTTTTTTTTACAACCAAAACATAATTTCTCGTCTTCTGTATGTAAAAGTTCAAACCACGCCTCTGTAAGTGTCTAGACACCACATACAACAAAGCTCCATCCAGCAATGAGAAACTCCTAACAATCAATAGCCACAAACATATGAACAAGGAAAAGAACCCCAAAAAAATAGTAAATTCTAATAGTAGAAACATCTATAGCACTTGTCTGGACATGAACAAGCCCATCGCTGATCTACTTGACTCTCTATGTCAGACATATTAGCACCATTGTTCCCATGCTTGATTGTTAAAACTATAGTGACACAAATGAACGTGGGATCAGTTCAAGATGGAAGAGAAGAGAACTATTCTCCTCAAATTGAATGAAGCAGACCGCTTGTATCTCCACCATTTGTTTTTAGTTATATCATACCCCCTCTCGTTATTACATTTGTCTCTAGAAGTACACCTTAGTAATGTTGCACTGTGATCCATTAAAAATTGCATCATTTTCCCACCCAATTGTAGACTGCTCTTAATTAACAAAGCACTGTTTAGCGACTCCTTGCTTCTCATTGGGCTACCAATAGTTTCATCATTGATTTTAAGAGTTTTTAAACATCCATCCTGCATCTCTACACCCACACAAACAGTTGACATTTTTCAGCACTATCTATCTGCAAATCGATGTGATTGCTTCAATTTTAGTGGACATACGAGCACGACTGATTTGCAGATGGATATGGAACTTCTAAGAAACTTAAGAAAGTTAGCTAAGCATCAATTAGACCACACCACAGGAAGCAGTGGGGGTGTAAAGGAGATTATAAAATTATGATGAAGGACGTAGAGCCCATCACAAAACAGTTGACCTGTTAAGCATTGGGTTCTTAGGATTCCTTTCAACAGATCAACTGTAACACAGAAACCAACGTCTCATTCAAAACCATGAGGCTACTTCAAAATGATTGACTCACAAAGCAGCAATTGACTCAAGTCATAGAAACACCACCCTATTTTTCCCCAATTTTTTCTTTTTCTTCTTTAAATGGTATATCCCAAATCTATCTAAACAGCAACTAAAAAATACAACATGGTATATCACAGAATAGCATTTTTTTCAAAAGTAATATCTCAAAATACTGTAGAAAAATAAAAGCTTTAAACTGATTTTGAAAAATGTGCCAGCACTTGAAAACGGTTTAGAACCATGTTCACTTAGAAACAGTTTAAAATTGTACCTGAACCAAAGCATCGGTTGTTCCTGATAAACAATTTTGGTGTAGTGTGGGATCATTTCATGCATTCTTTGATGATTATGATATTTGTTTACTTGTAATTGCTTCCTATTCAAGAATGATGAAACTTGCAACCATGTGCAAGAAAAGTAGGCACCAGAAAAGGGAAAAGCAAGTAAAATCAGGTTTGACAATGCTAGAAGTTGTATGCTAAAATGTGCAAGATGTGAGCTAGTCATCAGGTGGTCTTTGTCATGTCATTGCCTAAAAATGGTTGTTCTACCAACAAGAGAAGGGCCGTTGAAAAAGAAATGACCAAATTGGCCAAACTGTCCATCCTAAAAATACAAATGCAATAATGACCAAACTGGCACCTTTTTTTTCAACCAGAGCAAACTTGCCCATCTTCAACATACACAGGATGTAACCTGGACCACACACATACACATGCCAGGTATAAATATGGGCATTCATTTCAGGTCCAATATGAGTACAGATATAGGTTTTAGTACCCTTGCACCTAACTCAAACCGGCCAATTACAATACCTTGAAATGATTAGGCCTTGGAAACTGGTTAGCCTGTGGTTGGTTCGAGCCTTATAATTGAACTGGTTGGACTTTTTGGGACATTTAGTGATCAAATAATTGCAAAAAGAGGCATACATGATAAGTTCCCATTTTATGGGGGTTTAAAAGCACATGTCATTGTAAAATATCAGTGCAATAGTAACCAGAATGAGTTTGTATAATATAAATGCATCCAATCCAATCATCCATCCATGCATATGTACATGTCTAACCATCCAACCATACATCCATGTAAATCAAAAATCCCTAATTTTGGTTGGATCCTCAGATCCCCAAAATCCTAAAATCCCCAAATCCCTAATTTGTAAAATCAAAAAAACCCCAATTCGGGGTCCAAATTCAAATCTGTAAGCCCTAAAATCCCCAAATCCCTAAGGGGCCATTTGGATGCCTGTAACTTGTGCAAAATGTAAGAAAGTTACGGGTGTCTTTCTTACAGTTTGTGTTTGGGGGAGAAATGTTACAGGTAACAAAGTCTCAACTTGTAACTTTCTGTCAGGTAAGATTGCAAGAAATGTAACAGAGGAATTAGGTGTTTTTCAAGTCACAGGTTACTATGTAATAGGCAACGGCTATCCATTTCAAATTTGGGAGTGGGTGGTGGAAACACAGCTGGATTGGAAGTGCACCTACTTGCTCTGACCCAATGTCTCCTTCTCCCTCTCTCAGCGTGTCCTTCAATCTCTCTCCTTCTTAGCGTCTCCTTCTCCCTCTCTCAGCGTCTCCTTCCCTCTCTCTTTCTCTCTCTCTCTCTCTCTCTCTCTCTCTCTCTCTCTCTCTCTCTCTCTCTGAGCATCTCCTTCCCTCTCTCCGCTCTGGCAAGGGAAGCCCTATCCCTTGTTGATTTACTTTTTTAATTTTTTCCTCTCCTATTTTTTTTCTTTTGCGTGAGTGCGGAACGGGGCTGTTTGGCGTGGCAGTTTCGGATGCCTGTGGGGCCCACAGTGATGTACTTTCCTTACATCCACATCATCCATCCGCATTGAAAGCTCATTTTAGGAGACGATGAAAAAAATGAAGTTGATCCAAATCTCAAGTGGGCCACACAATAAGAAACAATCTCAACTAAATTCCTACCATTAAAAATATCACAGGTCCACTTAAATATTTATTTGCCATCCTTAGCAAGCGGATTGCCTAGGGAGTTTTTTCCTAGGTAATTTTAGGAATTGGGCCCAAAAATGAAGCATATATAATTTTCAAATGGACCACATCATAGGAAACAATGGACTTGAACTTGTACCATTGAAAATTTCTTACAGCCACGTAAGTTTTGGATCGAGCTTAATTTTTTATTTCCCATACATATGTTTGTATAATCTTATAAAGTAGTTGGATGATAAATAAACATTATTGTGGGGCCTAGAAAGGTTTCACAAGTGGAAATCATTATCCTAATTGTCCTGTGGTATGATCCACTTCATTTTTGTATATGCGCCAATTTTGGGCTTAATCCCTTAAATTAAATGGAAAAACGGATGGACGGCATGGATAGACCACATACGTTCAAGGTGGGCCCGACTGAGTTTACTCGGTGCAATAAGAGCGTACCGAGTAACTCAGTACTCAATCTGATTTACCATCCAACCTATTGACAATGAAATCAGATCTTTTATCATACAGAGTAAACTCAGTTAGCCCACGATGAATGTATATGATTTATCCCATGTCATCCATCCATTTTTCGAGCTTATTTACCGGATTGAGACCAAAATTGAAGCAAATGCAGAGCTCAAGTGGATCATACCACATGAAACAGTGGGAATAATGATTTCCACCATTGAAACCTTACTAGGCCCCAAAGTCATGTTTATTTGACAACCACTTAAGTTTGGGATCTAACTCATTTTTGGTTGTATGTTGTCAAATGAGCTCAAAAGACGGATGAACTGATATAAATGGGTCACACCATATGAAATGATGTAAATGGGATGTCAACCATATATAGGTTTGTTTGTGCGTGGGTCACCATGTGGTATATATTTAATCAACTCCATTAATCAGGTTTACATTTTTAGGAAGTTCTTTCACAAATTGTGTTCAATCCAATCTCCACCATAGACATGTGTGCGATCTTGATCGCAACTAATTAGTTGATGGGGCCATCTAGTTAGGCTTTCTTGCCATGAATTTGGCGAGGGATACAATTTAAGGTACCACCATAGACATGTATGGTTCATCTCAGGTGCTGGGCCATGGCCCAACTCTCTTCAGCATGAACGGCTAATTGTCTTAGATGTAGCACATATATAGTGATTAGAATTTTCGGTCTGGTGGGCCATAGTTACCCTACTTACCTGATATGTGTAATTTTTTTACTTAAGGAAGCTACTGGTGATTTTCTCAAGGACTGACTTAACTCGATGATCATCTCATTCTATGTGAACGGGGCTTTGGTGGATCCTTGACTATGGGGCGTGGTAAGCCCCACATTCAGGGATCCACCTAATCTGTGTCCATTCTCTGTGCATCTTTTTCTTTGAGGAAGTTGTCGATGATTTTCTTGTAGTATGGTTGGCCTAAAGGACACGTTCTTTGCTTGAATTGCCAACCTTTGCATGAAAGGATATTAAAAATAAAATAAAAAATAAAAACTGAAAAACTCCCTTCCTATCTAGATACATAAACAATGGCACACTTACAATAATTTAAAAGTAGTGATACAGACAACCACCAACCTGTAAGGCCCACCGGAGTTGGGAAATGATAATATCTTGCTAGTTGCTATCTCCTGAAATTTCCAATATCTCGTGATGAGATGACTACATACATTTTTGCCAATTGGCATGGCCCACTAGATGGACAGATTGGATCACCACATGCACATTTAGCACTGGAACAAGGACCCGGCAAGTTACAACATTTTTGAATAGATGCCACTACCTTAACCATTCACTCATTCATACAATTAGGAAAAAGCCATGGTGTAATAATCACACCGGTTGGATGATCATAGCCCTTTGAATGGAGCCAATTTTCTAATAACCATCCATTGTTTGCAAGCCATAATTCACATGGTGCCCCGATCCATAATTGGCAATGGACCTGGATGGCTTCAAGCATAATCATCAATTAGGGTTGTCCAAGGACCCCGGCTCGATTAGTCCGTTCTCATGTTTTAAACTATAAGTGACAATGTATTGGGTCAGCTAGCAGGTTAACAGACCCGAGTTGTTCCCAATGAAGGTTGGAGTAAGCCAAATGGGTATGGGTCTGAGTAGGGTTGAACCATATCCAACCTAAACCAAAACCTAAACCCGATCCTGAACCCGAACCCGCCATGAAGGCGGGTTTAGATTAGACAACATTTATTGGATGGTCAAAAATGAAAAAATTAAATAAAATCTGATAGTCCTACTTGGGCCAACAAGCGTGTTCAAGAATCAGATGCTTTGGGAGAGACTTTAAGTCTTATGAGCTTGCGAAACTACTGAATATACAAGGTGGGACTTGCCTGATGGATGGTTTGGGTCATGCACCTAGCAGTCATCTCGGCACATGTGGTTGAATGTAGAACATAGATGGGCTGCCTTACACAAGCATGTAGGATTAGAGGGTAGGGTGAGTGTTTTGAACTTTTGCTTGCTTCATGCCTAAGAGTCCTTGGGAAGTTCTCTTAATGTTTGTGTTTTCCATTCATTAATATATTTTTGATATTATGAACAACCTTTAACCGTTTTTGGACAATTTGTTCAGTCCAGATTGAAGAGTAAATAACTTTAGATGTTTAAATCAAAATTCACTCAAATTGTCGATCAATCTTGTTTGCCCAATATCTTTCTCATATGTAGCATGATTAGGGTGAGTAACCAATCAAATTGAGGGTAATGATCAGTAAAATAGAGTGAATGGACCAGACATGTAAAATGGGTTAAATATTCTTGTCAAAATTGTGACCCAACTTATTGACACCCTGTGAATGTCCGGGATGGCTCATCTAATGGATAGGTTAGGTATAGAATATATTAATCCAAATCGGATTGCGTACCCACTGTGAATGTCATTAGATGCGATATCCTCTCCGTCCATCAAGCGAGTCCTTCAATTATACACCATGGATCCCAAAATCAGCAAATAAACAGTTCATGTGGCTCATCTAATGGATAGGTTGGGTATAGAATATATTCATCCCAATCGAATTGCGTACCCACTATGAATGTCTGAGGATGTGATATCCTCTCCGTCCATCAAGCGAGTCCTTCAATTATACACCATGGATCCAAAATTCAACCGAATAAACAATTCATGTGGGCCACACTATAAGGGAAAATGGGTATGGGATGCCAACCTTAGGTTTGTCATTAGGGCCACATAATTCATGTGGGCCACACTATAAGGGAAAATGGCTGTGGGATGCCAACCTTAGGTTTGTCATTAGGGCCACCATATTTTGTATCTTTCATCAAACCCGTTCATCATGTGTGAATTAAAAGGATGAAGGCAATATACACAAATCATCCTGATGAAAAACTTAGGTGTGCTAGAACTGATGAAATTAGAGATTTAGCCATAGTTTTACATTGCTAACATTGGTGTGACTGACCCGAATCATTTCTGAAGTTCATATTTTGTATGAACACTGAAGCTAATGGTTATAATCTAATGGACAGAGTGGATTTCATATATAAAATATATTGGGCCCTAAAAACTTAAGAGTTTTACACTCAACTTAAAACATGCGAGGATTACTATCCTTTTCCATCTAAATCGTAGGAAGGCTTTTCGTATGAAGTTACTGTGCACAGATGCTGGGTAGGGCCCACCACCATGTTTGTGGTAAATCTATGAGTGGATATAATACTCAAGTGGGCCACCCGAGAGGGAAAAATGGGGAAAGAAATATATACCGTTGAAACCTACCTGGGCTCTACCTTGATGTTTATATGCCATCAAAACCATCTATAAGGTTATTACCACTTGGATGAGGTAAAAATACAGAAAATTTAACCTGAAATAAAGCTTTTATGGCCATAAGAATGTTTCAATGGTTCTCACTGAATCCCCACTGTTTCCTCTCGTGTGGACCACTTAAGTTTGGGATCCAACTCATTTTTGGTTGTGTGTTTGCAAATGATCTCAAAAGACAAATGAACGGAGTAGGTTTCTCACAAACATGGAAGTGGGCCCCACCCAAAAATAACTCTCAAAATGAATGGACGGTGTGCATAGATGACCGTCTGTTTCCGCTCCGTCCCACGCCTCAAAAAATCCCCCATGCTCAAATAGATTCCGCGCCCAAATTTAAAAAACCCTACCATTTTCCCCCACCCTCTCACGCCTCTCTCTCTCTCTCTCTGACCCTGCCCTTTTTCCCCACTCTCTCATGCCTCTCTCTCTCTCTCTCATTGAGTCCAAGCAGAAGATGGTTGAAAATCTTCATTTGATCAGGTAAATGTTCATTTGATCCAAAAAAAGAAGTAGATGAGTTCTTTTCAAGGTTATTCAAGATCACTGTTTTTTATTTTTTTATTTTCATTTTAAAAATAGCAAAAAATGTCATGACCAAATCTTCATTTATGTGTAACAATGCATGTTTGATGGATTTTTTTCCCCCTTCCTTGTGAGTAAATACTTTTTGCCTTTTATTAAGTCTCAATTTCTTATCTACAGGGGCTTCCACAAATAGGGCATTTCGAACATCTTGTAATGTGTCCAAGAATCATCTGTTGTCATGATTCATGAGACAGGGGATGAGTTGTCTATTAAGGAGCCATTTTCTAAGCTGCTTGGAAGGTGTTATGTATTTTTCTATGGTGTTGGTCACATGCTCAATGACATCACTTCCGCTTTTTGGTTTACTTATCTCTTGTTGTTCTTGACAGACATTGGACTGAGTCCAAGGTATGTTTCTAGTAGTCTGTTTTTTATTGGATCAACATGCTTCTTTCTGCCTTCTCCTTTTGCTTCTAATGAATAGGCATGTCTCTGTGTCTTTATTAGTGTTATTAGTGTTTGATCCTTGCTGTTTTGGAAGAAATTTGGCACTCTTGAATTTATACCTATATACTCATTTGACAACAATTCTTTACTTGGGTGCATTGGAGATACATACAGAACATTTAGTTGGATACAATTTCAAGATACATACAAAATTTCAAGATTAGCATGCTTCTTTCTGCCTTCTTTACTTTGCTAGGATGTAATATACCAAAACATTTCGTTGGATAAAAGACAGCTGCAGTGCTGCTAGGATGCATTTGGTTGCAACAAATCATGATATTTTACACCAAATTAGACTGATTAATCAAGAAATATCATAGAATTTCATCATATTTGTTGCCACCAAATGCAGCCTATGAGGGGAAAAAAATAACAAGAAGTAGGAAAGGCTAGTTTATTTCTTTGCTTTGTACTTTTTAAGTATCATTTGCATTCCACATAACTTTAGCATACAGTCTCATCTGCAAAGACAGATTTTTCCCATCTTTCCTACCTTTTCAAACTAAAATATTCACATGACGATATATCTTCCAAGACCTTGGATTTTATTTTATTTTTTTCATTGCTTACGATTTCATTAGCTTCCAGACTTCATGAATAAGTTTTGGGAAGCAATTGATTCTCTGCAGCTGTGTTTGGATATGCAAGTGATTTGAATTGAAAACACTCATACAATTAATAAAAGACAAAATTAACTAATTTTTCAAGTTCGGTTCACTGTAAGGATGTGTTTGGATGCACCATTTTTTGGTCGTTTGAATGCCTGTAAATGGGCTAAGTTGCAAATGAGTTACAGGTAAATCATTTACACTGTTTGGATGGCCACTTTCTTCCATGTTTCCCTTTGTGTAGTTGGTCATGGTGTTGTGTTTTATGTGATATTTTCTCTTGGACAGCACCTATTTGGGTTTTCTTTTTTTATTTTAAAAATACAAGCAATCTCAGGCTACATATTGCAGAGGAGTGAAACGATTGTGGGATGAGAGTTATTTAATACTCTATGTGGCGATTGTGGGTTTTCTTTAGTTTAAACATTTTCTATTTTAGTATCCAGAAAACCTTTTTGCCCATGATTACTCTTATTATATGTGATCACAAAAATCTTATTTTTCTTGTCAATTTGTCACTTGTGTAGAACATCCAAAAATCAGCAGGGTCCACCAACAGGTGTTGCCTACCTAAGTAAATAGGTCAATTTGATTTTTATAGTAGGTGATATTTGGTGGGGTCCATCTTTTCATAAGTGGGATGTTAGCAAACATGACAGGTTGGTGGGAAGGAGGGGACTGTGTGAATCATTTCTCGTATCTATTCAGCTGGTGTACTATATTATTAGAAATAAGTTGACAGGTTAGAAAACTTTGGCTAATTTTATCACAACTGTATATTTATTCAGTTCATTGTGGCCCGCCTGACTCGTTGACCAACCTGATTCTTGTAATAGGGAATCTATATAGTGGTACCCTTTTAATGGATGACTCGGATATTCCACCTGTCTTCCATGCTAGTAAATGTGTTGGCATGGCATTTGTAGAAGGATTTTCTCTATGCACTCAATATGTTCACAGTAGGAAATTTTCCTGCTTTGTAGGTGACCTCACTTGCTGCATAAGCTGTGCAGTTGCATGGTAAATCCCATATTTGAGCAACCGGTTGATATGTAAGGCAACCATCATCATCCAATGGAAGACTTTTTTGTTTTTTATTTTTTTTTTCTCTTGAAAATAATCCAAAACAAAGTTATGCTTCTATGAGGGAGTACAATAAAACCCAGAATATGTCTCAGGCCATGTATTCCAAACTATAGATTGCTGTATAGAACAATAGTCTTAGGCCATAGCTTAATTAAGGCTGAAAACCCAGAATGTCTGCTAGTAAATTTTAAGTCTTGAATCTCTACATTAGAGAATGCACGTAAAACAAAATTTTGAACTATTTTTTTTTTTTTTAAAAAGAAAGTAAAAAAGAAAAAGAAAAGAAGCACAATTAAGCTTCACAGCTAGCACTGTATTTGATTTTTGTTTTAAGAAATCATGCTTTTGGTCCCATAGTCTACTTCAAGACTAGATAGTTGCTAAGAGGACTAAATTTCAGTAGAAACCTAAATTCGAAGGGAAAAGTATGCATGTCTTGTTCCACATAAAAATTTGTTGTGTTCATTGGCAAACATGTTAGAGAGCTTTGGGCGGTTAGTTGAACCGGATTGTAAGTCTGCTATAATGCAATGAAATATGTAGAAATTCGACCATTGTGGAGGTGAGACGTAGTGACAACCAAACTCTCTTTGCAAAATATTATGTTATTTTTAGTGCAATCATCTTTTCATCTATGACTTATTACTAATTCCCTCCACTTGATTACAAAACTCACTACGAGAAAATGTGTTTTTGTTGACAGAATTATGCTGTTGATCAGAAAGGGAACTTTATTTTTCACTTGAATGTTAAGGAAACTAAAATATGATGTTTTTCACTTACAATAGATGCACGATGGCAGTGGGGATCTCAAAATGTGAAAAGTTGTGTGCAGCTGCTTTCAAATCGGGCCTAGCAGAATTTTACAGCTTCCAACCTACTTTGCCCATTTAATTAAAACATATAAAAACTAAACTAGAAATAAAATACTGTAATTTTGTAGAAAAAATAAAAATACTGAATTATATTTGATTCGTTCCCCTACTACTGAATTGGCGGTTAACGTCAGACTTTTGGTGCAACTATTTGGTGATAATAAAGCAGCAAGTCATATTGCTGAGAATCTAGTTTCTGTAAGTGGACTAAATAATTAGAGGTTAATTGTTGTTTCATCAGGAAGAAGGTGACAACTAAGCCACTCAGATGAGATAGAGATTAAAATACACTTAGTAAGTTGGGAAGGATGGACATATATTTTCTACCTTAAGGGGAAATGTTGTTAGAATAGTGATCTTTTGCTCTCTTCTTAGGGCTATTAGAATCTTTTGCTCTTTTATTGGTTCTATTGTGACAATGTTCCCATTTGGAGTTATTTCTACCCTTGTAAGGATTTAGCCAATAAATAAAGACTAGTCTTTATGATAAGAGATAAATTGAATGGTTATAACTCTAATATTTCATTTTTTCCCTTCCTTTCTTAGTTTTTGTTTCCAATCTCCTATTCTCTTGCTTTGGGTCTCTATTCCATGATATCTCTTTTGTTAATTTGAGAAATCAGCTGAATGCTTAGGGATAAAAGCATAGTTATATGTGAATTTAAGCCAAAAAAATACACATAGCCTATCATACTTTGTTCTCCCCACTTTATTTTATTTTATTTTTATTTTTATTTTTTTTATTTTAAGGGTTGGGCAGTTATAATAGTGGAGAGAAAATACACAGGGCCTCCCAAAGCTTTTCAAGGTGGGGGTTGGGGTACAACGCAAACCTGCCCCACCAAGATGAAAATGAAAATAAAATATAATCTCTAAATTCTACAATTTTTTGCCTTGATGAGCCCAGCAATTTTCAATCCATGTATGTGGAGCTAATGAATCTTTTGCATGGCTTGTTTCATTGGCTAAAGAGAAAAGCGCACACCATACAATCTATTGGTTAATAGTATCTTCTCAGTGTAATCTGTTGGTTATGTTCCTTTGGTACTTGGGTCAGCAATTTGGACAGTTTGGATTGCCATACAACTATGCCATGCATGCAGTTGAAGAAGAGCCACTCCCATTTTTAAATCGTACAAAAACTAACTTCGGGGTGTAGCCCATGTTTCTAAGTACTTATATTTGTATTCCATATTATCTTTTCTTCATTAAAATACATCTTTGCTGGTGGTTTCACTTTTCAAGGAGAGGCCCTTAGATATAAATGATTGACAATACATGATTTGTAAAGGTGACTCCAAATAGTTGGGACAAGGACATGATGATGATTGGAGTAACAATGTAGGGCATCTAATTGTAGGTTATTTTAGCTAATTTAAATTTCTTTAAACATCTAGAGGTCTAAGGGTTTTGGAGTTTAACCCCATAGGATGGTATTGATGGGTCTCCTCATCCCTAGGGACAAATCAATGCATTTCTTGAATGGCCTTGAGAGCAAAAATGGATCTTCAACCTTGTTGAGAGTCATGAGACAACTAGCTTGCCAACAGGAGTAGCATTTTATTTATTTATTTATTTTATTGTTTCCTTTAATGAACAGGAGTGGCATATCATGATAAAACTAAACCATTAGTGTTGTGTGTTCTATTTTATACTGTTCTCACCTTACATAGGGAACTGTAAGAAAGGTCCCATGACTTTGTATCATCATTTCTAGAAAATGAGTCATGTAATATGGTTGAATGGTTAGTTTTTCTAGGAATGATTGCTTTATCATGTTTCAGTTTAGGACTGGTTGCTGGTCAAATGGTTAATTTTTTTAGGGATGTTTTTTGTATCATGTTTTATTTTAGGACTGGTTCCTTATTTTATTTATTTATTTTTAGAGTCACTAAAATTTAATGTTTTGTCTAGATTAGTGGTCTGTTTTATCCACTTTCTTGGATGCTAACATTATGAACTTGGGAAGAATGTGTTCATAGGATGAGTGTAGCTGGAACGAGGATATTGATATGAATGAGTGGGAAGACAAGGAAGGATAGAAATAGAAATGAATGCATTCAAGGGAATTTGGGAGTAGTACCAATAGGTAATAAAATGAGGGAAAGTAGACAGATTGTTTGGTCACATGCAATGGAGAGACCAAGAACTGCAATGGTTAGATGGAGTGAGTTGGTATAAGTTGAAGTTTAAGAAACACAGAGAAACAAATATGGTGATATGTACATGAGGCTATTGAAGTTTAAGAAACAAAAGTCTTATAATTTTTTTGAATGACTATAAAGGTATTTAAATTCAGTTTGTCATATAAATACCTTGAATCATAATCATAATCGTAATCATAAAATTTTTTTTAATTTTAGTTGGTTGTCCAAATGATTCTTGAACTTTTATTGAAAATGATACTCTTGTCATTTAATATTCAACACCTTTGCCCATACTCCAGATTTTTTTATTCAGTAGCTCAGTCGGGTCAATGGTAAACACACAAACTTCATCAAAGAATCACAGATTGGAAGGGAGTCAATCAGATAGTTTCTTTAATTTTCTTTTTTATCATAAATTGATACTGAGTTTAAACCAGCCATTACATTCTCTGGCACATATATTTTTAACTGTGGAAAACAGTCTTAGAATCTCTATCATGTTGTATATATGTAGTTTCTCTTTCACCTGTGAATTCATTTTTCTACCTAGTTTTAAAACTAATGAGTTCTTCGTACTAATTTCATGTAGCATCTCTTGGTATCATCAGATTTTGCCTCCATGCAGTAACATATACTGCATCAAGGTTTCTACTAAAATGGTTGTTTCAGTATGAACATAAGCACAGACAATGGTCGACCACTATCTCTTTCGGACTGATATCAAGTAGTTTACATGCAATGGATTCAAGACAAATTCCAAATCATCATCGGACTTCTTGAGATACATACTGGTTCATGCATACATATAAATGCCTACCCAGACCCGGATGTGCATCGGAGCTATCCGGATGAGCGGGGATCCCTGGGAGTTGGGAACCGCTGTTATGACCATGATGAAGCTATCCATTTTCTATGGATAGCATTGGAGGGGCTTGACCATTTGGACAAGCCGTGTTTATATATTTGCTCGAAATTAATAGAGCAAACCCGGATGTGTGTCAGAGCTATCCGGATGAGCGGGTTCCCTGGAAAGTGGGAACTGCTGTTATGACCAAGATGAAGCTGTCCATTTCCTATGGACAACATTGGAGGGGCCTGGCCATTTGGACAGGTTGTATTTATGTATTTACTTAAAATTAATAGAGCAGACCTGAATGTTCGTGGGAGCTATCTGGATGAGCGGGTTCCCTGAAAGGTGGGAACCGTTATTATGACCATAATGAAGTTGTCCATTTCCTATGAACAGCATTGGAAGGGCTTGGCCATTTGGACAGGCTGTGTTTATATCTTGTTTATATCTGTATTTGTAGGGACCACACCCTCAACCTAAACTACACCCTAAACCTATAACCTATAACTTAAACCTAAACCTTAATCTATAACATAAACTTAAACTTATAACCTTAACCTAAACCTATTCTCAAATCCCAAAACCTATACTTATAGCTGAAACCTAAACCTAAACCTTAACCTATAACCTATACTTACAACCTTAACCTAAGCCTAAGCATTAAATTATAACCTAAACATATACCTATAACCTTAACCTATAACCTAAACCTATTCTCAAATCCCAAAACCTATACCTATAACCTAAACTCAAACCTTAACCTATAACCTAAACCTATACCTAAACCTAAACCTTAACCTATAACTTAAACCTAGACTTATTACCTTAACCTAAACCTATTCTCAAATCTAAAACCTATACTTATAGCCTAAACCTAAACCGTAACCTATAACCTATAAGCTAAAACCTAAACCCGATCTCGAACCTAAACCCGATTTTCTAAACCTAAACCTTAACCTATAACCTAAAGCTAAACCTATAGCCCAAACCTAAACCTAGACTTATAACCTTAACCTAAAACTATTTTTAAATCTCAAAACCTATACTTATAGCTAAAACCTAAACCTTAACCTTAACCTATAACCTATACTTACAACCTTAACCAAAACCTAAGCCTTAACCTAAACTCAAATCCCTAAACCTTAACCTTAACTTATAACCTATAACCAAAACCTATACCTATACCTATACTTAAACATTAACCTATAACTTAAACCTAGACTTATAACCTTAACCTAAACCTATTCTCAAATTTCAAAACCTATACTTATAACCTAAACCTAAACCGTAACCCATAACCTATAAGGTAAAACCTAAACCCAAACCTAAACCCGATCCCGAATCCGAACCCGAACCTGATTTCCTAAACCTAGACCTTAACCTATAACCTAAACCTAAACCTATAGCCTAAACCTAAACCTAGACTTATAACCATAACTTAAAACTATTCTTAAATCCCAAAACCTATACTTATAGCTGAAACTTAAACCTTAACCTTAACCTATAACCTATACTTACAACCTTAACCTAAACCTAAGCCTTAACCTAAACTCAAATCCCTAAACCTTAACCTTAACCTATAACCTATAACCTAAACCTACACCTATTCTTATACTTAAACATTATCCTATAACTTAAACCTACACTTATAACCTTAACCTAAACCTATTCTCAAATTCCAAAACTTATACTTATAACCTAAACCTAAACCGTAACCTATAACCTATAAGGTAAAACTTAAACCCAAACCTAAACCCGATCCCGAACCCGAACCCGAACCTGATTTTCTAAACCTAGACCTTAACCTATAACCTAAACCTAAACCTATACTTATAACCATAACCTAAAACCATTCTCAAATCCTAAAACCTATACTTATAGCTGAAACTTAAACCTTAACCTTAACCTAAAACCTATACTTACAACCTTAATCGAAACCTAAGCCTTAACCTAAACTCAAATCTCTAAACCTTAACCTTAACCTATAACCTATACTGATACCTAAACATTAACCTATACCTTAACCTAAACCTATACCTATACCTATACCTAAACATTAACCTATAACTATAACCTATACCTTAACCTAAACCTATACCTATACCTATACCTAAACATTAACCTATAACTTAAACCTAGACTTATAACCTTAACCTAAACCAATTCTCAAATTCCAAAACCTATACTTATAGCCTAAACCTAAACCGTAACCTATATCCTATAAGCTAAAACTTAAACCCAAACCTAAACCCAATCCTGAACCCGAACCCGATTTCCTAAACCTAGACCTTAACCTATAACCTAAACCTAAACTTAAAGCCTAAACCTAAACTTAAACTTATAACCTTAACTTAAACCTATTCTCAAATCTCAAAACCTATACTTATAGCCGAAACCTAAACCTTAACCCTAACCTATAACCTATACTTACAACCTTAACCTAAACCTAAGCCTTAACCTAAACTCAAATCCCTAAACCTTAACCTTAACCTATAATCAATACTTATAACCTATAACCTAAACCTATACCTAAACGTATATCTAAACCTTAACCAATAACTTAAACCTAGACTTAGAACCTTAACCTAAACCTATTCTCAAATCACAAAACCTATACTTATAGCCTAAACCTAAACCGTAACCTATAATCTATAAGCTAAAACCTAAACCCAAACCTAAACCCGATCCCGAACTCGAACCCGATTTCTTAAATCTAGACCTTAACCTATAACCTAAACCTAAACCTATAGCCTAAACCTAAAGCTAGACTTATAACCTTAACCTAAACCTATTCTCAAATCCCAAAACTCATACTAATAGGCGAAACCTAAACCTTAACCTATAGCCTATAACCTATACTTAAGACCTCAACCTAAACCTAAGCCTTAACCTATAACCTAAATAAATACCTATAACCTAAACCTAAACTTATAACCTTAACCTAAACCTATTCTCAAATCCAAAAACTAATACCTCTAACCTAAACCTTAACCTATAACCTATAACCTAAACCTAGACTTATAACCTTAACCTAAACCTATTCTTAAATCCCAAAACCTTAACCTATAACCTAATCTAAACCTATACTTATAACTTAAACCTATTCACAAATCCCAAAACCTATACTTATAACCTAAACCTAAACTGTAACCTACAACCTATGACCTAAAACCTAAACGTAAACCTAATTAAACTCGATCCCGAACCCGAACCCAATTTCTAAAACCTAAACCTTAACCTATAACCTAAACCTAGACCTATAACTTTAACCTAGACCTATTCTCAAATCCCAAAACCTATACTTATAGCCGAAACCTAAACCTTAACCTTAACTTATAACCTATTCTTACAACCTTAACCTAAACCAAAGCCTTAATCTATAACCTAAACATATACCTATAACCTTAACCTATAACCTAAACCTATACTTTTAACCTTAACGAAAACCTATACTTATAACCTTAACCTAAACCTATTCTCAAATCCCAAAACCTATACCTATAATTCAAACCTAAACCCGATCCCGAACCCGAACGCGATTTTCTAAACCTAAACCTTAACCAATAACCTAAACCTATACTTATAGCCTAAACCTAAACCTTAACCTATAACCTAAACTTAACTTATAATCTTAACCTAAACCTATTCGCAAATACCAAAACCTATACCTATAACCCAAACCTAAACAAGAACCCGAACCCAAACCCGATTTCCTAAACCTAAACCTTAACCTATAACTTAAACCTATACCTATAGCCTAAACCTAAACCTTAACCTATAACCTAAACCTATACTTATAACCTTAACCTAAACCTCTTCTCAAATCCCAAAACCTATACCTATAACTCAAACCTAAACCTGATCCTAAACCCGATTTTCTAAATGTAAACCTTAACCCATAACCTAAAACTATTCTCAATTCCCAAAACCTATACATATAAGCTTAACCTAAACCTATTCTCAAATCTCAAAACCTATACGTATAACCCAAACCTAAATCTGAACCCGATTTCCTAAACCTAAACCTTAATGTATAACCTAAACCTATACCTATAGCCTAAACCTAAACCTATACTTATAACCTTAACCTAAACCTATCCTCAAATACCAAAACCTATACCTATAACCCAAACCTAAACCCGATCCCAAATTCGAACTTGATTTCCTAAACCTTAACCTTAACCTATAACCTAAACCTATACCTATAACCTTAACATAAACCTATTCTCAAATCTCAAAACCTATACCTATAACCCAAACCAAAAACCGATACCGAACCTAAACCTGATGTCCTAAACCTAAACCATAACCTACAACCTAAACATATTCTCAAATCGTAAAACCTATACCTATAACCCAAACCTAAACCCGATCCCAAACCCGAACTCGATTTCCTAAACCTAAACCTTAACCTATACCTATAGCCTAAACCTAAACCTTAACCTATAACCTAAACCTAGAGTAATAACCTTAGCCTAAACCTATTCGTAAATCCCAAAACCTATACATATAACCCAAACCTAAACCAGATCTCGAACTTGAACCCAATTTCTAAAACCTAAACCTTAACTTATAACCTAAACCTATACCTATATACTAAACCTAAATTTTAACCTATAACCTAAACCTATTCTCAAATCCCAAAACCGATACCTATAACCAAAATCTAAACCTGATCCCGAACCTGATTTCTTAAACTTAAACCTTAACCTATAACCTAAACCTATTCT
Source organism: Magnolia kwangsiensis (assembly GCA_037074715.1). NCBI lineage: Eukaryota > Viridiplantae > Streptophyta > Magnoliopsida > Magnoliales > Magnoliaceae > Magnolia > Magnolia kwangsiensis. The sequence goes on from CM073573.1 coordinate 35,980,298, forward strand.
CAAATTTTAAAACCTATACCTATAACCTTAACCTAAACCTATTCTCAAATCCCAAAACCTATACGTATAATCCAAACCTAAACCCGAACCCAATTTCCTAAACCTAAACCTTAACCTATAACCTAAACCTTTACCTATAGCCTAAACCTAAACCTTAAGCAATAACCTAAACCTATACTTATAACCTTACGCTAAACCTATTCTCAAATCCCAAAACCTATACCTATAACCCAAACCTAAATCCAATCTCGAACCCGAACCCAATTTTCTAAACCTAAACCTTAACCTATAACCTAAACCTATTCTCAAATCCCCAAACCTAAACCCGATCACAAACCCGAACCCAATTTTCTAAACCTAAACCTTAACCTATAACTTAAACCTATACCTATAGCATAAACCTAAACCTTAACTTCTAACCTAAACCAAGACTTACAACCTTAACCTAAACCAATTCAAAATTCCCAAAACCTATACCTATAACCCAAACTTAATCCCGATCCCGAACCTGAACCCGATTTCCTAAACCTTAACCAATATGTATAGCCTAATCCTAAACCTTGACCTCTAACCTAAACCTATTCTTAAATCCCTAAACCTATACCTATAACTTTAACCTAAACCTATTCTCAAATCTCAAAACCTATACTTATAGCGGAAACCATAACCTTAACCTTAACCTATAACCAATACTTACAACCTTGACCTAAACCTAAACATATACCTATAACCTTAACCTATACTTATAACCTTAACCTAAACCTATTCTCAAATCCCAAAACCAATACCTATAACTCAAACTAAAAACTGAGACCGAACCTGAACCCGATTTCCTAAACCTAAACCATAACCTACAACCTAAACATATTCTCAAATCGTAAAACCTATACCTATAACCCAATCCTAAACCCGATCCTGAACCCAAACTCATTTTCCTAAACCTAAACCTTAACCTATAACCTAAACCTAGACTTATAACCTTAGCCTAAACCTATTCGTAAATCCCAAAACCTATACATATAACCCAAACATAAACCAGATCCCGAACCCGAACCCAATTTCTAAAACCTAAACCTTAACCTATAACCTAAACCTATACCTATAGCCTAAACCTAAATCTTAACCTATAACCTAAACTTATTCTCAAATCCCAAAACCTATACCTATAACCAAAACCTAAACCTGATCCCGAACCCGATTTTTTAAACTTAAACCTTAACCTATAACTCAAAACCTATTCTCAAATTCTAAAACCTATGCCTATAACCTTAACCTAAACCTATTCTCAAATCCCAAAACCTATACGTATAACCCAAACCTAAACCCGAACCCGATTTCCTAAACCTAAACCTTAACCTATAACCTAAACCTATTCTCAAATCCCCAAACCTAAACCCGATCACGAACCTGAACCCGATTTTCTAAACCTAAGCCTTAACCTATAACTTAAACTTATACCTATAGCGTAAACCTAAACCTTAACCTCTAACCTAAACCAAGACTTACAACCTTAACCTAAACCAATTCAAAATTCCCAAAACCTATACCTATAACCCAAACTTAATCCCGATCCCGAACCCGAACCCGATTTCCTAAACCTTAACCTATAACCTAAACCAATACCTATAGCCTAATCCTAAACCTTGACCTCTAACCTAAACCTATTCTTAAATCCTTAAACCTATACCTATAACTTTAACCTAAACCTATTCTCAAATCCCAAAACATATACTTATAGTAGAAACCGTAACCTTAACCTTAACCTATAACCAATACTTACAACCTTGACATAAACCTAAACATATACCTATAACCTTAACCTATAACCTAAACCTATACTTATAACCTTAACCTAAACCTATTCTCAAATCCCAAAACCTATACCAATAACCCAAACCTAAACTCGATCCCAAACCCGAACCAAATTTTCTAAACTTAAACCTTAACCTATAACCTAAACTTATACCTATAGTCTAAACATAAACCTTAACCTATAACCTAAACCTAGACTTATAACCTTAACATAAACCTATTCACAAATTCCAAAACCTATACCTTTAACCCAAACCTAAACCCGATCCCAAACCTAAACTCAATTTCCTAAACCTAAACCTTAACCTATGACCTAAATCTAGACTTATAACCTTAACCTAAACCTATTCGTAAATCCCAAAACCTATACCCATAACCCAAACCTAAACCTAAACCCGAACCCGAACCCGATATCCTAAACCAAAACCTTAGCCTATAACTTAAACCTATACCTATAGCCTAAACCTAAACCTTAACCTATAATCTAAACCTATACTTATAACCTTAACCTAAACCTATTCTTAAATCCTAAAACCTATACCTATAACCCAAACCTAAACTTGATCCCAAACACGATTTTCTAAACCTAAACCTTAACTTATAACCTAAAACTATTCTCAAATCCTAAAACCTATACTTATAACCTTAACCTAAACCTATTCTCAAATCCCAAAACCTATATGTATAACCCAAACCTAAACCCGAACCCGATTTACTAAACCTAAACCTTAACCTATAACCTAAACCTATACCTATAGCCTAACCCAAACCTTAACCTATAACCTAAACCTATACTTATAACATTAATCTAAACCTACTCTCAAATGCCAAAACCTATACCTATAACCCAAACCTAAAACCAATCCTGAACCCGAACTCGATTTCCCAAACCATAACCTTAACCTATAACCTAAACATATACCTATAACCGTAACCTAAACCTATTCTCAAATCCCAAAACCTATACCTATAACCGTAACCTAAACCTATTCTCAAATCCCAAAACCTATACCTATATCCCAAACATAAATCTGATACCGAACCCGAACCCGATTTCCTAAACCTAAACCTTAACCGAATACCTAAACCTATTCTCAAATCCCAAAACCTATACCTATAACCCAAACCTAAACCCGATCCCGAATCCGAACCCGATTTTCTTAACCTATAACCTAAACCCATACCTATGGCCTAAACCTAAACCTTAACCTATAACCTAAACCTATACTTATAACCTTAACCTAAACCTATTCACAAATTAAAAAACCTATACCTATAACCCAAATTTAAACCCGATCCCGAATCCGAACCCAATTCCAAACCTTAACTTATAACCTATACCAATACCTATAGCCTAATCCTAAACCTTAACTTATAACCTAAACTTATTCTTAAATCCTAAAACATATACCTATAACTTTAACCTAAACCTATTCTCAAATCGCAAAGCCTATACTTATGGCTGAAACTAAAACTTTAACTTTAACCTTAACCTATAACCTATACTTACAACCTTGACCTAAACCTAAACATATACCTATAACCTTAACCTATAACCTAAACCTATACTGATAACCTCAACCTAAACATATACATATAACCTTAACCTAAACCTATTCTCAAATCCCAAAACCTGTACCTATGACCCAAAACTAAACTTGATCCCAAACCTGAACGTGATTTCCAAAACTTAAACCTTAACCTATACCTTATGCCAAAACCTAAAACTTAACTTATAACCTAAACCTAGACTTATAACCTTAACCTAAACCTATTCGTAAATCCCAAAACCTATACATATAACCCAAACCCAAACCCGATCCTGAACCTGAATTCGATTTCCTAAACCTAAACCTTAACTTATATCCTAAACTTATACCTATAACCTTAACCTAAACTTATTCTCAAATACCAAAATCTATACATATAATCCAAACCTAAACCCGATACCGAACACGAACCCGATTTCCTAAACCAAAACCTTAACCTATAACCTAAACTTATTCTCAAATCCCAAAACCTATACCTATAACCCAAACCTAAACCCGATCCCAAACCCGAACCCGATTTCCTAAACCTAAACCATAACCTATAACCTAAACCTATACCTATAGCCTAAACCTAAACCTTAACCTATAACCTATAACCTATACTTAAAACCTTAACCTAAACTGAAGCCTTAACCTATAACCTAAACATATACCTATAACCTAAACCTAGACTTATAACCTTAACCTAAACTTATTCTCAAATACCAAAACCTATATCTATAACCTAAACCTTAACCTTAACCTATAACCTATAACCTAAACCTAGACTTATAAACTTAACATAAATCTATTCTCAAATCTCAAAACCTATACCTATAACCCAAAGCTAAACCAGATCCTGAACCCAATTTTCTTAACCTATAACCTAAACTAATTCTTAAATCCCAAAACCTATGCCTATAACCTTAACCTAAACTTATTATCAAATCCCAAAACCTATACGTATAACCCAAACCTGATTTCCTAAACCTAAAGCTTAACTTGTAACCTAAACCTATACCTATAGCCTAAACCTAAACCTTAACTTATAACATAAACCTAGACTTATAAACTTAATCTAAACTTACTCCCAAATCCCAAAACCAATACCTATAACCCAAACCTAAAACCGATCCCGAACCCGAACTCGATTTCCTAAACTTAAACCTTAACCTATAACATAAACCTATACCTATAACCTTAACTTAAACCTATTCTCAAATTCCAAAACCTATACCTATAACCCAAATTTAAACCCGATCCTGAACCCAAACCCGATTTCCTAAACCTTAACATATAACCAATACCAATACCTATAGCCTAATCCTATACCTTAACCTATAACCTAAATCTATTCTTAAATCCCAAAACATATACCTATAACTTCAACCTAAACCTATTTTCAAATCTCAAATCCTATACTTATGACGGAAACTAAAACCTTAATCTTAACCTATAACCTATACTTACAACCTAAACCTAAACCTAACCATATACCTGTAACCTTAACATATAACCTAAACCTATACTTATGACCTTAACCTAAACCTATTCTCAAATCCCAAAACCTAAACTCGATCCCAAACCTAAACTCGATCCCAAACCAGAACGTGATTTCCTAAACTTAAACCTTCACCTATAACCTAAACCTATACCTATAGCCTAAACCTAAACCTTAACCTATAACCTAAACCTAGACTTATAACCTTAACCTAAACCTATTCGCAAATCCCAAAACCTATACCTATAACCTAAACCTAAACCCGATCCTGAACCTGAACCTGATTTCCTAAACCTAAACCTTAACTTATATCCTAAACCTATAGATATAACTGTTACCTAAACCTATTCTCAAATTTCAAAACCAATACATATAACCCAAACCTAAACCTGATACCGTACCCGAACCCAATTTTCTAAAACTAAACCTTAACTTATAACCTAAACCTATTCTCAAATCCCAAAACCTATACCTATAACCCAAACCTAAACCCGATCCCAAACCCGAACCCGATTTCCTACACCTAAACCATAACCTATAACCTAAACCTATACCTATAGCCTAAACTTAAACCTTAACCTATAACATATAACCTATACTTAAAACATTAACCTAAACTGAAGCCTTAACTTATAACCTAAACATATACCTATAACCTAAACCTAGACTTATAACCTTATCAAAAAACCTATTCTCAAATCCTAAAACCTTTACCTATAACCTAAACCTTAACCTATAACCTATAACCTAAACCTAAACTTATAACCTTAACCTAAATCTATTCCCAAATCCCAAAATCTTAACCTAAAACCTAATCCAAACCTATACTTATAACTTAAACTTATTCTCAAATCCCAAAACCTATACTTATAACCTATATCAAAACTGTAACATATAACCTATGATCTAAAACCGAAATGCAAACCTATTTAAACTCGATCCCGAACCCGAACCCAATTTCCTAAAACAAAACCTTAACCTATAACTTAAACATAGACCTATAACCTTAACCTAGACCTATTCTCAAATCCCAAAACCTATACTTATAGCCAAAACTTAAACCTTAACCTTAACCTATAACCTATACTTACAACCTTAACCTAAACCTAAACTTTAACCTATAACCTAAACATATACTTATAACCGTAACCTATAACCCAAACCTATACTTTTAACCTTAACAAAAACCTATACTGATAACCTTAACCTAAACCTATTTTCAAATCCCAAAACCTATACCTATAATTCAAACCTAAACCTGATCCCGAACCCGAATACGATTTCCTAAACCTAAACCTTAACATATAACCTAAACCTAGACTTATAACCTTAACCTAAACCTATTCACAAATCCCAACACCTATACCTATAACCCAAACCTAAACAAGATCCCGAACCCGAACCCAATTTTCTAAACCTTAACCTTAACCTATAACTTAAACCTATACCTATAGCCTAAACCAAAACCTTAACCTATAACCTAAACCTATACTTATAACCTTAACCTAAACCTATTCACAAATCCCAAAACCTATACCTATAACCCAAACCCAAACCGGATCCCAAACCCGATTTTCTAAACCTAAACCTTTACCTATAACCTAAACCTATTCTCAAATTCCAAAACCTATACCTATAACCTTAACCTAAACCAATTCTTAAATTCCAAAACCTATACGTATAACCCAAACCTAAACCTGAACCCAATTTCCTAAACCTATACCATAACCTATAACCTAAACCTATACCTATAGCCAAAACTTAAATCTTAACTTATAACCTTAACCAAAACCTATTCTCAAATTCTAAAACCTATACCTATAATCCAAACCTAAACTCGGTCCCGAACCCGAACCCGATTTCCTAAACCTAAACCTTAACCTATAACATAAACCTATACCAATAGCCTAAACCTAAACCATAACCTATAACCTAAACCTATACTTATAACCATAACCTAAACTTATTCTCAAATCCCAAAACCTATATTTATAACCCAAACCTAAACCTGATCCCTAACTCAATTTCCTTAACCTATAACCTAAACCAATTCTCAAATCCCAAAACCTACACATATAACCCAAACCTAAACCCAAACTGAATTTCCTAAACCTAAACCTTAACTTATATCCTAAACCTATACATATAGCCTAAACCTAAACCTTAACCTATAACCTAAATCAAGACTTATAACCTTAACCTAAACCTATTAAGAAATCTCAAAACCTATATCTATAACCCAAACTTAAACCCGATCCTGAACCCGAACCCGATTTCCTAAACCTTAACCTATAACCTAAAACAATACCTATAGCCTAATCCTAAACCTAGACCTATAACCTAAACTTATTCTTTAATTTCAAAACCTATACCTTTAACTTTAACTTAAACCTATTCTCAAATCCCAAAACTTATACATATAGTCGAAACCAAAACCTTAACCTTAACCTATAACCAATACTTATAACCTTGACCTAAACCTAAACATATACCTATAACCTTAACCTAAACTTATAACCTCAACCTAAACCTATACTTATAATTTTAACCTAAACCTATTCTCAAATCCCAAAACCTATACCCATAACCCAAACCTAAACTCGATCCCGAACCCAAACCCGATTTCATAAACTTAAACCTTAACCTATAACCTAAACCTATACCTATAGCCTAAACATAAACCTTAACCTATAACCTAAACCTAGACTTATGACCTTAACCTAAACCTATTCGTAAATCCTAAAACCTATACCTATAACCCAAACCTAAACCCGATCCCGAACCCGAACGTGATTTCTAAACCTAAACCTTAAGCTATAACCTAAACCTATACCTATAGTCTAAACCTAAAACTTAACCTATAACCTAAACATAAACTTATAACCTTAACCTAAACCTATTCACAAATTCCAAAACCTATACCTATGACCCAAACCTATAACCTAAACTAATACCTATAGCCTAAACCTAAACCTTAACCTATAACCTAAACCTAGACTTATAACCTTAACCTAAACCTATTTGCAAATTCCAAAAACTATACCTATAACCCAAACCTAACCCCGACCCTGAACCCGAACCCGATTTCCTAAACCTAAACCTTAACTTATATCCTAAACCTATACCTATAGCCTAAACCTAAACCTATTCTCAAATCCTAAAACTTGTACCTATAACCCAAACCTAAACCCGATACCGAACCCATACCCGATTTCCTAAACCTAAACCTTAACCTAAACCTTAACCTATAACCTAAATCAAGACTTATAACCTTAACCTAAACCTATTCAGAAATCTCAAAACATATACCTATAACCCAAACTTAAACTCGATCCTGAACCCGAACCCGATTTCCTAAACCTTAACCTATAACCTAAAACAATACCTATAGCTTAATACTAAACCTAGACCTATAACCTAAACCTCTTCTTAAATTTCAAAACCTATACCTGTAACTTTAACCTAAACCTATTCTCAAATCCCAAAACCTATATTATAGCCGAAACCAAAACCTTAACCTTAACCTATAACCAATGCTTACAACCTTGTCCTAAACCTAAACATATACCTATAACCTTAACTTATAACCTAAACCTATACTTATAACCTCAACCTAAACCTACACTTATAATCTTAACCTAAACCTATTCTCAAACCCCAAAACCTATACCTATAACCCAAACCTAAACTCGATCCCGAACACGAACCCGATTTCCTAAACTTAAATCTTAACCTATAACCTAAACCTATACCTATAGCCTAAACATGAACCTTAACCTAAAACCAAAACCTAGACTTATAACCTTAACTTAAACCTATTTGCAAATGCCAAAACCTTTACCTATAACCCAAACCTAAACCCGATCCCGAACCCGAACTCGATTTTCTAAACCTAAATCTTAAGCTATAACCTAAACCTAGACTTATAACCTTAACCTAAACCTATCGCAAATCGCATAACTTATACCTATAACCCAAACCTAACCCTGATCCCCAACCCGAACCCGATTTTCGAAACCTAAACCTTAACCGATAACTTAAACCTATACCTATAGCCTAAACCTAAACCTTAACCTATAATCTTAACCTAAACTTATAACCTTAAGCTAAGCCTATTCCCAATTTCCAAAACCTATACCTATAACCCAAACCTAAACCTGATCCCGTGAAATTGCGGTGAAGACCGCTTTAGTTGAAGTAGAAATAGGTCAATATATCCTAGAGGGGGGTGAATAGGACTTTTTAAAGATTTATACGTTATTTTTAGTCCTATCCCACTAATCCTATCACAGAGTATAAATTAGGATTACTCAAGAATTAACTCTATTGGCTTCCAAGCCTAATAGAGGATCCAATCACAAACTATTTAAAAGACAAACAATGTAGATGAGATTGTGATGGATATGACTATGTGTGCATAGAATGTGATCATATATAAAGACATGCAAGGCAATCACATAAATGAAAGACAATATCAAACTCAAACACAGTCATTTTATAGTAGTTCGACGACTTGTCTACTCCACTCTCGGCTTCCACACTCAACTCTTGAGTGACCGGATTTCACTAAGGAGGTTTCCCATGATTCACCTCAAACCTAAGGTTTTAAATCAGGTTCACCTTCAACCTTTATAGAGGTTTCTACTCGGTTCACCTCAAACCCTGGATTTTTACTGGCGTACTCCTAACCAGATGTTTATGCCTACACAGGACAAGGTTCTACACAACGCACCATGAGGTTTCTACTCGGTTCACCTCTAACCCTGGAGTTTTACTGGCGTACTCCTAACCAGATGTTTATGCTCTCCACAGAGCAAGGGTCCACACAACGCACCCTGCACGCACACTCCCATTGGAGGCCTCCTTTGAGGACTTCAAATGGTGAGCAACACTTAAAACCCAATCCTAAAAAGGAATGATCGCAAGTGCCCTCTGGACTCTTAGTACTTACAGATAAGTTGATGAGTCCCTTTCAGCACAGTGATGAAGACCTTCTACTAGTTGATGAAGAGTCTTCAGCTCCCTTGAACCGCAACATGAAGATGTATATATGCTAGGCTTAGGTTGGGTCAAGGTTATGATGGACTACCACTCTCTAAAGGTTTTCCTATAAGGAAGATAGAGAGGTTTCCATTATCTATGCATTCAAGGCATCCCAGCTTAATGATATGTCGTTAAAGCAGTAGCTAAAGGATCCTTGAATGCGAAAGTTCATTCCCCAATCCACTCTATGAGATATCAATGATGAGGGTGGATTGAAGGATGAACTTCCTGAGAGAAAGGGCTTAGGTAAATGATAGGAAGGTTAAAACACTCTAAAGCACTCTCTACTTTCTCTGCCAGCAATGAAGACAACTCTCTCTATTAATAGGAAAAAGGTTCCAACGGATATAAACGGTCATATTTATGACAGAGTTCGATATCATCGAGCAGTAGTCGATATGATCGAGCGTATACTCTTCGATTGTATCGGCCGATCTCTCGATGATAAGAACTCAATTGTCATTTCGCTTTTAGAAACCTTCTGCCAACTGGTCGATGGGATCGAGACACACATCGATGATATCGAATTTCGAACTCCGATTCCATCGAGTGATGGTTTGATCTATCGACAGGTGAAAAATAAGAGAGAAGCCTTGAAGAATTTCAGGATCACAGATATGATCGGAGAAACAGTCGATGTCATCGGAATTTGTACATCGATCATATCGGCGACCTTTCGATGGGATCGATAAATCGTATAGATTTTACATGTAAGCTTGCTGGACGAATTATGTCCTGACTCGATCCAATCGACTTGGTCTCGATATGATCGATATATGAATATCGATTTATCGACAAGCACCCTGATCAACATTAAAAGTAACCTGAAATTTATGCTGGAGAGAACATGCGCCCCACAGTCGATATGATCGACTAACTCCCGATATGATCGATATTTAAGTTCAGATTGAATCGGACAGTCATCGATATATCAAAGCATATGTTAGTTTTCTTTAAAAAAATAGGGGCACCGAAAAGCAGTCTGTCGATATGATCGATCCACTTCAGATATGATCGATTTTTGAATATCGATGATATCGACTCGAAGGTTGATATATCGATAAATCGTCCAGAAGATTGTTTTATTGCTAGACGCTTTTTGTCTTCACTCGATTGTATCGATTGATATGCCGAGGACATTAACAGAGCTGGTCGATCATATCAAAAGGGGAATCGATATAATCGACAGTGTAAGAAAAACTTAGAAGATTTTCTTTTTGATGAAAAGTTTTCTTACACATAAACCCTAAGATGTTCTAGTTCTTTTTAAGGGTTTAATCACATGGTGTTTTGGGACATGGGATGTGAGGCTATGATTTACCTTTTGATGAGCTTCCACACATGCAGATGAGGCAGACGCTTGACTTAATCTTCTTGTTAGTTGCTGTCGTCCGACTGACTCAACATACAATGAAATTGACAAATCAGGGCTCGTAATAGGTGCACTTTCATCCCAAACACGATTTTCTAAACCTAAACCTTAACCTATAACATAAAACTATTCTTAAATCTCAAAACCTATACCTATAACATTAACCTAAACCTATTCTCAAATCCCAAAACCTATATGTATAACCCAAACCTAAACCCGAACCTGATTTACTAAACCTAAACCTTAACCTATAACCTAAACTTATAACTATAGCCTAAACCTAAACCTTAACCTATAACCTAAACCTATACTTATAACCTTAATCTAAACCTACTCTCAAATCCCAAAACCTATACCTATAACCCAAACCTAAACCCGATCCTGAACCCGAACTCAATTTTCTAAACCTAAACCATAACATATAACCGAAACCTATACCTATAACCTTAACCTAAACCTATTTTAAAATCCCAAAACCTATACCTATAACCCTAACATAAACCCGATATTGAACCCGAATCCGATTTTCTAAACCTAAACCTTAACATATAACCTAAACCTATTCTCAAATTCCAAAACCTATACCTATAAACCAAACCTAAACCCGATCCCGAACCCGAACCCGATTTCCTTAACCTAAGCCTTAACCTATAACCTAAACCTATACCTGTAGCTTAATCCTAAACCTTAACCTATAACCTAAGCCTAGACTTATAACCTTAACCTAAACCAAGTCACAAATCCTAAAACCTATACCTATAACCCAAACTTAAACCCGATCCCGAACCCGAACCCGATTTCCTAAACCTTAACCTATAACCTAAACCAATACCTATAGCCTAATCCTAAACCTTAACCTATGATCTAAACCTATTCTTAAATCCCAAAACATATACCTATAACTTTAACCTAAACCTATTCTCAAATCCCAAAAACTATACTTATAGCCAAAAATAAAAACTTAACCTTAACCTATGACCTATACTAACAACCTTGACCTATAGTTAAACGTATACCTATAACTTCAACCTATAAACAAAACCTAAACTTATAACCTTAACCTAAACCTATTCTCAAATCCCAAAACCTATACCTATGACCCAAACCAAAACTCGATCCCAAACCCGAACCCGATTTCCTAAACTTAAACCTTAACATATAACCTAAACTAATACCTATAACCTAAACCTAAACCTTAACCTATAACCTAAACCTAGACTTATAACCTTAACCTAAACCTATTCACAAATCCCAAAACCTATACCTATAACCCAAACCTAAACCCGATCCTGAACCTGAACCCGATTTCCTAAACCTAAACCTTAACTTATATCCTAAACCTATACCTATATCCTAAACCTAAACTTATTCTCAAATCCCAAAACCTAGACCTATAACCCAAAGCTAAACCCGATACCGAACCCGTACCTGATTTCCTAAACTTAAACCTAAACCTATTCTCAAATCCCAAAACCTATGCCTATAACCCAAACCTAAACCGGATCACAAACCCGAACCCAATTTCCTAAACCTAAATCGTAACCTATAACCTAAACCTATACTTATAGCTTAAACCTAAACCTAGACTAATAACCTTAACCAAAACCTATTCACAAATTCCAAAACCTATACCTATAACCCAAACCTAAACCCGATCCCGAATCCGAACCGATTTTCAAAACCTAAACCTTAACCTATAACCAAAACCAATACCTATAGCCTAAACCTAAACCTTAACTTATAACCTAAACCTATTCTAAAATCTCAAAACCTACACCTATAACCTTAACCTAAACCTATTCTTAAATCCCAAAACCTATACTTATAGCCGAAATCAAAACCTTAACCTTAACTTATAACCTATACTTAAAACCTTAACCTAAACCTAAGCCTTAACTTATAACTTAAACATATTCCTATAACCTAAACCTATACATATAACCTTAACCTAAACCTATACTTATAACATTAAACTAAACCAATTCTCAAATTCCAAAACCAATACATATAACCCAAAACTAAACCCGATCCCGAACCCGAACCCGATTTCCTAAACTTAAACCTTAACCTACAACCTAAACCTACACCTATAGCCTAAAACTAAATCTTAACCTATAAACTAAACCTAGACTTATAACCTAAACCTAAACCTATTCAAAAATCTCAAAACTTATACTTATAACCCAAACTTAAACCTGATCCCGAACCCGAACCCTATTTCCTAAACCTTAACCTATAACCTAAACCAATACCTATAGCCTAATCCTAAACCAATACCTATAACCTAAACCTATTCTTAAATTCCAAAACCTATACCTATAACTTTAACCCAAACCTATTCTCAAATCATAAAAACTATCCTTATAGCCGAAACCAAAACCTTAACCTTAACCGGTAACCTATACTCACAACCTTGACATAAACCTAAACATATACCTATAACCTAAACCTATAACTTAAACCTATACTTATAACTTCAACCTAAACTTATACTTATAACCTTAACCTAAACCTATTCTCAAATCCCAAAACCTATACCTATGACCCAAACCTAAACTCGATCGCAAACCCGAACCCAATTTCCTAAACTTAAACCTTAACCTATAACCTAAACCTATACCTATAGCGTAAACCTAAACCTTAAAATATAACCTAAACCTATACTTATAACCTTAACCTAAACCTATTCGTAAATCCCAAAACCTATACCTATAATCTAAACCTAAACCCGATCCCGAACCCGAACTCGATTTACTAAACCTAAACCTTAACCTGAACCTATTCTCAAATTCCAAAACCTATACCTATAACCCAAACCTAAACCCGATACCGAACCCAAACTTGATTTTCTAAACCTAAACCTTAACCTATAACCTAAACCTGTTCTCAAATCCTAAAACCTATACCTATAACCCAAACCAAAGCCCGATCCTGAACCCGAACCCGATTTCCTAAACCTAAACATTAACCTATAACCTAAACCTTTACCTATAGCCTAAACCTAAACCTTAACCTATAACCTAAACCTAGACTTATAAACTTAACCAAAATCTATTCACAAATCCCAAAACCTATACCTATAACCCAAACCTAAACCCGATTCCAAATTCGAAACCAATTTTCTAAACTTAAACCTTAGCATATAACCTAAACCAATACCTATAGCCTAAACCTACACCTTAACCTATAACCTAAACCTATTCTCAAATTCCAAAACCTACACCTATAACCTTAACCTAAACCTATTATCAAATCTCAAAACCTATACTTATAGCCGAAATCAAAACCTTAACCTTAACTTATAACCTATACTTACTACCTTAACCTTAACCTAAATATAATCCTTAACTTATAACCTAAACATATACCTATAACCTTAACCTATAACCTAAACCTATACATATAACCTTAACCCAAACCTATTCTCAAATTTTAAAACCTATACCTATAAGCAAAAACTAAACCCGATCCCGAACCCGAACCCGATTTCCTAAACCAAAACCTTAACCTATAACCTAAACCTATACCTATAGCCAAAACCTTAACCTTAACCTATAACCCAAACCTATACATATAACCTTAACCTAAACCTATTCTCAAATTTCAAACCCTATACCTATAACCCAAACCTAAACCCGATCCGGAACCTATACTCGATTTTCTAAACCTAAACCTTAACCTATAACCTAAACGTTAATAGCTTAAACCAAAACCTTAACCTATAACCTAAACCTAAACTTATAACCTTAACCTAACCTTATTCGCAAATCCCAAAACCTATACCTATAACTCAAACCTAAACAAGATCCTGAACCTGAACCTGATTTCCTAAACCTTAACCTTAACCTATAACTTAAACCTATACCTATAGCCTAAACCAAAACCTTAACCTATAACCTAAACCTATACTTATAACCTTAACCTAACCTATTCTCAAATCTCAAAACCTATACCTATAACCCAAACCTAAACTGGATCCCGAACCCGATTTCCTAAACCTAAACCTTAATCTATAACCTAAACCTATTCTCAAATTCCAAAACCTATACCTATAACCTTAACCTATACCAATTCTCAAATCCCAAAACCTATACGTATAACCCAAACCTAAACCTAAACCCGATTTCCTAAACATAAACCTTAACCTATAACCTAAACCTATACCTATAACAAAAACCTAAACCTTAACCTATAACCTAAACCTATACTTATAACCTTAACCCTATTCTCAAATTCCGAAACCTATACCTAGAACCCAAACCTAAACCCGATCCCAAATCCGAACCCGAACCCTATTTCCTAAACCTAAACCTTAACCTATAACCTAAACCAATACCCATAACCTTAACCTAACCCTATTCTCAAATTCCAAAACCTATGCGTATAACCCAAACATAAACTCGAAACTGAACCCGAACCCGATTTTCTAAACTTAAACCTTAACCTATAACCTAAACATATTCTCAAATCCTAAAACCTATACCTATAACCCAAACCTAAACTCGATCCCGAACCTGAATTCGATTTATTAAACCTAAACCTTAACCTATAACCTAAACCTATACCTATAGTCTAAACATAAACTTTAACCTATAACCTAAACCTAGACTTATAACCTTAGCCTAAACCTATTCGCAAATCCCAAAACCTATACCTATCACCCAAACCTAAACCCAATCCCGGACCCGAACCTAATTTCCTAAACCTAAACTTTAACCTATAACATAAACCTATACTTATAGCCTAAACCTAAACCATAACCTATAACCTGAACCTATACTTATAACCATAACCTAAACCTATTCTCAAATCCCAAAACGTATATTAATAACCCAAACCTAAATTCGATCCCGAACTCGATTTCCTTAACCTATAACCTAAACCAATTCTCATATCCCAAAACCTATACGTATAATCCAAACCTAAATCCAAACCCGATTTTCTAAACTTAAACCTTAACCTATAACCAAAACCTATACATATAGCCTAAACCTATACCTTAACCTATAACCTAAACCAAGACTTATAACCTTAACCTAAACCTATTCAGAAATCTCAAAACCTATACCTATAACCCAAACTTAAACCCGATCCTGATCCCGAACCTGATTTCCTAAACCTTAACTTATAACCTAAAACAATACCAATAGCCTAATCCTAAACCTAGACCTATACCCAAAACCTATTCTTAAATCTCAAAACCTATACCAGTAACTTTAACCTAAACCTATTCTCAAATCTCAAAACCTATACTTATAGCCGAAACCAAAACCTTAACCTTAACCTATAACCAATACTTACAACCTTGACCTAAACCTAAACATAAACCTATAACCTAAACCTATACTTATAACCTCAACCTAAACCTATACTTATAATCTTAACCTAAACCTATTCTCAAATCCCAAAACCTATACCCATAACCCATACCTAAACTCGATACCGAACTCGAACCCGATTTCCTAAACTTAAACCTTAATGTATAACCTAAACCTATACCTATAGCCTAAACATAAATCTTAACATATAACCTAAACTTAGACTTATAACCTTAACCTAAACCTATTCGCAAATCCCAAAACATATACCTATAACCCAAACCTAAACCCGAACCTGATTTTCTAAACCTAAACCTTAAGCTATAACCTAAACCAAGACTTATAACCTTAACCTAAACCTATCGCAAATCCCATAACTTACACCTATAACCCAAACCTAACCCTGATCCCGAATCCGAACCTGATTTTCTAAACCTAAACCTTAACCTATAACTTAAACCTAGACCTATAGCCTAAACCTAAACCTTAACCTATAATCTCAACTTAAACTTATATCCTTAAGCTAAACCTATTCTCAATTCTCAAAACCTATACCTATAACCCAAACCTGAACCTGATCCCGAACATGATTTCCTAAACCTAAACCTTAACCTATAACCTATAACCATTCTTAAATCCCAAAACCTATACCTATAACCTTAACCTAAACCTATTCTCAAATCTCAAAACCTATATGTATAACCCAAACCTAAACCCGAACCCGACTTACTAAACCTAAACCTTAACCTATAACATAAACCTATACCTATAGTCTAAACCTAAACATTAACCTATAACCTAAACCTATACTTATAACCTTAATCTAAACCTACTCTTAAATCCCAAAACCTATACCTATAACCCAAACCTAAACCCGATCCCGAACCCAAACTCAATTTCCTAAACCTAAACCTTAACCTATAACCTAAACTTATACATATAACCTTAACCTAAACCTATTCTAAAATCCCAAAACCTATACCTATAACCCTAACATAAACCCGATACCGAAACCGAACTCGATTTCTTAAACCTAAACCTTAACATACAACCTAAACCTATTCTCAAATCCCAAAACCTATACCTATAAACCAAATCTAAACCCGATCCCAAACCCGAACCCAATTTTCTTAACCTAAACCTTAACCTATAACCTAAACCTAAACCTATAGCCTAATCCTAAACCTTAACATATAACCTAAACCTAGACTTATAACCTTAACCCAAACTAAGTCACAAATCCTAAAACTTATACCTATAACCCAAACTTAAACCTGATCCCGAACCCCAACCCGATTTCTTAAACCTTAACCTATAACCTAAGCCAATACCCATAGCCCAATCCTAAACCTTAACCTATAACCTAAACCTATTCTTAAATCCCAAAACATATACCTATAACTTTAACCTAAACCTATTCTCAAATTCCAAAACCTATACTTATAGCCGAAAATAAAACCTTAACCTTAACCTA
Source organism: Magnolia kwangsiensis (assembly GCA_037074715.1). NCBI lineage: Eukaryota > Viridiplantae > Streptophyta > Magnoliopsida > Magnoliales > Magnoliaceae > Magnolia > Magnolia kwangsiensis. The sequence goes on from CM073573.1 coordinate 35,998,347, forward strand.
TGACTTATACTTACAACCTTGACCTATACCTAAACATATACCTATAACCTTAACCTATAAACTAAACCTATACTTATAACCTTAACCTAAATCTATTCTCAAATTCCAAAACCTAAACCTATAACCAAACCAAAACACAATCCTGAACCCAAACCCAATTTCCTAAACCTAAACCTTAACTTATATCCTAAAACTATACCTATAGCATAAACCTAAACCTATTCCCAAATCCTAAAACCTATACCTATAACCCAAACCTAAACCCGATACCGAACCCGAACCCGATTTCCTAGACCTAAACCTTAACCTATAACCTAAACCTATTCACAAATCCCAAAACCTATACTATAACCCAAACCTAAACCAGATCCTAAACCCGAACCCAATTTTCTAAACCTAAACCTAAACCTATAACCTAAACCTATACCTATAGCCTAAACCTAAAACTAGACTAATAACCTTAACCAAAACCTATTCAAAAATCCTAAAACCTATGCCTATAACCCAAACATAAACCCGATCCCGAATCTGAACTCGATTTCCTAAACCTAAACCTTAACCTATAACCTAAACCAATACCTATAGCCTAAACCTAAACCTTAACCTATAACCTAAACCTATTCTTAAATCCTAAAACCTACACCCATAACCTTAACATAAACCTATTATTAAATCCCAAAACCTATACTTATAGCCGAAATCAAAACCTTAACCTTAACCTATAACCTATACTTACAACCTTAAACTCAACCTAAGCCTTAACTTATAACTTAAACATATTCCTATAACCTTAACTTATAACCTAAACCTATACATATAACCTTAACCTAAACTTATACTTATAACATTAACCTAAACCTATTCTCAAATTCCAAAACCAATACATATAACCCAAACCTAAACCCAATCCCGAACCTGAACCCGATTTTCTAAACCTAAACCTTAATCTATAACCTAAACCTATACCTATAGCCTAAAACTAAACCTTAACCTATAACCTAAACCTAGACTTATAACCTTAACCTAAACCTATTCACAAATCCCAAAACCTATACATATAATCCAAACTTAAACCCGATCCCGAACCCGAACCCGATTTCCCAAACCTTAACCTATAACCTAAACCAATACCTATAGCCTAATCCTAAACCCTAACCTATAACCTAAACCAATACCTATAGCCTAATCCTAAACCTTAACCTATAACCTAAACCAATTCTTAAATCCCAAAACCTATACCTATAACTTTAACCCAAACCTATTCTCAAATTACAAAAACTATACTTATAGTCGAAACCAAAACCTTAACCTTAACCGATAACCTATACTTACAACCTTGACATAAACCTAAACATATACCTATAACCTAAACCTATACATATAACCTCAACCTAAACCTATACTTATAACCTTAACCTAAACCTATTCTCAAATCTCAAAACCTATACCTATGACCCAGACCAAAACTCGATCCCACACCCGAATCCGATTTCCTAAACTTAAACCTTAACCTATACCTATAGCCTAAACCTAAACCTAGACTTATAACCTTAATTTAAATATATTCGTAAATTTCAAAACCTATACCTATAACCCAAACTTAAACCCGATCCTGAACTCAAACTCGATTTTCTAAACCTAAACCTTAACCAAAACATATTCTCAAATTCAAAAACCTATACCTATAACCCAAACCTAAACCCGATACCGAACCCGAACCGAATTTTTGAAACCTAAACCTTAACCTATAACCTAAACCTATTCTCAAATCCCAAAACCTATACCTATAACCCAAACCAAAGCCCGATCCCGAACCCAAACCCGATTTCCTAAACCTAAACATTAACCTATAACCTAAACCTATACATATAGCCTATACCTAAACCTTAACCTATAACCTAAACCTAGACTTATAAACTTAACCAAAACCTATTCACAAATCCCAAAACCTATACCTATAACCCAAACCTAAACCCGATTCCGAATCCGAAACCAATTTTCTAAACTTAAACCTTGGCCTATAACCTAAACCAATAATTATATCATAAACCTACACCTTAACCTATAACATAAACCTATTTTCAAATCCCAAAACCTACACCTATAACCTTAACCTAAACCTATTCTCAAATCCCAAAACCTATACTTATAGCCGAAATCAAAACCTTAACCTTAACTTATAACCTATACTTACTACCTTAACCTTAACCTAAACCTAAGCCTTAACTTAAAACCTAAACATATAATTATAACCTTAACCTATAACCTAAACCTATACATATAACCTTAACCTAAACCTATTCTCAAATCTCAAAACCTATACCTATGAGCTAAAACTAAACCCGATCTCGAACCCGAACCAGATTTTCTAAACCTAAAACTTAACCTAACACCTAAACTTATACCTATAGCCTAAACCTAAACCTTAACCAATAAACTAAACCTAGACTTATAACCTTAATCTAAACCAATTCACAAATCCCAAAACCTATACCTATATCCCAAACTTAAACCCAATCTCGAACCCAAACTCGATTTTCTAAACCTTAACCTATAACCTAAACCAATACCTATAGCCTAATCCTAAACCTTAACCTATAACCTAAACCTATTCTTAAATCCCAAAACTTATACCAATAACTTTAACATATATCTATTCTCAAATCTCTAAACCTATACTTATATCCGAAACCAAAAGCTTAACCTTAACCTATAACCTATACTTGCAACCTTGACCTAAACCTAAACATATACCTATAACCTTAACCAATAACATAAACCTATACTTATAACCTCAACCTAAACATATACTTATAACCTTAACTTAAACCTATTCTCAAATATCAAAACCTATACCAATGACCCAAACCTAAACTTGATCCCAAACCCGAACCCGGTTTCATAAACTTAAACCGTAACCTATAACCTATACTTACACCTATAGTCTAAACCTAAACCTTAACTTATAACCTAAACCTAGACTTATAACCTTAACCAAAATCTATTCACAAATCTCAAAACCTATACCTATAACCCAAACTTAAATTCGATCCCGAACCCGACCCCAATTTCCTAAACCTAAACCTTAATATATATCCTAAACCTATACCTATAACCTTAACTTAAACCTATTCTCAAATCCCAAAACCTATACCTATAACCCAAACCTAAACCCGATTCTGAACCCGAACTCGATTTCCTAAACTCAAACCTTAACCTATAGCATAAACCTATTCTCAAATCCCAAAACCTATACTTATAACTCAAACCTAAACAGGATCCTGAACCCGAACATGATTTCCTAAACCTAAACCTTAACCTATAACCTAAACCTTTAACTATAGAACTAAACCTAAACAATAACTTATAACCTAAACCTAGACTTCTAACCTTAAGCAAAACCTATCCACAAATCTTAAAACCTATAAATATAACCCAACCCTAAACTCGATCCCGAATCCGAACCCCATTTTCTAAACCTAAACCTTAACCTATAACCTAAACCAATACCTATAGCCTAAACCTAAACCTTAACCTATAACCTAAACCTATTTCTAAATCCTAAAACCAATACCTATAACCTTAACCTAAACCTATTCTCAAATCCCAAAACCTATACTTATAGCCAAAATCAAAACCTTAACCTTAACCTTTAACCTATACTTACAACCTTAACCTAAACCTAAGCCTTAACTTATAACCTTAACCTTAAACCTTAACATATAACCTAAACTTATACATATAACCTTAACCTAAACCTATACTTATAACCTTAACCTAAACCTATTCTCAAATCTCAAAACCAATACCTATAATTCAAACCTAAACCCGATCCCAAACCCGAACCGGATTTCCTAAACCTAAACCTTAACCTATAACCTAAACCTATACCTATAGTTTAAACCTATACCTATACCAATAGTCTAAACCTAAAATTATAACCATAACCTAAACCTATTCACAAATCCCAAAACCTATACCTATAACCCAAACTTAAACTCGATCCCGAACCCGAACCCGATTTCCAAAACCTTAACCTATAACCTAAACCAATACCTATAGCCTAATCCTAAACCTTAACTAACAACCTAAACCTATTCTTAAATCCAAAAACAAATACCTATAACTTTAACCTAAACCAATTCTTAAATTCCAAAACCTATACATATAGCCGAAACTAAAACCTTAACCTTAACCTATAACCTATACTTACAACCTTGAACTAAACCTAAACATATACCTATAATCTTAACCTATAACCTAAACTTATACTTATAACCTCAACCTAAACCTATACTTATAACCTTAACCTAAACCTATTCTCAAATCTCAAAACCTATGCCTATGTCCCAAACTTAAACTCGATCCCAAACCCGAACGTGATTCCTTAAACTAAAACCCTAACCTATAACCTAAACCTATACCTATGACCTAAACCTAAACCTTAACCTATAACCAAAACCTAGACTTATAACCTTAACCTAAACCTATTCGCAAATCCGAAAACCTATACATATAACCCAAACCTAAAACCGATCCCGAACCCGATTTCCTAAACCTAAACCTTAACTTATATCCTAAACTTATACCTATAACCTTAACCTAAACCTTTTATCAAATCCCAAACCCTATACATAGAACCCAAACATAAACCCGATATCGAACCTGAACCTGATTTCATAAACCTAAACCTTAACCTATAACCTAAACCTATTCTCAAATCCCAAAACCTATACCTATAACCCAAACTTAAACCCGATCCCAAACCCGAACCTAATTTCATAAACCTAAACCATAACCTATAACCTAAACGTATACCTATAGCCTAAAGCAAAACCTTAACCTATAACCTATAACCTATACTTAAAACCTTAACCTAAACCTAAGCCTTAACCTATAACCTAAACATATACCTATAACCTAAACCTAGACTTATAACCTTAACCTAAACCTATTCTCAAATCCCAAAACCTATACCTATAACCTAAACCTTAACCTATAACCTATAACCTAAACCTAAACTTATAACCTTAACCTAAATATATTCTCAAATCCCAAAACCTTAACCTATAACCTAATCTAAACCTAAACTTATAACTTAAACGTATTCTCAAATCCCAAAACCTATACTTATTACCTAAACCAAAACAGTAACCTATAACTTATGACCTAAAACCTAAAAGTAAACCTAAATAAACTCGATCTTGAACCCGAACCCAATTTCCTAAACCAAAACCTTAACCTATAACCAAAACCTAGACCTATAACCTTAACCTCGACCTATTCTCAAATCCCAAAACCTATACTTATAGCTAAAATCTAAACCTTAACCTTAACCTATAACCTATACTTACAACCTTAACCTAAACCTAACCCTTAACCTATAACCTAAACATACACCTATAACCTTAACCTATAATCTAAACCTATACTTTTAACCATAATAAAAACCTATACTAATAACCTTAACCTAAACCTATTCTCAAATCCCACAACCTATACCTATAATCCAAACCTAAACCCGATCCCGAACCCGAATGTGATTTCCGAAACCTAAACCTTAACCTATAATCTAAACCTATACCTATAGCCGAAACCTAAACCCTAACCTATAATCTAAACGTAGACTTATAACCTTAACTTAAACCTATTCACAAATCCCAAAACCTATACCTATAACCTAAACCTAAGCAAGATCCCGAACCCGAACCCGATTTCCTAAACGTTAACCTTAACCGATCCCAAACCCGAACCTAATTTCATAAACCTAAACCATAACCTATAACCTAAACGTATACCTATAGCCTAAACCTAAACCTTAACATATAACCTAAACCTATACTTATACCCTTAACCTAAACCTATTTTTAAATCCCAAAACCTATACCGATAACCCAAACCTAAACCAGATCCCGAACCCAATTTTCTAAACCTAAACCTTCACCTATAACCTAAACCTATTCTCAAATCTCAAAACCTATACCTATAACCTTAACCTAAACCAATTCTAAAATCCCAAAACCTATACGTATAACCCAAACTTAAACCTGAACCCGATTTCCTAAACGTAAAACTTAACCTATAATCTAAACCTATACCTATAGCCTAAACCTAAACCTTAACCTATAACCTAAACCTATACTTATAACCTTAACCTTAACCTAAACCTATTCTCACATTCCAAAACCTATACCTATAACCCAAACCTAAACCTGATCCCGAATAAGAACCCGATTTCCTAAACCTAAACCTTAACCTATAACCTAAACCTATACCTATAACCTTAACCTAAACCTATTCACAAATCCCAAAACCAATATGTATACCTCAAACCTAAACTCGATACTGAACCTGAATCCGATTTTCTAGACCTAAACCTTAACCTATAACCTAAATATATTCTCAAATCTTAAAACCTAGACCTATAATCCAAACCTAAACCCGATCTCGAACCCGAACTCGATTTCCTAAACCAAAACCTTAACCTTTAGCCTAAACCTATACCTATAGCCTAAACCTAAACCTTAACATATAACCTAAACCTAGACTTATAACCTTAGCCTAAACCTATTCGTAAATTCCAAAACCTATACCTATAACCCAAACCTAAACCCGATCCTGAACCTGAACCTGATTTCTTAAACCTAAACCTTAACCTATAACCTAAACCTATACCTATAGCCTAAACCTAAACCTTATCCTGTAACCTAAACCTATACTTATAACCTTAACCTAAACCTATTCTCAATTTCCAAAACCTATACCTATAACCCAAACCTAAACGTGATCCTGAACTCGATTTTCTAAACCTAAACCTTAACCTATAACCTAAACCAATTCTAAAATTTCAAAACCTATACCTATAACCTTAACATAAACCTATTCTCAAATCCCAAAACCTATACGTATAATCCAAACCTAAACAAAAACCTGATTTCCTAAACCTAAACCTTAACCTATAACCTAAACCTATACCTATAGCCTAAACCTAAACCTTAACCTATAACCTCAACTTATACTTATAACCTTAACTTAAATCCATTCTCAAATTCCAAAACCTATACCTATAACCCAAACCTAAATCTGATTTTGAACCCGAACCCAATTTTCTAAACCTAAACCTTAACTTATAACCTAAACCTATACCTATAACATTAACCTCAACCTATTCTCAAATCCAAAAACCTATAACTATAACTGAAACCTAAACTTGATACCGAACTCGAACCCGATTTACTAAACCTAAACCTTAACCTATTCACAAATCCCAAAACTTATGCCTATAAGCCTAACCTAAACCCGATCGCGAATCCGAACCCAATTTCCTAAACCTACAACCTAAACCTATACCTATAGCCTAAACCTAAACCTAAACCTAAACCTTAACCTGTAACTTAAACCAAAACTTATAACCTTAACCTAAACCTATTCAGAAATCTCAAAACCTATACATATAATCCAAATTTAAACCCGATCCCAAACCCGAACTCGATTTCCTAAACCTTAACCTATAACCTATACCAATACCTATAGCCTAATCCTAAACCTAGACCTATAACCTAAACCTATTCTTAAATCCCAAAACCTATACTTATAACTTTAACCTAAACCAATTCTCAAATCCTAAAACCTATACTTATAGCTGAAACCAAAACCTTAACCTTAACCTATAACCAATACTTACAACCTTAACCTAAGCCTAAACATATACCTATAACCTAAACCTATACTTATAACCTCAACCTAAACCTATACTTATAACCTTAACCTAAACCTATTCTCAAATCCCAAAACCTATACCTATGACCCAAACCTAAAATCGGTCCCGAACTCGAACCCGATTTCCTAAACATAAACCTTAACCTATAACCTAAACCTATACCTATATCCTAAACATAAATCTTAACCTATAACCTAAATCTAGACTTATAACATTAACTTAAATCTATTCACAAATCTCAAAACCTATACCTATAACCCAAACCTAAACCTAATCCCGAACCCGAACCCGATTTTCTAAACCTAAACTTTATCCTATAACCTAAACCTAGACTTACAACCTTAACATAAACCTATTCACAAATTTCATAACTTATACCTAAAACCTAAACCTAACCCTGATCCCGAACCTGAACCCGATTTTCTAAACCTAAACCTTAACCTATAACTTAAACCTATACCAATAGCCTAAACCAAAACCTTAACTTATATTCTAAACCTAAACTTATAACCTTAAGCTTAACCTATTCTTAAATCCCAAAACCTATACCTATAACCCAATCCGAAACCTGATCCCGAACACGATTTCCTAAACCTAAACCTTAACCTATAACCAAAAACTATTCTCAAATCCCAAAACCTATACCTATAACCTTAACCTAAACCTATTCTGAAATACAAAAACCTAAATGTATAACCCAAACCAAAATACGAACTCGATTTACTAAACCTAAACCTTAACCTATAACCAAAACCTATACCTATAGCCTAAACCTAAACCTTAACTTATAACCTAAACCTATACTTATAACCTTATTCTAAACCTACTCTCAAATCCCAATACCTATACCTATAACCCAAACCTAAACCCGAAGCCGTACCCGAAATCGATTTCCTAAACTTAAACCTTAACCTATAACCTAAACCGATACCTATAACCTTAACCTAAACCTATTCTCAAATCCCAAAACCTATACCTATAATCCTAACATAAACTCGAAACCGAACCAGAACCCGATTTCCTAAACCTAAACCTTAACCTATAACCTAAACCTATTCTTAAATCCTAAAACCTATACCTATAACCCAAATCTAAACCCGATCCCAAACCCGAACCTGATTTCCTTAACCTAAACCTTAACCTATAACCTAAACCTAAACCTATAGCCTCATCCTAAACCTTAACATATAACCTAAACCTAGACTTATAACCTTAACCTAAACCTAGTCATAAATCCCAAAACTACCTATAACCCAAACTTAAACCCGAACCCGATTTCCTAAATCTTAACCTATAACCTAAACCAATACCTATAGCCTAATCCTAAACCTTAACCTATAACCTAAACCTATTCTTAAATCCTAAAACATATACCTATAACTTTAACCTAAACCTATTCTAAAATCCCAAAACCCATACTTAGAGCTGAAACTAAAACCTTAACCTTAACCTATGACCTATATTTACAACCTTGACCTAAACCTAAACATATACCTATAACCTTAACCTATACCCTGAACCTATACAAATAACCTCAACCTAAACCTATACTTATAACCTTAACCAAAACCTATTCTCAAATCCCAAAACCTATACCTATGACCCAAACCTAAACTCGATCCCAAACCCGAACCTGATTTCCTAAACTTAAACCTTAACCTATAACCTAAAATTATACCTATAGCCTAAACCTAAACCTTAACCTACAACCTAAACCTATACTTATAACCTTAACCTAAACCTATTCGTAAATCCTAAAACCTATACCTATAACCCAAACCTAAACCCGATCCCGAACCCGAACACGATTTCCTAAACCTAAACCTTAGCCCATAACTTAAACCTAAACCTATAACCTTAACTAAAATCTATTCTCAAATCCCAAAACCTATACGTATAACTCAAACCTAAACTCGATACCAAACCCGAACCCGATTTCCTAAACCTAAACCATAACCTATAACCTAAACGTATACCTATAACCTAAACCAAAACCTTAACCTATAACCTATAACCTATACTTAAAACCTTAACCTAAACCTAAGCCTTAACCTATAACCTAAACATATACCAATAACTTAAACCTAGACTTATAAACTTAACCTAAACCTATCCTCAAATCCCAAAACCGATACTTATAACATAAACCTTAACCTATAACCTATAATCTAAACCTAGACTTATAACCTTAACCTAAACCTATTCTCAAATTCCAAAACCTTAACCTATAACCTAATCTAAACCTATACTTATAACTTTAACCTATTCTCAAATTCCAAAACCTATACTTATTACCTAAACCAAAACTATAACCTAAAACCTAAACGCAAACCTAATTAAACTCGATCTTGAACCCGAACCCAATTTCTGAAACCAAAACCTTAACCTATAACCAAAACCTAGACCTATAACCTTAACCTCGACCTATTCTCAAATCCCAAAACCTATACTTATAACTGAAACCTAAACGTTAACCATAACCTATAACCTATACTTACAACCTTAACCTAAACCTAATTCTTAACTTATAACCTAAACATATACCTATAACCTTAACCTATAACCTAAACCTATACTTTTAACCATAACAAAAACCTATACTTATAACCTTAACCTAAACCTATTCTCAAATTCCAAAACCTATACCTATAATCCAAACCTAAACCCGATCCCGAACCCGAATGCGATTTCCTAAACCTAAACCTTAACCTATAACCTAAACCTATACCGATAGCCTAAACCTAAACCTTAACCTATAATCTAAACCTAGACTTATAACCTTAACCTAAACCTATTCGTAAATCCCAAAATCTATACCTATAACCCAAACCTAAACAAGATCCCGAACCCGAACCCGATTTCCTAAATGTTAACCTTAACCTATAACTTAAACCTATACCTATAGCCTAAGCCTAAACCTTAACCTATAACCTAAACCTAGACTTATAACCTTAACCTAAACCTATTCTCAATTCTCAAAACCTATACTTATAGCTGAAACCTAAACCTTAAGCTTAACCTATAACCAATACTTACAACCTTGACGTAAACCTAAACATAAACCTATAACCTTAACCTATAACCTAAACCTATACTTATAACCTCAACCTAAACGTATACTTATAATCTTAACCTAAACCTATTCTCAAATCCCAAAACCTATACCAATAACCCAAACCAAAACTGGATCCCGAACCCAATTTCCTAAACCTAAACCTTAACCTATAACCTAAACCTATTCTCAAATCCTAAAACCTATACTTATAACCTAAACCAATTTTAAAATCCCAAAACCTATACGTATAACCCAAACTTAAACCTGAACCCAATTTCATAAACCCTAAACCTTAACTTATAATCTAAACCTATACCTATAGCCTAAACCTAAACCTTAACCTATAACCTAAACCTATACTTATAACCTTAACCTAAATCTATTCTCACATTCCAAAACCTATACCTATAACCCAAACCTAAACCTGATCCCGAACTTGAACCCAATTTCCTAAACTAAAACCTTAACCTATAACCTATACCTATACCTATAACCTTAACCTAAACCTATTCTGAAATCCCAAAACAAATACGTATAACCCAAACCTAAACTCGATATCGAACCTAAACCCGATTTCCTAAACCTAAACCTTAACCTATAACCTAAACATATTCTCAAATCCTAAAACCTATACCTATAACCTAAACCTAAACCCGATCCCGAACCCGAACTCGATTTCCTAAACCTAAACCTTAACCTATAACCTAAACCTATACCTATAGCCTAAACCTAAACCTTAACCTACAACCTAAACCTAAACTTATAACCTTAGCCTAAACCTATTCGTAAATCCCAAAACCTATACCTATAACCCAACCCTAAACCCGATCCTGAACATGAACTCGATTTCCTAAACCTAAACCTTAACCTATAACCTAAACCTATACCTATAGCCTAAACCTAAACCTTAACCTGTAACCTAAACTTATACTTATAACCTTAATCTAAATCTATTCTCAAATTCCAAAACCTATATCTATAACCCAAACCTAAACGTGATCCCGAACCCGATTTCCTAAACCTAAACCTTTACCTATAACCTAAACCAATTCTCAAATCCCAAAACCTATACCTATAACCTTAACCTAAACCTATTCTCAAATCCCAAAACCTATACGTATAACCCAAACCTAAACATAAATCCGATTTCGTAAACCTAAACCTTAACCTATAACATAAACCTATACCTATAGCGTAAACCTAAACCTTAACCTATAACCTAAACCTATACTTATAACCTTAACCAAAACCTATTCTCAAATTCCAAAACCTATACCTATAACTCAAACCTAAACCTGATCTCGAACCCGAACCCGATTTTCTAAACCTAAACCTTAACCTATAACCTAAACCTATACCTATAACCTTAACCTAAACCTATTCTCAAATCCCAAAACCTATACCTATAACCGAAACCTAAACTTGATACAAAACCCGAACCCGATTTACTAAACCTAAACCTTAACCTATAACCTAAACCTATTCTTAAATCCCAAAACCTATACCTATAAGCCAAACCTGAACCCGATCCCGAACCCGAACCCGATTTCCTAAACCTAAACCTTAACCTATAACCTAAACCTATACCTATAGGATAAACGTAAACCTTAACCTGTAACTTAAAAAAAAACTTATAACCTTAACCTAAACCTATTCAGAAATCCCAAAACCTATACCTATAACCCAAACTTAAACCCGAACCCGATTTCCTAAACCTTAACCCATAACCTAAACCAATACCTATAGCCTAATCCTAAACCTATACCTATAATATAAACCTATTCTTAAATCTCAAAACTTATACCTATAACTTTAACCTAAACCAATTCTCAAATCCTAAAACCTATACTTATAGTCGAAACTAAAACCTTAACCTTAACCTGTAACCAATACTTACAACCTTAACCTAAACCTAATCTTATACCTATAACCTAAACCTATAACCTAAACCTATACTTATAACCTCAGCCTAAACTTATACTTATAACCGTAACCTAAACCTATTTTCAAATCTCAAAACTTATACCTATAACCTAAACCTAAACCCGATCCCGAACCTGAACTCGATTCTTAAACCTAAACCTTAACCTATAACCTAAACCTATTCTCAAATCCCAAAACCTAAGCCTATAACCTTGACCTAAATCTAAACCTATTCTCAAAGCCCAAAACCTATACCTATAACCCAAACCTAAACCCAATCTCGAACCCGAACCCGATTTCCTAAACCTAAACCTTAACCTATAACCTAAACCTATACTTATAGCCTAAACTTAAACCTTAACCTATAAGCTAAACCTATACTTATAACCTTAACCTAAACCTATTCACAAATCCCAAAATCTATACCTATAACCCAAACTTAAGCCCAATCCTGAACCCGAATCTGATTTCCTAAACCTAAACCTTTACCTATAACCTAAACCTATACATATAACCTTAACCTAAACATATTCTCAAATCGCAAAACCTCTACCTATAACCCAAACCTAAACCCAATCTCAAACCCAAACCCGATTTTCTAAACCTTAATCTTAACCTAAACCTAAGACTTAACCTATAACCTAAACATATACATATAATCTGAACCTATAACCTAAACCTATACTTATAACTTTAACCTAAACCTATTCTCAAATCCCAAAAATTATACTTATAACCTAAACCGAGACCTTAACCTTAACTTATAACATGTACTTATAACCTTAACATAAACTTACAACCTTAACCTAAATGTAAACATTAACCTAAACTCAAATCCCTAAACCTTAACCTATAACCCAATCTAAACCTATACTTATAACCTAAACCTATTCTCGAATCCCAAAACCTATAACATAAACCTAACCTTTCCCTAAACCTATAACCTACACTTATAACCTAAACCTATACCTATAACCTAAACCTAAACCTTAACCTTAACCTTAACCTATAACCAATTCTTACAATCTTAACCTAAACTTATAATGTAAACCTTAACCTATAACCTAAACCTATAACCTATCCTAATCTTAAAGCTATTTTTATAAACTGACTCTTGTCTTTTTATTATAGACATGGATAAGAGTTGGACTCGAGCTAAGAACAGGTTTGACCCAGAGTATAAACAAGGGGTTCAAGAGTTCATGAAATTTGTGCGAAATCGGGCAAATTTAAGGAATAGGGATTCAAGAAGAGTGAGCAGCTGAAGAGGCAGATGGAGGAGCAGGAGAGGAGGATGAAGGATCTGACGAGGCAGAGGGTGAAAGTGCACCTACTACGTGTCCTGGTTTGTCAATTACGGTGTAAGTTGAGTCAGTCGAACAACAGCGCCTAACAGGAAGATGAAGTCAAGCGTCTGCCTCAACTGGATGTGTGGAAGCTCGCCATAGGTAAATCATAGCCTCACATCCCATGTCCCAAAACACCAAGTGATTAAAACCCTTAAAAAGAACTAGAACATCTTAGGGTTTTCATGTAAGAAAACTTTTTATCAAAAAGAAAAATCTTTAAAGTTTTTCTTACACTGTCGATTATATCGATTCCCCTTTCGATATGATCGACCAACTCTGTCGATGTCCTCGGCATCTCAAATCGATACAATCGACTGAGGACAAAAAGCGTCCAGCAATCAAACAATCATCTGGACGATTTATCGATATATCGACTGGTGAGTCAATATCATCGATATTCGAATATCGATCCTATCGGAAGAAGATCGATAATATCGACTGACTGTTTTTCGACGCCCCTATTTTTCTAAAGAAAACTAACATAAGCTTCGATATATCGATGTCTGTCTGATTCAATCTGAACTCAAATATTGATCATATCGATTGTGGGCGCATGTTTTCACCAGCGTGAATTTCAGGTTGTTTTTTATGTTGATCGGGGTGCCAGTCGATAAATCGATGTTCATATATCGATCATATCGAGACCTGGTCGGTTGATCGAGTCCGGACATAAATCGTCCAGCAAGCTTATAGGTAAATCTATACGATTTATCGATCCCAACGACAAGGTATCCGATATGATCGATATACAAATTCTGATGACATCGACTGTTCCCCGATCATTTCAGTAGAACCTGAAATTCTTAAAGGCTTCTCTCTTGTTTTCACCTATCAATAGATCGATCCATCTCTCGATGGAATCGAAGTTCAAAATCCAATAACATCGATGTGAGTCTCGATCCCATCGACTAGTTGGCGAAAGGTTTTCAAAAGCGAAATGACAATTGAGTTTATATCATCGAGAGGTTTATCGATACAATCGAGAGTATATGCTCGATCATATCGACAACTGCTCGATGATATCGAACTCTGTCATAAATATGACCGTTTATATCCGTTGGAACCTTTTGCCTATAAATAGAGAGATTAGTCTTTATTGCTGGCAGAGAAAGAAGAGAGTGCTTTTGAGAGTTTCAACCTTCCTATCATTTACCTAAGCCCTTTCTCTCAGGAAGTTCATCCTCCAATCCACCCTCATCATTAATATCACATAGAGTGGATTGGGGAATGAACTTCCGCATTCAAGGATTCTCCAACTACTATCTTAATGACAAATCATTAAGCTGGGATGCCTTGAATGCATAGATGATTGGAACCACTCTATATTCCTTATATGAAAACCTTTAGAGAGTGGTATTCCATAATAACCTTGACCCAACCTAAAGCCTAGTATAGATACACATTTGGGTTGCAGATCAAGGGAGATAAAAACTCTTCATCAACAAGAAGGAGATCTTCATCATTGCACTAAATGAGACTCATGAACTTATTTGTAAGTATCTAGAGTCCAGAGGACACTTGTGATCATTCCTTTCTAGAATTGGGTTTTAAGTGTTGCTCACCCTTTGAAGTCCTCGAAGGAGGCCTCCGACTGGAGTGTACGTGCGGGGTATGTTGTGTGGACCCTTAATCTATGGAGAGCATAAACATTTGGTTAGGAGTACACCAGCAAAACTCCAGGGTTAGAGGTGAACCGAGTAGAAATCTCCGGGTGCATTGTGTGGACTCTTGCCCTATGTGGGCATAAACATCTGGTTAGGAGTACGCTAGTAAAACTCCAGGGTTTGAGTAGAAACCTCTATAAAGGTTGAAGGTGAACCTGATTTAAAACCTTAGGTTTGAGGTGAACCATGGAAAACCTCCTTAGTGAAATTCGGTCACTCAAGGGTTGAGTGTGGAAGCCGAGAATGGAGTAGACAAGTAGTCAAACCACTATAAAAATGACTGTATTTGTGATTGATTCTTGTGTTTGATTGTTTGTGTGATTATGTTAATTACATTCATATCTGCTCACACTTCACACACAGTCACATCTGTCATAGAATATAACTACTTCATGCTTATCATCTAAATAGTTCTGTGATTGGATCCTCTACCAGGCTTGGAAGCCAGTAGAGTTAATTTTGAGTAATCCTTATCTATACCTTGAGATAAGATTAGTGTGATAGGATTTCTAATAATTCATAAAAACTTTAAAAAGTCCCATTCACCCCCCTTTAGGACATATTGGGATATTCCTAATTCGACTTAAGCGGTCTTCACCGATATTTCAATTGGTATCAGAGAGGGTCTCTCTTTAAGGGTTTCACCGCTTAGAGAGTGATCTTGACCGAAGTAGAAATATGGCCAAAGGAGAGGGCTCATCTGTCACTAGACCTCCAGTATTTGATGGATCAAATTATGCTTACTGGAAGGCTAGAATGCACTACTTCCTGAGATCTTTGGATCATGAAGTTTGGGATGCAGTTGAAAAAGGATACGTGGTACCATCCGAACAAATTGTACTTGAAAATGAAACCACAATCACTAAACTCAAACCTAATGAGAAGTGGACGGCGTTTGACAAAGAACAGCGAAATACTGAAGCAAAAGCAATGAACGCCATCTACTGTGCCGTGTCCCAAGATATATTCAATCAAATGAGTATGTGTGGGACATCCAAGGAAGCATGGGATTTACTGGAAACGACCCATGAAGGCACAAGCACTGTGAAGAGGTCTAAACTATAACTCTTAACTTCACAGTTTAAAAATCTCAGGATGGAAGAGCATGAGACATTTATGGAGTTTTTCACCAAATTGAACATCATTTGTAACTCCATGGGTGATTTGGGAGAGAAGGTTCCGTCACCTAAAATATGTAGAAAAATCTTAAGATCCTTACCAGAACGCTTCAATCCCAAGGTAACAACAATTGAGGAGTGTAGGAATATTGATCAGATGAAAGTAAAAGAACTAGTAGGTTCCCTACAAACTTTTGAACTGCACTTCACACAACCCCAAAAATCCAAAAACACTGTCCTAAAAACATCTAAGAAATCAAAACATGAGGACAGTGAGAGCGAAAAAGAAGATGAAGATGAGGAAGTGGCCTTGCTAGCACAAATGTCACGCTCCAAACCCGAAAATTGGATTCACATGAATCCCGATTGCCTAATCCGGTGCCGACAGCCTCCGTATTGCCCCATTCTCGGCTCCTGACAATCAAATGCCAGATTCCGATCCTAGGATCCTACATGGAGGATTTTTAGAAAGAATTTTTTTTGTAATGGAGCATAACCACAAGCATAACCAAGTTACAAAATAACATCACCACATATCCACTATATCAAGAACTTTAAGTACAATGCGAAAAGGAAAATACAAGGTGATTAAAAAAAAAACTCCAAAAGGTCCTGATACACGCTCCTGCCTCAGCGTTGCTGCTGTCCAACACTACCTGCACGCAACTGCCGTGCATAAGCTTACAAAAGCTTAGAGGCTGGTGTAAGTGTGTGCGCAAGGTAAACGACGAGTGTACAATATCAAGTAATGCGAAAGTATGCGGTAAGTCCATGAATAAAAGCAACCATACCAAGGCTATGTAATGCAAGGCATGAATGCTATCGACCACACCAAGGCCATGCGATGCGAGATATAAATGTCATCGGCCACACCGATGCAATGCAAGGCTTACATAGCCGAATGTCATATGCGAAATGTAATCCAAGCAAGTCGGTACTCATCATGTACACATATCAGTACAGTTCCTCTCTGGATATCACCGGGGTTTAATACACTTCGCAATGACTGCCACCTCCCTAGCTGCATAGTCAAGCAAGCGGAACAGACCTCACTATTCGCCTGACCAGTAGTCTGCCAATACCTACCCGGCTCGTCGATAGCGGACTCATTTGTGAGCTAGTCAAACTCAGCCTAGCTTATAGCCCTCTCTCTCAAGCGGGTAAGGCCACAACCCCTTCCAACCGATCATGATACAGTAGGAGACGCAGCCTACTGGTATTCGGCACTCGGGCGCTCATGTATCCACTCGGTCTAGACGTTGGAGCATCTCCTGGTACCAAAAAGGCTCTGGGACTCTCACTCAAGGACATCATAAGTGCCCACAGTGCTAGAACCAAGTATTTTCGGTATCAGATATATCCATCCACGATGTACCTGTGGAGCCACGGCCCTGATGTCGCTAGGGCGTGTAGTGATCAAGTCACACATATGCGAGATGCATGAATCACACGTCAAATCATGCAGAAATTCAACACGTACTGCGCGATCATATAGGGCACTCTATCTCATAATGAGTCCCATAAATGGTCTGCCCAATGGCGTATGCTATGATCAGTCACTACTCATATCAAGCATACATATGATGCGTACAGGAAGGGGTTATGGGATTATACTAAGCATGTTATAAGGCGATGAATAGCAACGAGTATGGGCCTATCAATGGGCCCTAAGGAGAGTTACAATGCAGACATTTAACCAATATTGTACATACAATGTGGACGTCAAACCATCATTATTCCCTACGCACGGCCCGCCATAAATATCATTACATGAACCATGGGAAATCACTCATTAAAATGGACCCTAAGGACATCCCTTTGGGCCTCAACCCATGGACCTTAGGTACATCAAATGCGCCGTATCACATGGGCCTTACATTCATCAAATGGCTGCATTAATGGGCCTCAACAATGAGCCTTATGTGCATTACAATGGTACATGACCCATGGGCCTTGAAATACATTAAAGTGGGCCTCAAAACTTGGGCCTTAAATATATCAGATGGGCCTACACACATGAGCTTTAAATATACTAAATGGGTCACTCCATTTGTGCCCCATGTACATCAAATGGGCTTAATCCCATGGGCTTTATATGCATCAAATGGGCTGAATCCCATGGGCTTTAGATATATACCAAAGTAGGCCCCAATGAATGGCCACAGTTTAATCAATATGGGCCCTATACACATGCCAAGGTGGGCCCATTTGAACCATAGATTTGCCTAATTCTTAAGCTCATGCCAAAACAATAATCTTACCAAAATGGATAGATGGTTTGGGTGCAACATATGCATCATGGTGGGTGCCCACCTAAAGGTTGGAAGGTATGGATACAACACATGCATCATGGGGGGGGGGGGGGGGGGGGGGGGTCCACTGACCATCCAGCAGCCCGGCTCATGGTCGGACGGCACAGATAAAACACATACATCAGAAGGGCCCACCACATGGATGATGGGTGAGTAAAACACATACACCGTGGTGGGTCCCACCCTGCCAGTACACGCACTCCATGGCAGCCGCCCCACCAGGGATCGATATCAGGACCTCAAGTGTTAGAACGAGGTATCTCCACTCAGTCCGCTAGTGGGACTGGCATGGACAGTGGGTCCCACCATAGTGTTTATTTTCCATCCAGCCTGTTAATAAGGCCACAAGGACCTGGATGAACAGGAAACACAAATTCCAGATTGATCCAAAACTGCAGTGGGCCCAAAAGGATTTTAATGATAAAGTTCAATCACCACTGTTTCTTATGGTGTGGGCCACCTAATTATCAGATCAAGCTGATTTTTGGGTGGGGCCGACTTAAGGTAGGGACCCACCTAATGAACGGCTTAGATGGAATATAATCATCAAGGTGGCGCCCACAGCTGGGGCCGTGGGGCCCTGCTAGTACGCCCGCCCACCGTTGGTGAGGCCAGCGTCCTGACACAGCAGTAACTGCTGCTGTCCACGCCAGTCCCAATGACCGTCCAGCAGCCCGGCTCATGGCCGGACGACACAGATAAAACACATACATCAGAAGGGCCCACCACATGGATGATGGGTGAGTAAAACACATACACCGTGGTGGGTCCCACCCTGCCAGTACATGCACTCATGGCAGCCGCCCCACCAGGGATCGATATCAGGACCTCAAGTGTTAGAACGAGGTATCTCCACTCGGTCCGCCAGTGGGACTGGCATGGACAGTGGGTCCCACCATAATGTTTATTTTCCATCCAGCCTGTTAATAAGGCCACAAGGACCTGGATGAACAAGAAACACAAATTCCAGATTGATCCAAAACTTCAGTGGGCCCAAAAGGATTTTAATGGTAAAGTTCAATCACCACTGTTTCTTATGGTGTGGGCCACCTGATTATCAGAGCAAGCTGATTTTTGGGTGGGGCCTACTTAAGGTTGGGACCCACCTAATGAACGGCTTAGATGGAATATAATCATCAAGGTGGCGCCCAAAGCTAGGGCCGTGGGGCCCTGCTAGTACGCCCGCCCGCCGCTAGCGAGGCCAGCGTCCTGACACAGCAGTAACTGTTGCTGTCCACGCCAGTCCCACTGACCGTCCAGCAGCCCGGCTCATGGTCGGACGACACAGATAAAACACATACATCAGAAGGGCCCACCACATGGATGATGGGTGAGTAAAACACATACACCCTGGTGGGTCCGACCCTGCCAGTACACGCACTCCATGGTAGCCGCCCCACCAGGGATCGATATCATGACCTCAAGTGTTAGAACGAGGTATCTCCACTCAGTCCGCCAGTGGGACTGGCATGGACAGTGGGTCCCACCATAATATTTATTTTCCATCCAGCCTGTTAATAAGGCCACAAGGACCTAGATGAACAGGAAACACAAATTCCAGATTGATCCAAAACTGCAGTGGGCCCAAAAGGATTTTAATGGTAAAGTTCAATCACCACTGTTTCTTATGGTGTGGGCCACCTGATTATCAGATCAAGATGATTTTTGGGTGGGGCCGACTTAAGGTAGGGACCCACCTAATGAACGGCTTAGATGGAATATAATCATCAAGGTGGCGCCCACAACTGGGGCCGTGGGGCCCTGTTAGTATGCCCGCCCACCACTGGCGAGGCCAGCGTCCTGACACAGCAGTAACTGCTGCTGTCCACACCAGTCCCACTGACCGTCCAGCAGCCCGGCTCATGGCCGGACGACACAGATAAAACACATACATCAGAAGGGCCCACCACATGGATGATGGGTGAGTAAAACACATACACCGTGGTGGGTCCCACCCTGCCAGTACATGCACTCCATGGCAGCCGCCCCACCAGGGATCGATATCAGGACCTCAAGTGTTAGAACGAGGTATTTCCACTCAGTCCGCCAGTGGGACTGGCATGGACAGTGGGTCCCACCATAGTGTTTATTTTCCATCCAGCCTGTTAATAAGGCCACAAGGACCTAGATGAACAGGAAACACAAATTCCAGATTGATCCAAAACTGCAGTGGGCCCAAAAGGATTTTAATGGTAAAGTTCAATCACCACTGTTTCTTATGGTGTGGGCCACCTGATTATCAGATCAAGCTGATTTTTGGGTGGGGCCTACTTAAGGTTGGGACCCACCTAATGAACGGCTTAGATGGAATATAATCATCAAGGTGGGGCCCACAGCTGGGGCCGTGGGGCCTTGCTAGTACGCCCGCCCGCCACTGGCACGGCCAGCGTCCTGACACATCAGCAACTGCTGCTGTGTAATTTAAGTTTTTTTTTTTTGAAATCGTGAAATTTCACAGTTTTTCATGTGTGCGGGCCACCCCAAGTAAATCCACTCCATCCATTGTATTCCCGAGTCCAAAACAAATCTATCAAGACCAATATCGGACATTTTCCAACGTGTAAGAAAAATCTAGGTAGATTTCAATGGTAATGATACTATTTTTAAAACTATGGCCCACCAGATACTTGGATCATCCTCATTTTTCCGCTCAACGCCTAAAATAAGTTGAGAAAGAGGATGGACGGCTTGGATTAGAAACATACATCAAGGCGGGGCCTATGCAAGCGACCCCTTTTCCAAAGGCTTTGAAAGAAGTCAATATTTGTGTTTTCCTTCCAGCGTCTGGACATTTCTTTTCTTTTCTTTTCTTTTTCTTTTTTTTTTGTTTAGGTGGGCCACCACAAGATGGATGATATATCTAAGATGGGCCCCACTCATGGAGGGCTTGGATAAAATACATATTTCATGGTGGGGCTCATTCAAGTGGGCCACATGGCCTCATCAACATACAAGAAAATAAATAAAAATGAGAGAGAGAGAGAGAGAGAGAGAGAGAGAGAGAGAGTGGGACACGCGTGATGGAGGGACCCCGGCACTATGGGCCCTCCATTTCAACCATCCAATCATACATCAATGGGTCCCATTGCATATGGGCCATCCAAATAAAAGATCAACAGTGGAGATCCTTCTCCATCCAAAATGAACGGTCTATATGACCTCTTAATGCAAGAAAAGTAAACATCATGATGGGGTCCATGGAGAATGGCCCCATCATGGAATGATTTTGATGATCAAGATGGGCCATTGGCCACATCATAGGGTCCGAAGTGAGATCCACACCATTGATCGGTGGGCCTCATTTAGCCCATCATAAAAATAAGTAAACTACCTTATAGAAGCACCCACCACTTGATCTTCTTGTCCGTTGGAAAGCTACACTCCTTATGCTTCACTTTGATGGTGGAGATGAGAAATGGATGGTTAAGATGAGAGATTTTGGGAGGGAAAAGTGGGCCACACACATGCACACTTTCTCTTGGGAAAACATTGGACGTGTGATGCTCTTGGTTGCTTGAGAAGTGAGATGAGAAATGAGAAAGAGAGAGAGATTTTGTAAGAGGGAAGTGAGGTGAGTGATGGAGTGATGTGAGTGGTACTTGACATGTAAGGTGGTGTAAGAGAGAGAGGGAGAGAGTTGACTTTAGGTAAGGGTGATGTAAGAGAGGTATGGTTGCTTGTACTTAACATAAAGTGATTGATGGGTGATTGATTGATGGGATTGATTTGACACTTTGTAGAGATTCTCTTGGAAATGTAAACGTGTGGAGTTTTCTCGAAATAAACGTCGACCCACATCTCTTAGTCAGGGTATCGGGTCGGTACATTAGTCGTGGTGTTAGAACTGCGGTGACTGTGCTGTTGCAATGATGCAAGTCTCAAATTAAGCTGACTCAAATGTATGGGATACGACTTACAATCGTGCGCAACGTCGACTACAGGTCGCGGACTGCCAAAATTTGACGAGAAGGATCTTGGGAAGCGACAGAACAGTACGGATTAGGATACGGGTCTTACAGCTCTCCCCACCTAATAAAAATTTCGTCCTCGAAATTTACACTACCATCGCAACTAATCATAACTCAAAAAGGAAATAGGAAATATAACATCATATATAATCAAGCACAATACACCATACAATCAATCATCGAAAAGATGGGGATAACGCTCACGGATCTCTGCCTCGCGCTCCCAAGACGCCTCATCCACACTATGATGGCTCCACTGGACCTTCACCAAGGGAATGACCTTGGTTCTGAGGACCTGTTCCTTCCGATCAAGGATACGAACTGGCTGTTCAATATAAGAAGCATCCTCACGAACCTCCAACGGCTGCTAATTAATAACAGGAAAGATGTCTGACCCACGCTTCCTTAACATAAAGACATGGAAAACGTTGTGGACACCAGACAACTGCGATGGCAAGGCAAACCGATAGGCCATGGCGCCAATATGCCCAGTGATCTCGAAAGGTCCAATGAATCTCGGGACAAGCTTACCCTTCGTCCCAAAATGAACCACACCCTTCATGGGTGAGACCTTGAGATACACATGGTCCCCAACTACAAACTTCAAGGGACGACACCGACTATCAGCAAAACTCTTCTGTCGGCTCTGAGCTGTGCGCATCCTCTACCTGATAATGTCGATAGCCTCTAAC
The DNA here is from genome assembly GCA_037074715.1 of Magnolia kwangsiensis. Lineage (NCBI taxonomy): Eukaryota > Viridiplantae > Streptophyta > Magnoliopsida > Magnoliales > Magnoliaceae > Magnolia > Magnolia kwangsiensis. Next base: position 36,022,148 of record CM073573.1, read on the forward strand.
GTCTGCAATATAAGCTCGGGACCTAGGAGATGTCGCTCTCCAACCTCGGTCTAACAACTCGGAGATCTGCACAGTCTGCCATATAATGCCTCAAAAGGAGTCATGCCAAAGGTCGCGTGATAGCTGTTATTGTATGCGAACTCATCCAATCGTAGGTGCTCGTCCCAACTACCCGAGAAGTCAATCGCGCAGGTCTGAAGCATATCCTCAGGGATCTGATTGACCCTTTCGGTCTGCCCATCAGTCTGCGGATGATACGTGGTGCTGAGCTACAAATCAGTGCCCATCGCTCTCTTGAAGCTCCTCCAAAACTGAGATGTGAACCTCGGATCTCGGTCTGAAACAATCGAGACGGGAACAACATGCAATCTCACGATCTCATCAATAAACATCCTGGCGAGCCGATCTGTATGTCAAGTCTCACGAATCGTAAGAAAATGTGCCGACTTCGTCAGACGGTCCACAACAACCCAGATAGCGTCATAACCAAGCTGAGTCCTCGGTAAATTCATGAAAAAATCGATAGATATGTGCTCCCACTTCCACATCGGGAGGCTCAGCGGCTGCAATAGACCAGGAGGTCTCTGATGATCGGCCTTGACACGCTAGCAGGTGTCACACTCGGCCACAAAATTAGCTATCTGGCACTTCATCCCTGACCAAAAATACTGGCGTCTCATATCGGGATACATCTTCGTCGAGTCAGGGTGGATAGAGAAACGTGATCGATGTGCCCCGGTCATAAGATCTCGGCGTAACTCAGGAATATCCGGGACACATAATCAGCCTCTGAAGCGAAGTCCACCGTCAGAACCAATCTATCAATCCGTCTAACTCTCAGATGCTGCCTCTGCTCGGTAATCCTATAATGACTCGTCTGTCTGCTAAGCCTCGATCACCCTTGTGTTAAGAGAGGGTTAAATCGACAAGCTCGATAGCTGAACAATAGATGACTGCAGACCAAACTCAAAGTCGTACTTTGCTATATCCTCGAGTATCCTCCACTCCTGAATCATCATATGCGCCACCAAGCCTTGTGGCTGACGACTGAGGGCATCCGCCACCACGTTCGCCTTGCCTAGGTGGTACTAAAGATCAAAATCGTAGTCCTTCAGGAGTTCCATCCAATGCCTCTATCTCATATTCAGCTCGAACTGAGAGAACAAATACTTCAAGCTCTTGTGGTCGGAGAAGAGCTCAAATCTCACCCCATAAAGATAGTGTCTCCACACTTTCAGTGCAAAGACAACAGCTTCCAGCTCCAGATCGTGCGTAGGGTAGTTCAGCTCATGAACCTTGAGCTGACGCGACGCATAAGCCACTAGCTTCCCGTGCTACATCAGGACAACACCCAAGCCAACTCGTGAGGCATCAGTAAATACAAAAAATCTATCACTCCCAGAGGGAAGAGTGAGGACAGGAGAGGATGTGAGGCGGTCCTTCAGCTCCATGAATGCCTGCTCACAAGCGTTGCTCCAAATGAACTCGGCACCCTTCCGGATCAACTTGGTCAATGGGGCTGCAATGCGAGAGAATCCCTCAATAAAACGTCAGTAGTAGCCCACCAAACCAAGAAAACTGCGGATCTCGGATGCGTTCGTGGGCTGGTCCCACTGACGCACGGCATCAATCTTCGAGGGGTCTACAGCGACACCCTGCCTCGTCACCACATGACCAAGGAACTTTACCTCCTCCTGCCAGAACGCGCACTTCTCCAGCTTCGCGTAAAGCTGGTGTGCACGGAGGTTCTGCAATGTAATCTCAAGATGCCGCTCATGCTCCTCACGAGTCCTCAAATATATCAGAATGTCGTCGATGAACACCACAAAAAACTGATCTAGATACGGACGGAAGACCTCATTCATCAACTACATGAACACTGCGGGAGCATTGGTCAGTCCGAAGGACATAACCTAGAACTCAAAATGACCGTAGTGCGTCCTGAAAGCTATCTTCGAGAACCCGAACCTGATGATAACCGGACCACAAGTCTATCTTCGAAAAGAACTGCGCCTCCTATAACTGATCAAACAAGTCATCGATCCTCGGAAGCGGGTACTTATTCTTGATCGTGACCTTGTTGAGCTCGCGGTAATCTACGCAAAGTCTCAACGAGCCATCCTTCTTCTTCACGAAGAGTACGAGCGCTCTCCATGGCGAACTGCTCTGACGAATAAAGCCTAGCTCGTGCAACTCATCCAACTGTGTCTGCAGTTCCCATAACTCCAACGGTGCCATACGATATGGGGCCTTCGATATATGCGCGGTACCAGGCACGAGATCAATCTGGAACTCAGTGTGCCGACGAGGTGGTAACCCCGAAATCTCATGAAACACATCAGAAAAATCACAAACAACAGGCAGATGGTCGATACTCAAAGCAGCTGACTCCTCAACGGCACACGATAACAGGCAAGAAAGCTGCCCTCCTCTGGGCTCGGTAACAAACTGAAACTATGGCAAGCCGGGTATGCAGAATGTGACTGTCCTTGCAGATCAGTCTAATATGGTGTAGTACTTGGCGATCCAATTCATGCCCAGGATAACATCAAAATCGGACATCGACAATATAAATAAGTCGGCAGGCAAGAATATATCCCCAATCAAAATGAGGCAAGATGCACAAAATCAGCCCAACACTACGGTCTTCCCTAAGGGCGTCGATACTACCAAATCCTCACGGGAAAACTCCAACGATAAACGGATCGATCAGCAGAAATCATCGGTGACAAATGAATGCGATGCACCAGAATTAAATAGTACATGTGCAATGCATGCAGAAACAGGAAGAATACCCTCGACTACCCCTCCTGATGACTGAGGGTCCTACTGAGCGGTGTAAAATCTGCCCTGAGCTTGCTGGGGAGGTGCAGGTCCCTTCTGAGGTCTCTGCTGCTGTTGTGGTTGCTGTGAGGGCCTAACCTGCTGTCTCTGCTGTTGCGGGGGAGGTACAGGAGGCAGGTGCTGTGGTCGCTGCTACTATGGTGGCTGTCGCGGAGGTGGATGTAGTTCCCTCGACTGCTGCTGCTGCTGCGGATGGGGACACTCGTGCCTACGATGCCCTGTACGATCGCACCCAAAGCAAGTACCTGTAAACTATCCCAAAGATGGTGCTGGGGGTACTGCTGGTGCTTCGAATGCTGAGTAGGTCGTGCGCCGCTGCTGCGAGCGATGCTGCTGATGAGAACTACTAGAGGGTGGCTTCCTCTTCTGATCTCCCCTCTAATCACGGGCTCTCTGCACACCGGCCCAATCTGTCTCATATATCAGGGCCCTATCTACTATCTACTCAAACATCAGAAGCATGTGTCCGATCACAAGGCTCATGAGGGCAGGACGTAAGCCGTTCTCAAAACGACGGGCCTTCCGTCCCTCATCATCAACAAGATATGTCATAAATCTGGATAGTGCGACAAAACGTGCCTCATACTAGGACACAAACATGTTCCCCTGGACCAATGTCTCAAACTCCAATGCGCGCTGCTGTCGCACATGCTCAGGAAAGAACTTCCGGTCAAACCGATCTATAAAGTCCTCCCATGTCTACTCAAAATCAGCCGCTACCGATCGGGCCACAGATGCCCACCAATACTGAGCTTCACCCTGGAGAAGGAATACAGCTAATGGGACTCGCAGCTAGGTAGTACATCTCATGGTGTCAAATATCTACTCGATCCGGCTCGCCCCGAAAACACGGGGGATCATGCTGTCGAAAATCCTTGAGAAGAGCGCTCGCACGCTCCTGCTTAGCCTCGGCTGGTGTCACTGTGGGACGCTTGCTCTGCCCCTAAAGAATGACGATCATCGCCTGTAACATCTACTGTAGCTGAGTAGCACTCACAGGTACGGTCGGATCCGCACCGGTCTCAGGTAAATGAGTGCCATCCTCAGGCTCAAAGGTAGGAATATCTGGTGGTGGAGCAGGAGTAGCAGGTGGTAAAGCAGGAGCTGCGGGTGGTGGTGCGGGAGTCACAGGCGGTGGAGCGGGATTCGCTCGGGTCGTTCTTCTAGCCATAACGTCTCCTACAGGAAGGAACAATGACCTATTAGTCTTGAGAATTCTCGAAGGCATAAACATTAAGGGTCTATGTCGGAAAATCGCTAAGTCATTCAGACTCGGAACCTATTTATAGTAGATATGTGATGTGATCCTCAGGTATTCCCAAGTTATGCTCTAATACCAACTTCTGTCACGCCCCAAACCTAAAAATCGGATTCACATGAATCCCGATTGTTGAATCCGATGCCGACAGCCTCCGTAGTGCTCCATTCTCGGCTCCTGACAATCAAATGCCAGATTTTGATCCTGCGATCCTACAAGGAGGATTTTCATAATAATTTTTTTTTTTGTAATGGAGCATAACCACAAGCATAACCAAGTCACAAAACAACATCACCACATATGCACTATATCAAGAACTTTAACTACAATGCGAAAAGGGAAATATAAGGTGATCAAAAAAAAAAAACTCCAAAAGGTCCCGATACACGCTCCTACCTCAGCGCTGCTGCTGTCCAACACTACATGCACGCAACTGTCGTGCATAAGCTTACAAAAGCTTAGAGGGTGGTGTAAGTGTGTGCGCAAGGCAAACGACGAGTGCACAATATCAAGTAATACGGAAGTATGCGGTAAGTCCATGAATAAAATCAACCATACCAAGGCTATGTAATGCAAGGCATGAATGCTATCGGCCATACCAAGGCCATGCGATGCGAGATATAAATGTCATCGGCCACACCGATGCAATGCAAGGCCTACATAGCCGAATGTCATATGCGAAATGTAATCCAAGCAAGTCGGTACTCATCATGTACACATATCAGTACAGTTCCTCTCTGGATATCACCGGGGTTTAATACACTTCGCAGTGACTGCCACCTCCCTAGCTGGAAAGTCAAGCAAGCGGAACAGACCTCACTATTCGCCTGACTAGTAGTCTGCCAATACCTACCCGGCTCGTCGATAGCGGACTCATTTGTGAGCTGGTCAAACTCAGCCTAGCTTATAGCCCTCTCTCTCAGGCGGATAAGGCCACAACCCCTTCCAACCGACCACGATACAGTGGGAGACGCGGCCTACTGGTATTCGGCACTCGGGCGCTCATGTATCCACTCGGTCTAGACGTTGGAGCATCTCCTGGTACCAAAAAGGCTCTGAGACTCTCACCCAAGGACATCCTAAGTGCCCACAGTGCTAGAACCAAGTATTTTCGGTATCAGATACATCCATCCACGATGTACCTGTGGAGCCACGGCCCTGATGTCGCTAGGGCGTGTAGTGATCAAGTCACACATATGCGAGATGCATGAATCACATGTCAAATCATGCAAAAATTCAACACGTACTGCGCGATCATATAGGGCACTCTATCTCATAATGAGTCCCGTAAATGGTCTGCCCAATGGCATATGCTATGATCAGTCACTACTCATATCAAGCATACATATGATGCGTATGGGAAGGGGTCATGGGATTATACTAAGCATGTTATAAGGCGATGAATAGCAACGAGTATGGGCCTATCAATGGGCCCTAAGGAGAGTTACAATGCGGACATTTAACCAACATTGTACATACAATGTGGACGTCAAACCATCATTGTTCCCTAGGCACGGCCCGCCATAAATATCATTACATAAACCATGGGAAATCACTCATTACAATGGACCCTAAGGACATCCCTTTAGGCCTCAACCCATGGACCTTAGGTACATCAAATGGGTCGTATCACATGGGCCTTACATTCATCAAATGGCTGCATTAATGGGCCTCACCAATGAGCCTTATGTACATTGTAATGGTACATGACCCATGGGCCTTGAAATACATTAAAGTGGGCCTCACAACTTGGGCCTTAAATATATCAGATGGGCCTACACACATGAGCTTTAAATATACTAAATGGGCCACTCCATTTGTGCCCCATGTACATCAAATGGGCTTAATCCCATGGGCTTTATATGCATCAAATGGGCTGAATCCCATGGGCTTTAGATATATACCAAAGTAGGCCCCAATGAATGGCCACAGTTTAATCAATATGAGCCCTATACACATGCCAAGGTGGGCCCATTTGAACCATAGATCTGCCTAAATCTTTAGCTCATGCCAAAACAATAATCTTACCAAAATGGATAGATGGTTTGGGTGCAACATATGCATCATGGTGGGTGCCCACCTAAAGGTTGGACGGTATGGATACAACACATGCATCATGGTGGCGGGGGGGGGGGGGGGGGGGGGGGGGGGGGTCCATTGACCGTCCAGCAGCCCGGCTCATGGCCGGACGACACAGATAAAACACATATATCAGAAGGGCCCACCACATGGATGATGGGTGAGTAAAACACATACACTGTAGTGGGTCCCACCCTGCTATTACACGCACTCCATGGCAGCCTCCCCACCAGGGATCGATGTCAAGACCTCAAGTGTTAGAACGAGGTATCTCCACTCAGTCCGTTAGTGGGACTGGCGTGGACAGTGGCTCCCACCATAATGTTTATTTTCCATCCAGCCTGTTTATAAGGCCACAAGGACCTGGATGAACAGGAAACACAAATTCTAGATTGATCCAAAACTGCAGTGGGCCCAAAAGGATTTTAATGGTAAAGTTCAATCACCACTGTTTCTTGTGGTGTGGGCCACCTGATTATTAGATCAGGCTGATTTTTGGGTGGGGCCTACTTAAGGTAGGGACCCACCTAATGAACGGCTTAGATGGAATATAATCATCAAGGTGGGGCCCACGGCTGGGGCCGTGGGGCCCTGCTCGTACGCCCGCCCGCCGCTGGCGCGGCCAGCGTCTTGACACAGCAGCAACTGCTGCTGTGTAATTTAAGTTTTTTTTTTTGAAATAATGAAATTTCACAATTTTTCATGTGTACGGCCCATCCCAAGTAAATTCACTCCACCCATTGTATTCCCAAGCCCAAAATAAATCTATCAAGACCAATATCGGACATATTCGAACGTGTAAGAAAAATCTGGATAGATTTCAATGGCAATGATACTATTTTTAAAACTATGGCCCACCAGATACTTGGATCATCCTCATTTTTCGGCTCAACGCCTAAAATAAGTTGGGAAAGAGAATGGACGGCTTGGATTAGAAACATACATCAAGGCGGGGCCTATGCAAGCGACCCCTTTTCCAAAGGCTTTGAAAGAAGCCAATATTTGTATTTTCCTTCCAGCGTCCAGCGTCTGGACGTTTCTTTTCTTTTCTTTTCTTTTTCTTTTTTTTTTTGTTTAGGTGGGCCACCACAAGATGGATGATATATCTAAGATGGGCCCCACTCATGGATGCCTTGGATAAAATACATATTTCATGGTCGGGCTCATTCAAGTGGGCCACATGGCCTCATCAACATACAAGAAAATAAATAAAAATGAGAGAGAGAGAGAGAGAGAGAGAGAGAGAGAGAGAGAGAGAGAGTGGGACACGCGTGATGGAGGGACCCTGGCACTATGGGCCCTCCATTTCAACCATCCAATCATACATCAATGGGTCCCATTGCATATGGGCCATCCAAATAAAAGATCAACGGTGGAGATCCTTCTCCATCCAAAATGAACGGTCTATATGACCTCTTAATGCAAGAAAAGTAAACATCATGATGGGGTCCATGGAGAATGGCCCCATCATGGAATGATTTTGATGATCAAGATGGGCCATTGGCCACATCATAGGGTCCGAAGTGAGATCCACACCATTGATCGGTGGACCTCACTTAGCCCATCATAAAAATAAGTAAACTATCCTATATAAGCACCCACCACTTGATCTTCTTGTCCGTTGGAAAGCTACACTCCTTATGCTTCAGTTTGATGGTGGAGATGAGAAATGGATGGTTAAGATGAGAGATTTTGGGTGGGGAAAGTGGGCCACACACATGCACACTTTCTCTTGGGAAAACATTAGACGTGTGATGCTCTTGGTTGCTTGAGAAGTGAGATGAGAAATGAGAAAGAGAGAGAGAGTTTGTAAGAGGGATGTGAGGTGAGTGATGGAGTGATGTGAGTGGTACTTGACATGTAAGGTGGTGTAAGAGAGAGAGAGGGAGAGAGTTGACTTTAGGTAAGGGTGATGTAAGAGAGGTATAATTGCTTGTACTTGACATAAAGTGATTGATGGGTGATTGATTGATGGGATTCATTTGACACTTTGTAGAGATTCTCTTGGGAATGTAAACGCGCGGCGTTTTCTCGAAATAAACACCGACCCACATCTCTTAGTCAGGGTATCGGGTCGGTACATGAGTCGCGGCGTTGGAACCGCGGTGACTGTGCGGTCGCAATGATACAAGTCTCGGATTAAGCTGAATCAAATGTATGGGATATGACTTACGGTCGTGTGCAACGTCGACTACAGGTCACGGACTGCCGGAATTTGACGAGAAGGATCACGGGAAGCGACGGAACAGTACGAATTAGGATACGGGTCTTACAACAACTATTCAGAAGATTCTTTCAGAAGAATCGCGGCCATCCTTCTAGAGGAAGAAAGGTAAACTACAAACCTTCTGCAGGTAAATTTGGTAAACAAATCAAAGAATTACAATGTTATGCCTGTCATGAGTATGGACACCTATCTACTGAATGCCCAAATAGAAAAATTAAGGACAAGGCAATGGCTGCCACATGGGATGATACGGAGGAGTCAAATTCAGAAAACAGTGACTCATGAAGTGATGGAGATAAAAAATCCTTAAAAATACTTATGATCTCCACTACTTCGATAATTCCAACTAAATCTAAGAAAGAACAACAGGCCACTGAATCATTTTCATCTGACAATGAGAAAATTGAAGAAGAAGAAGATAAAGAGAAAAATAAATTGCAAGATGCTTATAATCAACTATACATTCATAGCATCCATATCCTTAAAAAAATCGGCATGACTGAAAATAAAAAGAAATTATTGCAGAAAGACTTGGACAGAACCTTAGAAATAAACATACATTTGTCCAATGATTTACAATAATATCTCACAGATAATGATCAATTAGGAAAAGAAAACCTATCCCTAAAAGCAAAATTATCAAAACTCATGAACCAGGCTGAATTGCTAAAAGATGATAATGCACAACACAAAAATAAAAACCACTCACTTTGTATTGATTTAGAAAAATCTAGGAAATTTGCAGAAATAAACTACAAATTTTCTCAGAGTGGTGAGAAATTGGAAAAATTGTTAAGAATAGGAAGACTAGGAAGAGACAAGAGTGGACTAGGATATGAGAAAAGTAAAAAGAAAACTGAAAATAAAGCCCAAACAAAACTCACTAGTTCAAGTAGCAATATGGGATTTTCTCCAGTTTGTCATTTGTATGGTGATGCTGGTCATTATAAATTTAAATGTTTAGCACCTAGAAGGACTCTATATAACTCTGACCAAAATCACATTGAAAAATTCAAACCAATCAAAGAAAATCAGAATGTTAAAAGTTCATCTAGGAGAAGCTCTCATCCATCACCACCTAAAGAAAAGAACAAAATAAAGAAATTTGTATCACAATGGGTAATTAAAGAAAAACTGAAATGTGTAATGATTAAATCTCATATACCCTAATATATCAAACAGAAAAAGGAACAAATCCAGACTATGCATCTAGATTTGGATATTTGTTGTAATGATGCAATTTTGTTGAGCCTTCAATGATACATCTAAGGTTAAAGACTTTTTTTTTTGTATATAAACATTATTATGTTTATAGTTACAGAACTGGTACAATTTTTTTTTGTGACATATACTGATCAAGCCAAGAAATACCCGATAATGTGTTGAAATTGTGAAAATTCTGAATATTATCTACTTTCGATACGAGTGTTGGGCTCTTTTTCGATCTCATCGACTAACGGTCGATACAATCGACGGATCTTCAAAATGTGAAAAGTCGTGTGACCATGGATAACATCGAGAGCAGTCTCGATAGCATCGATCGACAACTTCTCGATACAATCGATAGGTTGGATGATATGATCGACAAATGGCGTCCGATAAAAGTCAGTAGGATGAAAAAAAAAGGGGCAGTTTTTTTTTTCAAAAGGCGGTTCAGTTGTCTTCCCTGTCCGATCCTCTCGACCAATCATCCTAAGCCAAGTAGGACTAGCCAAATCTCTCCACAAACCAGGTAATATTCTTCCAACATCATCAGAATCCTCTTCTCTTGGTTTGTCGGTGTTTTTATCATTTTTTCCAATATTTCAAATAGCCTTTTCTTTCACATGGGAAAAGAAAAAAACGTGGCATCCAGTCTAGGGGAATCTTCAAGAGGTACTCGACAAAAGATCCTTGCCTCAAGGGAAAGAGCAAGAATCCAGGACAGTGGGACCCCCACACAGCAAAGATCACGACGCGGTGGCTCCCAAACTGAAATCCCCGAACCATCTCAATCAGTGCCTCCTCCTCCTGCTGTCCAACGGCCACCAAAATATGTCAATAGGAAGTTGATCTTTGAGAGAAAAGTAGACAGGGAGTATTTAACACCCTACAAATTAGAATCCCTATTTGCTACAATTGGTTGGCTGCCCATCCTGAATTTTGGTAGACCATGCCAATTGGAAAGAACACGCAACTTCTTTGCTGTATGTCATTCCCCGGTGGCTGACCCTCGTTCCTTCATGGTATCCATGGATGGTGATGATGTATTTATCACTCCTGCAACCATAGCATAGATTCTCAATCTACAAATGGCTTCAGAAGGCCTTCCAAACTGGGATCTAGACCTTCCAGATGTGCGCTCTAAAATGACCAAATACCTATATCATAACCAAGATATCCCATGGCATAAACGGAATGCCCTGAAAGCTAGGTACATGGAGCCTCGGTTCAGAGTCATGCATGGGATTTTTACCACTAACTGGTAACCAAGAAGCACGAACCGATCAGATTTAACAAGTCTGATGGTGATGATAGTCTACTCTGTTGTAACCGGGATAGATATCTACCTTTCAACCTTGATTGTCAATCAGTTTGTCAATGCTATACATACTTCTAGAGATTTACATCTGCCATATCCCTGGATTATCAGTAGAATCTGTCAAAGCATTGACTTTCCGTCCACAGCTAATCTCGTTTTCTCGCTCAAAGTTTTCAATAAGAAGAATATTTGGAAAATGGATTTGATATTTCATGAGTACAAGAAGAAAACTAAGGAAGACATTCATGCAGAAGGGGAAGGAGGAGAAGGTGGTGATCCCATGGAAGGAGATGCAATGGCTGACGATGTACCTCATGGACCAGATGTTGCTCCGTCCACATCAACTGCTGGATATGGTAAAAGGCTAAAACTGGACAGGATTGGGGCCATTAAGAAGGACATGCACTCGGTAAAGGAACGACTCACTATTCTGGAAAGAATGATTCAAGGAGTTCAGAGTACGGTCCAACAATTGGTGGATCTACTGACGTGCCGACGGGATGACACGATGCCATCTCATTCTTCTCCTTGATGCCGGATTCGTGCATGTTATTATGCACACCTTACTCTTATTTTTGCATATGAACATCAGTATTTTTTTGGATGTTCTAAGCTCTCAGTGGTGTTTATGACAGTTTTTTTTTGGATGAATATGCCCACGGTTGGGCTAAAATACTGGTTTATTTTTGTGTGCCCTCCAATGGGCTTTATTTTTGGTTGGTTTAAATTACTGCTATCTGGGACAGCATTGGATATTTCTACCAATCTTGGGCAGCTTACTTTACATATGGTTGAATCTAGTTCTTTTATTCCTACCATTTGAATTTCTGTCTCCCTGGTTTATTGAAGTTTTGGGGTTATGGTTTACATGTTTATCTTATGCCTTAAGTGCTCTATTAACTCCATACTGTGTCTTCATTGATGTATGCTTTACACTGTTCTCATTTATATACATCTATCTATCTGTAGTTCTCTCATAAGCTTCAATCTTCAGTCAATATCACGTCTTATGCCTTTATCAATGACTGACAAAAGGGGGGAGAACAATTCAAATACCCCTAGCGAAAATTGTATATCTGTGTTGCAGGTGTTAGGGGGAGCAGTCGCAACAAGAAAGGGGGAGTTTTTGAAGTAAGGGGTAAAACTTACTGGGTGTGTACATGGGTATTTAGAATTTATAAAATTGTGTTAATACATGTACACATAATTTAGGATGTATCTGTCTAGATATGTTCCTAGGGTGTTTTGTATTTTGTCACGTAATTGACAAAGGGGGAGATTGAAAGTGCACCTACTACGTGCCCTGGTTTGTCAATTACGTTGTAAGTTGAGTCAGTCGGACAACAGCTCCTAACACGAAGATCAAGTCAAGCGTCTGCCTCAACTAGATATGTGAAAGCTCGCCATAGGTAAATCATAGCCTCATATCCCATGTCCCAAAACATCATGTGATTAAAACCCTTAAAAAGAACTAGAACATCTTAGGATTTCCGTGTAAAAAAACTTTTTATCAAAAAGAAAAAATTTTAAAGTTTTTCTTACACTGTCGATTATATTGATTCCCCTTTCGATATGATCGACCAGCTCTGTCGATGTCCTCGGCATCTCAAATCGATACAATCGACTGAGGACAAAAAGCATCCAGCAATCAAAAAATTATCTGGACGATTTATCGATATATCGACTGGTGAGTCTATATCATCGATATTCGAATATCGATCCTATCGGAAGAAGATCGATAATATTGACAGACTATTTTCTGGCGCCCCTATTTTTCTAAAGAAAACTAACATAAGCTTCGATATATCGATGACTGTCCGATTCAATCTGAACTCAAATATCGATCATATCGGAAGTCAGTCGATCATATCAATTGTGGGCACATGTTTTCACCAGCGTGAATTTCAGGTTGTTTTTTATGTTGATCGGGGTGCTAGTCGATAAATCGATATTCATATATCGATCATATCGAGACCTGGTCGATTAGATCGAGTCCGGACATAAATCTTCCAGCAAGCTTATAAGTAAATCTATACGATTTATCGATCCCATCGACAAGGTCTCCGATATGATCGATATACAAATTCTGATGACATCGACTGTTCCCTGATCATATCTGTAGAACCTGAAATTCTTCAAGTCTTCTCTCTTGTTTTCACCTGTCGATAGATCGATCCAGCTCTCGATGGAATCGGAGTTCAAAATCCAATAACATCGATATGAGTCTCGATCCCATCGACCAGTTGGCGAAAGGTTTCCAAAAGAGAAATGACAATTAAGTTTGTATCATCGAGAGATCTGCCGATACAATCGAGAGTATACGCTCGATTATATCGACACTGCTCGATGATATCGAACTCTGTCATAAATATGACCGTTTATATCCGTTGGAACCTTTTGCCTATAAATAGAGAGATTAATCTTTATTGCTGGCAGAGAAAGAAGAGAGTGCTTTTGAGAGTTTTAACCTTCCTATCATTTACCTAAGCCCTTTCTCTCAGGAAGTTCATCCTCCAATCCACCCTCATCATTGATATCACATAGAGTGGATTGGGGAATAAACTTCCGCATTCAAGGATCCTCCAGCTACTATCTTAATGACAATTCATTAAGATGGGATGCCTTGAATGCATAGATGATTGGAACCACTCTATATTCCTAATGGGAAAACCTTTAGAGAGTGGTATTCCATCATAACCTTGACCCAACCTAAAGCCTAGTATAGATACACATTTGGGTTACGAATCAAGGGATCTAAAGACTCTTCATCAACAAGAAGGAGATCTTCATCGTTGCGGTAAATGGGACTCATCAACTTATTTGTAAGTATCTAGAGTCCAGAGGACACTTGTGATCATTCCTTTCTAGGATTGGGTTTTAAGTGTTGCTCACCCTTTGAAATCCTCGAAGGAGGCCTCTGACGGGAGTGTACGTGCGGGGTGTGTTGTGTGGACCCTTGATCTGTGGAGAGCATAAACATCTGAGTACGCCAGCAAAACTCCAGGGTTAGAGGTGAACCGAGTAAAAACATCCGGGTGCGTTGTGTGGACCCTTGCCCTATGTGGGCATAAACATCTGGTTAGGAGTACGCCAGTAAAATTCCAGGGTTTGAGGTGAACCAAGTAGAAATCTCTGTAAAGGTTGAAGGTGAACCTGATTTAAAACCTGAGGTTTGAGGTAAACCATGGGAAACCTCCTTAGTGAAATCCGGTCACTCAAGGGTCGAGTGTGGAAGTTGGGAGTGGAGTAGACAAGTAGTCGAACCACTATAAAAATGACTATGTTTGTGATTGATTCTTGTGTTTGATTGTTTGTGTGATTATGTTAATTACATTCATATCTGCTCACACTTCACACACAGTCACATCTGTCATAGACTATAACTACTTCATGCTTATCATCTAAATAGTTCTGTGATTGGATCCTCTACCAGGCTTGGAAGCCAGTAGAGTTAATTTTGAGTAATCCTTATCTATACCCTGAGATAGGATTAGTGTGATAAGATTTCTAATAATTCATAAAAACTTTAAAAAGTCCTATTCACCCTCCTCTAGGACATATTCGGATATTCCTACTTCGACTTAAGCGGTCTTCACCGATATTTCAGAGGGAGGAGCAGGAGAGGAGGATGGAGGATCTAACGAGGCAGAGGGAGGAGCAGGAGAGGAGGAGGATGGAGGAGTAGGCGAGGGAGAGAGAGGAGTAGGAGAGGAGGATGGATGGGATGCAGGTGGAGTATGAGCGACGGATGACGGAGATGTTTTAGGCTCTTGCTGCACGCTTACCCATTGATGCTCCACCTCCTCTGCCTTCATCTTTATAATTTTCTGTATTTTATTTATGATGTTAAATTTATATGTATTTATGTGTGAATGAATGTCATGTTGATGGATGTTGTTTATATTTGGATGGATCTACGTACTTTGGGTTTAAATGGATGTGAATGTGAATATGATGAAATATTTATATATAACAGGTGTATATCAGGAATATTATAACAAGTGTATATCAAGAATATTGTAACAGGTGTATATCAGGAATATTTTGTTAGAATATTGATAAAAAAAAAAAGGAAACTTTTACCAACGACAATTTTCATAGGTAAAAGTATCATATAGGTTTTTTACCAACGAAAACTTTCGTAGGTAAAAGTATCATACAAGTTGTTTACCTACCAAACTTTTCGTAGGGAAAAGTTCAGTAAATTTTTTTACCTAGGAAACTATTCGTAGGTAAAAGTTTTGAAAATACCATTTACCTACCAAACAATTCGTAGGTAAAAGTTTTGAAAATACCATTTACCTACCAAACAATTCGTAGGTGAAAGTTTTTAACTACGAGAAGACTCGTAGGTAAAAGTTATGTAAATATTTTTTCCTACGAAAATATTCATAGGTAAAAAAGTTTTGTAAATTTTTTTATCTACGAAAGTATTCATAGGTAAAACTTTTATAACAATTTTTAAAAGTTTTGTAAATATCTTTAGCTACGAAAGTATTAGTAGGTAAAACTTTTGTAAGAATTTTTACCTACGAACTACTTCGTAGGTAAAAGGTTTGTCATAATTTTTACCGAAGGAACAAAATTGTAGGTAAAACTTTTGTAAAATTTTTAGCTACGAAATTATTTGTAGGTAAAAGTTTTATCGTAATTGTTACCTACGAAAAAAATTCGTAGGTAAAACTTTTGTAAATATTTTTAGCTATGAAATTATTTATAGGTAAAAGTTTGTCATAATTTTTACCTACGAAAAAATTGGTAGGTAAATGGTTTGTAAATCTTTTTAGCTACGAAAATAATCATAGGTAAAAGTTTTGTAAATCTTTTTTAACTAATATTTTTGCCTGCAAAAAAAAATAAAATAAAATAAAATAAAATAAAAAACGTTGGTAAAATTCTTTACCTACGAATGGAAATCGTCGGCAAAAGTCTTAGTTTTGCCAATGAAATTTATTTTTTCGTTGGTAAAAGTTTTCTCCCTCGGTCTTTTAGCAACGAAATTGCCAACGGAAATTTTCGTCGGTAAAAGTTTTTGCCTATGAAAAATAGGCTTTTACCTACGAAAATTTTCGTAGGTAAAAGTGTCTTTTCTTGTAGTGCATGCATCAATCCTGCGCATACCGTGCGTTCATCTAAGGCAATATCCACCTATTAGGGAGTCTCATAATAACCTACCCAATTACATATGCAATGGTCAACCGCATCTCATATCGAACATGCGGATGATGCGTATGGGCATGTAACATGATGTTATACATGATTATCAAATATAATAATAATTGATCTCACACAATCACCATGGGCCTCTCACATCGTAATGGGCCTCATCTAGTCACGACGGGTATCATACAATCATAATGGGCCTCTCTCATTGCAATGGACCTCATAAATTCACAATAGGCCTCATATCATCATAATATAATGGGCCTCATACATACACAATGGGCCTCATACTATCACAATGGGCCTTACGTGGTCACGATGGGCTTCGTACAATCACAATGGGCCACATCACACGGGCCTCATATACATCAAGTGGGTCGTATCTCATAGGCCTCAACAATGGGCCTTGATAATCGAAATTGGCCTTAACAATCGGCTTCGACAATCAGAATCGGTATCAACAATCGGCCTCGACAATCGGAACCAGCCTCGACAATCAGAGTCGGCCTCGACAATCAGACTTAACTTCAACAATTGGAATCAGCCTCGACAATTGGAATCGGCCAAAAAAATCGAAATCGACCTCAACAATTGGTATATAAACAAGGCGGGGTCTATAGATGAACAGCTGATCAACCATAATATAAAAATCGACCCTCGATCGTGGTTATATCAAATCTGATAGGATGAAATCATCTATCTATGGTGAATGGAGCCGACTTATTTGGGTTAACCCACTAAGAGAATGATGAGAATGGGCCTAATAAGACCTAAGGGAAGGTCACCATGTGGACATTTAACCAGCATTACCCATCAATGTGGACATTTAACCAACATCACTCCTAAGGAGTGGTCCACATAAAGCCATATGTATAGTGGGCCCATGGCCCCACATAAGGGCCTAACATACATCGCCATGGGCCCCATTCATGGGCCCCATATGCATCAATTGGGCCACACCCATGGGTCTCGACGCTGGGCCTCATATATAACGAGTGGGCCGCATCATATGGGCCTTATACATATCAAGTGGGCCATATCACATAGGCCGCACCAGTGGTCCTCATATACATCAAGTGGACCACGTCCACGGGCCGCACCAATGGACCTCATACATATCAAGTGGGCCATATCACATGGGCCGCACCAGTAGGCCTCATATACATCAAGTGGACAGTGTCCACGGGATGCACCAATGGGCCTTATACATATCAAGTGGGCCATATCACATGGGCCGCGTCAATGGGCCTCATACATATTAAGTCAGGCCCACCCTTATGAATTTTTGAGATCCGACCTATTCATAAGTTAATATAGAGATAAATGAAGTGAAAACCAAATATCGGCTTAATTGGAAACTACGGTAGCCCTTAGAAGTTTGAACGGTGGATGTCACTGTGCCCCACTATTATTGCAAATGGTGGGTCTACTTGAACTTTGGATCTTACTCACTCATTTCCCATGCCATAAAATGATCTGCACAAATGGTTGGATGGGAAACAACACATGCATCATGGTGGGTCCCACCATTCAAGGGTTGGACGGTGTGGATCAAACCCACCCAGCTGCTGACGCCATACAATAGCTATATAACTGGTGAGTGGTAGACCAGCCAATCAGTTTCCAAAGAGGTGGGTTCCACGTAGGCCCACCATCAAATATGATATATTATTATTATTATTATTATTATTATTATATCCAATCCAACGTCCAGACCCTGGACGCTTGGACGGACAACATATATATAACATATGCATTATGGTGGGATCCACACACGTGGCCCACCAACTAATTGGATGGTGTGGATACACACTGTCTGGATGGATGGATGGAGTGGATTGTACATACATCATGGTTGTGGTCCACCGTCTAGCCATCTGGACGGTGTGGATAGCAAAACAGGTGGATGGTGTGGGTTAAATGAAGATGGGCAACGTTGATAAAATGCATGCCCCATGTGGAGTCCATTCACATGTGGGTCCCATCCTGCTATTGCAACAGGATAAAATACATGTATCACGGTGGGTCCCACATAGGGCCCACCATATAAGATATATATATATATATATATATAT
Source organism: Magnolia kwangsiensis (assembly GCA_037074715.1). Classification (NCBI taxonomy): domain Eukaryota; kingdom Viridiplantae; phylum Streptophyta; class Magnoliopsida; order Magnoliales; family Magnoliaceae; genus Magnolia; species Magnolia kwangsiensis. The sequence goes on from CM073573.1 coordinate 36,040,315, forward strand.
ATATATATATATATATATATATATATATATATATATATATATATATATATATATATATATATATATATATTATTGATATTTATATTATATATATAGATATTTTTTATTTCTTTTACTCCAACGTCCAAGGTCCAGGACCTAACCATTGGACATATGCAGGTGGGCCCTGCATGGATGGACGGCACAGATAAAACACCTATATCTTGGTGGGTCACACCATCACATGTACAAGGACAATGTGGATGTAATACATATCTCAAGCGGTCCCACCATCCTAAACAAATGGACAGTGTGGATGGAATCATACATCTGGTGGGTCCCACAAAGGTGGACGGCATGGATCAACATCAAGGTGGGACACAAAAGAGGAAAGAGAGAGAGAGAGAGAGAGAGAGAGAGAGAGAGAGAGAGAGAGAGAGAGAGAACGGTGTGATGAGGGACCACGCCACCATGGGCCCCTTTAGGATCTACAACACATACATCAAAACGGGTCCCATCACAAGTGTGCCTTACATCAAAACTTAAGATCAATGTTTTGAACACCCACCTTTGATCTTCTTGGACTTCTTCTTCCATCAACGCATCTTAAAGCTACAAGGGATGCATTTTAACGGTGGAGATGGTCTTTAGATGGTGGGATTGGGTGGTAAGGAGGTGGGTCACACCTATCTTTCTCCATGGAAGCCATGAACATTGAGTGCTTGAGTTGCTTAGGAGAATGAGTTTGAAATGAGAAAGAGAGAGAGGATGGGATGTAAGAGAGAGAGGGATGGGTGAGTGAGTGATGGGTGATGGAGAGAGTTGACTTTAGGGTAATTGTGTAAGAGAGAGGTAAGGGTTGCTTGTACTTGAGGATAGGATGTAGTACTTGACATTTGATGTGATGTGATATGATTTGATTGATGAGATTGATTTGACATGTTCTCTTGGGTTTAGCAAATGCATGGTGTTTTCCTCGAACTGAATGCGGGCCCACATCTCCTGGCTTAGGTATTGCCTCAGTACGCGAGACGCGGCGTCGGAACCACGATAACGGTGTGGTCGCACTGGTACAAGACTCGGGTCGAGCCGACTCAGATCGACAGGATGCGACTTAATGTCACGCGCAAACGTCGATAACATATCACGGGTCTCCGAAATTCGATTAGGAGGACCGTGAAAGCCTACAAAATTGTACGGGATAAGATACGGGTCTCATAGACTACGCCTTCGATGGGATCGAACAAACTTCGATGACATCAAATGGTCTTCGATAACATCGAAAAAGGTACCAACGTATCCAATAACCAAATCAATTAATTTCAAAAAATCTCAATGGCATCGAGTCAACTTCGATGACATCGAAGCCTGCTCGATGGCATCGAACCTATCATCGACAGACTGTTGAATTTTCATATTTAAGACATCTATCAACAGCATGGCTCATGAACCGAGTCAAGTTGAACTCTAGCCGCGGTAGGCTGTTGGTTGAACTAAGCTGAGTTGTGTCAACCTCAACTCATTTGGCTCGGTGTCCAGCTCTATCACCACATTTGATGTTACAAAGTAGATAGATAACATATCATCACCTGACCTTTGCTAAGCCCACATGCGCTTCTTTATACGCACCTCCATAGAGAGGTTACACTTCGATGATCACACACACGTAGGGGTAAAAGTTAGGCGGGTTCAACCCGACCGACTCGTGACCGACCCAACATTGGGTTGGGCTCGAGCAGGATGTATCGAGTCCAATCTCGAGCTTGGGCCATACAAACACCAAACCGATAAAACTTGGGTCAGACTCGAGTTGAGGTCTTGGGTTGCTCGACCTAACCCGAACGCGATCAATATATAAATTACTAATAAATTATAATTGAGTGTGGATCATTTGTGTGAAAGCATGGAAAATTCCAGTGCTGTTGGGTCTCACTGGTCCACATCATTTCCAATGACTCAAGCTAATAAAATATGCCATATTTTTCTCTCCCAAATAGATTCCATGCGACACAACATGACTTTTAAAGAAATAATTGTCCTATATTTTAGCTCATTTGTTTAGAAAAAATGAAATTCTTTACAATAAATAACTACACATATAATTAATAAAATTATATATACAAAAAATAATATGTGCATTGAAATATAATAGACTAATGTAATAATGAAAATATTATCATCTATCCAACCGACCAACCCGACCGAGCCTGTTTGGGTTGGGCTTGGGTTGAGAATTTCCAACCTGAGGTTGGGTTAGGTTGGGTTAGGATTGAGGTACAGGAACCTTGGGTTGGGCTAGGATTGAGCACCAACCGTACCCAACCTGCCCAACTTTCAACCCTACATACGCGCATGGAACAAGGAAGGTATAGGGTGGGCCACCGTTCGATAACCTAGCCCTAAAATCAGGCAAGTCAGTTTTCAAGTGAGCTATGCGTCTATGATGCATTCGGACCTTTTGTTTCTCTTGTTTGGCCCGGTTGACAAGCTGACAAGCGGAGCAACCTGTGCCCTAATGAACAAATAGAAAGTTTGAAATATATGTTAGGTTGAGATTTGGGAGGTGCGGCCGAGGAATCGTGATCCTCTGCTTGCCAAGAGGCAGAAAAATCCTACATCCTAACTCGTCCACATTATCATTGACTTTTTCGGCATGGCTGCATTAAACGCAGAATGTGATGATGTGATCGAATTAGATTGTAACAATTATAATTTCTCTATTTGTGGCAAATAGATGATCCAGATTGGTAGCCGAGTGGTGTGGTATGCTAAGTTCCTATCATCGTATGAGCCCAAGCAACAAAAATCTGTAGGGCCCACCGTGATGTAAGTGTAATATCCACTCTCTTTGTGCCAGCTCAATTTAAGATGTGATCATAGAAATAAGATCAATACAGAACTCAAGTGCGCCATGCCACAGAAAACTATGGACAGGGATCTCTACCGCTAAAACCTTTTTATGCTCCCAGGTTTCCAATCAGGATGATATTTAATTTTATCGTTTATCCTGGTTGGAATCACCTCGTCAATGGGTTGGATGGCACGTAAGCATCACGCTGGGCTCAGAAAGGTTTCATTGGTTTTGGCAATCACTATCTCCACTGTTCCCTTTAGTGTGGCTCACTTGATTTTTGGTCATAGAAACGTAACGGTGGTCCCTACATGAAAATGAGGTAATTCTTATTTTTGTGCTATTCCTTGCAAACATATCAGAAAATGTAGGGCGTGAGAGCTGCCCTCGCGGGTGTAACTCTGACCGTGGGGCCATCTCGACGTATGCATTGCAAATCTACGCTGTTCAACCGTTTTGCCAGATTATTTTATGACATGAACTAAAAAACGAAGCAGAAAGAAATCTCAGGTGGACTATAGTAGGAATTGAATTCCCACCATTAAAAGCTTCCTAACAGCCACAAAAGGTTTGGATCAAGCTGCTGATTGTGCTTTCTCTTTTTCCGGGTTTCTTTGACCTTATCAACAGGTTGGATGGCAAATAAACATTACGTTTGATCATAGGAGGTTTTTAACAGTAAACGTTCTCTTTCTAATTCATTTCTGGAAGATGTGCTAAAATAATATAGAAAAATAGATGGATGGCATGGATACGCAACGCATACATTAACGGGGCCCTACAGTCAGGACAAAATCAGTCATGGAATTAATGGGAGCAGATTAGGTGCCGCCCTGACGGTGGGGTCCACCTTTATTAATATATTGTATATCCACGCCGTTCATCCGTTTTTTCAGCTCCTATTATTGAATGAGCCCAAAAATGAAGTAGATCTAAATCTCAGGCGGAGTACACCAAAGGAGACAGTGGTGTTTGACTATTAAAAACTTGCTGTGAGCCACAAAAGTCTACATCTAGGTCTATCTGACCTTATCAACAGGTTGGATGGCAAATAAAGATTACGGTGGGCATTACAATGGGCCCTAGGAATATTTTAATGATGAGCGTCAATTGCCAGTACTGTTTCTTATTGTGTGGTCCACTTTAGATTCAAATCAAATTCGATTTGTGTCTCATGCCCTAACATGAACTGAAAAAACAGATGGACGGCGTCGCTATACAATAGATACATCAAGGTGGGCCCCACCGTTAGAGCTGCACAGTGTTGGGTGAGGCCGGGGCAGCACATAATCCGCTCTCGCAATAAGTGAGAATCCTGTTAAAATAGAAAAACAATACATTTGGCACCTCAGCTCTTATGATGGAAGTCTTATAAAAGGAGAAGGTTTTCACATATACATCTTACAAATCATTTGTAAAATGGCTGTCGTTGGATCCATGAAGCCTGCTTTACTAGCATTTCTTCTATTACTCTCCATCTCTTATTCGGTCATTGTACCCGGTAAATGGTCTCTCTCTCTCTCTCTCTCTCTCTCTCTCTCTCTCTCTCTCTCTCAATGGGTCAGGCCCTCACCCAGCCCGACAAGCCCGCCCTTAATTTGGACCAGGACCTATTAGTTCTGCTGTGGGGCTGGCATGCATGGCCCAATTCATGTCTTAGATTGTACAAATATGACATTCTAATCTGGCATGCATGGCCCAATTCGTGCGTACATGTCTTAGATTGTACAAATATGACATTTTAATCCTTCATTAGACAACCTATGCATCTTAATGTATTTCTTTATGCCTATGTGGTCCTCTGGATCAATGGATAAATTAGGAATATTCATATGGGAAGTAGGGATTTTATCAATTCTGAGATTGGGCAAGGTTGGGTCAGGCAAGCCTGGTCTTGACAATTTTTTTTAAGGCTCGGGCTTGGGTCAGCTGTGCAGACTTGGACCTTAAGTATTGGCCGGGTTCAAGCATAGCTTGTCCCTGCTCATTGCCACCTGGTGCTGACTCATTCATGTCATGCTCGGCATATATCTCTGTCCGGGGCTGATGTCACTAGAGCATTGGGCAGAAATCACACCCATGCAACAATATTAAACATCCGATGGGCTCCAGCCCATTGGTATAGGTAGAGTATGTTTCAACATTAAGGTCACGGATTTGAGTGCCCGTGTGAGTGAAAAATAAAATTTAAAAAATATATAGAGAGAGATTCTTACCACAAAATTTCCTAAAGAATTGGATTTTACCAACATGCCTCCAGATTGCTTTTTAAGGATGGAATTACAAAATATGTCATTTATTTATTTTTCTTTAAAAAGAAGTGAAGCACAAGACTTGGGGACCCCACGTGGAATGTGTATAAAATCCAACCCATTAAACATACGCACCACACCCATGGTTATAACATGAACAAAACATTAGGTCAATTAGATCATCGAATACGCTACACTTGAATTAGGATATTTTGAATGGTGTATGTTATTATTATTATTATTATTATTTTAATTTTTTATGAATTAGCCCACCTTATAATTGAATACACTTTATCTTTAGTTCATCTAATAATAATGTCGGTGTACATTTGTAGGATGGGTTGGATGTGAAACACATATTATGTGGACCCCACATGATGCAGGGAAGGATGTGATGAGGTCGAGCACCGTCTTCCTCGAGGAGACACACTCCAAATTCATCGAGTTTCTTTGTACTTCTCACAAAGATTCCCTGAATCCACAAGGGAAATAAATAAATTCTAATCAAAATCGAAAATAACTTGATTAATAATTGTCTAATGTGTATATGTCTCTGTTATACCATTAATAAGAAAAAATCCTAATTCTAATCAAACTTTTTTAAATCCTAATTTCTAAAAATAAAAATTTCAAATAAACTTTTGATAGAAGAGTCCTAGCATGATTATAAGTTATTTCTTAAAAAGAAGAAAATCTAAAACTTTAAAAATAAGAAAATATTACAAAATTCAAAATTACTAAAAAAAAATTTTTTTTCTTAAAATTTCATTTTGGAGCTGAAAGCGTACGTTTTCTAGAGAAACGGACAGACGTGACCCACGTTTTTCTTTGGTTCACCCTGGATGGCTCGTTATAGTAAAGATTGAAAAGTTGTGCGCTTCGTAATGATACATGGATCAAAAGTAATGACCAATTTATGGGATACCTTCTTTAGGTTCAACCATGCTAGGAATGTATCTGTGACATGTCATACATCAGACCCCTCTACTTGGGAAAAAACTCATCCTCAAGTTACTCAAGGAACTTAGCTCATGGTACTCGAATAATTTCTGACACTGATGTTTATCAACATTTTCATTGTACTTTGCATTAAGTTTTTGAGCTGACATAATACGTGTACTTATGCTCTCATTGACTTGACCACTATGGATTAGTTCCTTCACTTCACTTGTGCCTGTAAGATCTTGCATTCTTTCTGATAATGTGGGGAATTAGGCAAACTTGTCCCTGAGACAAAATCAATGTAGTTTTGTATATCTCATATGGGAAGAATTTCTTTAGGGAGTTCATCAAGCACAATCACCTCAAACTCCTGCAATACTGGTTTCAAATTCTCTATGATGTTCACGAGCTTCATATATTTTTCATTTTCAACTAATGCATTTGCGTCTTCCATCTCCTCAAATTATTTAACAAAATCTTATTTGGTTATGAGAGATTGTCCCTTCACTTTAAAAGTTTTGGGTTGGTTCTCCATTCCAACAGGGGCCATATGTTCGCCATTGATGAATCTTATGGCCTATCGCAACTCCGTTTCGACGAAGTCTGTTGGGGCATTGCACAAAAACCTTAGGATCTCGCCTCCTAAAACACCAGAATTATGGGATAATAAAGTAAGGAAATAAATCAAAGCATAAATCATACGACATAAGAGATTTTTACGTAAAAAACTCTTAAAGAGGTAAAAACCACGGGACCTAGTACAAAGCAACAATTCACTATGAAGTAAAACGTCACAATCGATCATAAGCACACACCGCTTGGATCAAACCTTCTTCACTTACGCAGGAGTTGATAAACAATAAGAGAATAATAAAAAGGAAGAGATCTCACTGATCACAAGGACATAGAAGAGCTGAGACATCGACTGCGAAAACTCCCTTCCATAAGCTTCCTCTCTCTCCCTTTCTCTCTCTCTTTTTCTCTCTCACCTTGGTCATGAAAATCCTTAACACAATAGCTTTAGAAAGCCTTCTGAATGCTCTAAAAAAGCCCTAGGGACCCCTATTTATAGTTTAGGCAACTTTCATTTCGCGCATCTGCAAAACCGCCTCCAATTTATGCAGTCCGCACAAAATCCTCGCAAATCTACTGTAACGTCTCGAAAAAATCTGTACAGAGACCCGAGTATCACCTCAGGTAGAAATCACTTAGGATTAATTCCTTTAGAAATTAAGCGTAAGTTAACTAGCGCTGAGCTAGATTAGCTGTGAAATTAGCACTGTTCGCTTTAAATTCGTTCTACAAGATCCAATACTTGTGGAATCATTGACGCTATAACATCCTGAAACCTAGGATCAAACTCTAAACCCGTTTTTTCTTGGAAAACCTTTGAAACTTTGTAATGGACTTGGACCGCTCGTCATGAGTCCGGTAGCGATGAACTTAGACCATTATGACCGCGTAGTTGGGCTTGACTACCACCTTGGAAATCAAGCTCAAATGATGTCCTGAGACTATTTCATTGAGCCCGGACTAAGGAGTGTGAGAAAGCGTAGAATTCTTTATAAATTAAATATAATTTAAGTAATCTGGCACATATCACTTGCGGGCTAATTATAAGCATTCAGACCATTGGAATCTGACCCAAATACACCCTTGGATCAGGGAACATTTTTCACTCATGCTAGTGTACTTGGAATCCCTGATCGAGTCTCAGTGACTGTTGAACTAAAACTGGTCCGCCATGTGCGATCTGGAAACCCGATCGAACTGAAAACTTAACGTGAATAGGATCTATCATTCATAAGCTTAAGTCCGACCGCATTCAGTCAGAGGACCTGCAGAAATGTTCTTTTGGATCGGAAAAGATCCGATTTGGTTATAACCTAAGTATACCTTGGTCCTAAGTCTGAATTGGTGAGTTTTTAGCCTATATAAGGATCTTAAACCCTCTCTCATCCCTCACATACGAATTTGAGAGAAACACTAGGAGAGAGAAGAGAGAAAAGAGAGATTGTGTGAGAGTTGTGAGAGAAAGTTCCTGTCACTCTATCCTGCTACTATACGTACTTTACCATCGTGGTCTAATCACTTTTCCGGTGATTCTGACTTCATTATAGGTAAGAAAACCTTAACCTTAACCTGTTTTAGGATTTCTATCAGTACAAATAGCGAAGTGGCTAACTTACCTTGTGACATAGGTCGTCATATTGACGTTGACAAAGCATAGAGTTTCTATTCGATTAATTACGCTTCTACGGTGTAAGGTGCGGATTTTAGATGTTTAGGTTACCTGTTTTCAAAGCTTTCAATGCTGTTTAATGGTAGATTGTTGACAAGGATGTTGTTTGACATGAGAACATGTTGTCTATTTTTCATTTCGAATACGTACGAAGAATATGAGATTTAGGATATTTTTGGTATTTGTAGGAAATACCATATACGTATGAATTTTACTGATAAGATTTCCATGAGTATTTGCCGTGTATTTATACTAGTTATGCATTTATGATCTGTTTGGCAAAGAGATTCGCCCTAATGCACATTTTTGACCGACATATGCTATGTAGACTAATGTGTGTAGACAAGTGTTTGTATAAATGTTTGTATAAGTAAGTATTGAGTAAATGAGGTTGTAGATTAGTGTTGAGATGGGATTCTCAACTATTTTGATGATGTATATGATTTCCTCCATGTTTGATATATTTGAATTGATTATCTTATATATATGAAATGCTTGTGTATGGTTAAATTGCTTATGTTGTATCTTATAACATGTTGCTAACATGCTTGAATTACTTGATATTTCAATTCTGTTTATCTCATATGATTACTAATTTACATTACATGTGCTTGGGGCTATACTCTAATCCAGGCAGTTGGTAACAGATTAGAAATCGTGGTTGGATTCTATTTGCCACGAAGGAGGCGTTGACGAACCCGAGTCGTGCTTTAGTTGACGGCAGTGGTTAGGCCACACGGGGTGTTTTTGCATTTCATGTCGTTCAGCTTGAGGTGCGATCGTACTAGTTGAGCTCGTCAAGTAACCCGACTGACCGTTGTATGTTCAACTTGTACTGGTCATAACTGTTTGAACGTAGGATACTGAACTTACCAGTGAAAACCCTGATAATCATGGTACCTCGATCCATTAAGACTCATGAGCCGGGCATGGTGGTATGAGACACCGTGGTCAAACTGTCGGCCTAGGATGTGGCAACGAGCCTTCCTGTAGTGACCAGTGAGCACCTCAGACTCGTGAGCCGATTATGCTGGTATGAGACACTATATTCGAGTTGTCGGCTTACTCTGATTGGTGACGAGCCCTTTGTAGTAGCAACAAGAGTACAAACTAGGCCTGTATTGATAAGGTGATGGGGGAGTGGTGCAACGAGTGCGTGAAACAGCCCTGGCAGCCCTTGCAGCGACCTAGAAATATATCATCGTATGAGACTACTAGGAGTGACGACCCTAGACAGGATCTTTGTTGGGAATGATATAAGGGAAGTACTTTAGTTTTTCAATCCTGCTATGTGAAAGGACTAATAACAACTCGATAATCATATTCATATCGCACTGTATGTGCCTGAAAGATATGGAGCACTTAGGGAAGAAAACATGCCGCGAACGTGAGATGGTGTCACATGAGGGAGTACATAAGTGAGGGAACGTATCATTATTGCATCTTATCCTTACATTAATTACAGTATTTAGAAATATTTGATTGCTTACTTTACCATTATCGTGTGATTGATTTGATAACATGCTAATCTTTGCTCTATAATTTCACTGAGTTGATCACTCACTCCCATGTTACGGGACGGTGTTTGCAACACCTACCAGACTCTGTCTTAGATGCAGATAGCGAGTTGATTCAGGAGTTAGAGCCGGACTACTATGAGGACCAGGACGAGTTCTCGTACATGTAGTTCTCAGACGGCTTCGCATAGGTGGCCTAGATCGACAGGATTTTTGCTAGTTGGACTATCATATGACATTTGATTTTGGTTGATATATGTATATGTGACTCAGAGATATATTCATACTTTGGAGACAGATCGAGATTGTTTTGTTTTACATACAGTGATATATATATCTTCCAGTCTTCCGCTTGTGTTTTATCACTGGATCTGGAGTATGAATTGTTGTTTTGGTATAATCTCACTCATGTTAATGCACTAACTCAGACAACATTTAATCATCATTATTTATGTTGCATAAGTGATGGTCTGAAACTCAGAAGTTGAGTTGCTACTCAACCCCCGATTTTCAGGGCGTTACATCTACGTAACCCTTGACTAATCGAGCTAAGGCCTTGACTGGTCAAGCACTGTTCACTCGACTGGTCGAGCCAAACCCTCGATTAGTCGAGGCTAGAAAACTGAGCTTATTGGACTTTGAGTAGAGTGACCCTTGACTGGTTGAGCCACTCCCTCGACTGGTCGAGCAACATGATGAAACACTCCGATTTTCAACCGGCTATATTATCTCTCCTTTGAACTGAGGAGGAAAACCCCATCAAATCTCTCCCTTTCTGATTCAGGAGAAATTCACCTTCTTCAAGACAGCCAGATTTCTACAAACCTGATCAAACTTGCCCTTGAGTAATGCCTTGGTCATTATGTCTAACTCATTATCGTCCGTGTGGATCTTCTCAAGCTGTAACATCTTCTGTTCTAAAGTATCCCTAATCTAATGATATTGAATCTTTATGTGCTTCGACTTGGATTCTTGCTCAAGTGTATAGCACTTGACTATCGCGATAGACCACGTGTTGCTCCTGCTTCATGCTAAGTTCTTATAGGAACCTCTTCATCTAAAGCATCTCTTTACATGCCTCTGTGACCGCAATGTACTTAGCCTTTGTCATCGATAATGCTACAACCTTCTGTAGCTTGCTCTGTCAAGAGACCGCCCCCCGCAAACGTGAACATGAACCCTGACGTAGACTTTCTGGAGTCTATGTCACCTACCATATCTGCATCTGTGTATCTCTCTAACACAGGTTGTTTGTCACCATAGTATAGGCTCAACATGGATGAGCCTCTTAGATACCGCAGTATCCATTTCACCATATCATAGGTGTAGTTCTTATGCAAGTATTTCATTTTCTCTTGCATAGTTTTCAACCACTCCCCTTATGCTCATTGACTAGGGCCATAGAATAATCTTCTGGCCCTCCCCCAGTAGTGAGTATAATGTACTCATGCGGCGAGTACCTCTTGGATGGATGTCTATCCCTATATGACCTCCTCACCTGTGGCTCAATAGGTGGATCAGGTGGGAGATGCTCCCTCGATCCATCTTCCGTGGGAACTCCCTCGTGCTCTATACTTTGTTGTACTCCCCCGTCATTAAGTACCATGGGAGGAATAACCGAATCCATGTCCTCTAGCTCACCTAAACTAGTCTGGTTCTTCTCTGACTTACCAATGTCTTCTATAGACTAATCTTCAAAGAAAATTACATCTCTATTCCTAGCGAGCTTCTTCTCGATCGGATACCTAATCTGTAACCAAACTTTTCATCACCATACCCCAAGAACACACACTGTCTGATCTTTATATCGAGCTTAGACCTCTCGTGCTTTGGTACGTGAACAGATGCCCTGCGTCCAAATACGCTGAGATGACTATATGATGGATCATGTCCAGCCCTGCTACTTCTCCATGAGATCTGTTTATCAAATACACTGTCGTGTGCATTGCTTCTCCCCAGAACGTCTTGGGTAACTTCACATGGGATAACATGCATCTGATTCTCTTTACGATGGTGCTATTCATTCACTCAGCTACACCATTATGCTGGGGAGTCTTGGGAATTGTCTGTTCATGCTGTATACCTAGAGACTTACAATACTCATAAAAGTCGCTAATGTGTTCACCACTGTTCACTCCCCAAGTGCAGGGTTGTGATGTAGTAATAAACTCGGTAAGACCGAGGTCGAATCCTAAGGGACAGATACCTGTATGTTATCTGAAACTAAGTAGAACTAGAATTAGACTAAGATGTAATCTAAATCAATTAGAAATTAAGGAAATAATGACGAAATAATTATCCAAAACTTAAGAATTCAAGGAAAGAACACTAGGGATTCAGAGGATCCACTTGTAGAGATCAGGGAGATCTTATGCCTGCTTTATGAAAATTAAACTGAACTGCCATTAATATAGTTTGCAAGAGATGAAAGGTATATGAATTAGAATGGATTCCATCACCAAACCATGCCTAAGAGACAAAGTAAACAAAATAATTAAACTAATTACCAACCAATCACATGTATGAATGTTAAGAAGAGTACCGTCATCTGACCATGCCTAGGAGACTATGGTGAACAACAATAATTCCTGACATCATAAACATAAAAAGAAAGAACATGCTCAAAGCCATTGCAGACCCATTATAATTTTAGTCACAACAGACTATTAAAGACTAAAAACATTCCATTAATTAAACTATAATTAAAATCAGTTCAGTGTAAATAAAAACCTCAAACAAAGTCCCTCATCATGCTACAGGCTTCACCTCTTAGCCCTAGCTAAGAGGTTTAGCCACACATAGATGGGCTAGATCTCACAAAAGTATTAAAGTAGAAAAAGAAAACAACTCCCAGCCGGCTAACGTTCCTCTCTTTTTCTTCCTCCAAGCTGAGATTGAATGCCTTCTCTCTTCACATCTCTTTCTCCAGATCGGTCGGCCGTGAGTTAGTAACGCATAAGGAGTTTCGTGCAGTGGTGGAAGTCTTCTTTACGCAGCACAGCTGCATGCACGGGAAACCGCAAGCCAACTTGCGTTTTGGTCTGGCGGGGCCCATTGTAGCTGTCCCATGAAAAATCCACCCCGTCCAATGTGTTATTCTCGAAAAACTAGTCAAGAATGATTATTTTTTTAGATTCGGTGTGGTCCACTGGATTTCTTAGACTGTCGTTCGAATTACATTTGCACAGTGAAAAACTGATCATGCTGCTCTTCTTCAATTTGGACCGCTAGGTCTTGGTGAGAGGGCCCGTGGGTTCCTGATGGATGGTTCGGATTAGACCGTGGGTGTACGGTGGTGGCCCACAAAGGAAAACTGCAAGCTCTGTTGCGAAACAGAGCTTGCGCGTCAAACGCTGTGAAAGTCGGTGAGCCCCACCTTGAAGTTTAAGTATAAATCCATTCTGTCCACTGGGGTCTCCACGGAAAATCGTTCAGGAAGGCCCACTTTTGTCTCATTTCAAGTTGGTCTGCTTAACTTTTCTCATTGTCGTCCATCCTGTGATTTATGGTGGAGACAGCCTGAGTGCATGCATGGGACCATAAGGAGATCTTGGTGAGGGTATTGGCTATCTCGTGGACTGAATAAACGGTCCTGATTGTTGAAATGTGAGCGGGGTGGGTCCCACTCCACCAACCCGTAAGCCACGGTGCGACTGCTGGACGCCTGCGTGAGATAGGGACGGGTCAGCCCGTCTTTGACCAGGTTGACCGTCCGGTGCTCGTCTAGTGCAATGTACGTGGTGTACACTCATCGTACATGTAAGGTCCATCGTAATGTTTGTGATGAATCCGGTCCAACTATCTACTTTACCTCTTTATTTAATGCGTTAAGACTGAAATTGAAGCATGTCCTGATATCAGGCGGGCCCCAATTCACAGATCTGTGGGCTGATTTGTCTGTTTGACCACTTCCACCAGGATCCAACGGCCGAAATTTGACGTGTACGGTTAATTTATGGTTCTCAGGTCATGTATACAGTTTCGAGCTAAACGGATAGTGGGAACCCTGTGATCTTGCATTCTGGACCAATTTCGGGCTACTTGAGCTTCAGTTTCTTGATTTTCTTGGACCTCTGGCGTGCAAATCTGTCGATCTTGGTCTCCTGGGGTCTGTCCCATACTTTGGTGAATTCTGAACATCAAATCTACTCTTTTAGTACCCTTTTTCAATCCACACTCGTAATTGCACCTTGCATCAAAAACACAATTAAAATCAGGCATTAAACAGTATCATGTTCGTAAATTCAGGTAATAACTGGGGTCTAATATGTAATATTTGACCCTTAACACAACCTCCAACAAGCATTTTGCTAGTCCCGAGCAAAGTATGTGAAAAATAAGTTGAGAATTACATGACAATTTTTATGAACTTGAGTGATTTCTTGAAAAACGATCCAGATCTTAGAAATTTAATATTCATGAATGTTGGGTATTACTTTCTCCTGGACTCAAGTGCACAGTGAACTTCCTAATCAAGTTTAAAATATTAATCCATTAATTAGAACAATTCTAAATATTGAGTTCCATGAGTGTATAGTGTAATCTCGGCTTATCACTATTAAGAGGTCCAATTGTCAATTTCATGATATCATTGGTAACCAACAAAGGAATTCATGACAACCAACCTAAACCAAAACTTGCCTCACGGATCAAATTTTCATTCAATCGGTCTTTGATTATTATTATTATTTTTTTCATGAATAGTAACGCCAAGAAGGGGGATCAAATCCTCACCTATAGGGAGCAAACCTATGATGAAGGTTATACATCCAACCCTTTTTTTTTCATATATCATCCATAGGGAATCAAATCATCACCTATAGGGAGCAAACCTATGGTGAAAATTATTCGCCCAACTTTTTCCAAAAGGATCTGTTTTTTTTTTTAGTTGGGTATTTTTCTTTTTCTACAATTGATCATGACGAGCAAATTTTCCAGGCTGGTTCCTTTTATGCTTAGTGATTACCAAGTTAACCCTTCAATATCAAACTGAAACCTTAATGTGAAAGCGAGATGTGACATGTGAAATCATGACTCAATCGATGTTTAAAACTTCTAATTCTGAATTAACAATTCACTTAACTATGAAATCTAACAGATTCTGAATCCAAGAGTTATAAATTACCAACATCACGTATCTTGAAATTCTAAGTCACAGATGGATGTCAAAATTGATTCGAATTCACAAGAATTTCAAAAAAATTTCATATTTTTAACAATTTTTGCTCCAGACCAAGAAAACGGTGATTAGGTAACCTAATCTCCCACCCCTAACATAAAATCTACATTGTCCTCAATGTAAAAGATATATGAGCATACAATGCACATAGGACAACGAAAGTAAAGTGATGGGAAGATAGTACTTGGATGATAAATTGAGAGAGACTTTTCAAAAGATCGCTGGGAGAAAGTAGGTTAGTATGAGAGTGAAACTAACAAAAATAACAAAAATAAAATCCTGCTTATACAACTTTCGTAGGTGCTCTCGATTGCATTTAGCGTATGCAACAAGCCTTTAAAGCCCTAGGTTGCCCCTAGTGGACGAGTTACAGTCTCGTGAGGGTTTGCAGCATTGTTACCCACAAATATTGAACTAATTAACTAAAAAAATGAAATGGAATGAAAAGCTGGGTTGCCTCTCAGGAGCACTAAGTTTATCGTCTTCCTAAAACATCATAAAAAAACTACCCTGGTCCTATGAAAGTGATAAACTTACCTATACCTCCATCAGACTAGGAGATCAATCCTGGTAAACAGGAGCAGTCAGAGGCATGGACATGTCCTCTGAATCAAATTTCTCGACAAATGGTTTCAATCGATGTCCATTTACTTTAAACTCCTTGCCATTGTCGGGATCTCTTATCTCGACGGCCCCATGAGGATAAGAAGTAAGAACAATGTAAGGGCCGGTCCAACTAGATCGAAGCTTACTCGGAAAGAGATGTAATCGAGAGTCATACAAAAGAACTTTTTGACCTGGCATGAATTATTTTCGCAGAATATGTTGATCATGAAATGCCTTCATCCTGTCCTTATAAATTCTCAAGTTCTCGTACGCATTGTTCTGGATTTCTTGCAGTTCATTCAATTGAAGTTTGCGTAGCGAGCCAGCGTTGTGCAGATTGAAATTCAGATTTTTGATTGCTCAGTATACTTTATGTTCCAACTCCATAGGCAAGTGACAAGCCTTCCCATAGACAAGTCTAAAGGGAGACATTCCAATAGGAGTTTTAAAAGCAGTACGGTATGCCCATAAGGCATCGGTCAATTGGGTTGGCCAATCCTTACGATCAGGGTTAACCGTTTTCTCCAGGATATGTTTGATCTCTCTATTGGAAATCTCAACTTGTCCACTTGTCTGTGGATGCTATGGGGTACTCGCCTTATAAGCGATACCATATTTCTTCATTAAGCTCTCGAATGGTCTATTACAAAAGTGTGAGCCCCCGTCACTAATGATGGCTCGAGGCGTTCCGAACCACGACAGGATGTTTTCTTTTACAAATTTAATGACCGTGCGATGGTCATTGTTGCGGCACGGAATTGCTTCAACGCATTTAGTGACATAATCTACAGCGAGCAAAATATACAAATTTCTAAAGGATTAGGGGAAAGGTCCTATGAAATTAATGCCCCAGCAATCAAATGCTTCTATGATAAGGATGAGATTCAAGGGCATCATATTTTAATGGGACAATGCTCCCAATTTTTGACAACGCTCACAAGCCTTGTAAAACTCATGAGTGTCTCTGAACATGGTGGGCCAATAAAACCCACACTGTAAAATCTTGGCCGTGGTCTTTTTAGCAGAAAAGTGACCACCAAAGGCCTGTGAGTGACAGAAGGAGATGACACTCTGATGCTCATCATCTGGTACACATATCCTTAAGATTTGGTCTGGGCAATATTTAAATAAATATGAATCATCCCAAAAAAAGTTGTGCACCTTGGTAAAGAATTTCTTCTTATCTTATGTTGTCCAGTGTGTCGGTATGGAACCTGTAGTAAGATAATTAGCAAAATCAGCGAACCAAGGTGAATGGGAGATTTTAAACAGCTGTTCATCAGGGAACATGTCGTTGATATGGGTTTCCTTAAGGGAATCAGAGGTATTAAGGCAAGAAATATGATCGGCCACTACGTTCTCTACTTCCTTTTTATCTTTAATTTTCAAATCAAATTCTTAGAGTAGAAGGATCCATCGTATCAAACGGGGCTTAGAATCATTCTTAGAAAGAAGATACTTAAGTGCCGCATGATCCGTGTAGATAATGATTTTGGATCCGATCAGGTAGGACCTAAATTTGTCCAAGGCAAACACTACGGCTAAGAGTTCCTTCTCCGTAGTCGAGTAATTCACTTGGACAGGATTCAGAGTCCTACTTGCGTAATAAATGACGTAAGGCTGCTTATCTTTTCTTTGACCTAGAACTGCTCCAAGAGCATAATCAGAGGCATCGCACATAAGTTCAAAAGAAAGACTCCAGTCGGGTGGCTGCATGATAGGTGCAGTGGTTAACATGCCCTTAAGCTTAGTGAAAGCTTCTTGACATTGCTCAATCCACTCGTATGGTGCATCCTTTTGAAGAAGATTACATAAAGGACGAGAGAGGAGACTAAAGTCCTTTATGAATTGCCTGTAAAATCCTGCGTGTCCTAAGAAGGATCGCACGTCTTTGATGTTCTTAGGTGGAGGTAGGTTAGAGATAAGATATATTTTTGCCTTATCTACCTCGATTCCCTTGGACGAGATGATATGCCCAAGGATAATTTCCTTTTGAACCATGAAATGACACTTCTCCCAATTAAGTACCAAATTCCTTTCTTCACATCTTTTCAGTACACATTTAAGCCTCTCTAAACATTCGCTGAAAGATGAACCGAAAATAGAGAAATCGTTCATGAAGACCTCTAAATATTTTCCCACCATATCAGAAAAGATACTCATCATACATCGCTGAAAGGTGGCAGAGGCATTACATAACCTGAACGACATCCTTCTGTAAGCAAAGGTGCCATAGGGGCATGTAAATGTAGTCTTTTCCTGGTCCTCAGGGGAAATTTCAATCTAATTTAGCCCGAATACCCGTCAAGGAAACAATAATAGGAATGACCAACTAGCCTTTCCAAGATTTGATCGATGAAGGGCAAAGGAAAGTGGTCCTTCCTTGTGACGGTATTCAACTTCCGGTAGTCAATACACATTCTCCAACCAGTAGTAACTCTAATTGGCACAAGTTCATTATTGGCATTGGCTACGATGGTGATCCCGGACTTCTTAGGAACCACCTGAGTTGGACTCACCCATTGACTATCGGATATGGGGTATATGATACCCACATCCAATAGTTTAAGAACCTCGGCCTTAACCACTTTCTTCATGTTTGGATTTAATCTACATTGTGATTGCCGAACAGCCTTTACATTATCCTCAAGATATATGCAGTGAGTACAAATCGATGGGTCGATTCCCTTGAGGTCCGCTATTGTCCATCCAAGAGCTCTCTTATGCTCAAGGAGAGTACCTATGAGCATACTCTCCTACTCTTTCTCCAGGTGGGCAGAGATCACCACCGGGTATGTCTCATCTTGACCTAAATAGACATATTTTAAATCAGAGGGGAAAGGTTTTAGGTCAAGCTTATGTGGCCTGAGGTTAGACGGTAGAGGCACTACATCGGTTTGGGGAAACTCTTCAAATTGTGCCCTCCACTGGTTAACTTCAAGTACCGGTGTAGTATCAAGCATGACACACGTCTCCCTAATCGTATCATCATCAAGATCATGGGAGTGGGTCAGACACGTCTCTAGAGGATCAGAGGATAAGGTAAGAGGCATTCTATCTTCCATGAAAGAATCAATCATTTTAATGTCGTGGAAATCGTCATCATCCTCTAAGTTGCTGTAGTTATTGAAAAAGATATTTGACACCAATGTCAAATTTTCAAAAGACATAGTCATGACACCATTCCTGCAATTGATAATTGCATTTGAAGTAAAAAGGAATGAGCGACTAAGAATGACGGGAATCCGATTGCTCATGTCATTGATGGGTTCGGTGTCCAGGATGATAAAATCTACAGGGTAGTAAAATCTATCGACCTGGACCAATACATCCTCAATTATCCCTCTTGGTACACGAACAAAGTGATCAGCAAGTTGTAGTATGGTCCGGGTGAGTTTTAATTCACCTAAACCTAACTGTTGGTATACCGAGTAGGGAATCAGATTGACGCTCGCTCCTAAGTCAATAAGCGCGTGATCAATTCGATAGTTCCCGATTACACATGATATGGTTGGGCTACCAGGATCTTTGAATTTCTGCGGCATATCTTGTTTTAGGATGACACTCACTTTGTCAGTTAAGGAAATCTTCTTTTGAACACTTTGCCGTCGTTTAGTCGTGCATAAGTCCTTTAGGAATTTCGCATATGAAGGTATCTGTTTTACAATATCAAATAGAGGAATGTTGACTTTCACTTATTTCAACACCTCTAGGATATCTTGAGAGTTAAAGAGATGTTTTGGTGTAACCAAACGTTGGAGGAATGGAGCAACTGGCTTCTTTAAAGGTTCTAGTTCTAATTTTTGTGGGGTATCACTAGATCCATCATTGTTGTCCTCTTCTAGTTCTTGAGGCTTTTCGGGCCTAACCGGTAGGGTTTTATCAATAACCTTTCCACTCCTAAGAGTGATGATGGATTTAGCGTGCCCCATTTGATTTGAAGAGTTGGGATCACCTATCTCGTATTACGGTTTAGGATTGGGGAGTGGTTGTGTAGGAAGCATCTCCTTTTCTATAGCCGTAATACATGAATCTATTTTTTACATAAAATCTGAAATTCCTCGCATTGTCTGAGCCAGCTTTTGTATGAAATTTTGAACTTATTCTTCTTGAGGTTTTCCCTGATTTGGATTTTGATTGAAGAAACCTTGAGGGGAGGAAGTTTGTCCATTTGTGTTGTATTTTCAGAAAAAATCATGCATGAGGGTGTACTCACCCCCGCCGGTTGTAAATAATCTCATAAAGTACGAGGCGAGGGTGCTTAATGCACCTCATTCTCAAATTATACTTCCTCAACCCTAGGTTAGGGTAGTGCTTGAAGTTGATTCGCAGTCATAACCTCAATTAACTTAGGAAAATTCAAGTGGTGTCTAGTCTTGCGATGGACAGTCAACCCCTCAACTAATCCTCCTTCGGTTAAGAGACGTCAAGTATTGTCACGGGCCCACTTGAACATGAAACACTCGCAGCCCTTGATTTAAATTCTAAACTTAGACCTAAGAAAAGAAATAAAACTCTAAAAAGAAGAGAGGGTTAGAGAGAAGTTACTAAATTGGAGTCCCTAAGTTAAAAACCTGCAAAACAAACAAAACAAGTTAGTTTATAAAAATAGAAAGTCTAAGAATAAAAAATTCCTAATTATAAGTAAACTAATTTCTAAATAAAAAGAAGAAATTCCTAAAAAAGAAAGTAGAAAATAAATTAGGAAGGTCTTAAACTATAAAGTAAGTTAATAAAAGGGAATATAAAGTAGAAATTAGAAAGAGCTTACTGAATTAGAAGTTTTTATCTTAAAATCCTACAAAATAAATAGGTTAGTTTCTATAAATCAATAAAAATAATCTAACCTAAAATTAGAGAAATTATAATCTTAAACTAATCCTAAAACTAGTTAATTTCAGAAACACAACCGTTAGTCTCCGACAATGATGCCAAAAACTTGTTCGCTCCCCAAGTGCAAGGTTGTTATGTAGTAATAAACTCGGTAAGACCGAGGTCGAATCCCAAGGGATTGATACTTGTACGTTATCTGAAACTAAGTAGAACTAGAATTAGACTAAGACGTAATCTAAATCAATTAGAAATTAAGAAAATAATGACGAAATAATTATCCAAAACTTAGAAATTCAGGGAAAGGACACTGGGGATTTAGAGGATCCACTTGTAGAGATCAGGGAGATCTTACGCCTGCTTTATGGAAATTAAACTGAACTGTCATTAATATAGTTTTCAAGAGATGAAAGGTACATGAATTAGAATGGATTCCATCACCAAACCATACCCAAGAGACAAAATAAACAACAAAATTAAACTAATTACCAACTAATCACATGTATGAAAGTTAGGAAGAGTGCCGTCATCCGACCATGCCCAGGAGACTATGGTGAACAACAGGGCTTCCAGATGTCATAAACATAAAAAGAAAAGAACATGCTCAAATCCATTGCAGACCCATTGTAATTTCAGTCACAATAGACCATTAAAGACTAAAAACATTCAAGTATAATTAAAATCAGCTCAGTGTAAATAAAAAGCTCAAATAAAGTCCCCCATCACGCTGCAGGCTTCACCTCTTAGCCCTAGCTAAGAGGTTTAGCCACACATAGATGGGCTAGATCTCACAAAAGTATTAAGGAAGAAAAAGAAAACAACTCCCAGTCAGCTAACGTTCCTCTCTCTTTCTTCCTCCAAGTTGAGATTAAATGTCTTCTCTCTTCACACCTCTTTCTTTTGTAGCTGCTCCAGGTCGGTCGGCCGTGAGTTAGCAATGCATAAGGAGTTTCGTGCGGCGGTGGAAGTCTTCTTTACGCAGCACAGCTACATGCGCAGGAAACCACAAGCTAACTTGCGTTTTGGTCTGGCGGGGCCCATTGTAGCTATCCCTTGAAAAATCCACCCCATCCAATGTGTTATTCTCAAAAAACTAATCAAGAATGATTGTTTTTTTTTTTTAGATTTGGTGTGGTCCACTGGATTTCTTAGACTGTCGTTCGAATTACATTTGCACGGTGAAAAACTGATCATGCTACTCTTCTTCAATTTGGACCTCTAGGTCTTAGTGAGAGGGCCCGTGGGTTCCTGATGGATGGTCTAGATTAGACCATGGGTGTACAATGGTGGCCCAAAAAGGAAAACCGCAAGCTCTGTTGTGAAACAGAGCTTGCGCATCAAACACTATGAAAGTTGGTGGGCCCCACCTTGAAGTTTAAGTATAAATCCATTCCGTCCACTGGGGTCCCCACAGAAATCTGTCTGGGAAGGTCCACTTTTGTCTCATTTTGATGTGGTCTACTTAACTTTTCTCACTGTCATCCATCCTATGATTTACGGTGGAGACAGCTTGAGTGCATGCATAGGACCATAAGGAGATCTTGGCGAGAGTATTAGCTGCCTCGTGGACCGAATGAACGGTCCTGATTATTGAAATGTGAGCGGGGTGGGTCCCACTACACCAACCCGCAAGCCGCGGTGCGTTTGCTGGACACCCGCGCGAGATAGGGACGAGTCAGCCCGTCTTTGACCGGGCTGACCGTCCGGTGCTCGTCTGGTGTAATGTACGTGGTGTACACTCATCATACATGTAAGGTCCATCGTAATGTTTGTGACGAATCCGGTTTCACTATCCACTTTACCTCTTTATTTAATGTATTAAGACCAAAATTGAAGCATGTCCTGATATCAGGTGGGTCCCAATTCACAGATCTGTGGGCTGATTTGTCTGTTTGGCCACTTTCACCAGGATCTAACGGTCGAAATTTGACGTGTACGGTTAATTTATAGTTTTCAGGCCATGTATGCAGTTTCGAGCCAAATAGATGGTGAGAATCGTGTGATCTTGCATTCTAGACCAATTTTAGGCCACTTGAGCTTCAATTTCTTAATTTTCTTGGACCCTGACGTGCAAATCTATCGATCTTGGTCTCCTGGGGTCCGTCTCATGCTTTGGTTAATTCTAAACATCAAATCCACTCTTTTAGTACCCTTTTTCAATCCATGCTCATAATTGCACCTTGCATAAAAAACACAATTAAAATAGAGCGTTAAACAGTATCATGTTCGTAAATCCAGGTAATAACTGGGGTCTAATATGCAATATTTAACCCTCAACAACTACCATTGTTAGTACGGATGCACTTCAATGATCTACCTGTCTCCCTCTCGACCATAGCATGAAACAATTTAAACACTCCAAAGACCTCGTTTTTGGATTTCAAAGCATAAACCCAAACCCTCCTAAATGCATCATCTATAAAAGTGACAAAATACAATGCCCCACCTAAGATTTTTATCCTTATAGGACCACAAACATCAGAATAAACCAAATCAAATGCATGCACTTTATTAACATGAAAAGTAGATTTAACAAATGAAATTCTATGTTGTTTCCCTAATAAACAATTAATACAGTTTTTGAGAGATATACTTGTCACGTCTAAAAGGAGCTGCTTCTTTGCTAGTAACTAAAGCCATTTTTCACTCATGTGGACTAGACGTCTGTGCCACATGTCAATAGCTAAATCTTCCATTACGTTCAACCTACCCTTGCACACACTGACACTTGCCTTGTATAGGGTGCAACACTTCTTCCCTTTGGCTGCGATCAACAAACCCTTGATGAGCTTCCGGCGCCCGCCAACAAATCAGCTTTTATAGCCATCATCATCCAACCTTCTCGTTAACATCAAGTTAAGGCAAAGGTCTGGGATATGCCTCACATCCTTGAAAACCAATGTGCAGACCACATCGGTCTTCACACAAACATCACCGACCCCTACGATCTTCGATATGCTAGAATTTCCTATCTTCACGGTCCTAAAGTCACCTAACTTGTAGCTTGTGAAGAAGTCCCTGTGTGGAATCTCATGAAACGAGGCTCCCGAGTCTATCTCCCAGTCGATGTCCTGACTCGTAGCCATGAGACAAACATCTTGATCTGTAGAAAGAATAACTACAACGTTGTCATCTAAAGAGACCGGAGTGAAGTCTAATTCATCTTCCTTCTCCTTTCATTTTCCTTTCTTGTCGTTCTTCTTATTACAACATTCATGCTTGTAGTAGCCCTTCTTGCCACAATTCCAGCATTTAATATCTTTTATATTACGTGTCTTGCCTCTTGATTTATTTCAGGCCTTCCCTCCCTTTCTGTTCTTTCCTCTCTCCTGTTCTTATGTCACAAGGGCCTCTTGTTGAGTAGAAACCTGAGACTTCCTCCTTGTCTCCTCATTGAAGAGACAACTAGTTACCTGTTCCATGGACACCTTTCTGTCTAGCGTGAAGTTACTTAGAGACACCACTAATACCTCTTAACTATCAGGCAATGAGCTAAGCAATAGCAAAGCTTGTAATTCATCGTCCACGACCATTTTCATAGCGGAGAGCTGGTTTAATATATTGCTGACTTCATTCATGTGCTCAGCCACAAAACCACCATTTTTGAACTTGGGATTCACAAGTCGTCTTATCAGAAAAATCTTATTGCCGGATGTCTTCCTCTCATACATCCCTTGCAATTTCAATCATAGGCTAGCGGTTGAGGTCTCTGTAAACACATGGTGGAATACGGAATCGTCTAACCATTGTCTAATAAACCTCACCGCCATTCGGTCTAATTTCTTCCAATTATCATCTGTCATATCCTCCATTTTTGCTTATATGCCTAAAATTGGAGCATACAAGTCCTTGCAATAAAGCAAGTCCTTCATCTTAGCCTTTCATATGGTCCAGTTAGACTCATTGAGATTGATCATCCTTGATGAGTCACTTTCCATAATTCAGAACCAATCCCACTCCGTTCAACCAACCTGTCTCTAATACCACTTTGTTGGAGGCGTTACACAAAAACCTTAGGATCTCGCCTCCCAAAACACCAGAAGAGGTAAACCCTCGAATAGGTAAAAACCACAGGACCTAGTCTAGAGCAACAATTCACTATGAAGTAAAACGTTACAACCGATCACAAGCACATATCGCTTGGATCAAACCTTCTTCACTCACACAGGAGTGGATAAACAATAAGAGAATAATGAAAAACAAAGAGATCTCACCGATCATGAGGACATAAAAGAATTGAGACGTTGACTGCAAAAACTCCCTTCCACAAGCTTCCTCTCTCTCCCTCTCTCTCTCTCTCTCTCTCTCTCTCTCTCTCTCTCTCTCTCTCTCTCTTACGTTGGTCATGAAAACCTTTAACACAATAGTTTTAGAAAGCGTTCTCAATGCACTAAAAAAGCCCTAGGGATCCCTACTCATAGTTTAGGCAACTTTCCTTTTGCACCTTTGTGAAACTGCCTCCAATTTACGTAGTCCGTACAAAATCCTCACAAATCTGCATAACCCTCGACTAGTCGAGCTAGGGCCTCGACTGGTCAAGTATTGTTCACTCGACTAGTCGAGGCCAGAAAACTGAGCATGCTGAACTTTGAGTCGAATGACCCTTGACTGGTCGAGTAGCGTAGTGAAACACTCCGATTCTCAATCGGCCGCACTATCTCTCCTTTGAACTGAGAAGGAAAACCCCATCAAAGTCATCTCTTACCGAAAAATAATGAAATTTCTCTACATAACCCCTTACTAATCGGCTATCCTGCCAATAATTTTAGTTTCATTAGAATAAACCTAATCATAGTCGCTAGGGAGGAATTGAATGTGCAACAACTGCTTCATCCGCGAACACGTGTGGATTGATACCTTCATTTGTCTCGTCTGCTCAAGTTGAAGTTGTTCCCACCAAACCAAAGCTCCGCCCTTCAACTTGTAAACTACAAGTTTAATTTTATTCTCTTCCATGATGTCCATGTAGACGAAGAAATGTTCGACTTCAAGTAACCAATTGAGGAAGTCCTTGAAGTGGAGTTGGCCGTTGAAACTAGGAAGATCAACTTTCGTCCTAAATTCTCGATCTGTTAGATCTATTTAATTAATGCATCATCAGGATATTGTGAAATCATGTCGTTGAATCCCACCTTCTCAAGTGTGATTTTGCAATTCATCGCCGGTATCACCCTACGATCAATGCGTTTATGAATTTCAACACCTACTGGGGACGGATCATTGCCACAAACACAGAGTTGCCTCAAGGCCTTGGTCATGTGATCAATTGCAGCCTGCAGCCATTGGATGACTTAATGATTCTCTCGCTACACCGCTTCAAAAAGCACTAACATTAAAGGTTAATTCTTTGGAGCACCATCCATGAAAATGTTGTTTGACTCATCATCAGAAGCCATAAATCTGAGGAGAAAGTTTGGGTCTGATACCAACTAATGTAGGAAAGGACGTGATGAGGTTGAGCACCATCTTCCTCAAGGATAAGTACTCTGAATCCACGGCGTTTCTCTGGACTCCTCACAGAGATTTCTCAAATCCACGAGAAAAATAAATAAATTCTAATAAAAAAATAGAAATAACTTGATTGATAATTGTCTAATGTGTATATGTCTCCGTTACACTATTAGTAAAAACAATAAAATCATAATTACTAAAATTAGTAAAATTCTAAATCTAATAAAAATCCTAATTCTAATAAAACTCTTCTAAATCCTAATTTCTAAAAATAAAAATTTCAAATAAACTTTTGATAGAAGTGTTCTAGCATAATTACAAGTTATTTCTAAAAAAGAAGAAAATTTAAAACTCTCAAAATAAGAATATATTACAAAATTTAGAATTACTAAAAATAGTAAAATTTTCTTAAGTTTTCATTTTTGAGCTAAAAGTGTACGTTTTCTGGTGAAACGGATAGACACAACTCACTTTGTGGGTTGGTTCACCCTGGATGACTCATTCCAATAAAGATAAATAGGTTGTGCGCCCCATATATAACAATATCCAGATTAAAAGTTATTACCAATTTATGGTTCACCTTCTTTTAGTCCAAATGTACATGTGCCACGTCCTACATCACCACAACTTCCCATTTTCTACTTTGTTGTAAATAAAAAGTAAAGTACGGTAGTAATTTCTTTTTAAGAGGACTGCCTCGAGGAGTCACTATTTGGTAAAATTCATTTCCTTGGGGAATTTTGCTGTTAAAAAAATAAAAAAATAAATTTTCTTATTTTAAAAAAAAAAACAGAAGAAGAAGAAGAAGAAGAAGAAATCTGATTTTCGCAAATTTTGGCAGATGGATGTTCTATTGTTAGCGGTCCATTTGGATAGCCACCAATCGGATTGTTTGGGCCACCAGATGGTTTGATTTTGATATTATGCTTCATCCACGTTGAACCGAAATTTTTGAAAGGTCCAGGTTGCCATATGCACGCCACAGCTTTGGAGTGACCAATTTGAAAATGGTGGTGAACCAGACTGCAATCTTGTCCCCAGATTGCACTATGTTTAAACTCTGAATTTCAATTTGAAGTCCATTCCCTGAATACGAACATGAAGAAAGGAGATTGGAATATTATGTTAGACTGGTAATCTCAATTCATTTCGACAATGCATCCAAACACACCCAGAAAAAAATAATAATAATAAATTTCATTTTTCTTTTTCTCAAACTTACACAATGCGTTAAATGCCCGTCAATTCAGAGAATAGCCATCAGTTGAGGACCGTTTGAACTAAAGAGCATGTCCACTGACTGGTGACTAGAAATGCTAATGCAACTGTGTTTTCGGATTTTGTTACACCCATGACGATGTGAAACATAGGCTACATTGTGGAAATCAATTGAAATACATACAAGCATAATGCGTATTGCTCCTCATGGAAATTAACATTTTCCAACGTGTTAAGGTGCCCAAAAATTCTAATACACTGAAATTACTGCGTATTGAAGGCTTGGAAGTGGATGCGGTGAAGTATATATCATTGCACAGGGGATTGGGTTCCATCCTGTCACGATGACTGCATAAAAGCTGGATATGCCAATGCCCGCCCGGTCGCAACTAGTTATAGAGTATTATGTTGCTGCATATTTCCTTAAAGAGCTTTTTATCTTAAATGAATGAATAAAAGAGGGTCGTTAATGTAAGGATTAATAAATATAAGCTTATATGTGTATGTTTGGAATTCCTCTAATCAAGTAACAAAATGGAGTTATCTCGTCTATCCTTCTTTTGATTAGCTTACCCATGGCCCACTTCTTTGTATATCATCTGGCCACTCCTATCATCAGATGGGCCTCCTCTATGTATATCATATCATATACGGACCACCAGCCAATTCTTTATATACCATCTTAAATGGCTCAGATCCTGCCCGCACCAGCCATGTTAAAACAACTGAATTACTCTTCGAAGTTACTGTTTCATGCATTCTCTCCAAATTGAGGAAAATTGTGTTATTTTTAAAAAAAATTCAAATGAATGTCTGGGTATGTGTAGTCATAGAACCTGTAAAAAAATAAAAAGAAGATTTGGTGGTCCTCAAACGATTAAAATGAAAATGAGAATCGAAATGGTACAAGTTCAACAGGTACATTGATTGGTTACTATTGTCCGTTCATTGGGATTTTTCTTTCCATATGAATGTGGATGGTTGTTCTCTTCTTAATCGTCTACTTGTAAGAAAAGAGTAAAACTAATATGATTGTCCTATTGATGAGATTTTCTAGACATTGTACATTGATTATGATTATCAAACTACTGTCCATATCTTTCAACAGTCGAAAAGGCATGTGGCCATGTATTATGTTGAAAGAGCCGAGTTTAGCACCGGCAGATCTGGGTACCTGTTGACAAAAACCTATTCAAGAGATCCATGGAAGTCACCTTGTTGTGTTTGGATGACCAAATCCTAGAACTCATGCTAATGCAAAAAATTGTTGCATTGTTTCATGCACATATTAGTTGTAGAAAGCATGTTTGTGATAGGGACGTAACTAGAGGGCTGGCAATGAGCTAGGCTAGTGCTAGCTGGGCTGGGGTTAGCTCTTGTTCCCTAATTCCTGGCCTAGGTTAGCCATGTAGAGGAGAGTTAATGATGAAAGGTTTTAAATAGTTTGATTTAAGAATTTTCCTTGCGTTATACCCAGCTCCATCATGGAGGAGCCCAATTGTATAAACAGTTCAAATCACTGAAACATACATCATCCTGTCAACCATCAACCAGTGTCTTTAAAATTCTTTTTTTATGTATGTATATTTTTAAAGGAGTGTATATATATATATATATATATTCAGTAAAAGATGTACAGTGAAGATGTCTTCCTGGGACAAAAAATTAGCCAGGAGAGCCAAAAAACCCTGAGAAACAGAACATTAGGACTCTCTAATTGAGCCCAACCCCATCTTGTCTAGCCTATAAGAGCTCCTAACTCCAACTGGAAGGTTAGAGACTGAAAGAAAAGTAGATTGCTATTGCTGCCTTGCCACAAAATTAGCTAGGTCATTCACGGTACCAGTACCTTTCTGAGGAATGAGGGTGATAAAAAAAAATTGCCCCTAGTCTTCAAGTTGTTGATCTTAGTCCACCAGTATCTTCATTTCCATGCAAGCGAGGATTTGCCAATAAAAGCATCGACCACACATTTGGAATCAGATTCCAACATAACATGATTATACTCCCAGCTCACACATAAGCTCATCACGTTGTGTAAGGCCCGAAGTTCCACACTATTGTTGGAAGCAAACCTGTTGCCAAAGGAGAACACGAAAACAAGGGAGACAGAGGAGTCCCGACCGATCCCCCCTCAGATGGCCCAAGATTTCCCATCGCTGCAGCGTTGACATTTACTTTAATACACCCATCACGAGGACTGATCCGTTTGATGATCTGAATACGTTTAGGAAAAGGGGTGATAGGAATGATATATAGGCTCTGAAAGAGGCCAAAATCTGGATTAGAAATGCTCTTGGAAGCAGTAAGATTACTGTTGAGCTGAGATAACCACCATTTGACTCGATATACTATCTTGCTCACATTGGGCTGAATCCCATCAAACCGAGATGCATTCCTTTTCTTCCATAACTCCCAAAGGAGTAAGGAAGGGTACATATTCAGAACCCGGGTGGGGCTGCTGCTAGAGGGCTGGTTACTCCACCAAGAACCGAGCCTTTCCCAGATCATCTGTTGGTGAGGAAGGTGAAACTTGAAAATGTTGTTAAAGAAAGACCACACTTTCAAAGCAAGTTGCCCGGTGATGAAGAGATGATTAATGGATTCAGATTGGGGGGATGAATCATGAAAGAATTCACAACAATTGCATTTTAAGACCATGGTGATGCCTTTACTTTGAATCCTATTGTCCGTCGGGATCGCTCCTTAAATTAGACACCAAATGAACATGGAAATTTTGCGGGGGAGGTGAGGACTCCACACTCTATTAGCCCAAGTTCTTTCCTGACCTGTTGTTCTATAGAGAAGCCATCCAGATTTAATTGTAAATTTACTTGATCGATCATGCGGCCAGAACCGCTCATCCAAGGCCAACGAGGTACAGAAGCCACCAACTTGGATGTGATGTATGATCTCATTCGGAAGCAGGTTTAAAACAGGATGTTGGTATATGAGGCCATCTTAATTCAGAACATCCTTCACCCGCAGACAGAGGACGTCAGGGGGCAGCGCATGAGGGATTAGGTTGGCCAGGGGGCCAAGGCTAGACTAGTTACAGGTCCACAGATTCATCTTCCCTTTTCCAACATGCCATTGCGAATAGTTTTCAATTATCGGGGACAAGCTAATAACCTGCTTCCAAAGAGAGGAGGCACCCTTAGGTTGGGTATAGCCTGTGACATGTAAGCGAGTCAAGCCATATTTTGAAATCATGAAGTGAGCCCAGATGCTAGTATCTAATCCAGTGATCAGCGTCCCCATCATCTTCAATCTCAAAGCTTGTAAAACATCCTTAAGCTTCCTAATACCCAGCCCGCCCTCTTCTTTAGTCACCGTGATTCTATTCCAGTTCAACCAATCGAGTTTGTTTTTCCCTTGTTGACAGCCCCGGAAAAAATTTGTCATCTTCCTTTCAATCTGTGCCTGCGTATGGGCAGGAATAGCAACAGCCGCCATCGTGTGGATAGGGATGCTGCAAAGGACATGATTTATGAGAGTACATCTGCCAGCTTGGGAGAGATAGCGGGCGTCCAGCCCAAAAATTTTTATTCGATTTTTTCTATCATCTGGTGGAAATGGATGGTTCCAGCGTCTTTAAACTTGTTATATGGGAACTGTTCAAAAGTGGGACGTAGATTGCATACTGACCCTGCAGTACTCAGGTCGGTACTGGTTGGTGCTATGTGGTCCCAGCATGAAACAAGTCGGTATGACAACAAAAAATTCGACAGTTTTAGGCCGTCGAATTTCGATGTCTTTGCATAGTATGGCCAACTTGAGGGATCTGCCTCATCTTTAGGCTCAGACCTTAAATTGATTTGAAAGTTGTGAACAGAGTGTATTTCTCCCGAACATCACGGTGGTCTCGGATTTATTCAATGGTTGGCGTACAATACCCGTTGTTTCATGTTTTATGTGCATCGGGATCTCACAGGGAATTTCATAAGGAACTTTGAGAATGGAAGCACAGCTTCTCGAATGAAAGCCCACTGGGTATTTATAGGCAAAGATCTAGTTCCCCACACACTTACTAGTGTGGCAAAGATCCGTCCCCCACTAGTAAGAAATGTGAACACATGGTGCGCTCTCATTGTATGAAGAAATCATGGGTCATGCTCTAAGCCCACTACTTAAAACAGAATGCAACCGTTGCTTTCGTTTTAACCTGGGCTCGCTTTGACCAGGCACAAGCAATGCCCCTCTAATGTAGAGTACTGTAGGCTTAATTGTCCCAAGAAGAGCCCTTTAGATATCAAGGTGCAACCCAAGCTACCGCGAGCCATGTCTTCTCAATTGCAGGGCGAATGCTAATTCATGCAATGAGCAATGTCCTCTTGATAGCAGGGAGCGGGCTAAGCTGCATTCTGAGCAGTGCCCTCCTTATAGTAGGGCACAAACTTAGCTGGACTACAAGCAGCACCCTCCTGAGGGTAGGGGAGCGGGCTGAGCTGTGCCTAGTACAACACCCTCTTGATGGCAGGGAAACGGATGAGTTGTAGCCTGATGTAAAGTGGGCCACATATGTATTCTTGGAACAAATGGACAGAAAGAAACCCAAATGGAAGTGGATGTAGTCTGTCTTATTCAGGCTCAGTTCTACTTAGGGCATGACATAACTGGGCATCAGGCATATCTGGATCCAAGAATTTTATTCTGAATAAGGAGAAAGTGTTGTTCAAAGCTTGGGCCATAAATTAGCTGTAATGTTTGATGCGGGTATCATTACAGAACGCATGACCTATCGACCTTTATATAATGATACTTTCAGGGTTGGCCTGACCTGCGTAGTGGGTCGACGATAATTGTTTTGTCAAAAACACAGCTCAAAGTTCAAAATCGTGATTTTAGAAAGATTCTACTATTTTTAATAAATTTTAATTTTATCGTATGTCATTTGTTTTAGAGTTTTACTTTTCATTTTTTTAAGAAATTTCTCTTAATCATGTTAGGAATCCTCTAATAAGGTTAATTTGGAACTCTATTTTTGACCAAATTTACTATTTCAGGTAATTTTTATTCGACTTGAATTAAGTCTTCTATTAGGGTTTGAGTCATTCATATAAATGGTGTAGTGGAGCATATCAAATTGATTATTGAATAATAAGATTTCAAAATTTTTTTTTCTTTTTATCTTCCAGATCCAAGAATTACCTTGTGAATTCAAAGCTTTGCCTACTTGAGGAAGATGGTGATCTTCTTCTCATTACTTCATGCCCTTCTTTGCATCATACCCCATGTAGTGCACTACTAATAGTAGGGTGTGAGCTGAGCTGTATCCTCCTGATAATAGGGCACAGCCAGCCCTTAGGCTCTTTAATTAATCTTCTTCCATCAAAGAATGCTT
Organism: Magnolia kwangsiensis; assembly: GCA_037074715.1. Lineage (NCBI taxonomy): Eukaryota > Viridiplantae > Streptophyta > Magnoliopsida > Magnoliales > Magnoliaceae > Magnolia > Magnolia kwangsiensis. The sequence continues at coordinate 36,072,726 of CM073573.1, forward strand.
CCAAAGAATTCAATTTTCTCTGAGCTGACACATTTCATGTATCAACAATCTATATCTAACACATTAGTCTAAGGTGAGCCTGTCCAATTAGTGGCTCAGATCTCCCGCAAATGTGCAATGTTGGCACGCGTGCTCCAAATCTCCGTAGCTCTTCTCCATGCAATGTATGAGTACTTGCTGATGTTTGAAATATTGCATGTTCATTGCAGGGAAAGCTAGTTACGTATGCCAAGGAAAATGTGAAGACTACCCGGACTGCAATGAGTACTGCCTCAGGTTCTATCCAAAAGGAGGCCAGTGCCTTCCACCCCTTTACCAATACTGTTGTTGTCAAGAATGACATGATGGGAAATGATTAACTGTTGTCTTTGCTTCGTTGCCATGGCTCTTAAGTTTAAATAAAAACAGTGGTGGTTTTCTTTTTTCTATTATTTTTTTTTCCCCTCTTTTAATAAAACTCCTATTCTTGTGTTTTCAATTGTTTACTTCTGCATGAATCTTCCTTCGCCTAAGCTTTGATTTCAATTTTGAGATCTAATCGTAGGCCCCGTTTGATTGCCATTTAAAAATAATTTCATCTTATTTTAGTTAACGGTCATTCTATATGAGAAGCTCTCCAAGTCCAACCGAACAACCATAATTTATGATCTACCCCGTGAATAACCTCCAACGTATCATATTTATGGGACATGAACCCTTCCAGTCGGTTCGACCCCGCCATGAGGATCACCTTGGACGAAAATCAACTCCATCCAATATTTAGGCGTGGACCACACCATAGGAAACAGTGTTCATCCATTGATACATACAAAATGTAAAAGTATTAAATGTTAGAATCATGTAAAAAGTAATTCTCTGCAAACCAAGAGTTCTACTAAAGAAAAATTTTCGACAAGCATTAAAAGTCATAATTCCAACAAAGAAAATATCTATCAGGCATGAAATGATATAGTCCTACCAAAAGCAAACATCTTAGATACCAAAGCCATGTGGCTTCATGACTCTAGTAAGTTTCCTTTGGGGGAGTCCAATGATGCGAGGACTCCAACCAACATATGATTCGAAAAAGTGAGTCTCTCTCTCTTGGACATGTGGCATACGTGATAGGCTACAGTTACATTGAAAATTAAGAAGATTTACACACCGATTGTCCAAATGTTTCACAATGTCAAAGAATACGCAAGAGCATCCTCCCAAAAGCCGATATAAAAAACACTCCATAAAGAGCTCGAGAGATAAATAAGCAGATATCAACACAAGTACCAAACCTAGCTTTATGCTACCTCATTTATCTGTCCATTAAAGATACGGTTTTTTTTATTTTTTATTTTTTATTATTTATTTTTTATTATTTATTTTTTATTATTTTTTTTTTAACAAAAAACTTTATTTTAGTTTAGCCCACATTGTTACTCATGCCATGGGGCCCTTTTTTTTTATCCTTAGTTTATCTCTCCACACTTCATCAACGACATCCCACTAAATCTTAAGGAAGATCACTTAGTTTTGAATGGAAGATTGCATGAATTTTCTACAACGTGCTAAGTTATTCCGACAGCCATCTCACCACAAAGTTTGGTCCACATCAGATGACGAATAGATAGTTGTCGAATCACTACTGTCTTGCCACATGTTTGGTTTCCACTAAGACCATGAATAGCCTATCACCCCACCAACCATCGAGCCATGAAGCCCAATTTTCCACTAACCAATGAACATACTATCGAAGATACCTCCATCAGCCCCCGCCACGAAGCCTGATTTTCTATATATCAAGCAACGAATAGATGATTATCCTACACAACCGTCCCTCTACGAAGCTCAGTCCACGTTGGGCAATGAACGAATTGTTATCCCTCATGCCAATCATGGGTATCAATATTGCAAAAATCATCAATAAAATATTTTCATCTTTTATCCTCTTTCTCTACTATTCTTTTGTTTAATTATGCTAGCAACTACGCAAATATTGAAGTCTTTTCGACTGAAAGGCAAGAAGTAGTTCACATTCTAAAGGAATAACTGTCACGACCAAGAATTCAAAGATAGAGTGCGCATTCAGTCTCAAGTTCCACATTGCGATTTGTACGCGAAGTGTACTTAAACTAGGAAAATTGACATAATCACCAACCACCATTTTGTATGACGTCGTCAAAACTAAGTTCTATACCATGCTAATAATTTATCAGTCATCTAATGACCCCACCCATTTTGGGTCTTATTCAAATGAAATATCCAACATTCGAATGGAATATTGACGTAGGGATGGACGTGATGAGGTTGAGCACCGTCTTCCTCAAGATATAATTACTCCAAATCTACTAAGCTTCTCTGGACTCCTCATAGAGATTCCTTGAATCCATGAGGAGAGATAAAAAATATAAATAAATTCTAATAAATTTTAAAATAGATTGATTGATAATAATTTTTTTTAAAAAAATTTTACAATCCCTTAAATAGTGAAATGAACCCTAGGAAGAAGTTTCAGAATCAAACTACAACTCAAACTCCCTAAAATTGTGACTTACTATAAATAGTAAAATTACTATTTTTAGATGGTCATGATTTCCATTTTTTTTTCAAAACTTTCCTCCATTCATATTCAAATCTTTACATTCGGGCCCCCTTAACAAAAACAGGGGCCTATCATGGAAAAGAAAAGAACAAAAAAAACACTGCACAAAATTTCAACCAGATCAACCAACCTTAACCGAACCCAACCTCACCTTATTGAGAAAAATCAATCCCCTAACCTTTTGATGGAGATCAAATTTTCTATCCCCTAACCAGATCAACCAAACTTACTATTTATAGACGGTCATGATTTCCATTTGACCTCATGGTTTTCGGCCAAAAGTAGCAAGTGTCCTATTTGTCTTAACTATATTATTCTACTAATTTTTCTAAGAACTTTTCATGTTGGACACAACTCCTAATACCCAATGGATCAAAAGTTATGATCAAACTAAAACTTACTATAAATGGTAAAAGCGAAATTAAAAAGGACTTTCGACTGTCAATCTGATGGAATCTCACAAAATTTGGCGTGGTCAACTGGGCATAGTGGGGTTGGTTGGCTAAAGTAGCTTCTCCTACCCCGAAATTATATACGGTATGTCGAATAACTCATTCCAGTTTGCAAGATATGCTACAACTCATTCCAGTTTGCAAGATATGCTTATTTTAAGGTTCTGACAGTCCGGATCACTTCTGCCTCCGATCGGGCCTTCTCTGGTTCATCTTGATCATGAAATTATCCATGACTTGTTGTACATCAAATATCCAACAAGTTCATATTCATCAAAAAATCATATTAAGAGAAAATAAACAATTGTCCCAGACTTAGAATTTCATCATGTTCGGGCAAAGTATATATTTCAAGGGGCTTATTACAGCCATTGTCTCAAACATTACATACATTCCATACATACACTAGTTAGAGATATTAAGGTTGATTTTGCAATTAAATTCAAACCCCTATAAATATACTATGCATATGTAGCTACTTTTGGATTACAAGGTATTCTGAATTCAGGGTGTCAAACACAACGGGAGGATTCCAAATCCAAGGGGTTCCAAATCCAAGCTCCTAAGTAGGCTCTTATCTACTCAAAAGATTGTTGGGTGCATGAGATTCAAGGATAAAGGTTGTTATGGCATGAAAAACTTCAAGATTGGAAGATCATACCATTTTGATCAATGACCTAAAGCTAGTAACAAAAGTCTGAACCTGTGATTAAAAATAGGGATTTTGACTGTACTAGCACTAAGGTATGGTAAAAATCTCTAAACGAATGGGAAGTTTCAAATATTCTGAGGATAGTCATCTGACAAGTTTTTTTAAAAAAATTGGACTAAATTGCCCCTATCCTGGGAATTTGGTGTCTATACGGAGCTTCTTTTTCTTCTTTCTTTTTAACATTTTTCCTTAGGCTTCTTCATTTTCAAAAATATTTTCCAGTGACCCACCACCACTCTTTTTAACTGCATTTTTCGACATACACCCGCCATCATCAACTTCTTCAGCATATGGGCAAGCCAGTGATATGTGGAAGACATTTTAAATGAATTCTTTATTTTATTTTAAATGGAAGCCACTTTTAGTTATGAATAGAGAAGGATGGCGGTGGTTGTTGTCGTCATAGGGAGAAGTGATTTTCTGAAGGGATTTGAGGTAGATAAGGATGGTTCTAGTTATCTGTGGAAGGCAATGAATGAGATAAAATTTGACTTTTGTAATGTTATTACCTTGGAAGACAATGAACATATATCATTTTTCAGGGTTGAGGTTGTGTGTTAAGGGTTTGGGTCGTAGTTCTCATGTGTTAAGGGTTAAGGTTGTCATGTTATAATGATTGGGTTCGTGGTTGTAACGTGGTAAGGGTCGAGGTTTTCATGTGAAGGGCAGATATTGTTATGGCTTAAGGGTCGAGGTTTTCATGTTATAAGGATAGAGGTCATGGTTGTAATGTGAAAGGTAGATATTGTTATGTGGTAAGGGTTGAGGTTTTCATGTTATAAGGGCCGTGGTTGTAATGTGGTAATGGTTGATGTCCTCATGTTATAAGGGTCGAGGTCGTGATGCCCTAATCGATGTGATAGTCAATGTAGACATCTCTCTAGAGAAGAAGATGAGCATTTATTTAAGCTCCATTGTTCGGGATGCCCTAATCATAGATGGTCGATCGCGTCAAGTCCGGTAATACCAAACCCTCCCTCAAATGGTAGATTTCATGTAGAAGGGGAAAACCTACTGCTGAAATAGGGCTTCGTTTCCAATTCGAAAACTCTCTCCTAATGGCTCTACTAATTACAACTCGAGATTGAAGGCAAACTCGCCCGAATCCAGAGATTTCAGCTTATTTATCCAAAATATCACCTTCGACATAAGTAGTGAGGATTTATTCCAGATTTTCAACAAATACAGGAAGGTAATAGGTGTGTATATCCCTTCCATCACAGAATCTTCGAAACCAAGGGGCAATGGATTCGTCAGATTCAGGTATGAGTAAGACGTAAAAGACACCATGGAAGTGATAAATGGCAAAAGGATCGACGACATGATAGTAGATGTGAGATGGGCCAGAAATATGGGGCCTTATGACAGGTCTAGCCAAAGCCATTGCAACATTGGACAGGGGAAGCAAAAACATCAATAGGTCCCAACCATCTCCTATTTGGGAGCTCTAAATATGATGGCCGAGAACCATCCAAGGAAAACAGCTCCGAAGGAAGACATTGCAACTATGGCATATCAAAGAGCAGTAGAAACAAGACTCCAAGCATTGACGTTAGGAGTGGTCATTACAGTCTCCAGCCCGAACATATCCATTTTGAGGATCCGCAGCGCGCTCTATTTATCATGTTTTGGTCCTTCTATTTCTGAAGTTATGAGAATATACCCCATCAAATTTCTTGTCGTATGGAGGTCTAAGTAGGCATTCGACAATTTCCTTCTCAATTCCGAATTACACAAATCCGTCGATATTAAATCAGCAATTAAATGGACCCCAGAGGAGGTGTTTGGAGGAGAAGGTATTTGGGTGAGACTTTTCGGAATACTGACTCATGCTTGGATGGAGTCAGTTTTATTGGACCTAGGAAATCATATGAGAAGGTGACGCAGATTGATCCCATCAGTGCATACAGTATTTTCCAACCCTTTGCTCGGGTCAAAATTGCTATTACCTTCGGCATGAATCTACAGAGAGCTCTCAAGCTCCAAGTTCTTGGTAAATGCTACCCAATTTTGGCAGAGGTGGAATCGTTCCATATTACCAACATCTTTACCAACAAGTCCCACATCCCTCCGAAAGAACAGGCTGTAAAAGACAGCACGAAAGATTGGGTCCAGAGAAATTTTAGCTCCTCTCTACTGGCCCCTTAGGAATGCCTGGCAACTGTTTGTGAAAATGTCGAAGTGACAAACAAAGCTGATGAGAATCATATTAGTAAGGAGGCAAATGCTCCACAAACCAATGATTTGTCCTCAAAGGTCGAAGGCAAACTAAATGACATAGTAAGCATCAACGGGGTAAGAAGCAAGGAAATTGAGACTCATGCGACTGATATGGGACCGACAGAAACCATAGTGTGGGACCAAACTCCAATCGCAATTAGGGGTGTTTCTTCAGAACTTTGCTGTAATCATGACATAGAATCTACTGATCCTTCTAGAACTGGATTAGATCCCAGTATTGGCAAAGCATCTCCCAATTGCCCTAGCCCATCGATGCTCCAGATACAAGATAATTCTCACGCTGTCCAGATATATCCAAGATCAACCAGAATAAGCATGGATGAGATTACTTCAATTCTGTTTCCTAACGACAAGGCCACTGTCCAATCGAATGGGCAGGTGAGAGAAAAATCAGGAAATCAAATCATGGTCCTTCAAATTTATGACCCAGGTTCTGGACTTAGTGTAAAGGCTCTTGCAGTGGTTCAAGGCCAAGAGGAGATAGAATCGGATGGGCTAAGTACGGAGGGTCAAGACTGGCTTGCCACCCCAATATTGACCTTTACTCAAAGGGTGAGTAGTAAGCACCAACAAGCCCCTCCCCTAGAGTGCCCAGACCTTAGCGTTGGGGCAATGGGAGCCTTTCAGCAACAGTACAATAGGCCACTCAGTAGAAGGAAGCTTTAAGTGATTAACAATGTTCGTCCAAAATCGGCAGAAATAGGGGAGCAATTAAGGCAGAGAAACAGGCTTGTGGACCCTTACAACAGGACTGTGGAGGGTAGACTCCGATCCAGATTGGTGGGGGACTGCACCATTTCAGAAGCCACAAGAAGTCCTATTGTTGACAATCGCTCTGAGAACTCTTCTCAAGTCTCTGTAGGAGAGTCTTCCCCTAAAACTCTTCGTGAAATAATGCTAAATTTAGCAAGAACACTAGGCTGTAGAGATGGTTTGGTAGTGGATCTATCCCTATTCTTCTCTCATCTTGATGATGAAATTGAGGATACCAGCCCCGCCCGGCAATTGGGGACATCCATTAGACACCCATCAAACCACGAGTGTGAGGAAGGAGAAAAGAAGGCCCCAGAGTAAAATCAGGAGGGTTCAAATGAATAGGTTACACCTAGGAAAAGAGCATCGGTTTGTCTGAAAACTCTCCCTAGGAAGAAGGGGGCCAAGAGAACTCTCAAAAATCCATCAGGAGCAGCCTCCAAGGATGAGTGACTATCTAGGCTAAGGCACTTGCAGAGAAGGATTGTGGCAAACAACGTCTCCCATGACGGATAAGATCTTGGAGTGGAATGCTCGTGGGGTGGGTAATCAGGCCACCATTAGATTGCTGAAGTGGCTCATCAAAAACACAACTCGTGGATTGTTGCGATACTAGAGTGGATGGTCAGAGAATCCAAGAGAGTTCGGATCAGTCTCAAGATAGGCTTCCATTCTTCGTTCTCTAATCTGGATACCAGTGGCAAAATTTGGATTTACTGTAAATATCAAGCCCATATTCAAGAGATTTCCAAATCGACTCAGATGATATCTCTGTCCATAGATCTTCAGTAAAGAATGAATCCAGTTTATCTGTCAGTACTGTTTGAGAGTCTTGAGGAGAATGCTGTGGGAGGAAATTGCTATTTTTTCTAGGGCAGTGCAAGGGCTGTGGGCCCCGTGCAGGGACTTTAATGTGGTCAGTGAAGCTGCTGAGTGCCGTAGCAAGGGAAGTTTTGAAAGCAGCAGTTCGAGAGAGTTTTTTGGAGCCCATCAACAATGCAAGCCTTATGGATGCTGGCTTCCTGGGTAGCAGGTTCACTTGGTCAAATAACCAGGCTAGTCCAGCAAGAGTGTGAGCTAGACTTGATCGGGTGTTGATGAACTCTGCGTGGAGCAATGTCTTTCCCTCATTCCAAGTACATCACCTCCCTTGCTATAACTCTGATCATGCACCCCTATTGTTGGTTTTTCCTAGGTAACAATTTGCAGGTCCGAAACCATTCAGATTTCTACGAATGTAGACCCTCCATGATGCGTTCCTTCCGCTAGTGAAAGAAGCTTAGTCCTTGGCTACAGACCCCAACCCCATGAGAAACATTTTAGTCAAAATGAAGGCTATCAAGGATAGGATGAGAAGCTGAATAAGTCAGAATTTGGCAACATATTCAGCACTATCCAGCAGGCAGAGAAGATGCTAACTGACTTGGAGGATTAGATTCAGCTACGAGAAACCATAAGGGCAGTTGAGAGCTCTCTCCATAACAACCTACTAGAAGCCAGGGCATCGCTCTCCAAGTTGGAACTTATAGAAGAGACTTTCTAGAAACAGAAAGCCAAGAATAACTAGCTTGAAGAGGGTGACAGAAACACGGGTTTCTTCCATGCGTCTGCAACACAAAGAGCCCAAAAATCAGTCATCTCGTCCATCCAACTCGAGTCAGGGCAGACTATGGTGTCGCAGGAAGAAATCAAATCAGAAGCAGTCAAAATTTTCCACTCCCAATTCACTGCAGGGGCAGTCGAACAGGGGGTAGATGTCTTGGAGGTCATCCCGCCATTGGTTATAAAAGAGGATAACATCCTTCTGCTTAGTCAACCGTCAATCCAGGAGGTTTAGCAAGCGATTATGTCTATTCCTGGGGACAGTGCAGCTAGCCCAGACAGTTTTTCAGGCGCTTTCTTCTTAGAATGTTGGGAGATTGTGGGTCATGACCTTCTGACTGCGGTTATTTCTTTCTTTGAAGGTGCCTCTTTGCCGAGGGCCTTCACATCCTCCCTCCTTGCTCTCATTCCTAAGAAGGATGCTCCAAAGTGTTTTGCCGATTATAGACCCATCAGCCTATGCAATGTGATATACAAGATCTTCGCCAAAGTCATTGCCAACCAGTTGAGCAAGCTGCTTCCCTCTTTGATTGCTCCTGAACGGGGAGCTTTTGTCCAAGGTCGTTCAATCTCAGAAAACATCGTTCTTTCCCAAGAAATGCTTAGGGAGATAAACAAAAAAGTTAGAGTTAAGAATATTATTATCAAGCTTGACATGGAAAAGGCCTATGACGGAGTAGATTGACTCTTTTTTAAAAGAGTATTGAGTCTTTTTGGCTTCTCATCCCCGTGAATTTGGCCTGTGAAGCATTGTTGGAGCAACTGTTGGTTCTCGGTGCTCGTAAATGGGGAGGTGGGTGGCTTCTTTAAATCCACTCGCGAGCTTCGGCAAGGTGATCCGCTGTCCCCCAGTCTATTTATCCTGGCCTCTGAGGTGCTTGGGAGAGGGTTCAAAAAACTGGTGAATGCAAGCTCCTATCTTCCATTTAGAGGAAGGAGAGGAAGTGTGATGGTGTCCCATCTCCTTTTCACTGATGATACGCTTCTTTTCCTAAATAGAGGCCTTCATTCCGTCCGTGCGGCTAAGCATTTCCTTGACCTTTATCAGTAGGTCTCAGGCCAAAAATTGATCTTCCACAAGAGTGTGTTCATGCACCTAGAAAACATGATAGCTTCCAGGATTGTGACTATCCAAAGGAAATTGGGGTCGATCAATCTAGTGGAGAGCATGGTATATTTAGAGGTCCCAATTTCAGCGGGTAGAAGGAAGAAAGACTCTTTTCAGAGACTAGTAGACAGGGTGGATGGGCGTATTAAAGGTTAGAAAGAACGATTTCTCTCTATAGCGGGTAGGGCCACGCTGGTGAGCCACGTTCTGGCTAGCATAGCAGTCTATATGTTGGCTGCTACACATGTCCAAGTTGGTGTTCTAAAAATTTTGGAGAGTCATTTTGTATATTTTCTTTGGGGCTAAGCAGATGGTAAGAAAAAAACTCCATTGGCAGAGTTGGCAATTCATTGCTTTGCCCAAGAACGAAAGGGGGCTGGGGAGTAGGCGGCTTTGGGATGTCATGACCGCGTTTCACCTCAAGATGGCATGGACAATTTCGAACACAGCGGAAAATGGGTTGTGGGCTTCGTTCATGCGGAATAGGTACAGTCAGGATCTGGAACGAGACAGTTAGCCTAACCTTACGCCTACGGTCTCACCATTATGGAAGAGAATTAGAGCGCTTCTCCCCTCCATCAAGGCTACTACGCAATGGCAAATTGGTGAAGGTAATTTAAGCCTTTATAAAGACAACGAGTCCGGGCTGGGCCCTTTGTAATACAGGATGATGACCACTGTTCTCCCTGCTCTCCTAGCATTTAGAGTGAAGGATTTTTTTGGGAAGATGGGCCCTTTCCCTCCTTCTGCTATATTCTCTGTGCTTTCTCAACAATAGGTAGACGTTATTTTCCATGGGGGTTATTATGTGACCGATGGTGCTGATACCCCTTTTTGGCAGCCATATCCTTCTGAAAAGTTTTTAGTTTCGTTGGCGTGGGAGATTTGTCGTGACCGTAGTCCCCAGACGTTTTGGGGCAGAAAATCTGGAATGCAATGATTCCCCCGAAGTTGTCCACTCTTGTGTGGTGGATCCTCAGAGGGGCGGTTGTGGTGGATGCGGCCATTCAATCTCAAGGGATGCATATGGCCTCGAGGTCCAGCTGTTGTGAGGAGTCCAGTAGGCAGAGGCCCATGGTGGAAACCGCTGACCATGTCTTCTTGCACAGTGTCAGGGCGAGGTTCGTGTGGTCTCACTTTGCCCGGCTATACAGCGTTCATATGGTTCGCAGTCTTACAGTAGGTGAGTGGCTTTTCCATTTATGGGGTTCGTATACAGCTTATGGACCCACCGGTCCCTTTAAGAACCAGCTATCATGCTTCATATTGTGGGAGCTATGGAAATGCAGGACTACCTTCAAATTTGATGGGGTCTTGGTGAGTACGGGGATCCTGATATCACGCATTTCCAGTTGGTTGAGAAGAGTTATCAACAACTAGACCTCTCTGGGATCTCGTGCAGGCAGCCACAACAGGGTTCTAATTTCTTTGGGGATTGAAATGCAACCCCATCACAAAGAGTCCCACATGGTGCATTGGAAGAAGCCTCCAAGTGGGTGGGTTAAATTCAACGTGGACGGATCGTCTCGGGGTAACCCGGGAGTGGCTAGAGGAGGAGGAGTGTGCAGGGCTGAGGATGAGAATTTTCTATTTGGGTTTTACACTGGCTACGACCTCACTTCTAACACCAGGGCTGAGATTTGTGTGGTCCACGATGGCCTTGTCCATTACATCCATCACGGCCTTAAGAATATCATTGTTGAATCCGACTTATTTCTGGTGGTCAATATCCTGTCGAGCAGCACTCACCTGGGTTAGAAATGAAAGTATTGGCTTAACAAAATTAGGATTCTCAGTTCCTCCTGTAATGTTCAGTTTCGACATATTTGTAGAGAAGGTAATGGACAGGAAAACGGCATGACCAATTTAGGTAGCAAGATTCCTCCCTTTTCCCTTCCACCATGGCTCTCCGTCAGGTGGTGAGAGGCCTCCTGTTTCTCAATAAAATCGGCTTAGGAGCTGTTAGAAAGTGCTTTAAAAGGTAGTGGTCATTGGTGTGATTGCAATTTCGAGTTTGTTTGTAGCATTCTGTTTTTCTTCTTTTCTTTGTGGCTTCTTCGTCAGATTTTTAAGGGGGAGTTGTTAGCTTAGGTGTGCAGATTGGAAATGATAAGCAGCTTGTCTAGGTGCTTGTGGCTGCCCGAATGTGGCTCTTTTTGTGGTGAGGCCCGTTTCTTTTTGTGGTTCCCCCCCTTTTTTTCTTCCCTGTATAGCTCCTTTCGTTTAATGGAAGTAGAGGAAGTTAGCCAAAAAAAAAAAAAAGGTCCAGGTCATGGTTGTAATGTATTAAGGGTCAAGGTTTTCATGTTATATATAAGGGTCGAGGTTGTGATTGTCATATTATAAGGGTCGGGGTCAGGGTTGTAACATGGTAAGGGTCGAGGTTGTCATATAAGGGGTCGTGGTTGCAATATGGTAAGGGTCGAGGTTATCATGTTAAGAGTCGGAGTCCTAGTTGTAACGTGGTAAGGGTCGAGATTGTTATGTTATAAGGGTCGGGATCATAATTGTAACGTGGTAAGGGTCAAGGTTGTCATGTGAAAAGTAGATATTATTATGGGATAATAGTTGATGTTTTCATATTATAAGGGTCGTGGTTGTAAAGTGGTAAGAGTCAAGGTTTTCATGTTATAAGAGTCTATGTCATGGTTGTAATGTGTTAAAGGTCAAGGTTGTCATGTTATAATGGTCAAGGTTGTGGTTATAACATGTATCGTAAGGGTCGAGGTTGTCATGTGAAGGTTCATGGTTGTAATGTGGTAAGGGTCAAGGATGTTATGTTATAAGGATCGGGGTTGTAGTTGTAACATGTTAAGGTTCGAGGTCATGGTTGTAACATGGTAAGGGTTAAGGCTATAGTGTGGTAAGGGTCCAGGTTGTCATGTGAAAGATAGATAGGTTTTCATGTTATTAGGGTCGTGGTTGTAATGTGGTAAGAGTTAATATCATCATGTTGTAAGGGTCAAAGTCCGTAGTTGTAATGTGTTAAAGGTCGAGATTGTCATGTTACATGGGTTGAGGTCAAGGTCGAGGTTGTAACATGGTAAGGTTCGATGTTGTCATGTGAAGGCGGTGTGGTTACAATGTAGTAAGGGTCAAGGTTATCATATTATAAAGGCCGGGGTCGTGGTTTTAACGCAATAAGGGTCAAGGTTGTAACATGGTAACGATTGAGGTTGTGATGTGTTAAGGGTTGTGGGTCCTGCTGTGGGTTATGTGTTAAATTCACTCCGCACATTGGATTCAGTTTAATTTAATATCATGGGCCAAAAAATGATTTACATCCAAAAATTTAGTTGCCCACGAAAAGTTTTCAACGGTAGGTTTTCAATCTCATTGCTTTTAATGGTGTGGTTCACATGAGCCTTTGATATCCCTCATTTTTGTGCTCATGCCCTAAAATAATATTTCAAAATGGATCGACCGTGTGGTTAAAATAAGTACATCATAGTGGCTTCACGGAACCATCCATCTCTAGATAGGTCCGGTTACCGACGTCACATTACATTGACATGGATTTCGAGATAAGCTTTTTAGAGGCAATTTCTACTACCTTAAGATATGTTGGGCCCACCATGATGTTTGTAGGAAATCCACTCCATCCATTGATTTTGTAAGGTCATGTCAAGACATGAGATTCAAAAAAATAAAAATAAAAAATAAAAAATAAAAAATAAAAATAAAAAATTGGACAAATTTGAACTCCTGTGGATCACACAACTAAAAATAGTGGAAAGGAATTGCTTACCATTCAAACTTTTCTAAGCTCCACAACGATGTTTATATGCAATTCAAACTATTCATAAAGTGGCTCAAATGGTCATAAACTCCTTAGTATGGGGATGGACTGAAAGAATAAAAATATTAGCCTGATTCGAAGCTTCTGCAGCCCTATGAATTGTTTCAACCATAGGGGTATGATCTCCACTATTTTCAGTTGTGTGGCCCACTTGAGCTTTGGATTTACCTCATTTTTGAGCTCATGTCATAAAATGATTTGACAAAATATGTGAACGGTGTAGATTTCTCACAAACACTATAGTCTGCCTACAGTTTTTACCCTATCCGAACCCCTCCCGCCTCTGTCGCACACTGGCACAATGTAAAAGGCTATCAAGGGGTAATTTCATTGTAACCTTTTTTTAAAAGGTATCAAGTGACTAGGTAGGCCATTCGTTAAATCCTTCATTTTGGGCAACTGGGAATACCACAATGCATCTTTGGTAAAAATTCCTTAAAAATATTTCACTTTGACAGTTCTATCTTTATGCATCCTCATTTACCCTGGCCCCCATCTTGTAAATGGTTTCAACCACCAAATGTGAACCCAGATCGAATTGTTATAGTCCAAACGTATCCTATAACAATAAGAAAGGATGCATGCTGTCCAGTTGCTACCTAGATTTATGAATATGATACTGCTTAACGGTCCACTTTAATCGTGTTTTTGTTACAGGGTGTAATTAAGAGCGTTGGCTGAATAAGAGTATTAAAAGTACTGATTTGATGCTCCACAGGCACCAAGGCAAGGGACGGACCCTAGGGGACCAAGATCAATGGATTTACATGCCAGGGACCGGAGGAAATCAAGCTGTTCGCATTAAACGGGCCCGAAATTAGTTCAGAATGCAAGATCACAGGGTTCCCACCATCTGATTGACCTGAAACTTCATACATGAGATTAGAGACATAAATGAACCGTACACGTCAAATTTCAGCTATTGAAGATCTCTAGAAGTGGGCCAACGGACTGATCAGCCCCTTAATTCATTAAGTGGGGCCCACCTGATATCTGGAACTGCATCAAAATTTTTATCAACGATCAAAATAATATGAGAAATAGTATGGACGGTGTAGATTTCTGGTAAACATTACGGTGGGCCCTGTGTATTAGGTGTGTGCACATTGCACACATGCACGTACGACGTGCACCAAAACTGACGCAGGCAGGTCAACAGCGCTGACCCGCACCTTCCAAAAACAGCGAATGCTGTTTTCCGTCAGCAACGTGTAACGGACGCTGTCCGTTTTTATGGTTGATTGTGGGCCCCACCCTTCGTATGTATGTATGATCTGCACCGTCCACCGTGTAGACAGTCATGAGCACTACAAAATCATATTTACACTTTTTATCCACGCAAGCATATGTGTGAGATACAGGGGCCACAAAAGGGCTGCCCTGTAGCGTTCAAATCTGGTCTTTTAGTGATTTCTTCTTTGGGACACGCCAATGACATTCAAAACCACTCATTCTTGACTAAAATTTCATCCTGAATCCAATGGATGGGGTGGATTTTCCAGAAAATGCTTCTGTGGGGCCCACCGATCACAACAGTAAAATAGTGCGAAAGGTTTCGCACATCCGCGAAAATCGACTTTTTCAGGCGGTTGTGGCCCACCATCTTTGATCATATGGCAGATCTGAACCGTCTATCATGTAGAGGACCCAAGAAAGTCCTAAGGTATGGTATTTCGTTAGAATTTGAGCGAGGAAAGTGGCGATTTTTGAGGCACTGAACTTGGTTGCGAAAAGGCTTTCGCTGCGCATGCGATAGCTTTCCAAATCCGATTCAAGTCCGATTTTCACCACTCCAGCAGCTATATAAGGGGGTTTTGGACGTGGGGAGCAAGGGATTCAGACCTTGGGAGGAAGATCCAGATCTTGGCTGGGTTGGAACGTCAGGAGAAAGAGAGAGAGAGAGAGAGAGAGAGAGAGAGAAGAGCTTTGGCTTTTCTTTCCCTTTTCTTTTCCTTTTCTTTTTCTCTTTATTTATTTGGATCTAGCCCACATCATGTCTGGCTAAACCTCTTAGCTAGGGCTAAGAGGTGAAGCTTGTAGTAAGATGGGAGATTTTATTTTATGTTTTTAATTTAATTTTAATTCATGAATTGACGTTGATTTTAGTTGATTATTAATGACATGTTTTGTTTAGTCTTTAATGGTCTGTTATGACTGAAATTACAATGGGTCTGCAATGGCTTGGAGCATGTCCTTTTCTCTTTTAAGTTTATGACGTTAGGAAGCCTTGTTGTTCACCATAGTCTCCTGGGCATGGTTGGATGTCGGTACCCTTCCTAGCCTTCATACATATGATTGGTTGGTAGTTAGTTTAATTCTGTTGTTTGTCATAGTCTCTTGGGCATGGTTTGGTGATAGAATCCATTCTAATTCATATACCTTTCATCTCTTTGAAAACTAGATCAATAGTAGTTCAGTAAATTTCATGATTTTTGATGACAGGCATAAGATCTCCCTGATCTCTACAAGTGGATCCTCTGAATCCCTGGTTTCCTTTCCTCTAAATTTTCTTAAGTTTTAGATAATCAATCCATAATTATTCCCTCAATTTCTATTTAATTTAGATTGCATCTCATACTAGTTCTAGTTCTACTTAGTTTCAGTCCCTTGGGATTCGACCTCGGTCTTACCGAGTTATTACTACATCACAATCCTGCACTTGGGGAGTGAACAAGTTTTTGGCGCCGTTGCCGGGGACTGACGGCTACGCTTTTCTCAAATTAATTAGTTTCAGGATTAGTTTAAGATAAGATTTTCTTTTTAGAATTTTCTAATTCTAGGCTTAGTTATTTTCCTTGTTAGAAATTTTTCCTAAACTTACTATTCTTCATTCTATCTGATTTTTAGAACTAACTCAATTTTTTTGTTTTGTAGGAAGCTTCTAATTTAGTAACCTCTTTCTAATTCTTCTTTCTTTGGAATTTCTTCTTTTCTCTAGAAATTAATTTACTTTTAATTAGGACTTTCTACTCTTAGAAACTAACTTATTTTGTTTTGTTTTGCAGATTCTTAACCTAGGACTCCAAATTTGGTAACTTCTTTTCATCTTTCCCTTTATTTTCTAGATTTCTACTTCTTTTCTCTTAGGTCTAGGTAGAATTTAAATCGAGGGCTGAGTGTGTTTTATGCCCCAGTGGGCACGCGACAATACTCGACGTCTCGTGACTGAAGGAGGATTAGTTGAGGGGTTGACTGTCCATCGCAGGACTAGACACCACTTGAATTCTCCTGAGACAGAGGAGGTTATGTCTGAAAATCAACCTCAAGTACTACCCCAACCTAGGGTTGAGAAAGTACATGATGAGAATGAGGTGCATCACGCACCCCTGCCTCGTACTTTATGAGATTATTTACAACCGGCGGGGGTGAGTACGCCCTCGTGCATGATTTTTCCTGTAAATACAGGACATATGGACATCAAGCCAGGGGTTATCCAACTCCTTCCCAAGTTCCATGGGCTTGAATCTGAAGAACCACACTTGCATCTGAAAGAGTTCGACGAAATCATAGGCACCTTATATTTTCCTAATGTATCTGAAGATATAATTAGGCTGAAACTCTTCCCATTTTCCTTAAAAGAAAAAGCCAAGACGTGGTTACATTCACTGCGTCCTAGGTCCATTGGCACATGGAATGATATGCAGAGGGAATTTATAAAGAAATTTTTTCCACAACATAAGACAATTACCCTCAGGAGAGCAATCATGAACTTTGCCCAAAAGGAAGATGAAACATTCTTCCAATGTTGGAAAAGGTTCAAGGATCTGGTTAATGCATGCCCACAACATGGCTTTGAAATATGGCGCATTACGAATTTTTTCTGTGATGGGCTAACATCTTCCATGCGCCAAATGGTCGAGACAATGTGTAACGGAGATTTCATCAATAAAAATGTCGACAAGGTATGGGATTACCTTGATAGTCTCGCTGAAAAAACACAATCATAGGACTATTACCCAAGGACGAACGCTACGTCTAGGCCAACTCATTTAAGGGAAAAAGGAGGAATATATCTCCTGAAAGCGGATGATGATCTTAACGCTAAGGTGGCTAATCTCACCAGAAAATTTGAGGCCATGGAAGGAAAGAAGGAAAAGGTTAATGAAAGTGTTTGCGGCATCTGTGATTGCAACATTCATACTACTGAAAATTGTCCTTCAATACCTGCCTTTCGAGAAGTATTGAATGAACAATGTAATGCCGTAAATAACTATCAAAGACCTTTCAATGGACCACCCTCTAATACATACAATCCTGGTTGGAAAAATCATCCAAATTTCAGTTTGAGGAATGGACCAACGGCTACACCTCAAGGTTTCCTAAACTAAAATCCAACTCAAGAGAAACCTCAAGAGGATTTGGTTGTAAAACATTTTCAAAAGCAAGAGCTTTTCAATCAGGGTATGATGCAAGCCTTTCAAGACCTTACGAAAGCAATACATGAACTTAAGGCTGAAAATACGATTAAAAACAAGGGGAGCTTCCCAGTTCAACCTCTTCCCAATCCTAAACCGCATTATGGAGTTAGTGATCCCAGCTCTTCAAATCAAATGAGGCACGCTAAATCCATTACCACTCTTAGGAGTGGGAAGGTTATTGATAAAACCCTTCCGGTTAGGCCCGAAAAGCCTCAAGAACCAGAAGAGGACAACAATGATGGGTCTGGTGACGCCCCACAAAAATTTGAACCGGAACCTCTAGAGAAGCCAGTTGCTCCATTTCCCCAACAGTTGGTTGAACCAAAATGTCTATCTAACTCTCAAGATATCCTAGAGGTGTTGAAATAAGTGAAAGTCAATATTCCTCTACTTGATGCTGTAAAACAGATACCTTTATATGCTAAATTTTTAAAAGACTTATGCACGACCAAACGACGAAAAAGTGTTCAAAAGAAAATTTCCTTAACTGAGAAGGTGAGTGCCATCCTGAAACAAGACGTGCCGCAAAAATTCAAAGATCCCGGTTGCCCAACCATATCATGTGTAATCGGGAACTATCGAATTGATCACGTACTTCTTAACTTAGGAGCAAGCGTCAATCTGATTCCCTATTCGGTATACCAACAGTTAGGTTTGGGTGAATTAAAACCCACCCGAACCATACTACAACTTGCTGATCATTCTGTTCGTGTACCAAGAGGGATCAGCGAGGATGTGTTGGTCCAGGTTGATAGATTCTACTACCCTATTGATTTTATCATCTTGAACACCGAACCCATCAATGACACGAGCACTCAGATTCCCGTCATCCTTGGTCGCCCATTCCTGTCCACTTCAAATGCAATTATCAATTGCAGGAATGGTGTTATGACTATGTCTTTTGGAAATTTGACATTGGAATCGAATATCTTTTTCAATAACGGCAGCAACTCAGAGGATGATGATGATTTTCATGATGTTAACATGATTGATTCTTTTGTGGAAGATAGAACACCTCTCACCTTATCCTCTGATCCTCTAGAGACGTGCCTGGCCCACTCCCATGATCTTGATGATAATCATGGGAGTGGGTCAGGCACTGGTACTTGAAGTTAACCGGTGGATGCCCCAAATTGAAGAATTGCCCCAAATTGATGTAGTGCCTCTACCGTCTAACCTCAAGCCACCGAAGCTTGACCTAAAACCTTTGCCCTCTGATTTAAAATATGTTTATTTAGGTCAAGATGAGACATACCCGTTAGTGATCTCTGCTCAGCTGAAAAAAGAACAGGAGAGTATGCTCATATCTACTCTCATTGAGCATAAGAGAGCTCTTGGATGGACGATAGCGGACCTCAAGAGAATTAACTCATCGATTTGTACTCACCGTATATATCTTGAGGACAATGCACAGGCTGTTCGCCAATCACAACGTAGACCAAACATGAAGGAAGTGGTTAAGGCCGAGGTTCTCAAACTATTGGAAGTGGGGATCATTTATCCCATATCCGATAGTCAATGGGTGAGTCCAACTCAGGTGGTTCCTAAGAAGTCCGGGATCACCATCGTAGCCAATGCAAATAATGAACTCGTGCCGACCAGAGTTACTACTGGTTGGAGAATGTGCATTGACTACAGGAAGCTGAATACCATCACTAAGGACCACTTTCCTTTGCCCTTTATAAATCAGATCTTGAAAAGGTTAGCTGGTCATTCCTATTACTGTTTCCTTGACGGGTATTCAGGTTAGAAATTGCCCCTGAAGATCAGGAAAAGACCACATTTACATGTCCCTATGGCACCTTTGCTTACAGAAGGATGTCATTCGGGTTATATAATGCCCCTGCCACCTTTCAGCGATGCATGATGAGTATCTTTTCTGACATGGTGGAGAAATATTTAGAGGTCTTCATGGACGATTTTTCTATTTTCGGTTCATCTTTCAGCGAGTGCTTAGCAAGTCTTAAATGTGTGCTGAAAAGATGTGAAGAAAAAAATTTGGTATTTAACTGGGAGAAGTGCCATTTTATGGTTCAAAAGGGAATTGTCCTTGGGCATATCATCTCGTCCAAAGGAATCGAGGTAGATAAGGTAAAAATCGATCTTATCTCTAACCTACCTCCACCCAAGAACATCAGAGATGTGCAATCCTTCTTGGGACACGCAGGATTTTACTGACGATTCATAAAGGACTTTAGTCTCCTCTCTTATCCTTTATGTAATCTTCTTCAAAAGAATGCACCATACGAGTGGACTGAGCAATGCCAAGAAGCTTTCACTAAGCTTAAAGGCATGTTAACCACTGCACCTATCATGCAGCCACCCGACTGGAGTCTTCCTTTTGAACTTATGTGCGACGCCTCTAATTATGCTCTTAGAGCGGTTCTAGGCCAAAGAAAAGATAAGCGGCCTTATGTCATTCACTATGCAAGTAGGACTCTAAATCCTGCCCAAGTGAACTATTCAACCACGGAAAAGGAACTCTTAGCCGTAGTGTTCGCTTTGGACAAATTTCGGTCCTACCTGATCGGATCCAAGATCATTATTTTTACAGATCTTGCGGCACTTAAGTATCTTCTTTCCAAGAATGATTCTAAGCCCCGCTTAATACGATGGATCCTTCTACTCTAAGAATTTGATTTAGAAATTAAAGACAAAAAGGGAGTAGAGAACGTAGTGGCTGATCACCTTTCTCGCCTTAATACCTCTGATTCCCTTGAGGCGACCCATATCAATGACATGTTTCCTAATGAACAACTGTTTAGAGTCTCCCATTCACCTTGGTTCGCTGATATTGCTAATTATCTTGCTACAGGTGCCATACCGACACACTGGACGTCACAAGATAAGAAGAAATTCTTTACCAAGGTGCGTAACTTTTTCTGGGATGATCCATATTTGTTTAATTATTTTCCAGACTAAACCTTAAGGAGATGTGTGTCAGACGATGAGCATCAGAATGTCATCTCTTTCTGTCACTCACAGGCTTGTGGTGGTCACTTTTCTGCTAAAAAGACCACGGCCAAGATTCTACAGTGTGGCTTTTACTAGCCCACTATGTTCAGGGACACTCATGAGTTTTGCAAAGCTTGTGAGCGTTGTCAAAAATTAAGAGCATTGTCCCGTCGAAATATGATGCCTTTGAATCCCATCCTTATCATTGAAGCATTTGATTGCTGGGGCATTGATTTCATGGGACCATTCCCCCAATCATTTGAAAATCTGTATATTTTGCTCACCATAGACTATGTCACTAAATGGGTCGAAGCAATTCCGTGCCGCAAAAATGACCATCGCACGGTCATTAAATTTTTGAAATAAAGTATCTTGTCACGGTTCGGAATGCCTCGAGCCATCATTAGTGACGGGGGCTCACACTTTTGTAATAGACCATTTGAGAGTTTAATGAAGAAATACGGTATCTCTCATAAGGTGAGCACCCCATACCATCCACAGACAAGTGGACAAACTGAGATTTTCAATAGAGAGATCAAACATATCCTGGAAAAAACGGTTAACCCTAACCATAAGGATTGGTCAATCTGATTGACTGATGCCTTATGGGCTTACTGTACTGCTTTTAAAACTCCTATTGGAACATCTCCCTTTAGACTTGTCTATAGAAAAGCTTGTCACTTGCCCGTGAAATTGGAACATAAAGCATACTGGGCGATCAAAAATCTAAATTTTAATTTGGACAACGCTGGCTCGTTACGCAAACTTCAGTTGAATGAACTTGAAGAAATCCGGAATGATGCGTACGAAAACTCAAGAATTTATAAGGACAAGATGAAGGCGTTTCATGATCAACATATTCTACGGAAATCATTCACACCAGGTCAGAAAGTCCTTTTGTACGATTCTCGACTCCACCTCTTTCCGGGTAAGCTTCGATCTCGTTGGACCGGCCCTTACATTGTTGTCACTGCTTATCCTCATGGGGCCGTCGAGATAAGAGATCCCGACAATGGCAAGGAGTTTAAAGTAAATGGACATTGATTAAAGTCATTTGTCGAGACATTTGATTCAGAGAAAATGTTCATGCCTCTGATTGCTCCTGTTTACTAGGACTGATCTCCTAGTCTGATGGAGGTATAGGTAGGGTTATCGCTTTCATAGGACTAGGATAGTTGCTTTATTTGTCTTGTTGAAGACGATAAATTTAGCGCTCTTGGGAGGCAACCCAGTTTTTCTTTCCATTTCATTTTTTAGTTAGATCGTTCAATGTTTGTGGGTAACATTACTGCAAATCCTCACGAGACTACAACTCGTCCACTAGGGGTAACCTAGGGGTTTAAAGGCTTGTTGCATATGCTAAATGCAATCGAGAGCACCTGCGAAAGTGGTATAGGTAGGATCTTATTTTTGCTATTATTTTTATTTTTACTGATTTTTCCCTTGTACTAACCTGCTCTCTTCCAGCGATCTCGTGAAAAATCTCTCTCGATTCATTATTCAGGTATTATCTTCCCATCACTTTACTTTCTTTGTCCCATGTGCATTACATGCTCATATCTTTTACATTGAGGACAATGTAGATTGTAGGTTGGGGGTGGGAGATTAGGCTTCCTAATCAGTATTTTCTTGGTCTTGAGCAAAAATTGTGAAAATTTTTAAAAGTTTTCTGGGAATTCTTAT
Organism: Magnolia kwangsiensis; assembly: GCA_037074715.1. Taxonomy (NCBI): domain Eukaryota; kingdom Viridiplantae; phylum Streptophyta; class Magnoliopsida; order Magnoliales; family Magnoliaceae; genus Magnolia; species Magnolia kwangsiensis. Next base: position 36,095,024 of record CM073573.1, read on the forward strand.
GAATTCGAAGTAATTTTGATGGATAACCTGGATTTAGAATTTCAAGATTCGTGATGTTGGATTTATGATTTTTCGATTCAGTATCTGTTAGACTTCACGGTTAAGTTTGAATCATTAATCCATGATTGGAAGTTATAAACATTGATTGAGTCATGATTTCACATGTCACATCTTGCTTCCACATTAAGATTTCAGTTCAATATTAAAGGATTGACTGGGTAATGACTAAGCACGTATGGAACCAGCCTTAAAAAAAAACATATGCCTAACAGGATTGATATGAAAAAAAAAAGGAAGAAGAAGATCTCTTGAAAAGATTTGGGCGAATAATCTTCACCATAGGTTTGCTCCCTATAGGTGTGGAGTTAATTCCCCATGAATGATATGTGAAAAAGGGTTGGGTATATAGTCTTCACCATAGGTTTGCTCCCTGTAGGTGAGGATTTGATTCCCCTTCTTGACATTACTTTTACTGGAAAAATCAAAAGCTGAAGGAATGAAAAGACAATCTGTGAGGCAAGTTTTGGTTTAGGCTGGTTGTCATAAATTCTTTGTTAGTTACCAATGATATCATGAAATTGAAGATTGGGCCTCTTAATAGTGGTAAGTTGAGATTACACTACACACCCATGGAACTCAATGTTTAGCATTTTTCTAATTGATGGATTAATACCTTGAACTTGATTATGAAGTTTAATGTGTACCTGAGTCCAGGAGAAAATAATTTCCAACATTCATGAATCTTAGAATTCTCGTGTCTAAATTGTTTTTCAAGAAATCACTCGAGTTCATATAAATTGTCCTGTAATTCTCAACTTATTGTTCGCATATTTTGCTCGGGACTAGCAAAATGCTGGTTGGGGGTTATGTTGAGGGTCAAATATTACATATTAGACCCCAGTTACTACCGAGATTTATGACCATGATACTGCTTAACGGTCCACTTTAATCGTGTTTTTGTTACAGGGTGTAATTAAGAGCGTTGGCTGAAAAAGAGTATTAAAAGTATTGATTTGATGCTCCACAGGCACCAAGGCAAGGGACGGACCCTAGGGGACCAAGATCGATGGATTTACATGTCAGGGACCGGAGGAAATCAAGCTGTTCGCATTAAACGGGCCCGAAATTGGTCCAGAATGCAAGATCATAGGGTTCTCACCATCTGATTGACCTGAAACTTCATACATGAGATTAAGGAGATAAATGAACCGTACACATCAAATTTCAGCTATTGAAGATCTCTAGAAGTGGGCCAATGGACTGATCAGCCCCTTAATTCATTAAGTGGGGCCCACCTGATATCTGGAACTGCATCAAAATTTTTATCAACGGTCAAAATAATATGAGAAATAGTATGGACGGTGTAGATTTCTGGTAAACATTACGGTGGGCCCTGTGTATTAGGTGTGTGCACATTGCACACATGCACGTACAACGTGCACCAAAACTGACGCAGGCGGGTCAACAGTGCTGACCTGCACCTTCCAAAAACAGCGAATGCTGTTTTCCGTCAGCAACGTGTAACGGACGCTGTCCGTTTTTATGGTTGATTGTGGGCCCCACCCTTCGTATGTATATATGATCTGCACCGTCCACCGTGTAGACAGCCATGAGTACTACAAAACCATGTTTACACTTTTTATCCACGCAAGCATATGTGTGAGATACAGGGGCCACAAAAGGGCTGCCCTGTAGCGTTCAAATCTGGTCTTTTAGTGATTTCTTCTCTGGGACACGCCAATGGACATTCAAAACCACTCATTCTTGACTAAAATTTCGTCCTAAATCCAATGGACGGGGTGAATTTTCCAGAAAATGCTTTTGTGGGGCCCACCGATCACAACAGCGAAATAGTGCGAAAGGTTTCGCACATCCGCGAAAATTAACTTTTTCAGACGGTTGTGGCCCACCATCTTTGATCATATGGCAGATCTGAACCGTCTATTATGTAGAGGACCCAAGAAAGTCCTAAGGTATGGTATTTCGTTGGAATTTGAGCGAGGAAAGTGGCGATTTTTGAGGCACTGAACTTGGCTGTGAAAAGGCTTTCGCTGCGCATGGGATAGCTTTCCAAATCCGATTCAAGTCCGATTTTCACCACTCCAGCAGCTATATAAGGGGGTTTTGGACGTGAGGAGCAAGGGATTCAGACCTTGGGAGGAAGATCCAGATTTTGGCTGGGTTGGAACGTCAGGAGAAAGAGAGAGAGAGAGAAGAGCTTTGGTTTTTCTTTCCCTTTTCTTTTCCTTTTCTTTTTCTCTTTATTTATTTGGATCTAGCCCACATCATGTCTAGCTAAACTTCTTAGCTAGGGCTAAGAGGTGAAGCTTGTAGTGAGATGGGAGATTTTATTTTATGTTTTTAATTTAATTTTAATTCATGAATTGACGTTGATTTTAGTTGATTATTAATGACATGTTTTGTTTAGTCTTTAATGGTCTGTTGTGACTAAAATTACAATGGGTCTGCAATGGCTTGGAGCATGTCCTTTTCTCTTTTATGTTTATGACGTCAGGAAGCCCTGTTGTTCACCATAGTCTCCTGGGCATGGTTGGATGTCGGTACCCTTCCTAGCCTTCATACATATGATTGGTTGGTAGTTAGTTTAATTCTGTTGTTTTCCATAGTCTCTTGGGCATGGTTTGGTGATGAAATCCATTCTAATTCATATACCTTTCATCTCTTTGAAAACTAGATCAATAGCAGTTCAGTAAATTCTATAATTTTTTATGACAGCCATAAGATCTCCCTGATCTCTACAAGTGGATCCTCTGAATCCCTGGTTTCCTTTCCTCTAAATTTTCTTAAGTTTTAGATAATCATTCCATAATTATTCTCTCAATTTCTATTTAATTTAGATTGCATCTCATACTAGTTCTAGTTCTACTTAGTTTCAGTCAACGTACAAGTTTCAGTCCCTTGGGATTCGACCTCGGTCTTACCGAGTTATTACTACATCACAACCCTGCACTTGGGGAGTGAACACATGCTAACAAACCTAGTAGGTAATAGGTTGTCATGGAGTAGCCAAAAGAGGACCGGGTATGTCTGCAACACCATATTTATAAAGCTAACACCTAAGATCTGTGGGGCCACCTTATTGCACGTGTGAATCCACTCTGTCCATAGAGTAATAACCCTTATTGTATTTCAAAAAGATTTTTTAATAATAATTTTGTTTTGAAATTGAAGTTTTTTCTATGTTTCTTTATTGAAATTGTTTTTATTTTTAGTGTAGCTCTCTTCTCTCTTATAGAAAAGAACCAAATAAATCTCATGTAGATAAGAAATGTGATTTGTATAAGGCTTGAGCTACAAATGAGAAATAATCATTTAGGTTGTACCATCTCTTTACATCACACCGAACTGAGCCACCCCGCTCTGGGCGAGGGTCCGGGTCTATGTGTCAATTGAGAGAGTACACTCATGCTAATGGTTTTTGTTCTATATTCTGTGAGTATACTCACAGCTGTTAGTTTTGCACAAATTTAAAGGACATGTCTATTAGGTTGTGGTCCCAGTTAGGGTCCTTGCTCTTGCCTGGGTGGTAGACTCAGGAGAGTTTAAACTCCCGGTCAAGGGTTCGAGTACCCATAGGTGGTGAAATTCCACCAGCGTGAGTGTATGGGGGTCTGTGTGTGCATGTGTTTACAAAAAATATTTCACCACCGTGAGTGTGTGGGGGTCTGTGTGCGCATGTGTTTACCAAAAAAAAGAAAGTTGTGGCACTAGTTAGATTCATTTGAAATGGTGCTTTAAACACTTAATCATGTTCAATATATAAACCCACTCCTTTTCTAAATTAATTAATTTAAATCAATGATTTCTTTCCATTTCTCCGAAAATTCATCTTTGGTTTGATGGTGTTTTGCTAATTGAGTTCGTTGCACAGTCCACTCTTAAACTTGGGATGAGGTCCAAGGAAGCCAGTTTTGGTTTGTGACCCATCACGGCTTGTCTCAAACAAATAAATCATCCTTTTTTATTTTATTTTATTATTATTATTTTTTTAATATTATCTTCTTCTTTTTTTCTTCTTTGATAAATTATTTCCAACAATCCTCGTATTAAATATATTTTTATGAGCCATACAAATTGAAAAAAATGTAAAATTGATCTTAAAGCTCTAAGTTCAGACAAACAGCCGGCTTACGTTTTGGATGCGGCTGATTTTGTATCTACCCTTCATCCTTGAAGGAAGATCCGCAGCATGTGATTCCACACACAAACTTATAGTCGGCATCCTATCCCAATTTCCCCCCTCGTGTGGCCGTCCTGAGTTGCCGATCTAGCTAAAATTTTATTCCTAGAAACAAAATTGAGAATAGAACGGGATGCATGGAGAGGATTTTACATATAAAACTGGTGGGGCCCACAGAGCTTTTTTTTCACTCGATGCATAAAATAGGCGTGGTAGAGGAGCCAGATAAACGAAAGATTGTACAGATTCGCAATTATTCCACTTCAACCGTCTGAATGATTCGCCAGCTATTTGTTTCCTTACTCGAAAGAATCCATGGCTAGGAACAGCTGTGCTCCATGAGGGGATCGAGACCGTCAATCTGCCAGGCCCCCATGGTTGGGACCCAAAAGAAAATTCCAATTAATCAAATATCATCACCATCCAGACTAACGTGTTGAAATTTCAATCTTTTTCCTAATATCCGATCAATGATGTTTTCACCTCGTGGCCCATCAGTGGAGAGACCTACTAAATGAACGGTCCAGATAACTATGTCAAAGCCACAAAAGAGCAACATTAGTGATGCGAAGATATTTATGCTCCAAAAGGCTTGTGAAAATGTTCACAAGCACCGTTGTGTGTAACCTTTTGATATACAATACATCTGAGCCGTACAAGAGGTGGAAGGCATCACGAAGATCGCCTGCGCAAAAACCTAAGAATATCCAATTATCGTACGATCAAAACCAACATAATTAATTGAAAGCATATGGCCCGATTCAATGGATGTGTATGGCCCACCTAATGACTATATGTTTCAACTTTTGCTTCAGGTGATCTTTATGGTATGGTCCACCAATTTCACGGTTCAAATGCCAACGAAGTAACACGTCAGTAGAAAATTACAATACCGTATGCAACGTTTCTTATACACTTTAATCAAAATAATACTATTATTAACGGTCCAGATTTATTCAAAAGTAAAAGTAGGGACACTAAAGAATGCAGCAACAGATTTTCCTATCAATCGCACTTCCAGCACATGCTCCTCCGGAGTACCCATGGTTCGAGCACTCTATGCCGCAGTCGCCAACCACATCGCAGTAGCCAACGCAACCGCCAGTCGGAACCGTTCTTTCGACGCGGAACCTCGCAGACGCTGCAGAGGGTTGAAAAATCATCAGTATCTAGCACGAGGATAGTTGAAGAAACGGATCGCAGGTACGTGTACTCGCTTGGCACACGTGTAAGAGGCACATGGACAGGTACCCGGGACATGGGACCCAGCCAGAACAGGTGGACCAGACGTGCATGCTGAATATACAGGCCAAAGTTGATCTTCCCCCAGCCGTTCATTTTCGTAGTAACACACCCCCACACACTCACGCCGTAGTGGGCTTTCACCACCTATGGACACTCGAACCCTTGACCGGGTGTTGAAACTCCCGAGAGTCTACCACCTGAGCAAGAGCAAGGATCCTATTTCGTGTCTTAAACAAGAGGTCGATAAAGGAAGTTTTTGGACTTAGGGTGGTCCCCCTAGACAGATGTTTGGGAAATGATTTATGTAGAGTGTGGCCCATTAGACCAACGGTCTGGATCACTGACCCATGAGGAAAAGAGAGATGTACATACCTGGAGAGAAAAGGACAGCAACGAGGAGAAGAGAAAGGAGGAGAGCCTTGGTCCCCACGACTGCACCGGACCCCATTTTTTTTAACTTTGGTGTACTGCTTACCTTCTGTCTGCCTACTTATAAACCGGACGCCGATTTCCTGCGAAAACCTCTCTTTGAAGAAGTTCCTAGGTGGGGCCCACCATGAGGTTTTTGAGAAATCCATCCCCTCTATCCATTTTTCCAGATCATTTTAGGGCATGAAACAAAAATCAGGTGGATCCAAAACTCAAGTGGGTCATACATCCTGGAAGGAAAACTGGGAAATAAATGTCTACCGTTGAAGCCTTCCAGGGCTTCATCTTGATGTTTATATGACATCCAAACCGTTTATAAGGTCATTCCGGCTGGGATGTACTAAAAACACAAAAAGCCTTAGCGATCTACCTCATTTTTTGGCTCATGCACTAAAATGATCCGGAAAAACGGATGGACGGCGTGGATAAAACACATACGTTACGGTAATGCAGGCCCCACAGAGTTGGGTCATCAGGGATGTCTCTGGTGACCGGGTCGCCATGCTATTCACGTCCAGAGCATGCAATGTATTTTAGGGTTTTGAGTGTGGACACGTACGTCCATGGTTCAAGGATCCAGAACGTTGGTTGTTGGACCATGCTATTATCTTCATTTGAATCCGTGGGACACATGATTTGGTAGCCTAGAAGGTTGATCTGATGGTCCCTGAGTGGGACCCAAGATTTAGACGGCCATCTAGTGTTTGCCGCTGTTCAGTTGAATAGTACCGTTCAATCAATGTGAAAAGGCCGTTGTCTTACATGCATGGCCCGTGATTCAAACGATCAGAGGTCAGAAATAGTCCAGTCTTAGAAATTCTTTTAGGCATCCACCATATATGTACGAGTGAATGAGAACAGCTCGATCCATAGTCTCTTTAAACCGTCCATTGTTTTTATTTATTTATTATTATTTTTTTTTAATGGTAACCCACTTGATGATTGGACCAAGTGGCTGGGTCATGCCATTCATCATTGACCTGAGGCCGGCCAGCTCTGAAATTGGGCCTACATTTCATACCCGGGCTCGAAATCGAAAACCTGTGCAGGTTAAGTCAACACATCAGCTGAAAATAAAAGCGTTATCTGATCCAAACCACTGATATGATGATAGAGTCTTCGTAGGTGGGCCATGCATAATATTCAATAGTATGGAGGATCCTTGATTTAGTAGTCCGGCCTTTCCGGTGAATGCAAAAAACTTTTTATTTTTTATTTTTGGAAAACATGTGGAATGGCTCTACATAGAATGCTATTTTAGCTAAATGCGTTATATATGATAACAGATCATTTATACTAAATTTAAAGGATTTTTACAGCAAAATTCTCAAGGTTTATGATTTCCTATAAGTCGTAATTTTAGAGGATAAATGACTAAAGATCTTTACTCGTTAGTCCATTTTTCTACCAAAGTGGAGCGGAGTATTGTGGGCCCACTTGATGTATTCATGAAATCCAACCATATTATCAATTTCATCGGACGATGGTGATCAGGCAACCGAAAAATAAACCGATCCAATCATCAAGTGGTAAAAACATGAATATGAAGACATCAGGCGGTGTAGATCGTTTTTATGGTGGGGCACAGCTAATGACTGGATCTGCCCTACTTTTGGATTGCTCGATAATCTTTGTCAGCTCCACACGTGGAGCACGATTGGATTTTATACATACATCTAGCGGGCCCGCATTGCTAATCTACGAATTTTATAGAAAAATATATAAATGACAGTTTGGTCATTTTGAAAGGGTTGTTCTCTGACTTTAGAAAATCACTTTCTTTTATTCTCTTCCTAAAAATAAAGGTCTCGAGATCTTTTTAGGATTTTTATCCCAAGAGTAACCTATTATCTGCCCTTATTTTGAAAAATGAGATGAAACCGAAGGAAGAAAGAAGCAACGGGGAGAGAGAGAAAAAAAAAACTAAAACAAATATGCGTGGGCACTTAAAAGCTCGGGTATGTACCACCCGTGCATGCATGGCACATGCATAAGGGGTTGTTTGAATGCCTGTAATTTTTTAGCTGTAAACACATTATAATTAAAAAGAGTTTCATATGTCATCCATTTACGTGTTAATCTATTTGGCTTTTAAATGATAATTTATTTACAGGTGAACAGATTGTATGTTTGGCTAGCTTATAAAGTATTTACAACGAATAAAATAAGTATTTATACTATAAACCTTGGGTCATGAACCTTCTAAAATCCACAAATCACATAAAAAAGTTTTGAAATTTTAGAACCTTAAGATAGCATTAAAGCATACACACTCTAAACGGATTAGATGTCTTTCACCCATCATAGTAGTCCTACATGCAATCTAGAAGTTTTATTGGTGGATGTCCCATCCTTCCTTGGTGTGGTCCATTTGATAATAGATGAACTATTTTTTTAGAGTTATGGGAAATTAGTATATGAAATTCACTTCAATCATTAGATGCCACACAAATATTTAAGCTTAGAGCTTAAAATTCAGGCCCATATATATGATTCAGGTGTGCCATACTGAGGGAATCATTTTGAAGGTTGATCATTGCCCTGTGTTTTCAATCATGTGGTCCACTTGAATCATGAATAGGGGTATAATTTTTGGGCATTTAGCCTAACATAAGGTGATACACCTAGTGGTTAAGATGGGTTTTACATAAACATAATGGTGGGGCCAATCCAAGCAACTCACCTATTTTTTGTATCCGTAACAAATTGACATACATTGTAAGGACCACTAAATGGACAATCTTTATTGATACTTAAGCTTACAACAAGTACTGTAGCAAGGTGGCTCCACCATTTACTGGTTCTCCGCACTCCACTGTATCATCTTCCCTTGACAAACTATTATAAGGGAGCGTTTGGCGCATGGAATTAGATGAAATTAAGTGGGATGAAAACAATACCATCAATTAAATCCAACACCATATTTATTTTCTTCAACAATTGCTAGGTATATATGCCTAGGAAAATGAGTCATGGATTAAGGAGGATGACGAAGAATTCATTTAAAACATGGATGTGTATGGGAGGCTTTTCAAATTCATTAAATTTGAAATGTAACGGGCCATCACGCCCATGTAGTGTGCAATCCAACTAACTACTACGTTGATGTCAGTAAGCTCCGTGGGTCCCACCATGATATATGGACTATATCCAAACCATTCATCCATTTTTCAAGATCATTTTAGGACATGAGCCCAAATTTTAGGTAGATTGAAAGCTCACATGGACCACACCACATAAAGCAATAGGATTGAATGTCTACTGTTGAAAAGTTATTGGTGCCACAAAAGTTTTGGATCAAGTTGATGTTTGTGTTTTCCCTTCCTCCAAGTCTATCTGATCTTATAAACAAGTTTGATGGGTAAAAATACATCACGATGGGCCCTAAGAAGGTTTCAACTATCAACGCTATTATCTTTATTGCTTTCTAGTGTGGTTCATATAAGTTTTTCATCTTCTTCATTTTTTGGCTCATGCCATAAAACGATCACGAAAAATGGATGGATGGTATGGATATAACACATACATCACAGTGAGATGCAAATAACTTGTTGAAATCAAGATAGTAGGAAAGCCTGCAATATTTCTAAACATTGTCACCAAGTGGATGGTGGGTTTTGCTGATTCCACCCATCAATTAAAACATGATTTCAAATAAATCATAGAATTTAACTTTTTAATATTTACAATCCAAACATAGCATAGAATATCTACAAAACTATGGGATTTGTAAACAAACTATGGCACCATGTTATCATTGCAAAATATTAATTCTATCCTACTTAATACCGTTTAATTCCATGCGGCAGTTTGGGACAGGGAATTAGATGGGATTAAGTGGGAAGAATTCATTTGAAACAAGAATATGTACAAGAAGCTTTTTAAATTCATTTAAAATTTATATTTCAAAATTTGAAATGTAGCAAGAATTGGGGTATGCATGAAATATAATGAAATAGAACCACTTTGAGGTTCCCTAAGAAATGAGGCATGGAACGGAGCCACTACGAAGAAGTTGCGGGAGTTACGAAGGAAGCTTTGGGCTCATATATATTGGTCATGGGTTGAGAATGGGAGTTGAACTCTATGAGATCTAATCTCCCTTTAATTGTTCCTCAGTAGCTTAGTGGTATAGTGGTTGGTTGTTAACTGACTGGTTGTAGGTTCGAATCCTACTTGGGGAGATTTGATGAATTCTTAATTAAAGAATTCAGAATTAAAGGGCTTCCCACATGCACCTTACCAATCCAACTAACGAGTACGTTAATGTCAACAAGCTCTATGGGCCCCATTGACATATGGACTATATCCAAAGCATTCATCCATTTTTCAATATGATTTTAGGGCATGAGCCCAAAAATTAGGCAGATCAAAATCTCACATGGACCACACCACATAAAACAATAGGATTGAACGCCTACTATTGAAAAGTTCTTAGGGGCCACAAAAGTTTTGGATCAAAACGATATTTGCGTTTTCCATTTGTCCAAGTCTATCTAATTTTATGAACAAGTTTGATGGGTAAAAATACATCACGGTGGGCCCTAGGATGGTTTCAACTATCGACGTCATTATCTCTACTACTTTCTAGTGTGGTCCATGTAAACTTTTGATCTTCTTCGTTTTTTGGCCCATGTCATAAAACTATCACAAAAAATGGACGGATGGTGTGGATATAGCACTTACATCACAGTGAGGTCTAAATAACTTGTTAAAATCAACACAGTAGGAAAGTCAATGATATTTCCAAACAGTATCCGTGAGTGGCTGGTGGGTTGTGCTGATTCAGCTATCGAAACCTAATTTCAAATAAATATTAGGAATTAACTTTTTAATATTTACAATCCAAACATAACATACAATATCTGCAGAACCATGGGATTTGCAGACAAACTATGACACCATGTCATCAGTGCAAAATATCAATTCCATCCTACTTAATACCATTTAATTCTAGCCAAACATTGCCTAATAGTTTATCACCATTTTAAAATGGTGGTGACTGTTCAGTAATATATACATGGCACGGTTACATGGAAATCTAAGCCGCCTAAATCGTTGACCCAATAGTGCATAGCATAATTTAAAAACATACACGAACAAGGTGTTGGAATTTGGATCATCACTATGTTACTTTGAACCATCCATCTGATTGTCATCAGTTGGATGGATAGGATTGCTTGATGAATTTAATGCTAGAGATATGCTGCATCCATAATGTATCCCACAAATTGAGTGGTATGGATGACCGTAAATCGGTGCCGCGTCTTAGCCAGATGAATCATCACCATTTTAAAAATGGTGGTGAACCATCATAGGAATCCATAAATGGTATAGATTGAGATATGTTCACATACAATGTTCTATTGGAATATCCAAGCGATTAAAATGTTGGACCATCGAGCCAAAATTGGAACAATCCAATCTTTTTAAGTGGACCACAAACGTACGTTGAGTCAGATCATTGGCTGTTCATTGATTTTGATAGTATGGCCGAATAATGAATGTCCAATGGTGTTTGATCGGGTGTTCATTATGTTGTCTCCCACCGTTTAATCTCCTAAGCTCTGTTCCTCCCCCAGTCCTGGCCCTGGTCCTAGAAGGCCAGCCCTGTGTAAGTAAAAGAGTGAGATGATCAAAGGGTCGAAATTGCCTACTCTAAAAAGCAACGAAGTCTCCATCATATAAATGGCTTTGATCTATGGAGCATAACCTAAAATTAACATCTCTTCTAAACTACATATGCACATTGAATGGCAACTACTCACTAGTGTCATTAAATTAGGGCTGTCAATAGGCTGAGCTGGCCCGAACTTGGGTTGGAGTATCAGACCCGAGGACTGGGCTCAGCTTAAAATTCAAGCCCATTTTTAATCCGGTTGGGTTTGGATCAGGTACAACAGCCCGTCAGCCTATTCCGTCCATTAGGGTTTACAAGGATAATTTTATAATATAAAAAGATATTTATTAAAAAAAAAAAAAAACCCACCTTTCTCTCTCAATGCCCCCTCAGGTTCAGGCTCCAGCGAGCATAAACATTTCGAGTTGAACGTAGGCTAGACAATTTTGGCCCGTCATGGACCCGAAACATGTTTGGGCCTATATTGAATAATGTAGTCGGGCTTTGGACAGAACTTGGTTCAGCCCTAACACGACACGTGGACCCCGTAATTCTTTGTATAAAACGGTGACACACATGATGACTGAATTGGGCCAATTGTCCTGGCTGGGCCAAGGCCATTCATAATTAACATCACTTGGTTTATATGTCAAGACTAAGCCTAGTCCTCGGTCCAAGTTTAGGGCCCAAGCGCTAGCCCTACAGGACCAGGCTGCTTGAGCGGGGTCAAGCCACCCAGACCATAGCCACTACTAATAACAAGCGGCAAAGTATCCATGCATCATTGTTTTTTTTTAACATTTCTTGGACAGAATATCATGACCAAAGTAGAGAAATGTTTGTATGCAATATCTGTAAGGTATGACCCGCCTGATGAATGGACCATTCTAGTATTCATGGCAAATGTAACATTGGCAGGAAAGAAACCGTTGTACGTTAAGCTCCCATCAGAATCTTTGGATAAACAAACAATTATCTTATTCATGGTTCATTTAACTAAAATATCCCTAGGTAAATTAGGGCCATTTCATATGTTTCCCCTTTTTCATTATTAGAATCTATTTGTTGGCCAATTAAAGGGATATAGTATTTCAATATAGAAGATTTTTGTACATGGGTCATCTCTAATGGGCCCCACAAAATCAATGGTTTGAATCACTGACCTTTGGCCCCACTTGATGGTTCTCAACAAATGGTGAGATTGTTAGGATTTGGTTTTGTATCTCCTCCTTCATGCTTCACCCATGTGGCCTACCTGCAAATATTTTCAGATGATTCATCAATATTCTTTAAGAAAATAAAATAATAATAATAAATAATTTTTTAAAAAAAAATAAAAATCCATGATGTATTTCATTCTAAGAAATAGAAATACAACCCAATGTACATTCGGGCTGCTCCCAGAGAAAAAGACCTAGGAGGAGCCCATCATGAGAAACTCAAAAGGGAAAAATCAGGGAAAAAGGGAAACAGTAAAAACGGGCAGACAAGCCCAAAACTATTCCTTGAGCCTGATCAAGCCGATTTTGTCCAAGAAAAGAAGGCCTCTGATCTCAGCAGGGAGATGGGAAGGGAGGGAGAAAAAAGAGGAGGATTGATGAGCGCTCCCATTGCGGGCCATCCAATTCGCCGCGGCGTTCGCTTCTCTCCAAACGTAGACGAACCTAAAAATTCCAAGACTTCTAGCAACCTCAATCTTGAAAATCCAATATTTCCTTTTCAGAGCTGGGACGGAAGCTCCATTAAGCCAGTCCACAACGAGCTTTGAATTCAACCAAAACGTTGGGGAAATCGTTGTTGAGGCAGTGGTAGAGCCCATCATGAATGACTTCAGCGTTAACGTTGGACCCCACTCTATAGGCTAACGGGAACGTGAAAAGGAGATCACCTGTATTATTCCTGCAGATACCTCCACCGCCCGATAAACCGGGGTTTGGGAATGCAGACCCATCAACATTTAATTTGGCCCACTTTCTGTCCGGTCTGGCCCATTTAACTATGAAGACCTGCTCCTTGGGGCGAGGAGGGGCTTTCAAACCCAGCTTACTGAGAATTGTAAGCAGGGAGTTAGGGAGATAAGAATGGGGGAACATGTCTTTGGCCATCATGGAGAGGTTCCACTTTACTCGAGCGATTGTGGCTGAGGCAGAGATGGGGTTGCCGTCAAATCTGGCCCTATTTCGGGATAGCTAGATCTCCCAGCAGATCGGATTTGGCAGCGGGACCACCAGCGCTACTTGATAGCCTGAGAGCTGGGTCAGGGACCACCATTGAGTAATTCTGCCTTGGACGGAAGGCCCATTCGAGCTAGATACCCCCAGGATTGCCCCAAAATAATTTCATACCTTGGTCGCAAGCAGGCTGCTGAGAAACAGATGGGACGTAGATTCCTCATAAGGACGCTGGGTGAGGCCCCCATCACTGGATGGGCCGTGGTCAAAGGTGAGTGCTACAATGGATGGGCTGTGGTCAAAGCTACAATGGATTCATCCATATTCTGAGTGCTACAATGGATGGGCCGTGGTCAAAGCTGAAAATATATGGATAATGGTGGTTGCTCCGAATAACTCTGGGATTTGAAGATCCTTGGACTTGGTTTAAAATGACAATTCATATTCAAATGAAAAGAGTTAAATAGGTTTTCTTTTTTTCTTTTCTTTTCTTTTTTTTTTTTTTTTTTTAAAGTTGGAATTTTAATATATGACAGTTTTCCTTTCTTTCTGTTTTTTCTGGCATTCCCTTTACATCACGGGGCCCACTGAAACATGGCAGTAAACCATGGTTCAAAGACTTGGTGACTCGATCAACTAGTTCGGATCTGAGTTGAGCTGTGAATTGACCAAGTTGGGGCTGAATCGGGCTGACGCGATTCGTGGTATCAAACTGGATCAGGTTGGGCTGAGTCCGAGTCAACTCAAACGAAACGCATCAGACTCGTCCCAATTAAAACCATGCACCAGACCCAACGGGCTAGAATTCCAGTTTCATCCTTTAACAATGCGTTGGTATGCATAGCAGCAAATGTCATCCGAACTCTACTTCACTCACACGTGCTGATGTCGCATTTATGCACGAAATGCATTCTTGCAGTGGGCCACACTATTTAACTGCATATACTCCACCTGAACAAAAATAACTTACCCTTCAAGCTTCAGCTTGATTTTGGTAAAATTGTCTTCCGTCAGGCATAAAAAACATTAAAAATCCAAATGAGTAAAACGGAGAGCATCCCGACAAGTCCCTGAAAACAATTGACATATCATATTAATATATTAGGAACCTGACCAATCTGATCCTGACTAAATTAACCATACCCTTTTAAAAATCCTGCCTGTGCATCTATATAATAAAATTACTTTGGATCAACCAGATAAATATTGAAAATCCAAATAGGTCAAGTTTCTTGACACATTTAGGAGACAATCACCGGGCCTAATAGATCAGAACCAAATTCAATAAAGATTATATCATGGCTACTCATCCAGATATCAAAACTTTGGAAACTCTCTCCGCATAGCAACTAATACATGAAAAATGACAAAATAAACTCTCTGCATCAAAGGACTACGCTCTCCTTGCTACAAAGTCTCCTCCAAATGGTGTAGGTGTTGATCACATATGTAAGTTATATTGATATCAAAATTAGTACGGTTGCTCTTGTACAAAAATTAATCATAACGTTATAGAAAGTACACTTCGAGGCTAAATGATGTCTGTGTTGATGAGAAGCCTTCAATCTTCAAGTTTTTATGTTGCTCGACTGGTCGTGGGGGAGCCACGACCGGTCGTGGAAGGTGCTCGACCGGTCGTAGGTTCGAGCCCTGACACAACTCGAAGTCCAGCGAGTTGTGCTGTTTTTTTTTTCCAGTATAGGACCAGTCCTGGAATTTTCAGGACCAGTCTTAGGGGTCTAGGACTGGTCGTAGAAGGGCTAGGACCGGTCGTAGGATAGTTAGGACCAGTCGTAGGTTACGCAGTTTGTTCCGTGATTTTGCACGAAACTTCGGATTTGAGTCCTTTCGCAACTGGGATGCGGAAGGGAAGTTGCCTAAACTATTAATAGGTGTTCCTAGGGCTTTTCTATGTATGATGAAAAGCTTTCTAAAGGGGTTCTAGGGTTTCTAAAGGGTGTAGCAAGGGTGAGATTCGAGATTGTTTGAATCGGGAAAGTCCTCTCTCTTTGTAATTGATGCTTTCATAGTGGAGATCTGTCGCTTTGTGCCGTGGTTTTTTTCCAAAAGGGTTTTTCACGTTAAATCTGAGTGTTCTCTGTGTTCTCTTGTGTGTTTGGTGTCATTGGATTGCTATCCTAGATCTAGATCTGTGTAATTCCGCAGGTTCAAAATCCTCAACAACTGGTATCAGAGCGAAGTTGGGGCACAAATATGAATCTGAGGGATTAGTAATAATGGCGAGCGCTAAGTATGAGATTGAGAAGTACTCAGGAAAAAATAATTTTGAGTTATGGAAGGCTAAGATGATTAGTCTGTTAACCAAGCAAGGCGAAGATTGTGCTCTTGAGGAGCGGAAGTCTACTATGAATGATGCTGATTGGAATACTCTTGATAGAAAGCTTTTTCATCGATCCGTTTATGTCTCACGGATGAGAAGCACTTCTAAAGGTGGAGCTACGGTGGATGTAGCGGATTTCACCTCTGCACGTGTGTGGCATGTTGGGCATGGCTACATGAGCGGGCAGGGTAGGAAGGCTGAACCCTGCGGACAGGGATACGGAGCAGGTGGAGCAGTCACCTGTGAGAAGAAACATATGGCATGATCGCAGGATATCAGCGAGGTACATGGATGACTCCAATATCACAGGAGTATTCATCTTTTATTCAGATGACTCTAGGTGAGCCTGGTACTGAAAAGTGAAAAGTGACTATAGGCGATGTGATGGACTTATTGTACCAGACCGACATATGGGAGCAGGTGGAGCTTACAGTGGGCCGAAAAGCGGTTGGATGCAGGTGGATCTTTAGGAGGATACAGCATAGATACAGAGCGGCGATGGGTTATGCTCAGGGAGAAGGGATCGGCTTCTCAGAGATATTTGCGCCGACGATATAGCAGGTATCTATTAGATCAGTGATTGGCGCTGGTTGGCCAATGTGATCTTGAGCTGGAAGGAAGGATGTGGAGTCTGCACTTCTGTAAGGGAAAGTGAAGAGTAGATCTTCATGAAGCAACCAGAGCGGTTCGAGGTGAAAGGGGCTGAGAAAAGACTTTGCAGGAGGTCGTTGTTCGACCAATCGCCTAGGCAGTGGTTTGATTCCTTCATGGTGAGTCAGGTATTGTATGTTGATAACATGTGGATCGCCAATTGTGACATGTCTGAAATCAATGTACTGAAGACTCGGGACATCAAGGATGAAGGATCGGGGGGTCTGCAAAGATGGTTCTCGGCATTGAGACTGAAGGAGGAGTAGGCTTTGGTAATCACAGGAGGAATACCTTATGTGTAGGTATTGATCCAGGATGTGATGGGCCATGTAAAGCAGGAGAGCGTTCCCTACGTTTCTCTCCTCAAGTTTTCCTCTGTATTTGTCCCAAAACAGATGAGAAAAAGTAGGATATCTCATGAGCCTTATTCGAATGCGTTGGGCAGTGTATGCCATGGTCTGGTTTAAACCGATTATTTCACAGGCTATCAGTGTTGTGAGCAAGTACCCCGGCAAGCAATATTGGGTAGCGGTGAGATGGTAAGAAGACTACGTTTTTTCTTTTGAGAAGACAGGAGCAAGGATGGTTGGGCACGTGGATTCTGATCCGACGAACATGCTCTCCTAGATCGTTCTTGTAGAGAAGTTCAAGTTCTGTGTAATTTCTCTGGGCTTGGCGATGGTAGAAAAGAAAGACGGAGTGTGCACAAGGAGCTATGATGAGATGCAGAAATAAGAGAAGGGGTCACGTAGCTACACGGTTGAAGAATGAAGACTTGGTGGAGATTGTTGAGGAGAAGCCTTCAATCTTCAAGTTTTCATGTTACTCGACCGGTCGTGGGGGAGCCACGACCGGTCGTGGGGGGTGCTCGACCGGTCGTAGGTTCGAGCCTTGACACGACTCGAAGTCCACGAGTTGTGCTGTTTTTTTTTTCAGTCTAGGACCAGTCCTGGAATTTCTAGGACCAGTCTTAGGGGTCTAGGACCGGTCGTAGGAGGGCTAGAACCGGTCGTAGGTTACGCAGTTCGTTCCGCGATTTTGCGCAAAACTGCGGATTTGAGTCCTTTCGCAACTGGGATGCGGAAGGAAAGTTGCCTAAACTATAAATAGGTGTTCCTAGGACTTTTCTATGTATGATGAAAAACTTTCTAAAGGGGTTCTAGGGTTTCTAAAGGGTGTAGCAAGGGTGAGATTCAAGGTTGTTCGAATCGGGTAAGTCCTCTCTCTTTGTAATTGATGCTTTCATAATGGAGATCTGTCGCTTTGTGCTATGGTTTTTTCCCGAAAGGGTTTTCCACGTTAAATCTGGGTGTTCTCTGTGTTCTCTTGTGTGCTTGGTGCCATTGGATTGCTACCTAGATCTAGATCTGTGTGATTCCACAGGTTCAAAATCCCCAACAGTCCGATCAAGCTGATTTATAATTCATTAAAAATGTAGTCAAATGATCTTCCCAACAAGCATAAGTTTGTTCCGATCCGAGTTATGATGAAAAAGATGTAGCCCATTATTTAAAAATTGTGTTGCGAAATTCACACATCAATTGGTCAAAACCATAATAAATTTGGTCACATTTTTTACAGGTCAAATGATATCTAATTGAAGTGATTCTAGTATCGTTAAAAAATTTATTAGATTACCTTTCTAACGAGCTTGAGACCACCGAAAACAAGCATGAAATGATGAAGATATGAGCATTTAGTCAACTTTGCACGTTGTCAATTTCTCACATTAAGTGGCCACACTTTTAATAAATAAAATGATATCCAATTAAAGAGATTCTAGTCTTGACGGAAATCTTACCAAATAATCTATCCAACGAGTTCAAAATCACCGAAAATGGGCATTTTTTTTTTCAGCTCAGATATTTCATTTCACCAGAAAATATACAGCCATTTAGGAGGGTCCTTACAAAAATAGAGAGGACCCCTTTTATCATATAACTCAATCTGCACAAAAAGAAAAACACCCGACAAGGAAAGGAAAATGAAGAAAAATAAAAAGGGCCCCACCTACATAATCCTAATGTTCCTCATGCCAGCTTTATCCAGGAGAAGGGCCCCGCGCACCAGTCTTGGAAGGGCAGCGCACGAATCGCACAGCCTATTTGGGCATCCTTCACTCGCCATCTTGGCCAATGCATCAGCAACCAAGTTCCCTTCTCGGTAGATGCGGCTGAATTGAAGATCAAGGGAACACCAAAATAGCTGAATTTTCCCCAGCTAATACCAAATGTTTCAAGAGTTGTGGCAAACAGGATTTTCGACCGAAGTAGTAATTGTCTTCGAATTATATTCCACCATAATTCAGGAAAGACCCAGGTTAGAGCAAATAGTGATGTTGTGTAACACCCCGTGTTTTCAGGACCCGAGTATATGACTCGTTTTTCAAAAACCCGAGAGTTAACCTTAAAGGATGGTTAAATTCGAGTATACGTTTTTTTTTTTCCTTTATCAGAGTAGGCAGATGAGCGTAGAATGGACAAATCAACATAAAGAGAAATTTGTATTTCATTTGAATATACAAGAGCTTGCCCATAATGACTTATACAAACTAATGTCTCAGAATTTAAACAAGTATAAGATTTACATGATTCAATACATGAAGAACAACAGAAAGTATATAAATATAAGCCGTAAGATCACGCAGCTCCTCCAGTCAAATACAGTCATGCATCCCTGACGATCGTACCCTACTCCCCATCAAGTCTGAACATACATATCATTTAAGTCACCTATACTACCTGTACGGTTGTATATTTGATGGATGAGTGGCCAGCTTAGTGTGAATTCTCCTCAAAATTACATACCGCTGCATTAGGTAAGAAATAGTATAAAACATCCAGACAACCAGAATAGAGTAAATGCAGTCTTATTAGATGCATGGATGAATGAATGTAATCATGGACCCGAAAAAAACATCCAGACGGTCTGTGCCCCGGGAAAAACATCCAGACGGACTGTGCCTCGGAAAAAACATCTAAACAGGTAATGGGGTCGTCACCCAAGGATGAGACTGGTCATCAGTGCAACACTCGGCGTAATCGCATGGGCATGAGTGATCCAAGTCATCATCATAAATTGAATGACTGGTCATAAGTGCAACATTCAACGTAATCGCAAGGCGAAGTGATCCAAGCCATCGAATATGCCATGTATGCATGATTAGCCAAGTCATTATTAGTCCATTTACAACCATCCAATTTAGATAAGTTCAAAGGTCACTACGAGGAGTACATGGCCCAGCGTAGGCCGACAACTCGGGCATAGTGTCCCATTACCACCATCCTCGGCCCATGAGGCTACTATCTTAGAATATTTAATGGAAACTCATCGACTAGTGGCCAATTATATTACAGCATATGGGGCTTACCATCGCGTAGTTGTACGGTATAACATCGAACCCATATAGGAAAAATACCAGAATAAAGCCACATAGGGCGATAGCAAACAAGCCACATAAGGCAATTATCAAAATAGGCCTAATAGGGTGAGTATCAAAACCATGCGATAAAAGACCATCCTTGAAAATATTGAACACAACAACCCTAGATGGTAGGTCCACATCAATGATCCATTTAGACAACCTCTCAATAACCACTAAGTCGCAGGTCAATTTTAATCACAACTAGTCGAGTTACATCCCAAGTATGGATGTACATTTATAGGTGGGGGTTTCCCACTAATGTACCAGTTGACAGTCCATAAGAAATACACAACTAATCCACAAGCATGAACAAATATACAGGATGAACATTAAGCGGGCAATATAGCAATTCAATTTTTACCAGCTAACACATGTGATTATAAGAGAGATCAATTATAAATTTAATTAAAAACTATAACTTAAGGTAATGAGAAGATGAAAAGCCCAAGGGGAAGGATCATCACCTGATGAATCGAATCACCTTTTAGCATCACTAAGTGCTTGCGCCCTTAGAATTGAATCCTAACACAATTCATGAACTTGTACCATTAGATCTAAGTTCTATGTACTACCTAGGTTTAAGACTATAGCTTAGGGTTATCCTTTAGGGTTTTAGTGTAGAATTAGGGTTTTAATCCTAAGGTTTAGTTTAAACACTTAGATCCTAAGACTTGAATCCTGGATTTTTATTAATATTATTATCATTATTATTATTGTACAGTGGCCAATTATTATTCATAATAGGAGTATTACTCCATCCATGTTAGTAATGATGGTTCATAAGTTGATATTTAGATATACCAACAATATCTGATATTCCTATCATGACTAATAGTCTATTAGCTAATATAGGTAATAGCGGTAATATGATAAGGACCAATACTAACAATCATGTTAACAAGGATTATACTAACCCTACAAAAAAAGTGACAATAATTTCTAATGGATATAACAATAGTTATCATTAATCAATCCAGCCGTGATAAAAATACTATGGTCTAACATTAAGAATAATAAAATACTTCTATTTGATAATTACAACTTTGTTCATAATAACTGGTTTCAACATAAGAATCTACTAGTGACAACATAATATTAATAATGATGTTGGTTAATATCGAGCACCCGCAATAACTAATATTAACAAAATTATCCCACCAATAGTTAACCATAACTACGTGGGCTTTTAGGGGTCTCATGAATACGATCATTTGGGTCTGCATTGGGGTGACCAGGCCCACCAGATTTCATCCAACGAGTGGCCTGGATTGGCCCCAAAATTTCTGACCATGGATGGCCCAAAAATGGGGCTGAACTGGGCTTGTTTTGGCCCAGATATTGGGTCCAATCATAAGCCAAGTGGGGCTGGCCCACCGGAACTTCAAATGTGGCCCATTGTATATGTGGTGAGGCCCATGTGCAGCCCACTGATGGTGTTACTTAGCTGAGAATGAAGGCCCTATTGGGAGGCCGTTTTCAGCTCCACTCATGGTCCATTTTACGGGCCATATTCATCTCATTTCAGGGCTCAGATAGAATCCGTTGTATGACGCTGTTGGTGGGATGCTTATAGTCCAAATCAAATCCCAGTTAGGGGTCTGTTTCCAGCTTCAACAAGACCTGATGGAGTCTTTGTTTTATCTTAGCTTGGAGTTCCAAGAGGAGGTGGAGAGAAGGGCTACTTGACTCGGTCCGGTGGTACAATAGCCGCACCACCCTCCTTTTTCTTTCTTCCTTCTTTCTCCTCATTTCTATTCTCTCTCATCTACTAGGACTCTAGTGAGGTCTGAGGTATTCCCAAGCCAACTTAGTCTAGCTAGCTCGACCTGAACTCGAACTCAACCCGTCAGCAAGTCGAACTCAGCTCAGTTTGAGTTGGTGCGGTGCAATAGCCGCACCTCCTCACTTCCTTCTTCTTTCCTTTATTCTCCTCTAGTCTTTCTCTCTTCTTTTTCTTTTTAGACTTGTCCCACGAGGCCCGGACGAGGCTAGACGAAAGCCAAAACCATCAGCCACCGCCTGTTTCTCGGTGGAGGAGAAGACAGCCATTAATGGCAGATTCTCTCCCATTGTTCTTTCCTTCATTCCATCATCATGGGAGGGTTTCTAGAGGTCTAACCGAGCTCGTGGATACAAAAAAATGAAGGTTTCATGGCGTTTACTTGATGGGTTCAAAGGGAGAAAGAAATAGTTGTTTTCTTGGGTTGCTGTAGGAATGCTGGTAGGGTTTGTTTAAGCCCAATCCCAGCCCATCTTATGATGTTTCTGGCCTTACCTAGACTGTTGGATTTAACCCAAACGATCGGGATTCATTTTATCTAAAACTGCCTTGAGTTCGACTAATAAAACTGAAACCGTCTATGGTTTCTCTTTACAGCGGGTAAAAAACTTCAAGGTGGTTTTGAAATAGACGATTAGGGTAGTCCTAAAAGAATGGCTGAGATGTAGGCAAGGTAGAGCACGCGGATTTCCAGCGTGTTTGCATGGGGAACAACCTCCATTTATGGAAACAAGTGTTTTCAGGTCCTGTTTGCAGCGAGGATTGTGTGTCCATACGTGCATGAAAATATGATGTGAAAGTTGAGTTTTGGTCTCACGTACGTCCTTTGTCGGTTGAGTGGTTCGGATTGTCCAGATGAACCGTGAAGGTGGGCTGCTAATCAAGGGAAATGGGTGCCCGACCGTCCGCAAACAAGAGCAGTAAAGGAAGAGAAAATCTCTCTTTTTGAAGAGATTTCGAGCCAGCGCCAATTGACTAAGTAGACACGCCTAGTGCGCGGCGGGTACGGGTGCACTAGGTGCACTCACACCCCGTGTGGAGTACACCATGATGTTTGTGACTAATCCACACCGTCCATTTATCTTGGAAGGTATCATCACAGCCCTTGACCAATGACGGGGTAGGTCCGTGGTCCAGGTGGGTCATACACCAAATTTTCACTTATTTTTAGCTCTAATTGTATATTCTAGTTAGTTTGATGGTTGGATCACTTCGAAATTAATCATCGATGGTCAAAAGGTTTCTAATGATCCTAAGGTTTGTTTGGGCGTGTTGTAGGGGTTGATCTACAACTCAGGTGGGCCACCTTTTAATCAACGTGGGACTATGCTCACGTTGAACCAGGAATTCATTTACGTGCATTGATTCATGTAAAATCTAGCCTTGCATGCACGGTTGGGGAAAAATCAGGTGGGGCCTACACTGATGTTTGTTAGAAAAATCCACTCCGTCCACCAGCTTTAAAAGATCATGTTTGTCCTAGGGCCAAAATATAAGGCAGATCGTAATCCAAGGTGGGCCACACCTTTGCAAGAACGAATGAGTGAAATTCACACGTAAGAGAGGCTGCTGTATATATGAGTCTTCATTTATAATTTACAAATTTTTCCTTTTTCATGGTTATGCCATCTATCATATGTAACTCCCAACTGCACCGTCTAAAAAATACGAAACTTCACCACTGTTCGTTATTTTTCATGCTCTTTCATTCACCGCAGTTTGGGCTCCGATCTCTCTAAAATGTCCAAGATGCTTTTTCGATAGTTAAGTCTTTCCTAAATTCAAAATAACATTTGTACATATTTAATTGACGAGCAACTCGGTAGTATAAACTTAAATCCGAAGATCTTCATAATGACTACTTTACCCTAATATTCAAATAGCTCATTTGGCAGATCCAAACCCGATGGATAGTCAGATGACTTGTTAAAAGTAAAGAAACTTTACTGTTAGCACTTTGACCATGTATATAGGTGAATGTACGATCAATTTTGTAATTGGATGGACATAAAATGAGTTTCTGTAGTGATTAAGGGTAGGACATTTATACCGTTAGATTTGAGTGACTTAGTCACATGTATAAGTTCCCTGAATTGTAATTCTAATGGTGGGTTAAGCATATTCCTATGGGGTGACAAGGTGGACGGATCAAAATCTTGATCTGATAAGTGTACGAACGGATATAGAGGTCAAGTAGCTGATTTACTATGATCTAAGAACTGAAATTTGATGTGTATGGTTAATTTATGATAATTAGGCCTGGCATAAAATTTCATATGAAACGGATCATGTGGACCGTTTGAATTGGAATTCAGGGGCCTAGGTCAATGGCATTTTCGTTATTATTACTGATGTGTGAGTTTTGAGAAATCCAATTGCTCCACATGGTTATAGGCACGTTTCTAAGAAGTTCTTACAAAAGAATATATATCTAAATTATTACGGATAGGGAGTTATTAGTCGTGTGATTCATGGAAAGATACGTCAAATCACGTGATGGATAGCCTCGTCTTGAAATCAACTGTCAGATGCTTGAATCTATTAGATGGAGGTAACTACCAACGGTTAAGTTTGTGTCAGGGTAAGAATGTAAGGCCAGAATAGTTCGGGGTGTTACATGTTGTCTAACATCGCTTGGGCCTCAACAATAATGTTTGTAGTATAGTCGTAGTTTCTGTGAAAGGCGAAAATAATGTTACCATGGTGATCCCGGCCTGGGTTACCCCTAGAAGATCCATTAAGTTTAGCTTCACCCAACCCCGAGGGGGCCTCGACCAAGTGACCTTGATGCATTTTCTTGCTGGGAGAGGATGGGCTCTATTGATCCTGAGGGCTTGGAGAGTGATGGTGTGAATCATAGAGTTCCTATCTGGGGCCTGGATGCTTGATCCTAGTTCATACAACCAGCGGTTTACCTTGAAGATGATCTGATTTGTGGACATTGGGTGGCCCTCAAACCGGGCCTGGTTTCTGTTGATCCAAATCTCCCATATGATGATGCTAGGTGCCAGACCGATGAGATAAGAGATTCTGAATTTCCTTACAACTTTAACAGTCCAGCTTTAGATTCGCTATAGAATAGTTTGATTGGGGAGATTGGTAACATAAAAAAGGCATCCGAAATGGCTCCAAATACACCTAGTAATTGCGCTCTGGAAAAAGAGGTGATCCAGAGTCTCCACAGTAGCAGATCCAAAAACAGAGATATCCTGCTGGCCCCTGATCGGCGCACTAAGAGAGGGGGCTGTCGGCAACTGAATTGGTGAATGGAGACGGTCATTCTGGCTAAGCCAAGCTTGCTGACGACTGTAGTAGTGGTTTCCACCGTTAGGATGATTTGCGGGCTGAAGGACCCGATGCTGGCTTGAAGAAGATTACGGGATCGATTAGAGATGTTGGGTCAGTGTAGGTGGCCTGATTTGGGGGTTGTTTTGAATCTGCTTACAACATTCATAGCGCGAAGGTAAAGCAACTCCATGATTTTGCATGGCCTGATACATGAGGACAGCTTCATGAATGACTTTCCAGGCGAAGATACTCAATTTCGGGGGGATGGTTTTATTCCATATCCATTTGGTCCAAGGGAGAGGAACTACCAGAAAAATGGGCAAAGGCTACAGATAAAATCCGTAACCATAGACCTATAGCTATGGTTTTACTCCGTAGCTAGTCCGTGGCACGATCGTAGTTGTAGGTGTCGTAACAATAGGTCTGGAACCTATAGCTACGGATTTAATCCGTAGCTATAGGTTACTACAGCTACGGATATAATCCGTAGTAATTATATCTGTAGCAATAAGCATAAACAACTACGGATATTATTTATAGCTAAAATTCCGTAGCAATATGCCAAATTTAATAATGGCTATAGCTGTCAGATTCTTGGCTACGATCAATATCCATAGCTATTTTGTACATTAAAAAGCAAAGGCTACGGATTTAATCCGTAGCCATAGGCCTATAGCTACGGTCAATATCCGTGCTATAATCATTCATTCATTCAATTACCACCTGCATAATCATTCATTCATTCAATCATTCAATTACCACCTGCATAATCATTCATTCATTCAATCAACTACAATTATAATTACAATAATGTTGAAAATACAAATCTTAGTAAGTCTGTATGCACTCGCATATGGCCAGGTGCATCCTTCATCCACCATAAATAGAAAATGAATGCGAGTATCAGTAGTCCACCTGCACATTCGACAACTATACCAATAACTACTCCTGTGCGTCTTCTGTAATTATTCGAAGGCGAACCACCACTAGAGGACTGCAACATAAAAATAAAGAATCAGTCAATTGAAGAATGATGAAAACTAAATGCAAGAAAAACATAAAAATAGGGTTGTAATTCCAACAAAAGATGTGCCTTTTGTTTCGTGCCAGCACTTCCAACAATATAGCAACCAACTCAACTGAATTTTTTTCTTGGTTTAGAGAAAAATGGGACTATCCCCACTTTATTTCAACAAAGTGCAGATTGCTTAGGGTTGCTAATCTACATTGTTTTGCATGCTATTTAGGAAAATGTGACATGTAAAAGCATTTTATTGTTCAAATTACAGTCATGGCTATGTGGCCTCTATATTGTTGACTGATTAAAATGTCACTCCAATTTTTGTTGCTTTCAATGTTTCTCAGAGTGCACAGGAGTCGTCCTATATAGGTGTAAACTGTTAAAACCATGCATCAGGTGTGACTTCATTCTACCTAGTGCTACTTTGAATAACTTTTGTAGGGATTGGCTCATATAAGTTATTAGAACAAGTGTGTACTACCTAAAGTATTTCCAGGTCTATCATGGTAACCAGTTGGACACAACATACGAGTATAAGAAAATGGGCTTTTTGTGAGCCAAAGTTCATGGGTGAATATAGGTTATATGTTTAGGTTATACGATATATGTTTAGGTTAAGGTTTAGGGATTCAGGTTCGGGTTCGGGTTTGGGTTCAGGTTTAGGTTATAGGTTTTGGTTTAGGTTATAGGTTGTAGGTTTAGGTTAAGGTTTAGGTTTAGGTTATGGGTTTTGGGATTTGAGAATAGGTTTAGGTTACAAGTATAGGTTTAGGTTGGGTTATAGGTTATAGGTTTTGGGATTTGAGAACAGGTTTAGGTTATAAGTTTAGGTTTAGGTTTAGGTTATAGGTTTAGGTTAAGGTTTGGGTTTAAGTTATGGGTTTTGGGATTTGAGAATAGGTTTAGGTTATAAGTATAGGTTTAGGTTGGGTTATAGGTTTTGTGATTTAAGAATATGTTTAGGTTATAAGTTTAGGTTTAGGTTTAGGTTATAGATTTAGGTTAAGATTATAGGGTTTAGGTCATAGGTTATAGGTTTAGGTTTAGGTTTAGGTTTTAGGTTTAGGTATAGGCTTAGGTTATAGGTTATAGGTTATATGTTTAGGTTAAGGTTTAGGTTTAGGTTATAGGTTTTGGGATTTGAGAATAGGTTTAGGTTATAAGTTTAGGGCCTGTTTGGCCGGGCAGATCCCATAGTATTAGGAAGGATGAGATCAATTTTAAGGTAATGATGGTGGTGTCAGTGGATTGTCTAAAGATCCATGGGATTGCTTATATCTCGGGACAAGTTCACTGGGTCTGTTTGGTATGCCCCCCATATCTCGGGATTTTACCTTCCAATCCATTCAACCAAGGGATAGATCAATTTTAAGGTAATGATGGTGATGTCAGTGGATTGTCTTGAGATCCATGGGATGACTTATATCCCAAGACAAGTTCACCGGACCTGTTTGGCTCGTCATGCCTATCTAAGGATATTGCCGATCCCATCCCTCCTAATACCGTGGGATCTGCCTGGCCAAACAGGCCCTTAGGGTTTAGGTTTAGGTTATAGGTTTAGGTTAAGGTTTAGGTTATAGGTTTTGGGATTTGAGAATAGGTTTAGGTTATAAGTTTAGGTTTAGGTTTAGGTTAAGGTTTAGGTTATGGTTAAGGTTAAGGTTATAGGGTTTAGGTTAGGGTTTAGGTTATAGGTTATAGGTTATAGGTTTAGGTTTAGGTTTAGGTTTTAAGTTTAGGTATAGGCTGAGGTTATAAGTTATAGGTTATATGTTTAGGTTAAGGTTTAGGGATTCGGGTTTGGGTTTGGGTTTAGGTTATAGGTTTTGGTTTAGGTTATAGGTTATAGGTTTAGGTTAAGGTTTAGGTTTAGGTTATGGGTTTTGGGATTTGAGAATAGGTTTAGGTTGGGTTATAGGTTAAGGTTTAGGTTTAGGTTATAGGTTTAGGTTTAGGTTATAGGTTTTGGGATTTGAGAATAGGTTTATGTTATAAGTATAGGTTTAGGTTGGGTGATAGATTAAGGTTTAAGTTTAGGTTATAGGTTTTGGTTTAAGTTATAGGTTTAGGTTTAGGTTTAGGTTTTAGGTTTAGGTGTAGGCTGAGGTTATAGGTTATAGGTTATTCTTTAGGTTAAGGTTTAGGGATTCGGGTTCGGGTTCGGGCTCGGGTTCGGGTCTATGTTATAGGTTTCGATTTAGGTTATATGTTATAGTTTTAGGTTAAGGTTTAGGTTTAGGTTATGGGTTTTGGAATATGAGAATTGGTTTAGGTTATAAGTATAGGTTTAGGTTGGGTTATAGGTTAAGGTTTAAGTTATAGGTTATAAGTATAGGTTTATGTTTAGGTTAAGGTCTAGGTTTAGGTTATAGGTATAGGTTTTGGGATTTGAGAATAAGTTTAGGTTAAAGTTATAAGTATAGGTTATAGGTTAAGGTTTTGGTTTAGGAAATCGGGATCGGGTTTAGGTTTGGGATTAGGTTTTAGGTTATAGGTTATTGGTTTAGGTTTGGGTTATAGGTTAAGGTTTAGGTTAGGATTTAGGTCATAGGTTAAGGTTTCAGATATAGGTTAAGGTTTAGGTTATAGGTTATAAGTATAGATTTAGGTTTAGGTTAAGGTCTAGATATAGGTTATAGGGTTCGGGTTCAGGATCGGGTTTAGGTTTGGGTTTAAGTTATAGGTTATAGGTTATAGGTTTAGGTTTGGGTTATAGGTTAGGATTTAGGTTAGGTTTTAGGTTTTAGGTTAAGGTTTAGGTTATTAGTTAAGATTTGGGTTATAGGTTATAGGTTTAGGTTATAGGTTGTAGGTTATAAGTATAGGTTTAGGTTTAGGTTAAGGTCTAGGTATAGGTTATAGGGTTCGGGTTCGGGATCAGGTTTAGGTTTTAGGTTTTAGGTTTTAGGTTATAGGTTTAGGTTTGGGTTATAGGTTAAGGTTTAGATTAGGTTTTAGGTTAAGGTTTAGGTTAGGTTTTAGGAAAAGGTTAAAAGTATAGGTTTAGTTTTAGGTTATAGATTATAAGTATAAGTTTATCTCTATGTATAAGTTTATCTTTAGGATATAGGTTATGGTTTAGGTTAAGGGTATAAGTATAGGTTTAGATTTATGTTTAGGTTAAGGTTTAGGTTATAGGTTTTGGTTTAGGGTTAGGTTTAGGTTATAGGTTATAAGTTATAGCTTTAGGGATTGAGAATAATTTTAGGTTATAGGTTTAGGGCGTGGTTTAGATTAAAGGAGTGGTACCTGCAAATACAGATATAAACATGACCTGTCCAAATGGTCAGGCCCCTCCAATGTTGTCCATAGAAAATGAATAGCTTCATCATGGTCATAACAGCGATTCACACCTTTCAGGGACCCCCGCTCATCCGGATAACTCCAACGCACATCCGAGTCTGTTCCATTAATTTCGAGCAAATACATAAATACGGCCTGTACAAATGGTCAGGCCCCTTCAATGTTGTACATAAGAAATGAACAACTTCATCATGTTTATAACAACGGTTCCTACCTTCCAGGGACCCCCGCTCATCTGGATAGCTCCAACGTACATCCGGGTCTGCTCCGTTAATTTTGAGCAAATCATAAACATGGCCTGTCCAAATGGCTAGGCCCCTCCAATGCAGTCCATAAGAAATGGATAGCTTCATCATGGTCATAATAGTAGTTCTCACCTTCCAGGGACCCCCGCTCATCCGGATAGCTCCGATGCATATCTGGGTCTACTATATTAATTTCGAACAAATACATAATCACGGCCTGTCCAAATGGATAGCAATAAGAAAATTTTCATTAATGAGATAATCTTGTAAAAAACGTTGAACAAGAAAACAACATAACACAAAAAGCCGATTGGGGTAAGCACCTTAGGAACACCGGTTCTATTTTTCGGTAACTTTTGGGAATAGATGTTCCATTAAGCAAAAGAGCTTGTGTAAGAAAGTGATTGTATTATAGAAATTATAATAATGGTGCTTCTCGTATACCAACAACCAATTTCACCAAGAGATTAATGATATAGTTCTAGAAAAAGGCACTAAGTTACCTGAAAAATGTTGAGAAAAAGAGATGAGCCCTTGAGATGAGATTAAGCAAGATCTCACTGTTGAATTAGCTCTTTTATTTCTTTCTACATCTGCACAGCAAAAGTCAAGTCATCTATATTTTTAGGTCAGAAACTTTAGCTCTCTAAACACTTAATAATTTTGAATCCAAAAAACAACAATTGGATTTGGGTTCTGAATTTTTGCAGTTGAGGCCCTATAGGAATTTAAAAACCCAAAATGAAAGTTACCGTTTCCTAGCATTGGAGAGCCAAATTCGAAGAAACAAAACAACCAAATGTCATTTTAAAGTCTTCCAGAAAGAAAAGTGGAAAAAAAAAAGGAAAAGAAAAGAAAATCCCACTTGAGTTCTTTGAAACCCATACCATAAAGCTTGAGTTGTGTTTCAAGAACATGGCTCCCACTCGAATCACCTCCACTACTGCCATTGGGCTGTTTATCAATCAACCGCCTCCTTTTCTTAGTTATCACTTCTTCAAGAATTAAACTTATCAAATATCAAAATACTATCAAACAGATCCCAAACCAATTTCTAAAGAAATACAACTTTAATTCAATGAAAATAGAGAATTCTGCATGAAAAAACACTAAAAAATAAATAAACTTTTTCTATGGCACTCTTTCTTTGCACTAAGGCCACATCTCTTCTAGTAAGCTTTCACATCAAATTAATGTGTATGATAACCATCAGTAATTTTTTAGCAATGATCCAAAATAAGAAAGAAAGAACCAACATATAGAGGTGAAAGAGAAGGAATAAATATACACAAGTGTAAGACATGCAAAGTTGTAGGGTCTCTCCAATTACAGCTAGCAAATGTCTTCTTTACACACACAACACAATTTGATAATGATATTCAGACAATCACTGTAAGAGTCTCTCCAATTACAGCTACAAGAACATTTGTGTCCAGGTCCCATAAAGTGACAATATCCTCTGCAGCAATATAGCTAGAATAGAGCCATCGCCAGAAAATACTGCACTTGTCATTGACCTTTTCTTGCATGGAAATCAAGTTCTCAATCAGAATGTGGACTAGAGCAGTCCAATCTCTGTCATTTTTGGCTCATTGCTCACCAATGTAGTGACAACCGGTGCACAGTCCTAATCACTATAAATAAATAGAAAACGAGAAGCGAAAATCTTATTTAAGGCATGCATTTGTAAAATTAAAGATTTTACATATATTCCAACCATCCACATTTAAAAGAAAAGAAAAAAAAATTGCTAATTTTATGAAGTGACACATTTCATTACAAAGATTATCTATGAAGTGACACATTTCATTATAGAGATTATCTGAAAATAAAAAATTATAAATAAATAGAACATGAGATATGAATATCTGAGCTAAGGCATGCACGTGTAGATCTAATGATTCTATATGTACTCCAACCATCCACACTCAAAAGAAGGAAAAAAAAAAAACCATCCACACTCAAAAGAAAAGAAAAATCTTTTTATTATTATTTTTTTTATTTTGCTGAATTTTATGAACTAACACCATTCATTTGAAAAATTAGCTGAAAATATAATATAAAAACAATAGAAAATGAGATGCAAAAATCTGATCTAAGGCATGCATTTGTACATTTAATGATTCTACATGTATTCCAACCATCCACACTCAAAAGAAGAAGAAGAAGGAAAAAAAAAAAACTAATTTTGCTGAATTTTATGAATTGACCCCATTCATTCCAAAAATTACTTAAAAATAGAAAGTTAACAAAAAATGAAAATGAGATGTAAAAAATTGAACCAAGGCATGCATGTGTAGATTTAAAGATTCTACTTGTATTCCAACCATCCACACTCAAAAGAAAATAGAAGAAAAAGCTGACACTATTCATTACAGCTGACACTATCCATGTATTTTGTGAATTTTAGTCCATGTAAGATGAACAAACATCCCTTGTAATACGATGAGCCAAAAGAGATCAAAACTACTCTACACATGATAGGAAAAGTGATAACAGGCGGGAAAAAGTTTCAGACCTTGAAGAAGGCTCCTTAGCTGACTCTTCGATCACCTAAGATGACTCAGACAAAGGTGAAGAGCTCTTGTCAGTATTTGGGCCATTTGTGAGGATTGCATTAAGCCCAAAACTAGCATCAAAGCTTTCGAAACTCAATCCACTTCTCTCAGCTTCAGGGACATGCAGATGGTTTGGAATGATGACATGTTTGTCTGAGAAATGCAAATCCTCTAGCTTCTTTTCCAGCTCCACTGTTACCTCTTGAGTCTGCAACACTAGACGCAGATAGTGACTGAGAATTGACTTCTTAGTAGCCTTGATGCATAAATCAATCAAGCAAAACTCAATGACCCAAACTTAAATCAGCCGTATTTTCAAAGCACAATTTAACATGCTCGTGCAGCAAATGTTTATAAAAAGATCAACCATTGAAACCTTATAAATGAGTTGTATATTCACAATTTGAACTTTGTCTTGGCACATACAACTAAAAAAGCAAAATAAATTCAGATCAGTGCAACCGCTTTTAGTGTACTATGAAGTCAGATTCTAAGGTTTTCTTTTTTTTTGAATGGTAGCTAGTAGCTACTTAGAAGTCAAAAAGTGAAGTTTTGTATGAAAGATATATATATATATATATATATATATATATATATATATATATATATATATATATATATATATATATATATATATATATATATATATATATATATATATATATATATATATATAACAAAAAAATAAAAAAAAAATGAACGGATAGAAATTATATAAACAGATTCGATACCTGAAAGTTGCAAAATGCAAATATAGTCTATTAGTTCTAATTCCAAAGCTTATCTACAAGTTGTATGCAAGTGATAATGGAGAGATCTATGAGCCTAGATGCAATATCCTGATACCTGCAGCCATCAATGGCAA
This sequence comes from Magnolia kwangsiensis, assembly GCA_037074715.1. Classification (NCBI taxonomy): domain Eukaryota; kingdom Viridiplantae; phylum Streptophyta; class Magnoliopsida; order Magnoliales; family Magnoliaceae; genus Magnolia; species Magnolia kwangsiensis. Next base: position 36,128,166 of record CM073573.1, read on the forward strand.
TTGTACACACATTAGTACTAAGATTTAACTAAAGTCATCCACTCAAAGAGTCATCATCCAAGATCATATCCAAGGCATAATCATAATAGGGAACCTGTCCTTGCAGTCCACATAAATTGAAGTCGTCTCGCATATAATCCTCATCAACTTCACAAAGGAGCTCATTTCCTCTCAAGCCACAGAACCAAGAGATCCATGATGAATCATCTCCCTCAGAACAGCTAAGTTCTGTCTCTTCGCTACCTGTCTCTGAGAGGTCTTTAAAATAAAAATAACCCAATTCAGAAATTAGGATTCAGAGAAATAAAATAATGCAAAGATATACTCCAGATGAGAAAAGATATACCCAGAACAAGTTGTTAGGAGAAAAGGCCTTTTATTTGAGAGAAGCAAATGCATTTCCATGAATTTGAGACCATCCAAGTACTAAAGTAGGCTTCAACGGTAACCAAGTGTTTCAAATAAATGTAGTTTTTTCATATTAAAATGGGGAACAAGTTATGACTAGAGAATTGTGGGAGAAGAATAGCTCCCTCAAACGTCACGACCCCGCGTTACAAGTGAATCTGTTTTTGGGAAATATATTGCATGCAAAAGAGATTGACCTTATCATATTTCATAATTTATCATCCAAAAATAAAAAGCATGTCATTCTAGTTCAAAAACAGAAATTTCATCTATCTACATGTCATGATCGTTGCCAAGATATATATATATATATATATATATATATATATATATATATATATATATATATATATATTCATCTGTTATGTTGTAGCTCACCCTATAATTGTAAAAAAATCATCTACCATTTTTTTCCTGCTTCATAATCTCACAATTCCTACAAACTTTGGGCTTCAAAATGGTTATTTACTACTAGTTTCTGCATCTACTCCCACACCCACTTCCTACTATTTTTAACAGTTAAGGTTCAACTTGAGTGATTAAGATATCCATCAGTTATATGTATTCAAGAAGAACCATCCACATTCGCTGAAAAAGGCTACAGATTGGTGGCTATGATCTCTCAATCTTGGGAGATTTTTTTATTTTTTTTTGGTGCATCCATGGTGCACCATCCACAGCACAACAGACCAATGAACTGGATTAGTGAACCATGGCGCCACTTATACAAACCGAAAACCTGATTACACTGCATTAACTTTGGGTCGGGGATCAAATATTTCCTCAACATTCTATCAGCTATTTTGGAATGCTTAGGTTCAGCTATGCATTAGACCCAATTCCCTAAATCCCCACATCCCTAAATCCCCAAATCCCTAAATCCCTAAATCCCCAAATCGTTTTAATTGGTCTTGAGATTGAGAGAAATTGAGAGAGAGAAAGAGAGATACCTCACTACATATTCAAGTTCGGGGTTTGTCTTTTGACCTCAATCCCATCCAGAAGGATCAGTTGACATCGTATCTCCACCTTTGCCTTCTTCTTCTCCTTCTTGCAGCGAAAGGGGGTTTTGAAAACCCTAGCGAGAGAGACAGAGAGGTTGGAAAACAGAGAGGGAAATGGGGCTGAGAGACAGAGAGAGGGTGAGGGAGCGCGAGAGATCGACAGAGGGCTGAGTGAGTGTGTGTGTGTGTGTGTGTGTGTGTGTGTGTGTGTGTGTGAGAGAGAGAGAGAGAGAGAGAGAGAGAGAGAGAGAGGAGAGGAGAGGACGAGGAAGGGTGAGTCACGGGAGGGCGAGAGAGAAAGAGAGAGGAGCATTTGCTTTTGTGAAATTGGGTGTGCGGGAGAGGTGCGCGGATGGAATTTTAGGAGTGATTTATTTTAGGACTTGTGGGGCCCACCATTGTGTATGTTAATTATCCACTCTATTCATTCATTTTAATGGCTCATTTTTAGGGTTTATCCAAAAAATGAGTCACATCTAAGATTTAAGTGGACCACACCACATATTAATGATGTAAATTTATTTTTCATTCTTTCTCATGGTGTGGTCCACTTAGAATTTTAATCTTTCTAATTATTGGGCTCATGTACTGAAATAATATTTTAAAATTGATAGACCGATTAGATAAATTAAATATATTACAATGGGCCCCATGGAGCCCCTTAAGCATCGCCAAGTTCCTATAGGGAGCTATGTTGTAGCTACAGATTAAGTATGTTTTAGGTACGGATTAAATCCGCAGCTAATTAGCTACGGATTAAAGCTGTAGCTATAGACCTATATAGTCCATAGGCTTTGCTCATTTTTTTTGTTGTGGGAGGAAGGTGCTGCCTGATGCCATTCCAAGCCGATTTGATTGAGAACTTTTCTGTTGAAGTTAGGTCCCAAATGAGTTGATTCGGCTTATCTGTTAATGCAATTGGAGTGGTAAAAATTGTCTGCATCGCTACTGGGGTAATGTACGACTGAATTTTTGACAAATTCTGAGAAGCTGGATAAGCAAATAAATCTTGGACAAAAGCTACCTTGAGATGATTGGGGATAGGCCTGATGGTCGCACCAGCAAGAAGGCCTTTTCCCGACCAGTTCTAAGACCAAAAGTTTATCTTCCCTTCCCCTATCAACCATCTCGAATGGTGAATAACGTATTGCAGGGTTCTGAAAATCTCTTTCCAGGAGGGGGAATTGACAGAACCATTTGTTCCTTGGGCTACAACAATCTTCTTCAAATATTTGGCTAAAAAGAAATTAGCCCATAAAGACTTGCCCTGTAAAAGACGTCATCCCATCTTTATTCTGAATGCTTGCATGGTGTCACCAAAAGCTTGGATGCCTAAGCCTCCTTCCTGAATAGGGGTGCACAAGGATAACCATCTGATCCAGTGCATCTTCTTACCTCGTTCGGAAGAGCCCCAGAAGGAGTTTTCCATCACCCGATTGATTGATTTCGATACAGATTTGGGGATGGTAATGGCTGCGAGCATGTGGATGGGAATCGCGGTCAAAACGTGATTAATCAACACAATCTTGGCCTCCTAGTTGAGAAGCCTTACCTTCCAGCCATCGATTCTACTAATAATCTTCTGGATGAGTGGTTGTAAGAGAGAGGCAGAACATCTTCCTTTAGAGAGAGGAACACCAAGATACATAGTAGGGAACGTCACTTGCTTGAACCCAGTCAATGTACGAAGCTTCTGATTCTTGAGTCTTGAAGATTTTGTCGGGGTTATAAAGGATGTCTTGGAGGCATTCACCTTTTGGCCAAAAGCATTCTCGTACTGAGTGAGAAATTTGTGAAGAGTTCTCACATTAGACAACCTGCCATTGAGAAACAATATAGCATCGTCAATAAAAAAGAGGTGGGTGATTGTTAGGCAATTCCGAGGCAATTTGAAAGGTTGGCAACATCCAGAAGAGATAGCTTGGACAATCCCCTACTGAAAACATCTACCGCAAGGATGAAGATGGACGGAGAGAGCAAATCCCCTTGCCTCAAACCCCTTGAAGATTTGAAGAAGCCAAAGCTTCTGCCATTTATAAGGACAGAAAACCAAATATCTTCCCAGCATCGTTGAACTCCGATATCCACTGCGGATCAAACCCGAATCTATTGAGAACCTAGGTGATAAAGCCCCATTCAAGCCGGTCATATTCTTTCTCCATGTCGATTTTGATGATCAAATCGAAATGGCACATGTAATAATAAAGATAAGAGCATTCAACCAACTTTATACGTTGCAATTTCACACCCTAAGTAGTCACACTTTTTCAAATCCAATTAAAATAATTCTAGTCTTATTAAGAAACTGATCTAATTATCTTTCCAATGATCTTAAGATCATTGAAAACGAACTTATAATAAGAAATTATAATAAGAAAGATAATGACAATAAAAGATGGTGATTTAATATTATTTTAATTATAAAAGTTTATATATATATATATATATATATATATATATATATATATATATATATATATATATATATATATATATATATATATATATATAAAAGGTTATATTATACATTATTATCATATAAAAAAAAGTTATTTTATATATATTTTTAAAATCCAAAGCCTTCTAATACATATATATTATTTTAATATTAAAATGACTCAAATCCCCACTGCCAACCACCTCTCATAAGCTATATAAATCAAAGCATTTCAAGGGAGCAAGGAAGGAAAAGGGAAAGAGAGGAGCAAGAAAAAGGAAACAGGGACAAAGAGAATGAGTAGAGGAAGAAGAGAAAAATTATAAAAATAAAAATAAAAGGAGAGAATAGAGAGGGAGGGATAGAGATAGAGAGATAGAGAATAGACATTAGTGCAAAGAGAGTTTGAGAGAGGTGGAGTTCTTATGGAGGGTCCACCCAAGGTGCTCTAAAGATTTCCGACATGTTGACATGATGCCCAACATAAGAGACCGAAAAGTCCATTAAAGAAATCACCAAAGCTAAGAGTAAGGTTGAGATAGGGATATCCAACTATCTCTTTTTACAAAAAAAAAAAAAGAAGAAAAAAAAAGGGTATATGATCTCCCATTTTTTCTCTCACATTTCGATTCAAGCTAAATTCCACTCCACACATTCTAAGCACATCTACTACTCCCACTCATATTTTCTTTCATTTTATTCTGCATTATTCTCTCATGTCTATTTTCTTTTATCTCATTTATCTGCTTAAGATCTTAAATCCTATGAAGAAAGGTTATGTATTTATTATTATTTTTTATACCTAAGGTCTTAAACCTTGTAAAGCAAGGCTAGATGTTGTCTATTTTCTTTTTGCCTACCTAAGACCTTTGGTTTTATGAAATAAGGCTCAATTTTATTTCATTTTATTTACCATATTCTCATTTTATGTACCTATCTAGTACGACTTAATTCTATAAAGGATTGATAGTTCATTTTTTTAAAAAAAATTTGCCCACCTGATTCTTATAAGTTATGTGAAGCACGGTCAAATATAAAGTGCCAAAATTCTATCAAATCCTATAAAGAATCATAAAATTTTGTAAAGTAAAAACCACACGTCATGCAGATGAAAAAAGATGCCTAACCCCTTCCTTTTTTCTTTACCATATCATTTGCTTGAGATATACTGTCGTAAATTAACTGCAAGAGTCACTTGAGTTAGGAAATCATGTGATTCCCCAACCCTTAAGTGATTATATGGCTTCTAGCCAACCATAAATTCTAAGATTCATTTGGTTAGTGACAATTCTAAACTAAATGCATTTTCACACCTGATTAATTATATCACGCTCCAAATGCACTAATAAAGTAAAAGGCTAAGGAAGTGAGGGCACCACTCATGTAAAAGCATATACATTTATGTTCATGGCCAAAAAAACATGACGTCATATTAACTAATTGGGCCACACATTTATGAAAAAGGTACATAGTTGGGAGACTAACCAATAAATGTGGGCCCACCTTATGATCCTTGTAGTCTATAATTTGGAGGGTGAGGAACATATTCAAATTGCATGCATATTTTCAATAGCGACTTGCTACTAAATGGTGCTCTGTGGACTCCACCATTATGTCACTTTGTCCATCAATTTTTTCAGCTTATTTTACGACATGAGCTCAAAAGTGAGGCAAACCAAAATCTCGAGTAGACCACACCACACGAAATGGTGGTGATTGAATGCCCATCATCAAAAACTTATTAAGGGCCACAAAAGTTTTGGATATCAATTAATATGTGTATTTCCAATTCATCTAGGGTTGTGTGATTAAACGCCCACCACAATGTTTATTTGTCATCCAACATGTTGATAAGGTTAAGTAGACCTAGACGAAGGGAAAACATAAATATCAACTTGATCCAAAAATTTTGTGACCCATAAGAAAATTTTAATGGTTAATCACCATTGTGTCCTATGGCATGGTCTACCTGAGAAGTAGATGTGCTTCTTCTAGTCTCACATCCTAAAATGATATGGAAAAACGGATGGATAACGTGGATATACAACACATACATCATGGTGAGCCCCATGGTCATGACCTGAAGAAACTCGGTTAGGTCCCAACGTGATTGAATTTGCTCCCATTGAATGGCATATAAACATCATACTACGGCCTCAAGAAGGTTCAATGTTAGGTGTTCCTTACTATTTTCATGGTGTGGCACACCTAAGTTTTATATCAGCTTGAATTTCTTTTAAGATAATAATTCTTTATTTTCTCCAAAAAAGGGCAGCGGCCCAAAAAATATAAAAGGAGCCCACACACTGGGCAAGGGGACAAAAGAGCAAAGAAATCAAAGTAAAAAAATGCTAACACCAAGGTCAAGGGAAAATCTCACACCCTCGATCAAGGAAAACCTCGCACCCTAGGCGAAGGAAAGAGCTCATACCCACGATCGAGGAAAACCTCACATCCTAGGCAAAGGAAAGATCCCACACCCCATATCGAGTAAATAAAAGGAGATAGTTAAGTTGAAATCAGTGGGGCTAACTCAAGCTTAGAGATAACGCAAATGGAGGAATTGGATTGGAGACTAGAAAGCTTAGAGATTTGCACTTTTTGTTTATTAATGATCATCACCTTGCCTTAATACTCAAAGAGAAGGGAATGCAGACTACGAGCGACAAGTCTCATGCTCCAAGAGGAAGAACCAGGCTCCAAGATCGCACATAAACATGCTTCATTGTACACTTTGATAAGAATACCTAAAATGATAGAAACAACTCTCCTCAGGTAGAAGAGAATAACTGACAAGTTCCTATCCCCTGGCCCTTAGTTATCAATATCAGTGATAGCCCCTAAAAAACTCTGTAAGAAGAAGAGAATGATAAGAGGTCAATCTTTGAAGAGGTAATCTTAGCACAAGAGAATAACTAAAAAGGCACATGATGATTAACAGGGACCCTTGGTTGGGGGAAGAAGAAGTGCCTGGGAAAAAGATAAAATAACGTTGGGAGATTCCAGGCTACCAAAATTTGTGCTAGATCAGCATTTAAAATAGAAGAGTGGATGTTACACATGTATCAACTTAATTTTTGGGCTCATATGGATACATGATCTAGGTCAATAATGAAAAGAGTTGAAATTGTGGGAAATATATGGCATGTTTCCATCTTACAATGTAATGATTCGTATGGATCGATCACATGACCATCAGGGTAGGACCCATATTCTTAATGGGTGTACACAATTTTATGGACATAAAGTTCCATAGAAAACTCTAAATAGAGTTGTATTGGAAAGTAGCTTGTCTCCCAGGAACAACAACTCTGGATGGAGCTATATTGGAATATGGCTTCTCTCCTAAAATCCGAAATTGGGAAGACGTAGGCAAGTGAAAAAGTCGTACGATGGGTGGGATCTTCACACAGCGACTCTACCTATATACAATGCATTCAATCCCTAGATTAGATGCTAATAGCGATCGAAATCCACTACGATTCTCACATGTGGTATCAGAGAAATATTATGCATTGATCTTAGGCATTGTTTTAAATTCTAAGAGATTGATTCCAAACTCAATCGAAAGTTGTGGTATTCCATCGGCAACAACCAATTCGGTCTTTCATATAAATTCAAACTCAATATAGAAAATTCGGACTAAAATCTACTGTCGATCATCAAAATTCGACAAACACCATGTTGGGTCAGCGTCTAAAATAAACAGGGGAAAACCCTATTAGAATCTCTAGTAATAGTGTTTAATCGCACATGTGCTCCATCTCAGACTGCATTTTGGTCTCCAAATCAACGCCTCAACCATGAAATCCAACATATGTTTGATCATTGTTGTGGCTCTCTCTTCGCCAGTTGAATTCCAATAGCTAGTCATTGTTGCTCCTCGCTATCATATCTTCATTGGAATTGAGTTACAGAGAAGCATAAAAATGAAGTAGCATAAAGACTCTTCAATCTCTTAGCATGACGTTGGGGTTGTTGGAATCCCATATGAAATCGGGATAACGATGGATCTCTTGGGGCAGCGACAGGAGCCATAGTCAGAGTTAGGGTTATATATTAAAACCCTTTTCTCCTCAAACAAGGATTATCGGCCCTTGTTTGGAACCCATCAACGTCGATTGATCATAGAGAGTAGATGTTAGAGGATCTCTCGGTAACCATTAATGGCCTCTACCCCAATCAAAACCTACCTTTGCTTCCCCTTCTTCCTCTTAATATCCGACGATGACTAATTACGGTAGGAGAATGAGCTATCTAAGTTCATGTTGACCATGGCTGAATAGAAGTTGTGAGTCATGGTCATTCAGGCTGAGAGTGAGAGCATGTTTGGGAATCTGATTTCAGGGACCATTGTCACTACTGGAATGGGGCTGATTGTGCTAAGGAGGATCGAGGCATGGAGAGAGATTACTGCCACACTAGCGAACATCTCCATCACCCATATATCCTACGGTGCCAAATCCTCCAAGGTCGTCATGCAGAAGTAGGTTACGCCATGATAGAGGGCAGAAAGGCATCAAGAAGGGGTTTCATTTGGGTTCTCAATAGCCATAGAGATTATAGAAGTAGGGTTTCAACCTTGCTTGATGATTGATATTAGGGTCTAGGGTTTAGACAGAGAAGGGCTGGGAATGGGCTTTGCTGGCTTATGGCCTGTTTGGATGCCTGTAAGTTCTTTTAAGTTGTTAGTAGCTTACCTGTAAGTCACTTACAGGTGAAAGTTACTTATAGGTAACCTGTTTGGATGTAAGTTGTAAGTCACTTACAGGAAAGTTAGTTTTTCTATTTGGATAACCTGTAAGTTACTTATAGGTAGAAAGCTATATATTCACATCGAGCAAAGCTTAGATTGTGGAATCATTTTAAAATGTTATAATCATATTAAAAAAACATGGGATCAAATATGTTATTTTATTAAGCCCATCAAGATGAGTATTTGAAATAATTATTAAGCTAAACCAATCATCAAGTGGGCTATAAAAGTGAACCCACGAATTCAAAATATCTATAATATGGAGTAATAACTCAATTTAAGCATTGAGAATAAACTTAAAAACATTAATAGAAAATCTAATAATTAAATTACTTGCATTCCAACTGTGCAATCTGATGTAATTTCCAAGGGCCAGCGTATCATCAATCCCATTCTATCATCAAAGTTTTTCTCATTCTCTAATGAGGAGTTTGATGATCAGGATTTAAGAGATTCACCAACACTAATGTAGATCGTTAAATTACTTGTATTTCAACTATGCAATCTAAGAGATTCACCAACACTGCGAGTACATCACTGGATCACCAACCATAGGCCACAGACAGTGAGACCAACCAGATAAATGATCTATAGGATCACCAACCATAGGCCACAGTCCTTGACGGTTTCATGGGATGCTGCATCACATGGTCCGTTCGGATTAGAAGCCCATGACGCATGTGAAAAAATGCGCATGTACGCAGGTGCATAAAAGTAACCATTTGGATGCCAGCGTGCCTTATAGAGCAATGTCAAACTACTCCTGTTTTCAAAGGATAAGAAAAGGGTAGATGAAACCCTACCGTTTTAGGAGGAGAAGAGATGGAAGGCGGTAACTGCAGTGAGAGATTGCAAAGACGGAGAGAGACTTGGTGGGTTGGTGCATTTCTCCCTCTTCCCCTCTTTTTAAAAATCTGACCGTTGAGCCTGTAAGTCACTTACAGGGAAGTGACTTCCCACCCCCATCCCCCCCATAGTTTTTTGGTAGATTTTCCTATAAGTGACTTACAGGTTGTAAGTTACTTACAGGTGATTTTTCTCCCTCAAACACTACCTGTAAGTGACCTCCCTGTAAGTCACTTACCATTTACCCAACTTACAGGCATCCAAATAGGCCCTTAGGGTCTTGATTGTGGAAATGGTTTGAAATAGGGGGTTTTTTTTTCCTGGTTATACCTTCAAAAGGTGGATAACTATTGGGTTAGTTGTTAGAAATTGGGCCCACTTCCATTTACAGACCCATGGTTGGACCTATTTGCATCTTAATCCAGCAATAGGGCCCAGTTTTTGTTTTTTAGACTCATAGTTAGGCCTGTTTGCAACCCATAGTTAGGTCTAGGTTTAGCTAACCAGACCCAATATTTTGGACCCAATATTTCTATTTTCTAGACCAATGGTTGGATCTATTTGCATCCATTACTTGGGTCTAGGTTTAGCTTACCAAACCCAATATTTGGACTCTTTTTTTTTTACCTAATTTTAAGCTAGTTTGAGGCTATTTTTGGGCTATTTCTCAGCCCAGTCTTCGGCTTGTTTCCAGTGCATTGAGCCTCCTTTACATAAGATGGGCTATGAGCATTTTTTAAGCCTAATTTTTTATACCTCATTGAGACCTAGTTGTAGACCTATTTAGGCATAATTTCAAGTGCCTAATTAAGAGCATTTAAGGAACCAATTTTTCATCATTGAATACTTGATTAACCACCTAATTTGAGGGCTAAAATATAAATTTTTAATCTTTCTTATTGAATTAGGTCGATGGGTTATAAATTTTTATTTTGGATTATTGACGTTGGTCACTTAAGCCTAATTTTATTCATTCTAGTTTAAAGGGCATTGGACAAAGTTTATGAGTGTTATGCTCACCTATTCTGTGAGTGTCCATACATTGGCAGTAGTTAGACACAGTATAGATGATGACCCATATGGCTCAGTTCACCCGTTTCCTTGTCTAAAAGGCATCGAGAATATCTATAAGACCTCATCCCACTACGTGAAAAATGGAAAAAAAAGGATAGATTTTGAGACGGTCCTGGACCATCTCTAAAATTGCTTAGTTTAAAGACGCTTTAGAGACAGCCATAAACCGTCTCTAAAATTTGAGACGGCCCCTGACTGTCCCTAATATTGTCTTAAAATTTTTTGTGTCCACAAATCGTATGGGACGATTGATGACCGTCTTATATGCGGCCATCTGAGATGGTCATTGGCCGTCTAAATTAGAGACAGCCACTGACTGTCTTTTACCTGTAATTTGAGACTGTTAAAGACCGTCTCTATTAGAGACGGTCCTTAGCCGTCTTATAGTTTGGGCAAAGACCGTCTTTATTAGAGACTGTCAATGACCATCTTTATTAGAGACGGTCTAGGACCGTCTGTAATAGAGTCGGTCCTTGACCGTCTCTATTAGAGACTATCAACAACCGTTTCTATTAGAGACGGTCCTAAACTGTCTTATAACCCTGTGAAAGACCACCTCTATTAGCTCTCTAACACCCATGTCAAAAATTAAGAAGCTCAAAAAAAATTATGAATTTCACAAAAAAAAAAAAAAAAATAGTCGAGAAGCTTAGAAAAATAATTAACAATGTTTAAGAAAAATTTAAATTTTGAAAAAAAAAATTAAGAAGTTTATATAATATTAATAATTTTGAAAAAAAAAAAATTCGATAAAAAAATGATATTTTGAAAAAGAAAATTTAAAAAATTAAACAAAATTGTGAAAAAATTGACAAATTGTAAAAAAATAAAAATAAAAATTTAAAAGAAAACTAAATTTTGTAAAAAAATGTTAAATTTATTTATAATAAGATCAATTGTATGCCTAATATCTTTCTCATATGTAGCCTGATTGAGGCGAATAACTAGTCAAACTGAGAGTATTGATAGTAAAATAGAGTGAATGGACTAGACATGTAAAATGGGCCAAATATTCTGGTTAAAATTGTGACCAAACTAATTACTGACCTTGCGAGAACCTAAGAATTGATGTTAGTAAGTTTTGTGGGCCCCATCATGATGTGTGTTGAACATCAACACCGTGGATTTGATGTGTCCCCTTTAGGTTATGAGATATCTCAAAAATCATTAGTAAACGAAACTCAAGTGGGCCATACCATTTAAAACTATGTGAAAACATCCTAAAAAATATAAAAGCTCTTGATGGAGCCCACATGAGTTTTGGATGCGGTTGAAACTTGGTCTGACCCCTCATCCAAGTGGGACACACATAATGAGTGGGTTAGATATGTGAATCACATTTAAGGTCTGTTTGGACGGGCATGCTGGATGGGATTAGATGGTATTGGATTGGATTGCATGGATTTCAAGGTAATGATGGTGATGTCAGTGGATTGTCTATATCCCTGGATTGCTATACCCGGTCTATTTGGGCACGCCTGGCCAAATTCGGGATTAAACCTTCTAATCCCTTTTAATCCCTCTAACTAAACACGTCCAAGAAATTTTGAAGGGATTGGATGGATTAGATGGGATTTAAGGTAATGATGGTGATGTCAGTGGATTGTCTTAAGATCCATGGGATTCCTATATCTCGGGATCACAATCCCATGTCTGTTTGGGCATGCCTTGCCAATCCTGGGATCTATCTTCCAATCCCACCTAATCCTTTCTAATCCCATCCAGTGTGCCCGTCCAAATAGGCCCTTAGGCATGCCCAATATATGATTATGAATGTTTTGAGGAAACCTTTCTCCACTACATTAAAGTGAGTTACTCGTTACCTTTACCAGAGTAAACTCTGTGGGGTTCACCGTTATTTATTTATTTCATCCACTCCATTCATCCATGTTAACAGATAATTTGAGGTCTTAAAGAACAAAAAGGAAGCATATCCAAAGCTCAAGTGGACCACACCACAGGAAATAGTGTGATTGAACCTCTAATATTTAAAATTTTTTGGAGGCCATAAAAGTTTTGGATCAAGCTGATGTTTGTGTTTTCTATTCATTTATATATTTTTGATATTATGAACAACCTTTAACTATTTTTGGACGATCTGATCAGTCCGAACATGACCAAATCAAGCTGATTTTTGTTTTCTCCCTTCATCTGGTCCTGTATGACCAAATCAATAGATTTGATATCAAATAAACAGTACAGTGGGCCTTGGGAGGATTTTAATAGTGGATATCCACTCATTATTGTTCTCATGTGGTGTGGACCACCTGAGATTTATATCCCTCTAAGTTTTTGCAAAAAGCTCTAAAATGATCTTTAAAAATGGATGAACGGAATGGATGAAACACACATCATGGTAGGGCCCACAGAGCATCGTCAACGGTTTCATCCATGGCATCCATCTGTTTTTACAGATCATTTTACGGTACAAGTCAAAGAATGAGGTATATCCAAATCTCAAGTGGACCACATTACAGGAAACAGTGTTGAATGAGCATCGACCATTAAAAACATTTTGGTAGCCTAAATCTATTGGATCAAGCTGATTTTTTTTTTCCCTTCATCTGGTCCTGTATGACCAAATTAACAGATTTCATGTCAAATAAACAATACAGTGGGCCTTAGGAGGATTTTAATAGTGGATATCCAATCACTGTTGTTCTCATGTGGTGTGGACCACCTGAGATTTATATCCCTTTAATTTTTTGCAAAAAGCTCTAAAATGATCTTTAAAAATGGATGAACGAAATGGATGAAACACACATCATGGTAGGGCCCACAGAGCATCGTCGACGGTTTCATCCATGCCATCCATCTGTTTTTACAGATCATTTTACGGTACAAGTTAAAGAATGAGGTATAGTCAAATCTCAAGTGGACCACATTACAGGAAACAGTGTTGAATGAGGGTCGACCATTAAAATTATTTTGGTAGCCTAAATCTATTGGATCAAACTGATTTTTATTTTTTTCCCTTCATCTGGTCCTAGATGACCAAATCAATAGATTTGATGTCAAATAAACAATACAGTGGGCCTTAGGAGGATTTTAATAGTGGATATCCAATCACTGTTGTTCTCATGTGGTGTGGACCACCTGAGATTTATATCCCTTTAATTTTTTGCAAAAAGCTGTAAAATGATCTTTAAAACTGGATGAACGGAATGGATGAAACACACATCATGGTAGGGCCCACAGAGCATCGTCGACGGTTTCATCCATGCCATCGATCTATTTTTACAGATTATTTTACGGTATAAGTCAAAGAATGAGGTATATCCAAATCTTAAATGGACCACATTACAAGAAATAATGTTGAATGAGCGTCGACCATTAAAAACATTTTGGTAGCCTAAACCTATTGGATCAAGCTGATTTTTGTTTTTTCCCTTCATCTGGTCCTGTATGACCAAATCAACAGATTTGATGTCAAATAAACAGTACAGTGGGCCTTAGGAGGATTTTAATAGTGGATATCATATCACTGTTCTTCTCACGTGGTGTGGACCACTTGAGATTTATATCCCTCTAATTTTTTGCAAAAATCTCTAAAATGATCTTTAAAAATGGATGAACGGAATGGATGAAATACACATCATGGTGGGGCTCACAAAGCATCGTCGATGGTTTCATCCATGCCACCCATCTATTTTTACAGATCATTTTACGGTATAAGTCAAAGAATGAGGTATATCCAAATCTTAAGTGGACCACATTACAGGAAACAGTGTTGAATGAGCGTCGACCATTAAAAACATTTTGGTAGCCTAAATCTATTGGATCAAGATGATTTTTGTTTTTTCCCTTCGTCTGGTCCTGTATGACCAAATCAACTTATTGACACCCTGAGACTCTAAGAATTAATGTTAGTAAGTTTTGTAGGGCCCATCATGATGTGTGTCGAACATCAATACTGTGCATTTTGATAGAAGTTTTGGATCAAGCTGATGTTTGTGTTTTCCCTTCATTCATATCTTTTTGATATTATGAACATATTGGATGGCAAACATTACTGTGGGCCCAAGGAAGGTATCATGGTGGAAGTCATTATTCCACACCGTTTTGTGTGGCATGGTCCACTTGAGTTTTGGATTTACCGAAAATTTGGGATTAATTAACACACACTATTCATCCATTTTTTGAGATCATTTTATAGAATTATCTAAAAAATGAATCATATTTAAAAATTAAATGGACCACACCACAAATAAGGGGAACAGATTGCTACTCCCCCTACACCGTCCAATGGCTGGTGGTTGGTGTTGTGTGGGCCCCACCATGATGTTTGGCCCCACGACCATTTTTTTTAAACTTTTGAACCAGTTGGATTTCAAATAAACATTACAATGGGCCTTAGGATAGTTTCAACGGTGGGAATCACCCTCCCGTTGTTTTCTATGGTGGGGTCTACTACAGATTTTTATCTATCTCATTCTTTGGCTTGAGACTTAAAATGATATCTCAAAATGGATGGACGGTGTGGATATAACAAATACATCGTAAGTTTTTATATTATATATATATATATATATATATATATATGTGTGTGTGTGTGTGTGTGTGTGTGTGTGTGTGTGTGTGTGTGTGTGTGTGTGTGGAAGAGGTTCTATCTGTCGAGCTCATGGGAACTCTCCATGAGGTCGAGCTGTGTGGGCCCCACCATGACGTGTGTTGAAAATCGACACTGTGCATTTGATGGGTTCCCTTTAAATTATGGGATATCCAAAAATCAGCCGTATACAGAACTCCGGTGGGCCATACCATCTAAAATCATGTGAAGACATGCCTAAAACATATAAAAGCACTTGGTGGGGCCCTACCTAAAATTTGGATGCGTCTGAAACTTGGTATGACCCCTCATCCAAGTGGCACACGCATAATGGATGGGCTAGATTTGTGAACCACATCTCCGTGGGCCCAAAAAATAATTATGAATGTTTTAATGGAGGGTAACCCCTCTCAACTTTTGTATTCGGTGGTCTGTGGGCCCCACCATGATGTGTGTTTCATCCATGTCATCCATCTATTTTTATAGATCATTTTATGATATTACAAAAAAAAAAATTGAGTTATATCCCAATCTCAAGTGGACCACATTACAGGAAAAAATGTTGAATGAATGTCGACCATTAAAAACTTTTTGGGAGCCATAAAAGTATTGGATCAAGCTGATCTTTGTTTTTTCCCTTCATCTGGGCCTTTATGACCTAATCACAGATTGGATGTCAGATAAACAGTACAGTGGGCCTTAGGAGGATTTAAATGATGGATATCTAAACACTATTGTTTTCCTGTGGTGTGGTCCACCTAAGATTTATATCCCTCTTAGTTTCAGGACAAAGTCCTAAAATGATCTTTAAAAATGGATGAACGGATTGGATGAAACACATACATCATGGTGGGGCCAACAGACCACCGAACACGTGTCAGGGAGAGTAGCCAATTCGTTCCACCCCAAAAATAATATCACGCGCGCACCCATCTCCCAAATCTCTCTCGCGCGCCTACCCTCCCAAAACTGAAACCCACTTTCTCCCTCTCTCAACATCACTCTCTCAACCTCTCCATCTCTCACTCTTGTGCACCCTCTCTCTCTCTCGGTCCCTCTCTCTCTATCTCTCTGTCTCTCTCTGTCTCTCTCGGTGCTCTCTCTCTCTTGGTGCTCTCTCTCTCGCGCGCGCATCCTCTCTCTCTATCTCTCTCGATGGACCGTGATCGGGGCTCCCACTCAAACAGGTTCTCTCTCTCTCTCTCTTAATCTCTGTCAATATCAATACCGATTGAAACGATTTGGGGATTTACGGATTTGGGGATTTGGGGATTTAGGGATTTGGGGATTTGGGGATTTGGGGATTTGGGGATTTAGGTATGCATTTCTATCTCCACTGTTTCATGCAGTCCACCTTCATGTATGTGTTGTATATCCATGCCATCTCTGTTTTGCCAGCCCATCTCTGTTTTTCCACCTAATGCACATTGCCATCGGTTTACCCACATCTAGTTAACCCATCTTATTGCCAACTTTTCATCTGTCGCACATTGGAGTCTTGTAAAAGGTGGGTCCCGCCCTTAAAACTCATTAGGTGGGCCATACCTGTACATTGAGGGAGATGATTTTTCTTTCCATTGAGTTTATACAGTTACAGTGTGGCTGCCACTTGATGCATGGATCACAACTGATCTTCATGATGGCATCAACCTTTGAATCATGTCTACATTGCATGGCATCTCTTACATAATCCACATTGCATGCATGGTATCATTGCCCAAATTCTCCATTAAAAATATTGTAGTGAAATGACAGTAGAAGGGAACCCTTTTCCATTTCTGTCTGTCTCTAACATTCCATGTGACATGGCAAATGTTCCGTATCGTTAATGTAGCGTCACTGTGAGGGTGAGCAATAGCCCAAAATCATGTCAAGTGGCATTATCCTCGTGACCGTACCAATGGCTACAAATGGAGGACGGAGTTGATAATGGTTGTCCCTATTGCCCAAATACCTCTTCTCGATTCATTGATGGAATTGAAATGTTAGAAAATTGCACTATTTCAATTCCCAATATGAAAAATGGTTGTAAGAAAATCAAAGTTACAGTTTGGGTGGATCCTATATATCTATTTCCAATACAAATTTACACTTGCTGAAAACATTTCTAGTGTTACAACCAACAACCCAGTACACAGAGAAACCACTTGCCTGCAAATCCAATACAATAATTCACAAGATTGATGTCAGTACATCTTACAGGAGCTATGCAAGATCACAATGATGGACCTGAAAAAGCTTAATGTTTATGGTTGATATGCAGTTGTTGATCAAACGGTTGGCATTTTTACAATACCATGTACAGTTGGGAGTTAGCAAACTTAGATATGGTTTACATGATATTAAGCAGAAGAAATCTCAGGGGATTATATGGTGAGATGAAAACAAGAGTTTTCAAGAGATTATATGATCCCTTTTTCCAGAACGTGATGGATGGTATCCACAGATTCTATGTACAAGTAAGGCCCATGGTTCACTGACCCTATCCATTGATCTGATGGGACCCATTGTGGACGGTCCACATACCAACTTCAAGGCAACAATCCCAACTTTTTTTTGTGGCCTGCAAATGGAAAGTTAGTAAGGAAATGAAATACAACAATGATGGACATTCAACAAGGGGAGCAAAAATTGGAAGGCTGGTGAATCTTTCAATCTGAAAGATTTTTGGGTTGTGGTCCATCCAAGATGGTTCCACCAGAAAAATGTTTTGGGTCACTGAAACATTAACCCCACTTGTTCAAACTGAAAACTTGAGCACATATGTGTATTTTCAGGGTGAGAATCATATGATTCCTCTTTACAGTAAAATGATTCACTTAAGTGATCTTTTTGTCAATGTCATTGATAACTTCATTGATCGTGGCTTCATTAAGAGTGCAATATTTTCTTCATCGCCAATCTTCACACAAATTGTCATCAATCTGTAAATTATAATATTGAATAAATTCAAGTGTTCTTGCAAAGAAGACACTTTCTTCATCTTTAAGTTGTATGGATATCATTGGATAAAAATCTTATTTGATAATCATTTCCGTTCGTACAAGTTATGTAATTTGTCCCTCAATTTTTTTTGCAGTGGTTTCATCAAATACATTGAACACCAAATCATCAATGGCAAGTAAAAGATCTACCATGGTTAATTGATTTTTCTCCTCAAAAACCTTGTATAGTATCTCTATGAGTTTCTTTTCTTCCATTTGATTGCAATTTCACAACCTTTCTTCACCAAAGTTACAATCATTTTTAATTTTCACAATGCATAATTGAATTCACCTAGCTTTGATGCTTTAAATTTGGTAAAACTCAATTTACCCATCTGAAACACAATGATGAATGTATTTGGGAATGTAAATGAAAATAAAAAACTTATAATATATATATATATATATATATATATATATATATATATATATATATATATATATATATATATATATATATATATATATATGTTATCAATGGAGGATACCTTGTTTAGGGGGACATGAAATTCTTGTAGCTTATGGTATGGTGCCCCATATTGGTTGTATGTTACTAGTATGTAGTAGATAATACTAGGTTCAATAGTAGATAATATTAGAGAATCCCTAAACCTAAACTTACACCTAATCCTAATCAAAACTCCCTAACCTAAACCTAAACCAAAACTTGAAAACCAAAAACTAAACCCGAACCCGAACCCGATCCCGATTTCCTAAACCTAAACTTATGACCTTAACCTAAACCTATTCTCAAATCCCAAAACCTATAACCTAAACCTAAACCTTAACCTATAACCTATAACCTTAACCAAAATCAAAACCTATAACCTTAACCCGAACCCGAACCCGAATTCCTAAACCTTAACCTAAACATATAACCTATAATCTATAACCTAAGCCTATAACTTAATCCTAAACCTAAACCTTAACCTATTCTCAAATCCCTAAACCTAAACCTACACCTAATCCTAATCTCAACACCCTAACCTAAACCTAAGCCTAACTTGAAAACTCAAACCTAAACTCGATCCCGAACCCGAACCCGATTTCCTAAACCTAAACCTAAACCTAAACCTATGACCTAAAACCTAAATGTATTCTCAAATCCCTAAACCTAAAGCTACACCTAATCCTAATCTCAACTCCCTAACCTAAACCTAAACCTACACTTGAAAACCCAAACCTATAACCTAAACCCGATCCTAAACCCGAACCCAATTTTCTAAACCTAAACCTTAACCTATTCTCAATTCCCTAAACCTATTGCTTGTAACCTTAACCTAACCTTAACCTAAACATAAAACCTAAACCTTAACCTATAACCTAAAATCTAAACCTAAAACTAAAACCTAAATTAATTCTTAAGTCCCTAAACATAAACCTATAACCTAACCTAATACTAAACCTAGAACCTATACTTATAACCTATACTTAAACCTATAACCTAAACCTAAGCCTAAAACCTAAACCTATGACCTAAAACCTAAATGTATTCTCAAATCCCTAAACCTAAACCTACACCTAATTCTAATCTCAACTCCCTAACCTAAACCTAAACCTAAACTTGAAAACTCAAAACTAAACCCGATCCTGAACCCGAACCCAATTTTCTAAACCTAAACCTTAACCTATTCTCAATTCCCTAAACCTAAGCCTAAAACCTAAACCTATGACCTAAAACCTAAATGTATTCTCAAATTCCTAAACCTAAACCTACACCTAATCCTAATCTCAACTCCCTAACCTAAACCTAAACCTAAACTTGAAAACTCAAAACTAAACCCGATCCTGAACCCGAACCCAATTTTCTAAACCTAAACCTTAACCTATTCTCAATTCCCTAAACCTATTGCTTCTAACCTTAACCTAACCTTAACCTAAACCTTAACCTATAACTTAAAATCTAAACCTAAACCTAAAACCTAAATGTATTCTCAACTCCCTAAACATAAACCTATAACCTAACCTATTCCTAAACCTAAAACCTACACTTATAACCTAAACCTAAACCTATAACCTAAACCTAAGCCTAAAACCTAAACCTATGATCTAAAACCTAAATGTATTCTCAAATCCCTAAACCTAAACCTACACCTAATCCTAATCTCAACTCCCTAACCTAAACCTAAACCTAAACTTGAAAACCCAAACCTAAACTTGATCCTGAACCCGAACCCGATTTTCTAAACCTAAACCTTAACCTAATCTCAATTCCCTAAACCTATTGCTTCTAACCTTAACCTAACCTTAACCTAAACCTTAACCTATAAATTAAAATCTAAACTTAAACCTAAAACCTAAATGTATTCTCAACTCCCTAAACATAAACCTATAACCTAACCTATTCCTAAACCTAGAACCTACACTTATAACCTAAACCTAAACCTATAACCTAAACCTAAGCCTAAAACCTAAGCCTAAAACCTAAAACCTAAATGTATTCTCAAATCCCTAAACCTAAACCTACACCTAATCCTAATCTCAACTCCCTAATCTAAACCTAAACCTAAACTTAAAAACCCAAACCTAAACCCGATCCCGAACCCGAACCCGATTTTCTTAACCTAAACCTTAACCTATTTTTAATTTTTTAAATCTATAGCTTATAACCTAAACCTAAACCTTAACCTAAACCAATAAACTTAACCTAAACCAAAACCTATGACCAAAAACCTTAACCTATAACCTAACCATAACCTAAACATAAAATCTAAACCTTAACTTATAACCTAAAACCTAAACCTAAACCTAAAACCTAAATGTATTCTCAACTCCCTAAGCATAAACCTATAACCTAAACTAAACCTAAACCTAGAACCTACAATATAACCTAAACCTAAACCTTTAGTAACTTGATGTAACAAGAATATACATTGATTGTGCACCAAATTTTTTTTAAATGCACCAACCAAAAATGATTTAAGACGACGTTCAATGATACTTTGTTAAATATGAAATTTATAACCTTTAGTAACTTGGTTAATTAAAAAGAACTACGTAGTTCCTTGATCCCAATCTGACTTTTTGGGTACGTAGGCAGTCGTTCGTAATGTACTAGTATATTGGTGTAGCCACAAATTTTTTTTCTCCTTTGAATTGTAACAAACTGTATTGGTTACATTTTTCACTGTCATACAGGTTGTGGCTATCAAAGATATAATATCACCTCCTTATAGGGAAATATTTAATGATGTGTACAGGTAAATTCATTTTTTCTTATTCCTTATATTATATCTTTAATGATGTGTAAACATTAAATTATGTGTACAGGTCATTTAATAATATTATTCCTTCGATCGATTGTGGCTTGTGGACAAAGGGATGAGTAACCAACAATACAAATATGGGAGGCCTTCCCCAAGTATCTAGATGCTTTTAGATATATTAATGTTATTTTTAAATGTATTAACTCAAAATTGATGGAGCAGACCCGGATGTGCGTCGAAGCTATCTGGATGAGCGGGGGTCCATGAAAGGTGGGAACCGCTGTTATGACCATGATGAAGTTGTCCATTTCCTATGGACAACATTGGAGGGGCCTGTCCATTTGGACAGGACGTATTTATATATTTGCTCAAAATTAATGGAGTATACCCGGATGTGCGTCAGAGCTATTCAGATGAGCGGGGGTCCCTGGAAGGTGGGAACCGCTGACCATGATGAAGCTGTCCATTTCCTATGGACAGCACTGGAAGGGCCTGGTAATTTGGACAGGCCGAGTTTATATCTGTTTTTACAGGGACCTCACCCTTAACCTAAACCACACCCTCAACCAATAACCTAAACCTATTCTCAGTTACCTAAACTTATAACCTATAACCTAAACCTAAACCTATAAACTAAACCTATTCTGAAATTCCAAAAGCTATACTTATAACCTAAAACCTATGACCTAAACCTATTCTCAAATCTCAAAAGTTATACTTATAACCTAAACCTATTCTCAAATCCCAAAAGCTATACCTTAACCTAAACTTAAACCTATAACCTAAACCTAAACCGAAACCTACACCTAATCCTAATCTCAACTCCCTAACCTAAACCTAAACCAAAACTTGAAAACCCAAACCTAAACCCAATCCCGAACCCGAACCTGATTTCCTAAACCTAAACCTTAACCTATTCTCAATTCCCTAAACCTAAACCTAAGACCTAAATTCTCAAATCCCTAAACCTAGACCTACACCTAATCCTAATCTCAACTTCCTAACCCAAACATAAACCTAAATTTGAAAACCCAAATCTAAACTCGATCACGAACCTGAATCCAATTTCCTAAACCTAATCCTTAACTTATTCTCAATTCCCTAAACCTAAACCTAAAACCTAAATGTATTCTTAAATCCCTAAACCAAAACCTACACCTAATCCTAATCTTAACTCCCTAACCTAAACCTAAACCTAAACTCCAAAACCTAAACCCAAACTCGATCCAGAACCAGAACCCGATTTTCTAAATCTAAACCTTAACCTATTCTCAATTCCCTACACCTAAACCTAAGACCTAAATGTATTCTCAAATCCCTAAACCTAGACCTACACTTAATCCTAATCTCAACTCCCCAACCCAAACCTAAACCTAAACTTGAAAACCCAAACCTAAACCCGATCCCAAACCCAAATGTATTCTTAAATCCTTAAACCGAAACATACACCTAATCATAATCTCAACTCCCTAACCTAAACTTGAAAACCCAAACCTAAACCCGATCCCAAACCCAAATGTATTCTCAAATCCCTAAACCTAAACCTACACCTAATCCTAATCTCAACTCCCTAACCTAAACCTAAACCTAAACATAAACTTGAAAACCTAAACCTAAACCTGATCCCGAACCCGAACCTGATTTCCTAAACCTAAACCTTAACCTATTCTCAATTCCCTAAACCTAAACCTAAAACTTAAATGTATTCTCAAATCCCTAAACCGAAACCTACTCCTAATCCTAATCTCAACTCCCTAACCTAAACCTAAACCTAAACTTGAAAACCCAAACCTAAACCAAATCCTGAACCCGAACCCGATTTCCCAAACCTAAACCTTAACCTATTCTCAATTCACTAAACCTAAACCTAAAACCTAAATGTATTCTCAAATCCCTAAACCTAAACCACACCCTAAACCTAAACCTTAACCTATTCTCAATTCCCTAAACCTATAGCTTATGACTTTAACCTAAACCTTAACCTTAATCTAAACTTAAACCTAAACCTAAACCCATAACCTTAACCTAAACCTAAACCTAAGACCTAAAACCTTAACCTATGACTTATAACCTAAACTTATAACCAATAACCTAACCTTAACCTAAACCTAAAACCTAAACCTTAACCTATAACGTAAAACCTAAACCAAAACCTAAAACCTAATTGTATTCTCAAATCCCTAAACCTAAACCTACACCTAATCCTAATCTCAACTCCCTACCCTAAACCTAAACCAAAACCTAAAACCTAATTGTATTCTCAAATCCCTAAACCTAAACCTACACCTAATCCTAATCTCAACTCCCTACCCTAAACCTAAACCTAAACTTGAAAACCCAAACCTAAACCCGATACCGAATCCGAATCTAATTTCCTAAACCTAAACCTTCAGCTATTCTCAATTCCCTAAACCTATAGCTTATAACCTAAACCTAAACCTTAACATAAACCTATAACCTTAATCTAAACCAAAACCTATGACCTAAAACCTTAACTTATAACCTATAACCTAAACTTATAACCTATAACCTAACCTAAACCTTAACCTAAAATCTAAAACCTAAACCTAAACCTAAAACCTAAATGTATTCTCAAATCCCTAAACATAAACCTACACCTAATCCTAATCTCAACTCCCTAACCTAAACCTAAACCTAAACTTGAAAACCCAAACCTAAACCCGATCCCGAATCCAGACCCGATTTCCTAAACCTAAACCTTAACCTATTCTCAATTCCCTAAACCTATAGCTTATAACCTAAGCCTAAACCTTAATCTAAACTAAACCTATAACCTTAACCTAAACCAAAACCTATGACCTAAAACCTTAACCTATAACCTATATCCTAAACTTATAACCTACAACCTAACCTTAACCTAAACCTAAATCTAAAACCTAAACCTTAACCTATAACCTAAAACCTAAACCTAAATGTATTCTCAAATCCCTAAACCTAAACCCACACCTAATCCTAATCTCAACTCCTTAACCTAAACCTTAACCTAAACTTGAAAACCCAAACCTAAACTCGATCCCGAACCCGAACCTGATTTTCTAAACCAAAACGTTAACCAATTTTCAATTTCCTAGACCTATAGCTTATAACCTAAATCTAAACCTTAACCTAAACCTATAACCTTAACCTAAACTAAAACCTATGACCTAAAACCTTAACCTATAACCTATAACCTAAACTTGTAACTTATAACCTAACCTTAACCTAAACCTACAACCTAAACCTTAACCTATAACCTAAAACCTAAACCTAAGCCTAAGCCTAAGCCTAAAACCTAAATGTATTATCAAATCTCTAAACCTAAACCTACACCTAATCCTAATCTCAACTCCCTAACCTAAACCTAAACCTAAACTTGAAACCCAAACCCAAACCCGATCCCAAACCCGAACCCGATTTTCTAAATCTAAACCTTAACCTATTCTCAATTCCCTAAACCTATAGCTTATAACCTAAACTTAAAACCTTAACCTCAATGTAAACCTAAACCTATAACCTATAACCTAAACTTAAAACCTAAATGTATTCTCAAATCCCTAAAACAAAATCTACATCTAATCCTAATCTCAACTCCCTAACCCAAACATAAACCTAAACTTGAAAACTCAAACCTAAACCCGATCACGAACCTGAATCTGATTTTCTAAACCTAATCCTTAACCTATTCTCCATTCCTTAAACCTAAACCTAAAACCTAAATGTATTCTTAAATCCCTAAACCGAAACCTACACCTAATCCTAATCTCAACTCCCTAACCTAAACCTAAACCTAAACTTGAAAACCCAAACCTAAACCAAATCCTGAACCCGATTTCCTAAACCTAAACCTTAACCTATTCTCAATTCCCTAAACCGAAACCCAAAACCTAAATGTATTCACAAATCCCTAAACCTAAACCACACCCTAAACCTAAACCTTAACCTATTCTCAATTCCTTAAACCTATAGCTTATAACTTTAACCTAAACTTATAACCTTAACCTAAACCAAAACCTATGACCAAAAACCTTAACCTATAACCTAACCTTAACCTAAACCTAAAACCTAAACCTTAACCTAAAACCTAAAACCTAAACCAATACCTAAAACCTAAATGTATTCTCAAATCCCTAAACCTAAACCTACACCAAATCCTAATCCCAACTCCCTACACTAAACCTAAACCTAAACTTGAAAACCCAAACTTAAACCCGATTCTGAACCCGAACCCGATTTCCTAAACCTAAACCTTAACCTATTCTCAATTCCCTAAACCTATAGCTTAGAACCTAAACCTAGACCTTAACCTAAACCTATAACCTTAATCTAAACCAAAACCTATGACCTAAAACCTTAGCCTATAACCTATAACCTAAACTTATAACCTATAACCTAACCTAAAACTAAACTTAAAACTTAAAACCTAAACCTAAACCTAAACTTAAAAACCTGATCCCAAACCCGAACCCGATTTCCTAAACTTAAACCTTAACATATTCTCAATTCCCTAAACCTATAGCTTATAACCTAAGCCTAAACCTTAATCTAAACTAAACCTATAACCTTAACCTAAACCAAAACCTATGACCTAAAACCTTAACCTATAACCTATATCTTAAACTTATAACCTATAACCTAACCTTAACCTAAACCTAAATCTAAAACCTAAACCTTAACCTATAACCTATAACCTAAACCTAAATGAATTCTCAAATCCCTAAACCTAAACCACCTAATCCTAATCTCAACTCCTTAACCGAAACCTATACCTAAACTTGAAAACCGAAACCTAAACCCGATCCCGAACCCGAACCCGATTTCCTAAACCTAAACGTTAACCAATTTTCAATTTCCAAAACCTATAGCTTATAACCTAAATCTAAACCTTAACCTAAACCTATAACCTTAACCTAAACCAAAACCTATGACCTAAAACCTTAACCTATAACCTACAACCTAAACTTGTAACCGATAACCTAACCTTAACCTAAACCTAAAACCTAAACCCTAACCTATAACCTAAAACCTAAACCTAAGCCTAAGCCTAACCCTAAAACCTAAATGTATTAATAAATCTCTAAACCTAAAACTACACCTAATCCTAATATCAACTACCTAACCTAAACCTAAACCTAAACTTAAAACCCAAACCTAAACCCGATCCCGAACCCGAACCCGATTTTTGAAATCTAAACCTTAACCTATTCTCAATTCCCTAAACCTATAGCTTATAACCTAAACTTAAACCTTAACCTCGACGCAAACCTAAACGTATAACCTATAACCTAAACTTAAAACCTAAATGAATTCTCAAATCCCTAAACCTAAACCTACATCTAATCCTAATCTCAACTTCCTAACCCAAACATAAACCTAAACTTGAAAACCCAAACCTAAACCCGATCACGGACCTGAATCCGATTTCCTAAACCTAATCCTTAACCTATTCTCAATTCCTTAAACCTAAACCTAAAACCTAAATGTATTCTTAAATCCCTAAACCGAAACCTACACCTAATCATAATCTCAACTCCTTAACCTAAACCTAAACCTAAACTTGAAAACCCAAACCAAAACCCGATCCTGAACCCGAACCCGATTTCCTAAACCTAAACCTTAACCTATTCTCAATTCCCTAAGCCTAAACCTAAGACCTAAATGTATTCCCAAATCCCTAAACCTAGTCCTACACCTAATCCTAATCTCAACTCCCTAACCTAAACCTAAACCTAAACTTGAAAATCCAAACCTAAACCCGATCCCAAACCCGAATGTATTCTCAAATCCTTAAACCGAAACCTACACCTAATCCTAATCTCAACTCCCTAACCTAAACCTAAACCTAAACTTGAAAACACAAACCTAAACCCGATCCTAAATCCGAATGTATTATCAAATCCCTAAAGCTAAACCTACACCTAATCCTAATCTCAACTCCCTAATCTAAACCTAAACCTAAACTTGAAAAATCAAACCTAAACCCGATCCCGAACCCAAATTCGATTTCCTAAACCTAAACCTTAACCTATTCTCAATTCCCTAAACCTAAACCTAAAACTTAAATGTATTCTCAAATCCCTAAACCAAAACCTACACCTAATCCTAATCTCAACTCCCTAACCTAAACCTAAACCTAAACTTGAAAATCCAAACCTAAGCACAATCCCGAACCCGAACCCGATTTCCTAAACCTAAACCTTAACCTATTCTCAATTCCCTAAACCTAAACCAAAAACCTAAATGCATTCTCAAATCCCTAAACCTAAACCACACCCTAAACCTAAACCTTAACCTATTCTCAATTCCCTAAACCTATAGCTTATAACTTTAACCTAAACCTTAACCTTAATCTAAACCTAAACCAAAACCTATGACCTAAAACCTTAACCTATGACTTATAACCTAAACTTATAACCTATAACCTAACCTTAACCTAAACCTAAAACCTAAACCTTAACCTATAACCTAAACCTAAAACCTAAATGTATTCTCATATCCCTAAACCTAAACCTACACCTAATCCTAATCTCAACTCCCTACCCTAAACCTAAACCTAAACTTGAAAACCCAAACCTAAACCCGATTCCGAACCCGAACCCGATTTCCTAAACCTAAACCTTAACCTATTCTCAATTCCCTATACTTATAGCTTATAACCTAAACCTAAACCTTAACCTAAACCTATAACCTTAATCTAAACCAAAACCTATGACCTAAAACCTTAACCTATAACCTATAACCTAACTTATAACCTATAACCTAACCTAAACCTTAACCTAAAACCTAAAACCTAAAACCTAAACCTAAACCTAAAACCTAAATGTATTCTCAAATCCCTAAACCTAAACCTACACTTAATCCTAATCTCAACTCCCTAACCTAAACCTAAACCTAAACTTGAAAACCCAAACCTAAACCCGATCCCGAACCCAAACCCGATTCCCTAAACCTAAACCTTAACCTATTCTCAATTCCCTAAACCTATAGCTTATAACCTAAACCTTAACCTTAATCTAAACTAAACCTATAACCTTAACCTAAACCAAAACCTATGACCTAAAACCTTAACCTATAACCTATATCCTAAACTTATAACCTATAACCTAACCTTAACCTAAACCTAAATCTAAAACCTAAACCTTAACCTTTACCCTAAAACCTAAACCTAAATGTATTCTCAAATCCGTAAACCTAAACCCACACCTAATCCTAATCTCAACTCCTTAACCTAAACCTAAACCTAAACTTGAAAACCCAAACCTAAACCCAATCCTGAACCCGAACACGATTTCCTAAACCTAAACGTTAACCAATTTTCAATTTCCTAAACCTATAGCTTATAACCTAAATCTAAACCTTAACCTTAACCTATAACCTTAACCAAAACCAAAACCTATGACCTAAAACCTTAACCTATAACCTATAACCTAAACTTGTAACCTATAACCTAACCTTAACCTAAACCTAAAACCTAAACCTTAACCTATAACCTATAACCTAAACCTAAGCCTAAGCCTAATCCTAAAACCTAAATGTATTATTAAATCTCTAAACCTAAAACTACAACTAATCCTAATCTCAACTCCCTAACCTAAACCTAAACCTAAACTTGAAACCCAAACCTAAACTCGATCCCGAACCCGAACCCGATTTCCTAAATCTAAACCTTAACCTATTCTCAATTCCCTAAACCTATAGCTTATAACCTAAACCTAAACCTTAACCTATACGTGAACATAAACCTATAACCTATAACCTAAACTTAAAACCTAAATGTATTCTCAAATCCCTAAACCTAAACCTACACCTAATCCTAATCTCAACTCCCTAACCTAAACCTAAACCTAAACTTGAAAACCCAAACCTCAACCCGATCCCGAACCTGAACTCGATTTCCTAAACCTAAACCTTAAGCTATTCTCAATTCCCTAAACCTATAGCTTATAACCTAAACCTAAACCTAAACCTACAACCTATAACCTAAACCTAAACCTAAAACCAAAATGTATTCTCAAATCCTTAAACCTAAACCTACCTTAAACCTAAACTTACACCTAATCCTAATCTCAACTCCCTAACCTAAACCTAAACCTAAACTTGAAAACCCAAACCTAAACCCAATCTTGAACCCGAACCCGATTTACTAAACCTAAACGTTAACCTATTCTCAATTCCACATCGTCTGCTAAATACAATGTTTGTTGTATTGGAATGGAATAAAAGATTGGCCTAAACACCCAAAGACCTTCAAATTCATATGTAGCCCACCTGATTATTGGACTTAATTTTTTGGCCTCACATGATCATCATGGTGGAATGAACCTGTTGTATGGGTTGAATGTGATGAACACACAATGAGAGCCTAAAAATGCTTTACCTTGACACTTTCTAGGGAAAAATCAAAAGGAAAAAAAAAGGTATTTTGGTCAATTGACTCCCCTAAAAGCATATTCTAGTTCTTTGCATAAGTCATTGTTGGTAAAATCTTTCAACCTTGTAATTAATGGCATATTTTTTAATTGATTTTTAAAAAATTTTGTTGAATGCTACATTTTGACTCTTTTTTTTTTCTTGTGCAGGATTTTAATTAATTGTGCCTAAATTTAGGCCTACAAGCACTTCAGCCTTTTGACGCCACTTGTGTTAGGAGTAGACCACAGAGGGTTTGTTATTTATTTATTTATTTTTATTCAAGACCATTTTTAATTTATTGTTGTAAATATTATATTTTTTTTTATTGTGAAGTAATATAAATTTTGTTTAATATTTAGTTTTAATTGTATTGCAACATTTTTTATGTTTAAAATATTAAAAAATACAAGTTTCAATTGAATATATCAGATTTTTTATTACCAAGTCTTTCAGCATCAGGGACGGCCCAAAACAGTCCTTAAAAAGGACGGTCCAAAACAGTCCTTTTTAAGGACGATCTAAGACCGTCCTTTTTAGGTCTTTCAGCATCAGGGACGACCCAAAACAGTCCTTAAAAAGGACGATCCAAAACAGTCCTTTTTAAGGACGATCTAAGACCGTCCTTTTTAGGTTCATCAGAGACGGCTTATAACCGTCCTTTTTAAGGATGGTCTATGAACGTCCTTTGCAGAGACGGTTCATGTCCGTCCTTTAATGGTTCATCAGAGACAGTCTATAGTAGTCTTTTTTGTTGACGGTCATGGACCATCCTTTTTGCGGCTTCAATACAACCATTTAGTTTCTACCCTTATAGACGGTTATAGACTGTCTTTCTTTAGAGACGGTCCATGACCATCCTTCTTTAGAGACGGTTTATGGCCGTCCTTTAAGTAATACGATGTCCCAAAATATGACGGCCCTTGCGACGGTCCAAGACCGTCCTTTATAGCCCTTTGAGACGGTTTTTGACCATCCTTTTTTTGCTGTTTTGGCATAGTGTCCATTCCGTAACATTTTCTATGCCTATGTGTATGATGATCGACGTCCTTAGCCAAACATAGATTGGTCATTCATAATGCACACCTAACTGACTGGAACCTCAAGACCTCGAAACCTATTTCATATCGACCGTCCCGTCGCTGCGATCGTAGAGGTACAACCCGTGCGTCTATACGACATTCCGTTAATGAGATACGCCGTAAAGAATCATTAGTATATCATGTGTGCATAGCGCCATGTACTCCATTCCACACATGTGCACAACACATGCTATGCACACATGCACATGCCACACATGGGTGAGAGAATCTCTACCCATGTGTGTGATGTCACACACCCATTCCTCCCCTCTCTCATGTGCATGTAAGGTCAACTCTTTTTCATACCATACCCTATGCATGACATCATCACATCATGCCATCCTAAGTCCCTTTAATTCACCATTAATTACAAATCATGAATTAATTGTCATAATCATAGTCTAAGCTAACCGAGATCACATTAATTGAATCTAACCACATTATAAAAATTTCTCTACAAATAGTCCTTCATCCCTTAGCATTTCACTATTTTTCTACACAAGGAGAGAGAGAGAGAGAGAGAGAGAGAGAGAGAGAGAGAGAGAGAGAGAGAGAGAGAGAGGAGTGATCTTAGTAGGCCATCAATCCCATCCCTTCCATCCATCTCAACCATCCATTTAGTCCAAGGTGAGTACCCCCCTCCACTCTTATGGTTTGTTTCCTTTTTGATTATTTGGATGATTAATAGTGGTAATGATTTGATGATAATGATGTGATCAATGGTGTGGATGCATAGGAGAATACATGTAAAGAGATAATTAATAGTGGTGATGATATGATGATAATGATGTGATTAATGGTGTGGATGCATAGGAGGATTCATACAAATAAATAATAAAATAATAATTTGTTATAGACCTTATGTGGGACCCATTGATAGTGGGCCCCACCAGAACCTTTGTATGCCATCCAAACAGTTCAGTGTGGCCCATTGGATTGGCCACACACAAATCCATGCACATAAGTACACACCACACCAAAATAAATAAATAATATAAAAAATTTAAAAATGAGGGGTGGATGGCGTCCTTACTACTGCTTGAAAGAGGAGAAGGAAAGGGTTGTGGGTCTACAACAGGCCCCACCCATGATGTATACACTTAATCCATGCTGTCCATCCGATTCCTTAGCTTATTTTAGGCATTGAACCAAAAAATGAAGCCAATCCGAATCTCTAGTAGGCCACACCATCAAAAGGACTATTTTAATAGTGATAAATTGTTAAGGCCAACTATAATGTTCCCATACGTCAAAACATATTGAATATTGGGCTCATTAGACCCGTCACGAGTTAGGGAACCTAGAAGGTGGACTAGATCGTCATAATATGGGCCCCACCTATGAAAAACCACAAATAATAATAAAAAAAAAATAGCAGCACCTGACGCTGTTGCTGTCAGCATCCAGGTGACGCTGCAGTAAGCAACGTCTACTGCTGGATACTGGAAGAATAGTGGGCCCCACCACGGGCCCCACCATGATGCGTGTCGAGCATCTACACCGTGCATTTGATGGGTCTCCTTTAAAAAGTGGGATACCCCAAAAATCAGCCGTACATGGAACTTAGGTGGCCCACACCATCTAAAAAAATGAGAAGATTATATTGATATCAGCAAGTTCTGTGGGTCTGATCATGAGGAATATGTTATATCCAAACCCTCCATCCATTTGGTGAGCTTTTCTTGAAGGCCAGAGAAGAAAAATAAGACAGATCTAACTATCACGTGGTCCACACTACAAAAAGTAGTGAGGAATTGAACGTCTGCCATTGAAACCCTTTTTGGGTCATAGAAGTTTTGGACCAATATGAAATTTGTTTTTCCTCTTACTTCAGGTCTCTGTGACCTTATGAACAGATTAGATGGAAAATAAACGTTATGATAAGCCTTATGAATGGTTTAATGGTGAAATCATTATCTTCACTACTATTTGTAGTATGGTCCAAATAATCTTTGGATATGATTCATTTTTGTTTGGATAATGCTCTAAAATGATCTTTAAATATAGATGAACAATGTAGATTTTATAAATATATTACTTTGGGACCCATGTAACTTTGATCTCCTTGAACCTTTTGTACAACTCGAAGCTCGAGTACATAGAATCACTTACTGGGGTCCACTTGAAATGTGGATGCATCTGAAACTTAGACTGACCCCTTAACCACTACGCCAAAATAGCAAAAAAAGGACGGTCCAAAACCTTCTCAAATGACCAAAAAGGACGGTCATGGACCGTCGCATGGGTCATCAAATTTTAACGTGTTGTATTACTTAAAGGACGGTTTTCAACCGTCATTCTTATTGACAAAAAAGGACAGTCATGGACCGTCCTTAAAAAGGACTTCCATGCACCGTCTCTTATGAGCCTTCAAAGGATGGCCATGGACCATCCTTTTAAAAGACGGTCATAGACCATCCTTAAAAAGGACTATCATGGACTGTCTCTTATGAGCCTTCAAAGGACGGCCATGGACCGTCTTTAAAAAGGACTGTCATGGACCGTCTCTTATAAGCCTTCAAAGGACAGCCATGGACCGTTCTTTTAAAGGACGGTCACGGACCGTCCTTAAAAAGGACTGTCATGGACCGTCTCTTACGAGAGGACTGTCATAGATGGTCTCTTCTTACCCTTAAGGGCATTTTCAAATTTGACCTGTTATACAATATTCACATTCACACCTAATATACACCTGTTATACAATATTCACATTCACACCTAATATACACCTGTTATACAATATTCACATACATTCACATTATACACCTGTTATACAATATTTCATCATATTCTTCTTGATATACACATGTTATACAATATTCACTTTCACTTGTTATACAATATTTCATCGTATTCCTCCTGATATACACCTGTTATACAATATTCACTTTCATCATATTCACATTCACATCCATCAAAACCTAAACTACGTAAATCCATCCAAACATAAATTATACATCCATCCAAACACAAACAATCTTATCAACATTACATTCATCCATACATAATACATATAAGTTTAACATCATAAGTAAAAAAAAGGAAAAAAATCAGCAACAATTTTCTTTTTTTTTTTCTTTCATCCAATAAAAAAGTATTCTACCAACAAAACATTATAACTCAAAATCATGAAGAATTGCAGAAACTTCTTCCAAAAAAGTGGGCACTTTTTTAAAACAAAACTAATCATTAAAATAAAACTAATACGAGCAAATAATGCAAAAAAGTGTTTCAATTAATAGAAACAATAACAAAAATTAAAGCTTTGAAAAAAGGGGCATGTGTTAAAAGGGATACATTCTTGTTTGTTGCCATGCGATTGGGCTACATTATTACAGCAATCGGGTTCGGGTTAGGGATCGGGTTTAGGTTTAGGTTAGGGAGTTGAGATTAGGATTAGGTGTAGGTCTAAGTTTAGGGATTTAAGAATACATTTAGGTTTTAGGTTTAGGTTTAGGTTAGGGAGTTGAGATTAGTATTAGGTGTAGGTCTAAGTTTAGGGATTTAAGAATACATTTAGGTTTTAGGTTTAGGTTTAGGTTTAGGTTTAGGTTAAGGTTAGGTAATATGTTATAAGTTTAGGTTATAGGTTATAGGTTAAGGTTTAGGTTATATCATATAGGTTATAGCTTTAGGGAATTAAGAATAGGTTAAGGTTAAGGTTTAAGCTTAGGAAATTGGGTTCGGGTTTGGGATCGGGTTTAGGTTTGGGTTATCAAGTTTAGGTTAGGAAGTTGAGATTAGGATTAAGTTTAGGTTTTAAGGATTTGAGAATACATTTCGGTTTTAGGTTTAGGTTTAGGTTTTAGGCTTAGGTTTAGGTTATAGGTTTAGGTATAGGTTAGGTTATAGGTTAAGGTTTAGGGAAATGAGAATAGGTTAAGGTTTAGGTTTAGGAAATCGGGTTCGGGTTCAGGATCGGGTTTAGGTTTGGGTTTTCAAGTTTCGGTTTAGGTTTAGGTTAGGGAGTTGAGATTAGGATTAGGTGTAGGTTTAGGTTTAGGGATTTGAAAATACATTTAGGTTTTAGGTTTAGGTTTAGGTTTTAAGTTATAGGTTAAGGTTTAGGTTAAGGTTTAGGTTAAGGTTAGGTTATAGGATATAAGTTTAGGTTATAGGTTATAGGTAAAAGTTTTAGATCATAGGTTTTGGTTTAGGTTAAGGTTATAGATTTAAGTTTAGGTTTAGGTTAAGGTTTAGGTTTAAGTTATAAGCTATAGGTTTAGGGAATTGAGAATAGGTTAAGGTTTAGATTTAGGAAATCGGGTTCAGGTTTGGGATCGGGTTCAGGTTTGGGTTTTCAAGTTTAAGTTTAGGTTTAGGTTAGGGAGTTGAGATTAGGACTAGGTGTAGGTTTAGGTTTATGGATTTGAGAATACATTTACGTTTTAGGTTTAGGTTTAGGTTTTATGTTATTGATTAAGGTTTATGTTTTAGGTTTAGGTTATAGGTTATAAGTTTAGGTTAGGTTATAAGTTAAGGTTTTAGGTCAATGTTATTGGTTTTAAGGTTATAGGATTAGGTTAAGGTTTAGGTTTAGGTTTAGGTTATAAGCTATAGGTTTAGGGAATTGAGATTATGTTAAGGTTTAGGTTTAGAAAATTGGGTTTAGGTTCGGGTTCGGGATCAGGTTTATGTTTGGGTTTTCAAGTTTAGGTTTAGGTTTAGGTTAGGGAGTTGAGATTAGGATTAGGTGTAGGTTTAGGTTTAAGGATTTGAGAATACATTTAGGTTTTAGGTCATAAGTTTAGGTTTTAGGCTTAGGTTTAGGTTATAGGTTTGGGTTTAGGCTATAAGTGTTGGTTATAGGTTTAGGTTTAAGTTAGGTTATAGGTTAAGGTTTAGAGAATTGAGAATAGGTTAAGGTTTAGGTTTAGGAAATCGGGTTCGGATTCGGGATCGGGTTTAGGTTCGGGTTTTCAAGTTAGGTTTAGGTTTAGGTTAGGGAGTTGAGATTAGGATTAAGTGTAAGTTTAGGTTTATGGATTTGAGAATAGGTTAAGGTTTAAGTTTAGGAATTTAGGTTAGGGTTCGGGATCAAGTTTAGGTTTGGGCTTTCAAGTTTAGGTTTAGGTTTAGGTTAGGGAGTTTATATTAGGATTAGGTGTAGGTTTATGTTTAGGGATTTGAGAATATGTTAAGGTTTAGGTTTAGGAAATCGAGTTCGGGTTCGAGATCGAGTTTTAGATTTGGATTTTCAAGTTTAGGTTTAGGTTTAGGTTAGGGAGTTAAGATTAGGATTAGGTGTAGGTTTAGGTTTAGGGATTTGAGAATACATTTAGGTTTTAGGTTTAGGTTTAGGTTATAGGTTATAGGTTAAGGTTTAGGTTAAGGTTAGGTTATAGGATATAAGTATAGGTTATAGGTTATAGGTCAAGGTTTTATGTCATATGTTTTGGTTAAGGTTTAGGTTTAGGTTATAAGTTATAGGTTTAGGGAATTGAGAATAGGTTAAGGTTTAGTTTAGGAAATCGAGTTCAGGTTCGAGATCAGGTTTAGGTTTGGGTTTTCAAGTTTAGGTTTAGGTTTAGGTTAGGGAGTTGAGATTAGGATTAGGTGTAGGTTTAGGTTTTGGGATTTGAGAATACATTTAGGTTTTAGGTTATTGATTAAGGTTTAGGTTTTAGGTTTAGGTTAAGGTTAGGTTATAGATTTTAAGTTTAGGTTATAGGTTATAGGTTAAAGTTTTAGGTCAATGGTTTTGGTTTTAAGGTTATAAGTTTAGGTTTTAAGCTATAGGTTTAGGGAAATGAGATTATGTTAAGGTTTAGGTTTAAGAAATCGGGTTCGGGTTCGGGATCGGGTTTACGTTTGGGTTTTCAAGTTTAGGTATAGGTTTAGGTTAGGGAGTTGAGATTAGGATTAGGTGTAGGTTTAGGTTTAGGGATTTGAGAATACATTTAGGTTTTAGGTCATAGGTTTAGGTTTTAGGCTTAGGTTTAGGTTTAGGTTATAAGTGTAGGTTATAGGTTTAGGTTTAGAGATTTGAGAATACATTTAGATTTTAGGACATAGGTTTTGGTTTAGGTTAAGCTTATAGGCTGAGGTTAAGGTTTAGGTTTAGGTTTAGGTTATAAACTATAGGTTTAGTGAATTGAGAATAGGTTAAGGTTTAGGTTTAGGAAATCGGGTTCAGGTTCATGATCGGGTTTAGGTTTGGGTTTTCAAGTTTAGGTTTAGGTTTAGGTTAGGGAGTTGAGATTAGGATTAGGTGTTGGTTTAGGTTTAGAGATTTGAGAATACATTTAGGTTTTAGGTCATATGTTTTGGTTTAGGTTAAGGTTATAGGTTTAGGTTAAGGTTTAGGTTTAGGTTTAGGTTATAAACTATAGGTTTAGGGAATTGAGAATAGGTTAAGGTTTAGGTTTAGGAAATCGGGTTCGGGTTCGAGATCGAATTTAAGTTTGGGTTTTCAAGTTTAGGTTTAGGTTTAGGTTAGGGAGTTGAGATTAGGATTAGGTGTAGGTTTAGGTTTAGAGATTTGAGAATACATTTAGGTTTTAGGTCATAGGTTTTGGTTTAGGTTAAGGTTATAGGTTTAAGTTAAGGTTAAGGTTAAGGTTTAGGTTTAGGTTTAGGTTTAGGTTATAAGCTATAGGTTTAAGGAATTGAG
Source organism: Magnolia kwangsiensis (assembly GCA_037074715.1). Taxonomy (NCBI): domain Eukaryota; kingdom Viridiplantae; phylum Streptophyta; class Magnoliopsida; order Magnoliales; family Magnoliaceae; genus Magnolia; species Magnolia kwangsiensis. The sequence goes on from CM073573.1 coordinate 36,165,531, forward strand.
AATAGGTTAAGGTTTAGGTTTAGGAAAAGGTTTTCAAGTTTAGGTTTAGGTTTAGGTTAGGGAGTTAAGATTAGGATTAGGTGTAGGTTTAGGTTTCGGGATTTGAGAATACATTTAGGTTTTAGGTTTAGGTTTAAGTTTTAGGTTATTGGTTAAGGTTTAGGTTTTAGGTTTAGGTGAAGGTTAGGTTATAGGTTGTAAGTTTAGGTTATAGGTTATAGGTTAAGGTTTAGGTTTAAGAATTTGAGAATAATTTTAGGTTATAAGTAAGGTTTTCGGTTTAGGTATAGGCTTAAGTTATTGGTTATAGGTTATATGTTTAGGTTAATATTTAGGAATTCGGGTTCGGGTTTAGATTCGGGTTTAGGTTATAGGTTTTGGGATTTGAGAATAATTTTAGGTTATAAGTATAGGTTTAGGTTTGGATTCGGGTTAAGGAGTAGATTAGGATTAGGTGTAGGTTTAGGTTTAGGGATTCTCTAGTATTATCTACTATTGAACCTAGTATTATCTACTACATACTAGTAACATACAATAAATATGGGGCACTATACCATAAGCTACAAGAATTGCATGTCCCCCTAAATAAGGTATCCTCCATTGATAACATATATATATATATATATTATAAGTTTTTTATTTTCATTTACATTCTCAAATACATTCATCATTCATCCAAAAAAATTGAAACAAGTACTGTCAATCTATGACTAACAATTGAAAATGAAAATCATGCATCTTATCTTACCGACCACCTTATGTTTCTTTTCACCTTTATAACTCTCATATTTGTTGCAGCTGCTAGTTCACCATCAGTGGTCTCCCTAACCAAATCTTTGTGCAGTCCCTCCATTTGAAGCAGTGGCTGAAGTTACAAGAAGTAGGACTGATTAGTCTTTCCATGTTTTGAAAAAAATTAAATTCTTTATTTTTGGCTGCAAGTTTACTTATAATTATCATTGGCTCTTAATCTATTTATAATGAAAACTCTTTTATTTTTTTTCAAACCATCTTCCATTTTCTTCTTAATAAGAAAATTCATATTTACTAATATTCCCATTTTTCTATTTTTCAAAAGAATGAGTTCGATTAAAATTTACTAATAAGAAAATCCAGATTTCCACTGTTGAAACCTTCCTAGGGTCTAAAGTAATTTTTATTTATCATCCAACCTGTTAATATGATCACAAAGACATGGATGAAGAGACAGCACAAACATCAGCTTGATCCAAAACTTCTTTGGCCTCCAAAAAATTTCAATGGTAGATGTTCAATCAAACGGTTTCCTGTGTTGTGGTCCACTTGAGATTTCCTGTGCTGTAATACTTTCATATTCTCATACATGCCTAAGTTGGATTGATGTTGTGGAGATGTTTTTATTGTAATGCTTTCCTAATGGACGGTCCAAATGGGTGATGTGGAGGCCAACTGATCCAAATGCAAGTTGATATGTGGAAAGTTTTCCATGCACTTGTACCCTGTAGACCGACAAACATCACTACACTAGTTTTCCCTTTCTTTGATGTGAATGAGGGCAATGCACTGCTAAAAAAAAAACCAAACTGACTAATACATTCTTAGAGCAATGCATTTTTAAAATAATAACTGATGGAATCTAACAAGAATGATGAGATCATTGTTGAGTTAAAACTTCAAATATGTATACCAACAATACATGGCAGCAGTATATCCTACTAATCTTAGTACTTCTCATGTAAATAATTCTTCCAAGGATTATCAATTATGCGATATTTACATGAATATCGGATCAGTTCTTCAATTTTGTACAAGGAGGCTCCATGATTCGATGATCTAGACCATTGATTTGATGATCATTGCTGTTATGGACTGCCACCTGAATAGCCCAGTCATCCGATCTTTGACATTTTACTTGTTAACCTTGACTGTGATTGCATTTTTCTTAACCACCTATTTGTAGGACAATTGTCAAGCAAATGGGATTATCTCAACATGGAGATTTTGGAGGCATGGACCATACACAATAGGGCCCATCAGATCAATGCCTATAACCCAAACCATGAGGCGAACTGATATAAACTAAAGACTTAATCCTCGTGTTGAAGGATTATAAGATTGATCCTAATCCTGGAGACCATATGCATGGTATGATTGGTGTTTAGTTTGTACAAGTGGTGCCCAGTTCAATGATCCAGAACATTAATTTGATGGGCCCCACAGTGAAAATACCACACCCCAAAATTTTCCTAAATGGGACAATCATAACCCTTCAATTTGTAGCCTACAGATAGATATGGTAAAGTAAAGAAATCCAGTAGGCCCCCACATTCAATTGAAAAGGAGATGCCTGAAGATTAGGTGCACGACAACTATCTCGGGTCATGGTCCTTCCATGGTGGATCATGCACCAAAAGTTTGCATATACTTTTCTTTGTCTCTTTTTAATGGGTACTAATCAAACAAACAAGGAACATTGGCCCTGTAAAGACAAAAAAACAAAAATTCAAAAAAAAAAATAAAAAAAAAATCAAACAAACAGGGAACCTTACTCATGTAGAGGAACAACAAAAAACCAGGCATCTACATATGCAGGCACCAAGAAAACCATATCAATTTCAGCACACATGGCCCTTAACGTGAGTGATGTGGCAAAAGCAGCTAGGCCGTTGTAGATGGCCATGAAATCTAAAGCAATTTGAATAACAATTTAGTTGGCAGCCGGACACCTGAAACTTAGATGATTAAATAACAAGACAACTCTACAACAGCAAATCCAGTCGATGCTACCAACAGTTTCATGTTGACATAACACAGGTAACCCAGAAGGTAGAAAAAAGAAGGAAAAAAAAACATTCCTTGTGAGCTATCGCCCCAGTGGCAAACTCAACATGGCCAAATCCCACGAAGACATCCTCTTCATTTGATGCAAATTGGACATCAACAACTTCACCAACACCTTTGAAAAATTCCTCTCTACAGGTGAACAAAGGAAGCAGATAACCTCATTTTATCAGATGTGACCATCTCATTTCCCATGCACATTGAGAGATTGAAATCACGTCACAAGAGTAGTTCTCTAGTATTAAATGATACTAACACATCAGCTCTTTTGACAAAATAGGATAGGTAGCCAACAAATAGGGTTTTTGATCCAGAAGTCAGGGCACTAGGAGTTGCAGGTGTTTTAGGCTGTATCAATTTAGTACATGGCTATTAGGTTCTGTAATATAGAGCTGAAAAAAGTATCATAGCCCCATAGTCAAGAAAATTACCACCTTTATCAGTCTTTTCCGTTGTGGCATCTGCCATTTTGACATCGCCATCCTGCAAGGCAACATAAACAGTTTGCATGAGGAAAGAGAAACAGTGCATGTGTAGCACTTCATCATTATGATGCCATCTTTGTAAATACATAAGATACCATTATGAAATTAGTATAATGAAGATGATGTAGCCTTGTATTGAAGCAAACTTGCAAATGATCTGTAAAAATGGATAAATGGCATGAATAAAATATATACATCATGGTGGGGTCATAGATCATACAGGGCCATAGATCATGGTGGTGCTGCAGAGGAAATCGGATTGCATACTGAGTTACTCAGTACGCTCTTATTGTACTGAGTAAACTCAGTAGGGCCCACCTTAATCCCTAAATCCCCAAATCCCCAAATTACTTCAATCGGTATTGAGATTGAGAGAGATTGAGAGAGAGAGAGAGGGAGAGAGATACCTGTTCTCAGGCGATTGGATGGCAGCAGCTGTGGATTATTCTCAGGCGATTGGACGGCAGCAGCTTTGTCGATTTGATCTCGCCAAATTCAACGTCGGACTCTGGTTTCTCCTTAAGTAAGTCACGGTGGTCTCTATCATACCCTGTTCCTCGTTGCTCCTCTTCTTCCTCGTCGAGAATCTTACCCTCTTCCTTGTCATCGTTGCCATAGGGCCGAGGCTCAGAGGGGATTGCGTCCACGGTAAGCGGAGGAAGTTCGTTTTCTTCGCCGCTCTTGATGTGGTCGTGACGATGGTGGTGGCGATGGCTGTGGTGGTGGTGGGGATGGCGGTGGCTGTGGTGGTACAAAGCGGGGAGAGAGAGAGAGAGAGAGAGAGAGAGAGAGAGAGAGAGAGAGAGAGAGAGAGAATGAAAAAAAAAAATTAGGCGCGGCTCTGTTTTGAGCGCGTGCCCAATTTTGGGAAACGTTGGTCATTGCTCTGTGGGACCCACCGTGATGTGTGTGTTGCATCCATGTCGTCCATCTATTTTTACAGATCATTTTATGGTATGAGACCAAAAATGGGGTATATCCCAATCTCAAGGGGACCACATTACAGGAAACAGTGTTGAATGAGCATCGACCATTGAAAATATTTTGGGGGCCATAAAAGTTTTGGATCAAGCTGATTTTTGTTTTTTCCCTTCATTTAGGCCTTTCTGACCTAATCAATATGTTGGATGTCAAATAAACAGTACAGTGGGCCTTAGGAGGATTTTAATGGTGGATATCCAATTACTATTGTTTTCATATGGTGTGGTCCACCTGAGATTTAGGGCCTGTTTGGTTTTTTGGCTCAAGTGTAATTACGTTATAAATGAGTAATCATTATTTACCAAGGTAATTACCTTCATCTACCTTCATCTTTCCTGATGCCGATTTAATCGGTTACTTTTTAAGCACTTAAATCGAGGAATTTGTAAAATAAATATGGGCCTCACCATAATGTGTGTGGCTTATCCACACCACCCATTCATTATGCCAAATGAGTTTAAGGCATGAGCCCAAAAATTATGCAAATCCAAAGATCAAGTGGACCACACCACATGAAATTATGAGAATTAAATGCCTACCATTAATAACTTGTTGAGGCCCTTAGAAATTTTAGATCAGGCTTATATTTATATTTTTCACTTATCCATGTCCATGTCACCCTATGAACGGGTTAGATGGTGAATACACCTCAACGTGGACCTAGTAAAAGAATTAACTTTCAACGGTGGACAAATTAAGTCCATTGTTTCCTTTCATGTGGGCCAATTGAACATTAGATCTTCCTAATTTTTTTCCGATCAAGCCTCAAAATATTCTAATAAAACAGATGGACGACACGAATATATTATATACATTATGGTGGGGCCCACAAATTTAAGTCAACATTTTTGGACCGGTTTCCCAGGTGAAATTACTCACTTATTTCAAAATAGGTGAAAGAATGTAATAATTACTTTTTTACAGTGATTTACAATAATTTACTTGTATTATGGAAAACCAAACAGGCCCTTATATCCCTCTCATTTTTAGGATCAAGAGATAAAATGATCTTTAAAAATGGATGAACAGAATGGATGAAACACATACATCATGGTGGGGCCCACAAAGCACCGACCACAAGCCACAGGGCTGGTGGCTGGGGGAGTAGCCAATCTGTTTCCCAATTTTGGGCGTAGATGGGGTAAGACGAACATGGATGTCCTGTCTGGAGCTCTGTGGGACTCACCATAATGTATTTTGTTTATCCATTCCATCCATTAATTTTAATAAATAATTTTAGTACATGATCCCAAAAATAAAGTATATTGAAGGCCCAAGAGGACCACACCATAAGAAGCACATGTGATTTAATCTCCATGTTTCCTACTGTGAGGTCCACTTTAGCCTTTAATATACCTGATTTTTAGTTTCATGACCTATAATAATATTTCAAAATAGATGGACGGCTTAGATATAAAACATATATTTTTGTAGGCCCTATAGAGCCCTATAATAATATTTCAAAATATATGTACGGTTTCGATATAAAACATTTATTTTTATAGGCCCTATAAAGCCCTATGACCTAATCTTTTTTTTCAGATCATTATAAAGTATCATGCAAAACATTAGGCAGGAACAAGGCTTGAGTAGACTACAAATTGGGCATTGCACTTCCACCATTAAAAACTTCTTGGCAACTGGAGAAGTTTCGGATCAAGCTCATTATGTGGTCCCACTTGGATGAGGGGTCAAACCCAGTTTCAGCCTCATTCAAAACTCATGTTGGCCCCACCAAGTGTTTTTATATTTTTTTAGATGTCTTCACATAGTTTTAGATGGTATGACCAACCTGAGTTTCGTATACAAATGATTTTTGAGATATCTCATAAGCTAAAGGGGACACATCAAAACTATGTATATGTCCCACCTTATTCCATGTCTGTATTAACTTATAAATAGGTTGGATCTCAAATAAACATCGCGGTGGGCCCTAAGAAGGTTTCAATAGTGGGTATCACCATCCCACTCTTTTCTATGGTGGGTCCACTTGAACTTTGGATCTGCCCCGTTAGTCAGATGCACCATTCCATGGTGGGCCACTACCTTAAAAAATAAAGTCAATCCATGACTTGTCATGGGTGGGCCACACCACATACTATAGTTGAGAAGGTTACCCTCCCATTAAAACATTCATAATCATTTATTGGGCCCACCTAGATGTGGTTCATAGATCTAACCCATTCATTATGTGTGTCGCACTTGGATGAGGAGTCACACCAAGTTTCATACACATCCAAAACTCATGTGGGCCCCACCAATTAAATGCTTTTATATATTTTAGGGATGTCTTCGCATACTTTTAGATGCTATGGCCCACTTGAGTTTCGTATACGACTGATTTTTGGACTTAAAGGGGACACATCAAATGCATGGTGTTGATGTTCTACACACATCATGGTGAGATCCACACAGATTAACCTCACGGGAAGTTCCCATGAGGTGACCTTATAGTACCATTTCACTATTTAGGTAACTCCTTCGTGGGTGTTACTCTAACCGTGTAGGGCCCACCTTGATATATTTTATGTATATCGACACCGTCCATATATTTTTCCATCATATATTTAGGATGTGATTTGAAATCATAAGAAAATAATCTTAGGTGGGCCATACCAATCAAAATAATGATGAATAACTATTAAAAACCTTTTGAAGGCCATAAAAGTTTTGGATCAATTTGATCTTTGTAGTTTACCTTCATCTAGACCTTCTTTACATTATCAACTAGTTGGATTGCAAATAAACATTACTAAAACTTTACGATGGGCTCTTTATAATTTTTAATGGCAAGGTACTATATTATCTTTCTTTCCAGTGGTGTGGCCCACTTAAGATTTAAATCTACATAATTTTTTATACCCTGCCCAAAAATGGGTTGGAGAAACATAGGGGCGGCAAGGATATACAACACATCATCAAAATCTCACTTTTGTTATCTAACTTTTCAATTTTTCTTATCAAAATACAAAATCTAGTTTTCTTTCTTTTATATATATATATATATATATATATATACAATTTATCAATTTTTTTCACAATTTTGTTTAATTTCTTAAAATTTCCTTTTCAAAATATCACTTTAATTATATAACTTTTCAATTTTTCTTGTCAAAATACAAAATCTTGTTTTCTTTTTTAAAAAATATATATTTTTTTTTCAATTTGTCAAAAATTTCACAAATTTATTTATTTTTAAAAATTTTCTTTTTCAAAATATCATTTTTTTATCAAAATCTTGTTATATAACTTTTTAATTTTTTTTGTCAAAATACAAAATCTAGTTTTTTTTTTTTTTTAATATATATTTTTTTACAATTTGTCAATTTTTTCACAATTTTGTTTAATTTTTTATATTTCTTTTTCAAAATATCATTTTTTTATTGAAATCTTTTTTTTTTCAAAGTTATCAACATTATTCAAAGTTCTTAATTTTAAAAAAAAAAATGTAGATTTTTATAAAATCACAGTTTTTTTTTAAAAAAAATATTGTTAATTATTTTTTCTAAGCTCCTTAACTATTTTCTATTGTGGGTTGTACCTGAGCATTAGAGACGGTTAAGGATCATCTCTAATATAGATGGTCTTCTACGGTCCTAGAAGACGGCTAAGGACCATCTCTAATAGAGACGGTCATTGACAGTCTCTAATAGAGACGGTCTTTGACAGTCTCTAATAAAGAGTTTTTGACAGGGAAATAAGACGGCTAAAGACCGTCTCTAATAGAGACGGTCAGTAGCAGTTTCAGATTACAAGTAAAAGACTGTCAATGACCGTCTCTAATACGGACGGCCAGTGACCATCTCAGATGACCGCATATAAGACGGTCGAAGACCGTCTCTAATGCGGACAGTCTTTGACCGTCTCAGATGAGGTATATAAGACGGTCAAAGACCGTCTTAAATTATTTACGGACATAGAACATTTAAAGACAATATTAGGGACGGTCAGGAGCCATCCCTAATTTCTTTAAACCGAGCAATTTTAGAGACGGTCCAGAATCGTATCTAAATCCGTCATTTTTTTTCATTTTTCACGTAGTGAACCAAGTGGGACACATAATGGATGGGATGGATTTGTGAACCACGCCTTGGTGGCCCAACAAATGATTATGAATGTTTAATAGAGGGTAGCCCTCTCAACTTTTGTGTGTGGTTTGGCCCACATGAGCCACAGATTGACTCGATTTTAAGCCCAAGCCCACTATGGATTGGTGGCCCATGAATTAGGCAAAATGGATTGTTTGCAATGTGATATACAAATGGCCCGGATCCTTGTTAAAATTACTATATATTGTTGGCGTACAATCACGTGACTATGTAGTACTGTGTGAGCAACCTGAAATTGATACAATTGTGATGAACGTATTGCCCAAATCCAATGATTATGTGCTTCTTAGGTGACCATTAACATGCAAACTTACTGTCCCTAACCATAAAATTCAGTTAATGCTCAGGTAACCTTTAAGCCACATGAAATTGTAATGTATATGATGTCTTAAACCACATGAAATTGTGCAACATGAGTTGTCTACCACCACATGATCATGTGATGTGCTATCTACCCCAATTTTTGTGGGATTGGGTTACTACCCTAGATTAGATAATTATATAATGAGTGAACAGCCCTTGACCACTTGGTACTTTGGTTAGAGTGCGGCCTTAAGTAATAATATCATATGATATTTGTTTAAAACCTTTAAACATGTTCAATTATAACAAATATGTAGACTCTATTAGTGTGAGGATATGATATATATGTTTGCCTCCTTAATCATGTGGGTATGTGATGTATGTATGACTACCTAATCATATGCAATTGTGGAGTATATGTAGTCGTACGTCTAATCATATGATTACGAAATGCACACAAGGCCAACCAATTACATAAAATCACATGGCATTGGTGACCACCCAATGACATGACCGCGTGCTTATGGGCATAGTCATAGTCACTTAAACCATGAACAATCGGGTTGTACGTGCAGATTTTCTTAGTCATGAGAATTATTATATAGGTTCAATTATACAACTTGATAATGGAGTGACCCTCAATTCGGTGTCATGTAACATAAATACAACCCTTACATTATGCTCATAAGTGAGGAAAATGTGGGGACCACTAAACTAGATCTAATGTGATGGAAGCTAGTTCTTGGCCTATTGATCATGTGACACCGAATCTGAGTCATTCTCCGTATGAAGTATAGGGCGGTCATAGTTTAAGAATTAGTGTAACCGGGTATGGTGGGTATGCTTGTGATTATGCCTTGGATGATTCGGGATGTGGTCACTAGATCATGATATTAATTGTATGTCCACTTAACCAAGTGAAATTATGGCATCGACAACCTGACTATGTGGCAGCTTAATAAAGTGGTTGCCCATAGATGTATGAGTTATGGTGTAGTAAAAATAAGTAACCATGTGACTTTAAATCCTTTATTATGGCAAGTAGAGTATGTGGACTATGCTAATGGTATAACCTCGTGAGTATATAGACTTAGGATGTGTGTCAGATTGATTATGGACCATACCTTAATGTAAGTATTGCATATTTCAGCATTTATCCATTAGGCTAGCTAATTCTAGAACATGATTCTAAAATGACCTAGATCCAATTTCTAAATAAGTCAGACGATATGAGATAGTGTTAATTGAACGTATAACTTCCGAACACTTGTGAACCCCTCATGTAAGTATTTTATCCGTACTGTTTAATTATTTTGCCAATCAAACAGTTCGATCATGGAGCCCACTGACTTGTGCCTTGTGCATCTGAACTGTTCTTCCTTATATTACCTTAATGTATGTGAGTTACCTATACTATCTACTTGTTGAGACCCACCGTAATGTTTGTGTGTGGACTCATTTGCTTGTAATACTACTTGGAAGCAGGACCCACTACGTTGTATAAGACAAACTCACGTCATCCAACCATGATTAACTCTTATGTGTATATTATATACCCAAGTCATTCAACTTAAGACTCACTATATCTTATAAGGTTTACTTATGCCTTCCAAACTATTGTAAAACTACTACGATAATTATTTGTAAATTCAACCTACTAACAACCCACTTGAAGGTGAAGCCCTCTACATTATATGAGTTTCACCAGCACCATCCATCCTGTGGCTCATGTTATAATTATGTATTTCATCTCATAATCACTTGATGTATGTACTTTGCGTGATCACCACTCATTAACCATAAGGCCCAGTTAGGGTATAACTATGTGGTCTCAATAAAAGAAAATCATGTCGGGCCAAAGCCGTTAATGGAATATCTATCATGCGAAGGATATGGTGTAATTCTGAATATAATTAATGCTCGTGATTACGATAGCTATGGATGATATTAGTGATGTTAGTGATTATGGTTAATAAAAGTATGTAATTCAATATCTTGATTAATGGTGTTCCACTTCCTAGCATATTAAATTCATATACTTAACCATGTTGATATTGATCATACTCATGCATCATGGAATGATGGTATGTGCAAGTGTACTTCAATACATTTGTTCATGTGTAGGATATGTCCTCTTTAGTTTAGTCATATGACCATGGATTAATATAGTTAATAGTGGCATATGATGATTATATGTCATTTTGGCCTTAAAGGTTAAGCAGACCCTAAACTCATAGCATTATATGGATACCACATGCACTTGAACGCATGCATTATCATAATTGCTTGAATTCATGCATAATCATGACATACATATGATCGAAATACCACAGTCGTTCCATATAACATGAGTTGGATCTTAACGATGAAATGCGCATCTATGATGATGACTTGGGTTATCCCTGAAAAGGGACGGAACACCGAAAGTGTGGAAATAGTAGGGGATGATGTGCCCCTTGGGTTGAAAGTCCCTAAACGCCGATGCTAGCTAGGTATACCTCATCATTGGGTCGAGTCGATACATAGATTATGGATTTGACTCTCACTAACGAGATTGGGTTGATAAGAGGTGGGTCCAACTTGCTTAAGGGCTGAGGTGCAAAAAGTAACCGGTTTGACTCGCTGGCAAGGAGAAGCGCGAATGAGGTCCGCTACTGGCATGCCGGGTGGAAGTCCAACACAGAGCAGGTATGTTAAGTCGATTACTGGTGTTTGGTACGTGGGTGTCGACCATGGTGTTTCCCATGATATGTAGTTGGTGGAAGTCCACCGCAGGGTATGCGAGGTGGATTACTGGTGTCTGGTGCATGGGTGTCGACCACGATATTTTTCCGAGATATACATTTATGATATGACATTACAATATAATGATGATGATGTGATTACGAATGTGTGTAATATGGTTATGGATATGGTATAGGAGAAATGAAAATATACTTAGTGATGCTGGTAGCATTGACACGAATTATTACTAGATACATATGCATTGCATTGGCATTGGCATTATACTAACACGCCTTTCACCATATATGATTTCTTCATGGCATATTTATCTTGCTTGCATGTAGGACACTGCACACACGTGAGTACTCACTAGGTTTTTTGTCTAACTTCTTATTTCCTATTTTTTTAAGGTAGGAGTAGCTTAAAAGACTTAGCTTTCTCAATACACTGTATGTATTTTTCAATTTGTCAATGTTGACGTTGTATACCTTTTGAAAAGCATTGTACTTGTAACCATCAGGATTTATAATGGAGAGTGTTACTTGGTATTTTGATCATGGATCTTCATGCTTAAGTATTATTTTATATATATATATATATATATATATATATATATATATATATATATATATATATATATATATGAAAAAAATTCAGTCAAAAATCTTCCTTATAGTGCGCTGAACTCTGGACTTGGTGTATGGAAGTCGAGTGCCGGATTCGGGGCATCACGGAAGCTATCCATCCCCGGATTTGGGGCATGACAATATCTATTAGTAGGATTGGACAGGGTGATATCCTAGATTTTAGGAATTAGTGGATACTGTTGGATCCGTTTTATACTAAAGTGGCTATAGCTAAGGATACCCATTGGGTTTTAGATTTAAGGGCATGACACTAGTGTTATACATTAAAGACCAATGAGGTGGTGTTTGTCTCCAAACATGTAGTGTTTAACTCAAAGGAGTTTGTCATTTGGCTGAAGCCAAACACAATGAGGTGGATGGTGTTAACAGCGTGGAATCGGATGTTCATCTTGCTACAAAGGTGCTAGACTATTTGGGCTTATGTTATTAATATTCAATCAACCTCATGTTGTGAATACTGCTCGCGTGTTGCGATCTCAGTCTAAAGGAATGGGTCGTAATGATGCACTGGGTTTCACACCAAGATTTGATGAATAGACTCATCATCCTTGATAATTTAATTGACTATCTCATTGATTAGATAAGGTTCAGTATAATAAAGTGTCTTTTATTTAATGTTTAAGGTTTAAATGATGTATTTTTTCTTATGTGAGTTGTTGTACCTTTTATATTATAGTCATAAATATTGGATCTATTTTCTCCCAAATTAAAGGCCTCCCTACCTTTAATGTCATCAACTTCTCATAATGAAAAGAAGCAATAGAAATTACTCTTGGTTATATTGGATTAGACTTAGTTCTTAATGAGGACCAACCTCTAAAACTAGAGGTGGGCATCAAGCCGAGTCGAGTTGAGGTGGGCCAAGCTCAGCTCGACTTGTCCATGATGTACTCGATTTTGAGCTCGAGCTCGAGCTTGGCCTCAAGCTCAACATCAAAGCTTGGATTGTCTGCCAAAGCTGTCGAGTTGAGTTCGAGTTGAGTTTACCTCGAGTTGAGCTCGAGCTTGTTGGTTGAGAGAATAATGGATTCTGTTCTTGATCCTCCTCCATTGATGAAAAACTCAAAAATCTTAAGAGAATCAAAGTAAAACCTGATGAAAAAATCAAACAAAGCTTCGAATCGGATGAGAAAACCTGATGGTGGCGGTCTTGCTAGGCATGCTACTGGCAGTGGGTAGAGAAAGAGAAGAAAGGGAAAGGGAAAGGGGGTGCATGTGATCAGGAATTGAATATCTAATTATCAAAGACTTAGGAATTGAATATCTAATTTCATCAAAGAAATCGGAAAAATGCTTACCAAATCCAATAAAGAAGAGACTACAACCGTTCTTACTAAACTCATATCTTTGAAATATAATATTAGTGATAGAATTAGGGATCACATCATATAGATGGCCGACCTCGCAGCTAAGTTAAGGGCACTCCAATTGAACATTTCAAAAGACCTAATAGTTTATTTAATATTGATTTTTCTTCCTTCTAGCTTTAACACTTTCATGGTTAGTTATAACACTCAAAAAGAAAAATGAACATCAATTGAGTTGATATCACACTGTGTAAAAGAGAAAGAGAGACTTAAGCGAGAATGACCAAAGAGTACTCATCTCGCGTACTCCTCTCATGGTAATAACCTAAAGAAAATAAAGAGAAGTTCTTAGAATAAAGGTAATGGTAAAGGGAATGTGCAGGCAATAGTTCAGAGTAGAAGGACTAGAATTAAATGGTTGGACCCTACTACTAAGGATGGTCACTTAAAGAAATAATACCATGGGTATAAAGCTTGACAAAAGAAGAATAGGAACAAAAGTAAAGGTAACGATTCTTGTCTGACAGTTTTTGAGATTTTAATTGATATACATTATAACACCCTAGTTCTTAGAACCCGAGTACACTACTCATTTTTCAAAAACTCGAGTGTTAACCTTTAAAGATAGCCCAAATTTCACGTACATTTTTTTCTTTTCCTTATCAGAGTTAATAATCTAGAGGAATAAAAACAAATCAAGTATAAGAGGGAGTCCAAACATACATATTTAAATTTTAAGTGGTTGCCCGAAAGCTTATACAAATGAATGTCCTAACCCTTTACAATACATAAAAATATAAATTTAGCATAAATGGAATCTACATTCTAGAGTTGTAAGGTCATGTAATTCCTCAAACTCTACTTGAGCACCAACGTGCGCATCCACCACATCTTCTACACAAAGAATATGGTTTGATAGCGTCAATGGCTATCACAGTGAGGTATAACCCCCAAGATTTATCAAAGCATCAAAATAATTAAGCATAGTTTATCAGGAACAGTCATAATGAGTATTTCGCCATAACCATCATAATAATGAAATAAATTCCATCAGATGCACAAACATAAAATATATTTCACATTGGTACTCTTGTTTAAATGCATGAGTGCATGCACATGCTCATAGACTTAGGGATATCCAACTAACAAAAAGGTCTCCAAAGGAGAACTAGCTACTTGGAAAAGTACTCAAAAGTATGCCCTAAGGAGAACTAGCCACCCGAAAAAAGACCATACAACGACGACACCCAAGGTGAACTAGTCCCCGAGAAAAGTACTCAATGGTACACCCTAAGGAGGTCTAGGCACCCAGAAAAGTCCATGCGACAAGGATAACCCATAGTGGTTCGAATGCACGTGATAATAACTTTGGATCACATGGTAAAATACTCTATTGTACAGCTCATAGTGACCCAGGAAATCCTGTATCTTATATCGACCACCCAGTAAAGTCCGCATGCCATGAAATGCATGGTCAGCTCAACCAATATTTTTCCAATTTCAAATAATCATTTTAAGAAAGCTTAAAGGTCATTATGGGGGGCTCGTCACAAAGCATAAGCTAATAGCTTGGGCATAGTGTCTCATACTACCATCCTCAGCTAATGAGACTAAATATAATGTTTTAAAAGTAACCTCTTCAACTAGTAATCAGTCATAATTAAATAAGTGGAACTTATCATCGCAAGGTTATATGAAAATATTTCATAAAAGCCACTTAAGGCAATTATTCCATCAAAGCCACAAAAGATAAACATACAATCAAAGCCACATAGGGCAACTAACCAATCGAAGCCTCATAGGGTAAATAGTTCATTCCATGATACGGTGAAAGGGATTAACCCTAAAGCCACAAAGGCGCAATAATCCATTAGATGGTAAGTCCATAATAAACTTCGATTTAACTTATTAAACAAAATGACCACTAGTTCAAAGACCTCCATAAACATCGTCGAGTCATCACAAGTAGTATTATGTCAATAGTATCCACACATACAAAATATATGTTTAAAACCAAATGATCCGACCATTCATCGGATCGAGTTTGGATCGTGATTAATCCAGACTGATTTGAACCGAAATCTGATCTGATCCGATCTGGATTTATTATTTTTTAAATATTTTTACCATAAGTATAAATAGTTTTTAACTTTTTAATATAATAAAATGATCTATAAAATTAGATGGACGACATGGATGAAGTAAATATATCATGTAGGGGTCTATAAAGCACTGAATACCAAGCATGGCTGGTAGCAAAGACAGCAGCCAATCCGTCTCGTCTTGTCTCGTCTGTCATCTCAACCAGTGCATTGAGCACAGCACCATCTTAGAAATCAAACTTCGTTACTCAGTACGTTTTTATCGTACTGAGTAAACTATGTTAGGTGGGCCCACTATGAATTCATGTTATTTATCCATGCCGTCCATCAGCTTTTTAATCTCATTTTAGCAGTTGAGACCAAAATTGAAACATATACAAAGCTCAAGTGGGCCATGCTACAAGAAACAGTGGGAATAATGATTTCCACCATTGAAACCTTCCTAGGGCCCACAGTGACGTTTATTTGTCATCTGACCTGTTCATAATATCAAAAGGACATGGATGAAGGGAAAACACAAATATCATCTTGATCCAATAATTCTTTTGCCCCAAAGAATTTTTCAATGGTAGATGTTTAATTCACACTGTTTCCTATGGTGTGGCCCATTTGAGCTTTGTATATAATTAATTTTTTGTACATGAAAATAAAATAAAATTATAAAATGTATGGAAGGAGTGGATAAAATAAATACATCATGGTGGGACCCACATAATTTACTATGTACACAGTACACTTATGGTACTGAGTTACTCAATAGGCTGCACTTCCGAGTCTCTGACTGACTCCAGTCCTAGCTCCTGACAGACATGAGGAAGAGGAATACGCTGGTGTACCAGCTGTCCATGCACCAGCTGGTGATTGATGTCAGCAAGTTCTATGGGTCCCATGAGGTATGTGTTATATCCAAACTATTCATCCATTTGGTGGGCTCGTCTTAATGTTTGAGCTAAAAAAATAAGACAGATCTAAAGATCAAGTGGACCACATTGTAAATATCAATGGCAGTTTGAATGTTTATCATTGAAATTCTTTAAGGGATCATAGAAGTTTTGGATCAATATGAAATTTGTTTTCCCTCTTCATTCATGTAGTTGTGACATAATTAACGGATTGGATGGAAAATAAACGTTATGGTGGGCCCTACGAATTTTTTAATGGTAAAATTATATTATTTTATTTTCAAAAAATAAAAAGTAGGAGGCAAAAGAGCTACACCAGGCAGGCGGGAACATTTTCACTTGAAATCATTAAACCGTTCAGTCACTCACACATGTTTGAAATTCGACTGTTCTAAGCCTCTTTACCCCCACGAGTCCACGACTCCATTTCTGTCAATCCGATGCAGAGAAAACTACTCAAAGTTTAAACCCACTTGCAATTTGAAGAGATCTCGTTCCGACCAAGGCCAGAGAGAAAAATAGCCCCGAATGACGGGAAAGGGATTAAATCTCATCACACTTTTCGATTGCAAAATCCCACTAATCGATGGCTTGGATCTCACGGTAGTGCTTCAAATCTCGTCATCTCTTCAATCTTTATTAGTTCAAATCGTCGTAATGCATGTGTTCCTTCGTGGATTTTGAGCAGAAATGCGATGATTTTTGCTATCAGAAACCTTGGATTTGAGGCTAAGAAGCTTTGATTCATAAATTTATGCTTTAGATTCATGTTCTATGGGATGTTTTCTTCAATTTTGACTAAAACAGAAGATTCGATCCGAATTATACCCAACCCGATCCGAGTCAGTTTCCCTGACCGAGTCGGACTCGGATCGAATCAGGCCAGCACTTGACTAGATCAGATCGAGTCAAGTGACACAGACTCGGTCTCGGATCAGATCAAGTTCAGGTCAGGCCATGAAATTTTTGGACCGAGTCGAGTTGGACCCAATCTAATCCGACTCAACTCGATGCCCAACTTTACTTAAAACTAACTCCTATCATAGGTTACAGCAAATAACGATGGATGGAAGGTCACACATGCATCACTACAACCCCACTTCTCGGTCTCCATGCAACAACTGTGGTGGACTTTGAAACTTCTACACCGTAAAATAATGAAACCAGGAAAATATGAATTTCAGCTACGAAATTTCTAATCGTACGACCCATTTATGGCCCATTTACCTATTTAAACCCACTTCTTTTTACCTCCCCAGAATAAGCCCCATACGTACGGAGGTCTTACCAAAGGTTAAAAATGCCCCTCCTATAGCCGACGCACCTTATTCATGCTGTGTCACGCCCTAAACCAGGGAATCGGATTCATAAGAATTTTGATTACCAAATCTGGTGCCGACAGCCTCCGTAGTACCCCATTCTCGGCTCCTAGCATTCATATACCAGATTCCGATCCTGGGATCCTACAAGGAGGATTTTTTTTTGTACATATAACTAGTAATAAGCATAGCCACAAGATTACCCGATTCACTAAGGAAACATCATCATCACATATCCACTAGTATAATCGCTTGAGTACAATACTGAAAGGGAAATACATAAATAAAAATCAAACTCCAGAAGACCACTGCACGCTCCAAGCTCAACACTGCTGCAACCTAACATCACCTGCACGCATCTATCGTGCATAAGCTTATAGAAAGCTTAGAGGGTGGTGTAAGTGTGTGCACCAGGTAAGTGTCAAGTATTCAATACAATGCCATAATCATACGATACTGAAAAACTGGTAATCCATAAATCATACAATGTCTAAATAAGCAGAAACACTAACAAGAGCAGGAATTATTAGAGTAAGCAGAAATGTTGACAAGATATAAATCATACGATAACAGAGTAAGCGGAAGTATGGATAAGTCTATAAGTTAATCAATATCAGAATACGCAATACAGAACAACTATGCGATAAGGAGTCATAAAAAGCCAAAAATCAAATGCCGAAGATGCAATGCAATATACAAATCCTGCTAAATCTATCTAAGCCATATAAGTGCAGAAATAGCAACCCGAAATACCATTTGCCTGCGGATGTAATGCAATATGTGATGCGAATGAAATGACCATGCTGGAGTATGAAGTCGGGATGATAGTACGTAGTATCGCAGGCTACGGGGTCCACCACAAGGACTTCTATCTAAACTAGTCCCATACCTAAATTTGGATAGTCAGGTTCAACGTGGTAAACTCCAGATCTCAGGTTGATCGCGCGCCCAACTGAAATCCTTACCGTAACGAAGGTACACAATAATTAGTTGCGCACCACCAGCCCGAGTGGATAGTGAATGGATGAATGAATGAGCATGCATCTCCTACTCAATAAGTCCACATATCAGTACGGTTTCTCTCTGAGAAATCACCGGGGTCTATTGCACTCCAAACCAGATTACCGCCCCATCGAGCGCAACAAGGTGAGTGGAAGAGACCTCACTATCCGCCTGCCAATATCGGGCCCGGCTCGTCAATAGCGGACCCATTCCTCGAGCTGGTCAGACTCAGCCTAGCATTGCCCCCTCCTCTCAGGCAGGTAAGGCCGTACCCCCTTCCAACCGATCACGACACAGTGGAGAGCACAGCCATCTGGTAATCGGCACTCGGCGCTCATTTACCCACTCGGTATAGACGTTGGAGCAACCTCTGGAACCAAGAGAGTTTAGAAACTTTCACCCAGGGATATCTATAGCACCCCATGTAGAACAGATTTTCGGTATCCCATCTGGCCATCCACGAAATGCCTGTGGAGGCTACGACCCTGATGTCGCTAGGGCGTACAGTACAACACAATGCAATGCAAGATGCATGAGTCATGTAATCTAGTCATGCATCAATCATGCGTATATCGTGCGCTCATGTGAGACAATCTCCGCCTATCAGGGAGTCTTATAACAACCAGCATTATGACATATGCAATGGTCAATCACATCTCATAACAGACATGCAGATGATGCGTATGAGCATGGATCATGATGCTATGCAGTCACATACTCATAATCGGTATTAATAACCGGCATCAACCATCGGCCTCGACAATGTGGACATCTAACCAACATTGCCTCAAGGAGTGACTCTCATAGATCCAAACATATAATGGGCCCACGGCCTCACACAAGGGCCTAATATATAACACAATGGGCCTTACTCAAGGGTTACATGTACACAACAGGTGGGCCCTGCTCATGGGCCTAACATACATCACAGTGGGCTCCTTTGCCTGACCCTCAAATGAATCACAATGGGCCTCATCACCTAGGCCTCAATATACATCACATTGGGCCTTAGACACGGGATGAATACACATCACGTCGAGCCTCAAATACGGGTCGCATGTTCATCACATTGGGCCTCGACAATCGGCTACGTCAATCGTCAATCGGCCATAAGAATCGGCCCCAATAATCGGAATCATAATCGAAATCAGCCCCGATGATTAGCCTCGACAATCGGTAGTCGGTCAATCGGTCATGACAAGTAGAATCGGCAATCGGCCACGTCAATCGACAATCGACCACGATTGATAATTGGTCAATCGGTCATGACAAGCAGAGTCGGCAATCGGCCACGTCAATCGACAATCGACCACGATCGGTAATCGATCAAACAAGGCCTAAGGGAAGGTCATAATGTGAACATTAAATCATCATTGCCCAACAATGTGAACATTTAACCATCATTGTTATCAAGGAGCGGTCCTCATAAGGTCAAACATAAAGTGGGCCCAACTATCCAACAAGTGGCCTCAAATAGTCATCACAGGTGAGCCTTACACATGCAGCACATGGGCCTACACATCACGGCAGGTCGATACATTGGGCTGCACCATTGGCTTAATATACACATCACGGCGGGTCGCATCATTGGGTCGCTCCAATGGGCTTCTTATCCAACAAATTGGGCCGCATAAATGAGCTGCACTAATGGGTCTTATACACATCAAGTTGGACCTCGATAACTAGGCTGGAAACATGTCACAATGCATCATGACATACGGGCCGGGAATACATCATAATGGGCCTTGACCACGGGCTGAAAATATATCTCAGTGGGCCTTACCAAATGGGCCATAAACACATCCTAATGGGCCTCAACCATGGGCCTCTAATATATCATAACGGGCCTTGCATCAATGGGCCGCACTGATGGGGCTCTTATTCAACAAGTGGGTTGCATTAATGGCTCGCACAAATGCACAATAGGTAAGCCTTACACATATAGCAGATGGGCCCCACCAGATGGTTAGTGTGGATATAGAATGCATACATCTAGTGGGTCACACATCCCACGGACGGTGCAAATAAAATATACATCGAGGCTGGCCCTATATGACCTAGACGGTTAGGGTGGAACATAAGAGGTGGGCTCTGCTCACGGGTTTCAAATACATTACAATGGGCCTTAACCTATGGGACACAAATACATCAAATGGGTCTCACAATCTGGACTTTAAATACACCACAATGGGCCACACAGCAGGGCCTCCAGTACGATCTCAACGGCCACACATGATGGACAGTTAATACATACATCACAATAACCCATGAGCCTTAATACACAACGGGTGGGCCCTGCACATGGGCCTAAAATATATCACAGGTGGGCCCTACACGTGGGTCTCATATGCATCAATGGGCCACGTATCTGAGCCTCGAACACATTAAATGGGCCACGCGTCATGGGCCCATTACATATCACTATGGGCCTTACATCAAAGGGCCGCACTAATGGGCCTCATATATATCAGAGTGGGCCGCATCAATAGACGGCATAGATATACGATACATTCATCAGGGCAATCCGCACGAAAGGACGATCGTGGATGTAAAACAGATGAGTGGCGTGGAATACGCTGCCTAAATTAAGTTGGCCTCACGGAACTTACTGACATCGATACCTCAGCTATCAAACTGGTGTGAGGTACTACAGTCAACTTGCATCCACCGTTCATGGATTGGACGGCGAGGATGCAATACATTAAATCAAGGTGGGCCCCACACGCTGCCATGGTGGGGCCACGCCTGAAGAATGGACAGGTGGAGAAATGCATACATAATGGTGGAAGCCCACCATCTTTGCACTCGACGGTGAGGATACAACACTTACATCATGGTGTGGTCCATGGATGACGTGGATGAAACACTTACATCAAGTGGGACCCGCGGCCATGGATGGTGTGGATTAAAACCTATATATCATGGTGCGCGCCACACCAGCAAATGAACGGCCTAATAAAGGTGGGCTCCACACAGTAAATGGAGACATGATTGGAATGTAACTCGGACCACATGATGGGGGCCACGTGGTCAGCCAAAGACAGTATAGCAGCTATATTGTTGTTGTGGGTACACCGTCCATCGATTTCCACCAAAGGTGGGTCCCACATGGGCCCACCATAATTTATTATATCTATATATACATAATATATACCAATAAATGGTATCATATTATTATATTGCCCCAAACTTTAAAAAAAAAAAGATTTCTGTGATCGACATTTAATCCACCACTATTGGTTGCAGTGTGGTCCTCCTGATGGATCTGCCTCATTACGAGCTCACCAAGTGAATGGATGGTTTAGAAATAACCTAAACCTCATGGTGGGGTCCACACATGTGGCCCACCAGAAAAGACGGACGATCTGGTCACTGAATTTGCTGACGTCATCCACAGCAAGTGTACAGCTGATGTGTTCGTACACCAGCTAATCCTCTTGCAGGTGGGTCCCACGTGGGGCCCAACATAACGTCTACTTCCCATTCAATCGGTTAATAAAGTCACGTGGACACGGGTGCAGAGGAGAAACAAATTTCATGATGATCCAAAATGTCCGTGCCGACCCAAAAAAAAGGTGTCAATGGCAGACGTTCAATTCAACATTGTTTCTTGTGATGTGGGCCACCTGAGTCGTACATACGGCTAAATTTTGGGGTGAAGACCAATGCCCTAAAGGAAAAAGAGATGGACGGTGTGGATATCCCACATACATCACCGTGGGGCCCACGGCAGGGGACCCGTGGCCCTGCCCGTCCGCCCGCCAGTGCAGCGCTAGCGCTGCCTGTCTCTGACAGCAGCAGCGTCGGTTGCTGCATGATTTTTTTTTTTTTTGAAGCCTACTTTCTCAAGGTTTTTCGCACGTGGGGCCCGCATTTGTAAAATCCACCCCAGTCATTGGATTTTATGGCCCAAGACAGTCCAAATGAGTCTAATTTCAATATATCTTGGCATGTAGAAAAATTTTAAATGAATTTAAACGGTGCAAATCACTATTTGCTAAGGTATGGCCCACTAAAAAGTTGGATTGGGCACATTTTTCGGTTCAATGCTTAATATGATCTGAAGAAAGGGATGGACGGTATGGATTGAATTTATATATCAAGGCAAGGCCTGTAAAAGTGATTCATCAAAAGCCTAAAAAATCATCTTCTCTCTCCTTTTTTTTTTTTCAATGTAGCGAGTAAACCTCACCGTCTCAGTTCCAAGGAACACGTCCAGCATCCCTAGATGCTGGACGGACGACGTTTAAATGAAATTTATCAAGTTGGTCCCACGTGTGTCGACCACGGATGGTGAGTCCCATGTGGATGTGGCCCACATGATTTTAACCAATCTGATATTTATATTTTCCATCACCAAGGGTAGGGCCCACATGACTTAAACGGTTGGATAAGACACACATTGAGGTAGGGTACATCCGGTGGGTCATATGGTCATATCATCACACAAAAATATTGGAAGAAAGAGGGAGGAAGAGAGAAAGAAGCACCCACCTTTGATCTTTTTTTTTGGACTTTTTCTTCCATCAAGGTATGCCAGAGATCCAATGGAGGCACTTCAACGGTTGAGATCGACTTAGTATGGTGGAGATGGGAGATAGAAAAGTGGGCCACATTTGCTCTCCATGAAAGCCATGGAAGTCCAAGCTCTCATGGTGCTTGGGAGAAATGAGAGAGAGAGAGAGAGAGGAGTGGTGATGGAGTAGAAGGGAATGGATTCTTTTAACTTTTTGTGAGAAAAGAATGGGCTAAGCATGGGTTGCATTGATTTTGGGTAAGGAGAGGTAAGGATGAGTGATGGCTTGTGATGGGATGTACTTGACTTATGATTGATGTGATTGATGGGACATATCGTAGAGATTCCCTTAATACTTGCAACGCGCGGCGTTTTTCCTCGAACTAAACGCTGGCCCACATCTCCTGGCCTGGGTATCGCCTTGATGCGTGAGACGCGGCATCGGAACCGCAGCGACGACGCGGTCGCTAGGGTGCAAGTCTCGGGTTGAGTCGACTCGGGTTAACGGCGTGTGAATCCGGGTCGCGCGCAAATGGCGGTTAAGAGTCGAGGTTGCTGAGATTCGACCGGGAAGACCGTGAAAGTCTACCGAACGATACGGTTTAGGATACGGGTCTTATAGCTCTCCCTTCCTAATAAAAATTTCATCCTCAAAATTTACAGAACGGATAAGGGAAAAGGAAACATCATCAAGTATATATGAAGGCACAATAAATCTACAAAAGGATAAAGGTAGCGCTCTTTAATCCCAACTTCATCCTCCCAAGACGCATCATCAATACTATGGTGACCCTACAAGTCTTTGGATCTTGGATCAGAAATGATCGAAAATGGAATACTATGTAGTCTCACAATTTCAGCGGTAGGGAGCTATATCAGAAAATCTCTATGGTATTCGAACTCGGGGATCTAATTTTTCTAAGTTCTCAACAATCACAGAGTACAGGGTAGCTATAGCAGACATGTGATGTTATCCTCAGGTATTCTCAAGTTATGCTCTGATACCAACTTCTGTCGGCACCAGATTTGGTAATCGGGATTCTTATGAATCCGATTCCCTGGTTTGGGGCGTGACAGAAGTAAAAATTTTAAATGAATTTAAACGGTGCAAATCACTATTTGCTAAGGTATGGCCCAGTAAAAAGTTAGATTAGGCACATTTTTCGGTTCAATGTTTAATATGATCTGAAGAATGGGATGGACGGTATGGATTGAATTTATATATCAAGGCAGGGCCTGTAAAAGTGATTCATCAAAAGCCTAAAAAATCATCTTCTCTCTCCTTTTTCTTTTTTTTTTCAATGCAGCGAGTAAACCTCACCGTCTCAGTTCCAAGGAACACGTCCAGCATCCCTGGACGCTGGACGGACGACGTTTAAATGAAATTTATCAAGTTGGTCCCACGTGTGTCGACCACGGATGGTGAGTCCCATGCGGATGTGGCCCACATGATTTTAACCAATCTGATATTTATATTTTCCATCACCAAGGGTAGGGCCCACATGACTTAAACGGCTGGATAAGACACACATTGAGGTAGGGTACATCCGGTGGGTCATATGGCCATATCATCAAACAAAAATATTGGAAGAGAGAGGGACGAAGAGAGAAAGAAGCATCCACCTTTGATCTTTTTTTTAAAACTTTTTCTTCCATCAAGGTATGCCAGAGATCCAATGGAGGCACTTCAACGGTTGAGATCGACTTAGTATGGTGGAGATGGGAGATAGAAAAGTGGGCCACATTTGCTCTCCATGAAAGCCATGGAAGTCCAAACTCTCATGGTGCTTGGGAGAAATGAGAGAGAGAGAGAGGAGTGGTGATGGAGTAGAAAGGGATGGGTTCTTTTAACTTTTTGTAAGAAAAGAATGGGCTAAGCATGGGTTGCATTGACTTTGGGTAAGGAGAGGTAAGGATGAGTGATGGCTTGTGATGGGATGTACTTGACTTATGATTGATGTGATTGATGGGACATATCGTAGAGATTCCCTTAATACTTGTAACGCGTGGCGTTTTTCTTCGAACTAAACACGGGCCCACATCTCCTGGCCTGGGTATCGCCTTGACACGTGAGACGTGACATCGGAACCGCGGCAACGACGCGGTCGCTAGGGTGCAAGTCTCGGGTTGAGTCGACTCGAGTTAACGGCGTGTGAATCCGGGTCGCACGCAAATGCCGGTTAAGAGTCGAGGTTGCTGAGATTCGACCGGGAAGACCGCGAAAGTCTACCGAACGATATGGTTTAGGATACGGGTATTACATGCTGTCAGCCACTTCTCCACCCAAAAAACCTATTTTTTTCTTCTTTTCCCTCCCTAATCCTTCATCCTAGCCATAGATTATCATTTTCTGATCACTTCTCCCCCTATGTGACTGTCCACCCTAGCAGTAAAATCATCCTTTTACTACTTTCTTCTTTCCCCTTTATTTGGTCGAGAATATAGACCCCACACACATCATTTTTGACTTTTTTGAGCCCATGATAGGGCGAAAAATGGTCCCCCCATCTAAGAAGCTTCGAATGACAGGTATATTCAAATCCTTACTTTCTTTTTGACGATCCCACTATATATTATATTATATATGCGCACGGTCCACAATCCATTTTCATTTTTTAAAAATATTGAGATTTCTTTTTGTGGACCACTGTATATTATACTATATATGCGCACGGTCCCCAATCCATTTTCATTTTTAAAAAATACTGAATGGTATGGGATGTCCTAATAAATGAGAAAAATCAAGACTCAAATGACCCTCATTGAGGGTTTTTTAAATAAAGAATGAAATGAGATGTGAAACTAAACGAAGACCGTGAAAGAGACCGAGCACCAACTGAGTTAACAGACCGAGGACCCACTGAGTTATTGATGAGGACCATGAACTGAGCTAAAATGACTATGAACTAAGCTAAAATGACCGTGAACTGAGCTAAAATGACTGTGAACTAAGCTAACATGACTGTGAACTAAGCTAAAATGATCGTGAACTGAGCTAAAAATGACCGTGAACTGAGATAAAATCATCGTGAACTGAGTTAAATTGATTGTGAACTGACTTAATTTCAGTCATTCCTTATCATTTCATGGTCAATTCCCTTCACTTCATGGTCATTTTCAATAATTTCATGGTCATTTTCGGCCATTCCCCTTCACTTCACAGTCAATTCCATGCATTTCACAGTCAATTTGCTTCACTTCACGGTCATTTCCATGCATTTCACGGTTAATTCCCTTCACTTCACGGTCATTTTCAATCATTTCACAGTCATTTCCGACTATTCCTCTTCACTTCATGGTCAATTCGCTTCGCTTCACTTCACGGTCATTTCCATACATTTCATGGTCAATTCCCTTCACTTCAAGGTCATCTTCAATCATTTCACAGTCATTTCCAGCCATTCCCCTTCACTTCACGGACAATTCCATGCATTTTACAGTCAATTCGCTTCACTTCACGGTCATTTAGAAGCATTTCACGGTCAATTCCCTTCACTTCACGATCATTTCCAATAATTAATGGTCATTTTCAGCCATTCCTCTTCACTTCACAATTAATTTCATGCATTTCACGATCAATTCACTTCACTTCACGGTCATTTCCATGCATTTCACAGTCAATTCCCTTCACTTCACGGTCATTTCCAATCATTTCACGATCATCGTTGGCCATTCCCCTTCACTTCATCATCAATTGTATGTATTTCACGGTCAATTTCAGTAATTCCCCTTTGTAAGGCTCATATCCTAGCCCGTACCATTCCGTAGGCTTTCGCGGTCCTTCCGATAGAATTTCGACAACCTGCGATCTGTTATCAGCATTTGCGCGCAACCTTAAGTCGTATCCCGTATTCCAGAATTGGTTCAACCCAAGACTTTACCCTAGTGACCGCATCGTCGCCACGGTTTCGATGTCGCACCTTCCGTGCCGAGACGACAACCAGGTCAGGAGATATGGGCTCATGTTTAGTTCAAGAAAACGTCATGCATTTACAATCCCAAGAGAATATCTACAACATGTTCCATCAATCAAGTGCACATCAATCACCTTATATTAAGTACAAGAGCAACATCAAAGTCAACTCTCTCTTTTACACACCCATACATGTCAAGTACATACCCATCACTCATCACTCACACCCATCCCTCTCTCTCCTTACATCACCTCTCTCTCTCATCTCACTCTCATTTTCTCCCAAGCAAGACCATCCATGGTTTTTCCAAGGAGAGGAAGAAGTTAGTGTGGCTCATCTTCCTACCACTCAATCCCGCCATCCAAAATCCATCTCAACCGTTGAAGTTCATCCATTGGAGCTTTTGGATGCTTTGGCAGAAGGAGGAGGAGAAGAATATAGGTGGGTGATTCTATTATTGGATTTTATGATTTGAGGGCCACATATGTGGGACCTATCTTGATGTATGAATTGTTTAAGGGAGGGCCCAATAGTGGTGGGGTCCCTCCCCTTCATGTTTCTCTCTCTCTCTCTCTCTCTCTCTCTCTCTCTCTCTCTCTCTCTCTCTCTCTCTCTCTCTCTCTCTATCTCTATCTCTATCTCTTCCTTCTTTCCTGTTTCATGGCCCACCTTGAAGTATGCATCATATCCATGCTTTCCATGCAATGGGCCCACCTTGCTGGACTTTCCAGCGGACTAGATTGCTGCCCATCTGTCTAGATAGGCCCGGATAAAGGAAAACAATAATATCAGCCTTGATCCTAAACGGGTGGGCCACACTGACGTGGACCCTACCTGATATATGTATTTCATCCATGATGTCCACTGTCCAGTAAAGGACAGTGGAGCCCACTTGGTATGTGTTGCTCACCGCCAACAGCAAGCACTGCTGGAGGGAAAAACAACTACTTAATCCACAAATTTTGGTGGCCCACTCATGTGGACCTTACCTTGATGTATGTATCCGATCCACACCATTCACCCTACTTCCCAGCTCATTTTAGGTGTTGAGCCAAAAAATGAAGTTAAACTGAACCTTTAGCGGGCCTTATTGTATAAAGTAGTAGTTTTGATTATATAAATTGTTAAGGGCCATCGTGATGTTTCTGTGCATCAAAACATGTCCAATATTGGACTCATTTGAACTGTCCCAAGCCCGAGAATCTAATCGATGGATTGGATCTTCTGATGTGGGCCACACTTACGAAATTCTTCAAAAAAAGTAAAAATATATTAAAAACAACTGACGTTGTTGCTGTCAGCGCCCAGAGGATGCTGCAACAAGCAGCATCCGCTGCTCGGTTTGGACGTAGGGTCAATGAGCCCCCACCACAGGCTCCACCTTGATGCATGTTGAACATCAACACCATCCATTTGATGGACCCCCTTTAATTATTGGGACATCCCAAAAATCAGTTGTTCACGGCACTCAGGTGGTCCACACCACCCAACAACAGGGGATTGGACGTCTACCATTGAAACCCCTTTTTGGGTGACAGAAGTTTTGGATCGATGTGAAATTGTTTTTCCTCTTTACTCAAGTCTTTGTAACCTTATAAGGGGTCGTTTAGCACCGTGGATTGGAGGGGATTAGAGGGGATTGGTAATCCCCAGGTTATTTGGCACCATAAAGTGACTGGGGGTTGGTAATCCCTTCGATCTGGGGGTTTGCAATCCAAGGTCTAACCTTGGATTGCCTTTTTAAAGCGACTCAACGATCAAAAATCCAACCATTTGAAGATTTTCTTTAAAAACCTATATTCACATGCAACCAAGTAAAGTCTCTCTCATTCATCTTCTTCAAAAAAATTATGACCATTACCGCAACTCTTCGGTACCGCGAATGTTGCTGGTATAGTACAGAAGGTCTGACGGAAGGTTGCTGCGTCATCTTTGGTACAGAAGGAGACGAAACTATTTTCTTTGAAGGAGACGGACCTGTAAAGGTTGGTTTATATTTTACTGTTTTCTTTGAATGAATTGCAATTTATTATTTAGATGACCCACTAAAATGGTTATGTAAAATTTGTTCCAACTATATGATGACTTATCAAATTTATCCATATGGCCAAAATATTATACTAATTTAAGCTTAACATGTGTCACACCAAATCAAATAGTGAATGGAGGGACGAGAACACTTTATTCATATATCCAACCATAATGGTTATATGGACGGTGTAATCAAGCTATTATATGGCCCATTAAATTTTAAGATTTGAGAAAAAATTTATAGGTAAATATCGTTCAAGTGGGCCATATGAATGAAAATAAATTCAACTATTATAATTGCTTTTAAACACTATTTTTAACTGTGAGATCAACTTGAACTATCAATGGCCCTAAAATTTAGGTCTTAAGCGTAAAATAGGATAACTCATATTATAGTTAGAGTGAATTTTCAACTATCATTAAGGAACCTGAAGAACTTTATTTTTTGCAATAAAGATGAAGTTGGCAACGTCCCTGTAAGGCTACTGCATTTTAGCGCTATTCATGCAGCTTTGTGCATTCTTTAAAATACAATATGGGGCTACCGTCATTCATGCATAATATCTCCTCCGACCATCTAATTTATCAGATACTTTTAGTGGGTTAGCATAAAAATAGAGCATATAAAAAAAACTAAGTGGACCACACCATTGAGAAAAGTGTTAATTGAACATCTACCGTTAAAAAGTTACTGGGGGCCACATAAGTTTAAATCAGGTTGATAATTGTGTTTTCACTTCATCCATGTCCATGTGATCTTAAGAACAGGTTGGATGACAAATAAACATCACTGGAGGCCTTGTAAAGGTTTCAACAGTGGAAATTAATATTTCCATTGTTTCCTGTGGTATGTTCCACTTGAGCTTTATATATGCTTCAATTTTGGGCTCAACTCCTAAAATTATATGAAAAAACAAATGAACAGCATGGATAAACCACACATGTGGACGATGGGCCCAATGGAGTTTACTCAGGTTTAAAAGGAAACCCCGAGGTTTAAAAAGAAAACCACTTATAACTATTAAATTACGAACAATGGTAAATTTTAGTGGGCCCACCTGAAGTTTGGAATTACTTCTTTTTTTTACAATGTTTTTTATGGGCTTGTTATCATAATTATTTATGTTATAGTATATTTTAATCACTTTGGGTATTTTAAATAATTTACTTGGTCTCATTGAATATTCATGTAAATATGCCGCAACATTTGAGGAAATTTTAAATCCACACTCCTAAACACAAATTTTACAATCCAAGGGGTTCTAAATCCAAGGTGTCAAATAGAAATAGGGGATTCCGAATCAAGGGGGTTGGTAATCCAAGGGGTTCCAAATCTAGGGGGTTTCAAATCCACGCTCCCAAATAGACCCTAAACAGACTGGATGGAAAATCAACGTTATGGTGGGCCCCACGTGGGACCCACTTTGATATACGTGTCTAACATCCACTCCGTCCAGTGGTCTAGACGGTGGGGACCACCTCGATGTATGTATTTGCATCCAGGCTGTCCAGGGCCTGGATGTTGGATTATATTATAATAATAATATATATAATATATAGTATGATACATACATATATGTATATTATGGTAGGCCCCACGTGGGAACCCACCTGCTGTGTGAAGTGGATTGTTTGGAGCATCTCCCACCAACAGCTATAGTTGCTTAACGTCACCAATTTCTACAGGCCACCATGATGTATGTGGTGTATCCACACGTGTGGAGTGCATGTGTGATGTAAGTGTTTCATCTCAACCATCCATCTATTTAGATCAATGGACACCATCATGATATATGTGTTTCAACCTTGCTGCCGTTCGTTTTTGGGCATGGACCCACCCCACATGTATTGCACGTGTGAGGGTGGGGACCACCTTGTGATGTGTGTAGATCCACCCCATCCACATGGGACCCACCTTGATGTATTTATTTGTAACACCCTATACCATTGGAACACGGGTGTTACCTTTTAAACCCACATCAACTTAAACCAAACTGGATTAACTAAATAGCTTAAACTCAACATGTATAGGGGGATTCCAGTCAACATTAAGGCCATCCATCAAGGTCTTTAGGAGGTAGAACGCACCCTACGACAGTCAAGAAGGTGAGGCTATCGGAACACTCTAAATTAAAGCCATTATGTCGATTGATACTGGTACAACACACTTATCACCAACACTTGAAATCAAGCCTTCATCATAACTAGTACCCTATATTAACCGTTGAAAACTAGTATCAGGCTCACCCAATCAACAAATTGCGTCATACGGGCCGATAATAGCCCAGAGAAGTGTGTAACGGCCCAGTTGGGCATCGGGTCTGCCCTAAAAATGGGTCAATGCCCCCTATGACTACTTACAAAATGATCGAATGGATCAGATTCATCGTGACCATCCCAATGAACCGCACACATTGTGCGTGTGCATCCCCTGCACTTGTGCATGACGTGCACTGGAACTTCTGGCTCCGTCAAAAGAGCTTTGACCGAGCTATTTGCAAATAAGAGAAAAACTCCTTTCTCCCGCCAAAAACAGAGTTCGAACTCCCCAATCTTTGAGCTCCAAAGTGGCCCACCACGGCCACTTTTCGAGCAATCCAAACCGTTCATTTTATTCGCGTGGGTCTCCTTAGTAAAAAAATATAGGATTTTGAGCCCTTGTAAACGGACGAAGGTGATAGGTTACCACCGTCCAATGCATTACACGTGGGAGGCATCCGCGAGATGGGCCCTAGTAGAGATCGTCCGGGCAGGTCACGATCGGTTCAATAGTACAATCCAATCCGTCTGTTTTCTCAGCAGAGGCGTGCCCTCCCTCTTTGCCAAAAATGGCCAAACAGGGCCTGTAGGTGAAGTAAAGCAGGAGAGGACTTTCCTCTTTGGGAAAGACAGAGGCTGGTGAAATCTCGGCTGTCCGCAGTAGGAGCATTCTTAGCCGTTCCTCTCTCTCTCTCTCCCTCTATATAAAGGGCCCTGTAGATATGGGGATTCGCACCAAGGAAGAGAGAGAGAGAGAGAGAGAGAGAGAAGAGAAGAAGGTGAGAGCGGCGTGGGTGCATTGAGACAAGTAACCGTCTCTTTT
The DNA here is from genome assembly GCA_037074715.1 of Magnolia kwangsiensis. Lineage (NCBI taxonomy): Eukaryota > Viridiplantae > Streptophyta > Magnoliopsida > Magnoliales > Magnoliaceae > Magnolia > Magnolia kwangsiensis. The sequence continues at coordinate 36,197,775 of CM073573.1, forward strand.
GTGGTTTCTGTTAAGCTGAATGAGGCACTTGTGCGAACCGGAGTTATAAGCCAACTAATGACTATATTTCGGTTCGGAACAAAGACCGGAACCGTTCCAGTTGATGGTTGCACGACAGGTTGAAGACTAGCCAAGCAATGGCCATGTTCTCAGGCTGATATCGGTCCAGCAACGGTAACATCCGGTGCTGGAGTCGAGCCAAGCAATGGCTCCACTACAGGCCGCAACACAGTCGAGCAGGAGCTCTATTTTCAGGTCCCATTAGGCTTTGTTTTGAACTCTCAGTAGAGCTTCAAAAACTGTCCAAATCAGGACCGAGCCTGTGACGACGTTCCAGGCTGAAACTGGCAGCGCCTGAGCTCTTTTTTGAGCTGAATCTGGGCCAAACAATAGCCATACTTCTGGGCAAAATCCCGGCCTAACAACACCTGCGTTTTGGTCCCAAACTAGCCCTCTTAATGGCTGCGATTTGGGCTAAGAAACAGGTCTTTGTCGAGCTCTGTTTTGAGTTGAAACAAGACCAAAAATGGTGGCAGGAAGCAGGCTCCTGGACGAGCTCTGTATTAGACTGAAAGTGGCCAGCAAGTGGGCCATGATCTGGACAAGAAATCGGGTCTCAAGTAGGCCCTGGTTCGAGTCCATACACTAGCCTTGCAGCTGGACCTTAGACCGAGTGATGCCAGGACCATTAACAGGCCATGATTAATGCCAGAGGCAGCCCGAGCGGTAGCTCTGTTGAGGCAGAAAACGGCCCCATCTGGCCGTTCTAAGCAGCAGATGGGCCTGTTTCTAGCATTCAACTGGGCCCCACTTGTGCAGTACGCTGCTCCATGCACGCCTGCTGTGGGTCTCCAATCCTGGTGGGTTGAACCACAGCTCTTGTGGGCTGCACCATGACCACCACCGTGGGCCACAACTGAGCACGGCTCAAGAGGTTGCACCGTTTGGGCTAGGCCAGGATGCCCCGGTCGCTGGTTGGGCCTCAAGCTTGGGTCGGATCAGGTTGGGTTTGAGCCCAGTCCTTGGGGCCACCTTTGGGCAGCAATGGTGGGACGAAAAAGGGTCCAGCCCATCCCCATTTTTGGGCCACGTGCAACTTCTTTCCTCACCACTGTTGGCTGCACGTTGCAGTCGGGCCTCACCCATGCTCCAAAAAAATCTCTAGTTGGCCGCACCCTGTTTGGACGCCGGCGGGCCATGCCATATACTCCTGTGAGCCTCACCACGTATGAGGACACCACCATTGTGGAAGTGGGCCGGAGCATCGGTCCAGCCGCACAAGGAGTGGGCTGCACCACATCTCAGTGGGCCGCACCATGCTAAATGCAGGTGGGCCTCACTGCAAATTGCTGCTGGGCCTAACCCTTGTGTCACTTTGGGAGCCGATGAATTGGGCTAAATCAGACCCAAGTTTAGCCCAGTTTGGATCTAAACCTTGGCCCAGTCAGGCCTCTCGTTGGAGCAAGCATGGTTGGGCCTGATTCTCTTGATGAAAGCCCAAACAACACTTATTATGGGTTATCAAACCTTTCACCAACCTCAATGCTTTAGGCCTATCTAATGCTAGGAATTTCTTCAGGGAACTATTCATGTGACGTGGAGCCACTTACTTCTCAAGGACATTCGCCTCTAGGAGTACATTACAACTTTTTGGGTCATAATTTTCCTCCCCTTAAGCTTTTCATCCCTAACTAGACCAGAAATATTAGTTTTATAGCTAGTTAGATTAGTAATAAACTGTGTGTGGAAATATACTGCATTCACTTGACTTATCTATTTCACATACTTATTATCGTTTAGACTCTTGATTACCCTGAACTGCCTAGGTGAATAATCTAACCATTCACGTCATGTATCTTATGTTAACTCAGTTAGTGTGTATTGATAGAAATACATGTATTGTTCCTTATAACCTATTCATGTTAAGATTTATGTTGCTGTTATGATGATATGACACACATACTGTTGGAATCTCTCCATGGGAAGTTCTAAACAAAGGAGAGTCTGTGCTTAGGGTGTGATCAGATTAGTCATGATGTGAGTAGGCCCCTGACATTGAGGTTTTGGTTGTTGGTATTTGGACATGGGTTTTACCATCCATGTGTGGTTTCACCTAACTGACTTGTGATGAACTTCACAACCTTTCTAATACCGTTGTTTCCTCGTCTTTGAACTATTCATGCCGTCATGTTTTAATTGCCACATTTGGTAATTTCAACATTTCATTCCCAGTCGCATTAGTAGTGGTCCCCTTATATTAAGTTGATTGACCATATGTTGGTGGGTACTACACACACCATAAGACGGTAGCCTCATGGGCTGGGGATGATGGTCATGGGATACTATGCACGAGCCGTCAGCCTGCACTAGGCCATGCACTCCCCGTAGTGACAATACTGGCATGGACCAGCATAATTGGACTAACGACGGATTAGCTAATCATGCATATATGGCACAAACCAACATCTATTTCTATTGTACGTAATGTACATATTTGTCCGACTGGATGCTTTTCCCAGGTCAATGATGTCCGACAGGATACTTTTCCCCAGGTCAATGATTACATGAGTGACAAGCCCACTATTCGCACAGATGAGCATCCCCAGGGCAATGATTACATTCCATACATCCATGCACTTAATAAGACTGCATCTACTATATTTTGGATTACCTGTATGTTTTATGTTATTCTTTGCTTAAGGCGACGGTGTATAATCTTGAAGGGAGATCATATTGAGCTGGCCACTCATTCATCAATGTTCAACAGTACAGAGGACGCAGGTATACAAACCGATGAGTACGCGACTGACTTGGAAGTGGTGGAGGTCAAGATGCTCAGCATCGAGGAGCCGCAGCAGGAGGCGGCCGGCTATTTTAGGCTAAACCAGTAGATTAACTCTTTATTTTTATTTTCAATACATTTAGGAACTTGACAAAACTTAAGGTTATGTAATTGCCCCCAGCTAAGTGGGCCAGAATATTGTTCGTATGTTGGTTCAGATATATATTATGTTTCTTTTCCCACTATCTGCACCTTGATTTACTCGTTGATTATCATTATCTTTAACTAACTCCTGGGTTCTTGGAATTCTAGTAGTGTACTCGAGTTTTGAAAACTGAGGCATTACATTATTCTATATCCACTTTGTCCATCTGGACGTGGAACGGTGGGACACCACCGTGATGTATGTGTTTCTCCCACACCGTTTAGTGGTGTCGTGGGCCACACCTTGATATATTTATTATATTCGTACAATCCAACGAATCTGGACGGTGGGCCACACCTTGATGTATTTATTATATTCACATCGTCCATCCCTAGACGTGGGGCCCACCTTGGTGATGTATCTATCGCACCGTTCAGCATGGGATGGTAGGCCTACTATGATGTACATGTTTCATTTCATGCTGTCCATCTGTTTGATAGGTGGGAACCACCTTGATGGATGTGTTTCCATGTCGTCAATAGGGCGTGGGCCCCAAGTGATGTATATGTTTGATCTAAATGGCCCAATCTGATTTATATAAGGTCCATTGTGATGTATTTTCAGCTCACATGTCGTGGCCTGTTGTGATATATTTTCGGCCCATATGATGTGGCCCATTGTAATGTATTCGAGGCCCATTGATGTAGCCCACTTAATGTGTATAAGGCCCATGTGTAGGCTCACTTATTGTGTATCTGACACCCATGGTTGTGGCCCATATGATGTATTCGAGGCCCATGTGATGTGGCCCATTGATGCGGCCCATAATGATGTGCATTAGGCCCATTGATGCGGTCCATAGTGATGTGTATTAGGCCTTGTATGAGGCCATGGGCCCACTTTATGTTTTCCTCTATGTGGGCCACTCCTTAAGAGCAACATTGGTTAAATGTCCACATTGGTGGGCAATGATGGTTAAACGTCCTCATCGTGACCTTCCCTTAGGTTCTTTGATAGGTTGATTCCGATTGTCGGGGCCGATTCTGATTATCGAGGCCGATTCTGATTATCGAGGCTGATTCCGAAAGAACGGCAATTCGAATTGTTAAGGCTGACTGCCGAGGCCAATTTTGATTGTCGAGACCGATTCCGATTATCGAGGCCGATTGTTTAGGCCGATTTTAATTATCGAGGTCGATTTTGATTATTAAGGCCGATTCAGATTGTGGAGGTCGATTCTGATTATCGAGGTCGATTTTAATTGTCGAGGCTGATTCCGATTGTTAAGGTCGATTCGGATTGTCGAGGTCAATCTCGATTATTGAGGCCGATTCTGATTGTAGAGGTCAATTCTGATTATCGAGGCTGATTCTGATTGTCAAGGCCGATTCCGATTATCAAGGCCGATTCCAATTATCAAGGCCGATTCTGATTGTCGAGGTCGATTCCGATTGTCGAGACCGATTCTGATTGTCGAGGCCTATTATTAGTGCTAGTTATCGATACCGATTATGAGTATGTGACAGCATAGCATCATGATATATGCCCATACACATCATCTGCATGTTTGTTATGAGGTGTGGTTGACCATTGCATATGTCATAAGGAAGGTTGTTTATGGGACTCCCTGATAGGCGGAGTTGCCTCACATGAGCACGCAGTACGCGTAGGTTTGATGCATGATTGACTGGTATGACTCATGCATCTCGCATTTTGTGATATGACCACCGTATGCCCTAGCGACATCAGGGCCTTAGCCTCCACAGGAATATCATGAATGACTAGATAGGATACTGAAAATCTATTCTACATGAGGTGTTATAGATATCCCTGGGTGAAAGTCTCAAAACCCTTTAAGTTCCAAAGGTTGCTTTAACGTCTATAATGAGTAGATGCATGAGCGTATGAGGGTCGTATATCATTAGGTCGCGTCTCCCACTGTGTCGTGGTCGGTTGAAAGGGGGTATGGCCTTACCTTCCTAAGAGAAGGGGGCAATGCTAGACTAAGTTTGACCAGCTCGAGGAATGGGTCCGCTATTGACGAGTCGAGCCTAATATTGGAAGGCGGATAGTGAAGTCTCTTCCACTCAACTTGTTTTGCACGATAGAGCGGTATTTTGATTTGGAGTGTAACAAACCCCGGTGATTCCCCAGAGAGGTACCGTACTGACATGTAGACTTATTGAGTAGGAATTACATACTCATTCATTCATTCATTCACTATCCACTTGGGCCGGTGGTGCGCGACTACTTGTTACATATACCTTCGTATGGCCAGGATTTCGGTTGGACACGTAACTAACCTGAGATCAGGAGTCTACTACATTGAGTCTGACTATCCAAATTTAGGTATGGGACTGGTTTGGATAGAAGTCCCTTGTGATGAAACCCATAACCTGCGATACTACATACTATCATCCCGACTTCACTCCAGCTTGGTTATTTCATTCGCACCGCATATTGCATTGCATGTACAGCATTGAGCATTTTGGGTTGTCATGTTTCTGTATTAACATGGCCATTAGCATTCATGTCTTACATCGCATAGCCTTGGTACGGCTGATGGCACTCTTGGACTTGCCAGTATATTTCTGTTTACTCTGATATCATATGATTTATGATCATGTTAGTATTTCTACTTACTCTAATATCGTATGATTCATGATCATGTTAGTATTTCTGCTTACTCTAATATCGTATGATTCATGATCTTGTTAGGGTTTTTGCTTATATTTATATACTTAGCTTATTAGTATTTCTGCTTATTCTAATATCGTATGATTCATAATCTTGTCAGTATTTCCACTTATATTTATATACTTGGCACGTGCATCGCGCACACCTACATCACCCTCTAAGCTTTTTGTAAGCTTATGCACAATAGATGCGTGCAGGTAGTGTTAGGTTGCAGAAGAGTTGAGTATGGAGCGTGCAGCGGTCTTCTAGAGCTTTAATTTTGTCATATGTATTTCTCTTTCAGCACTGTATTCAAATGTTTATATTAGTGGATATGTGATGATGATGTTGCCTTTGTGATTTTGGTAAACCTATGGTTATGATTATTACGAGTTAAATGTACATTGGAAAATCATCTTCGTAGGATCCCAGGATCGAAATCTGGTGTATGGACGCTGGGAGCCAAAAATGGGGTACTACGGAGGCTGTCGGTACCGGATTTAGCGATTTAAAATTTTGTGAGTCCGGTTTTCGAATTTGGGGCGTGACACCCTTCACTTCACAGTCAATTTCATGCATTTCATGGACAATCCCCTTCACGTCACATTTAATTCCACTCATTTCATGAACAATTTCCTTCACTTCATGGTCAATTCCATGCATTTCATGGTCAATCCCCTTCACTTAACGATCATTTCCAATCCCCAGACAAATTCACTCACGGTCAATTTCACAACATTCTCGGTTAAAATGCAACATATAACTCTGAAAATTGACCTATAACTCAGTAAAATTGGTTGTAGACTTGTCGAATGTCACCTATACATTGACCATTTGATATGGAATTCATTAAAATGTGATATTTTTTATACTAACTACCTTGGTATATATTTATCGACAACTACATGAAATTGACTAATAAATGAGTGAGATAGGCCCAAAGAGAATGAAAAGGCCCGAAACTTGTGAAAATTCACTAATAAGTCTTGTACTTTCGTTTGAAATTCACTAAAAATTGACCGCCGACTCGACAGACTCGCACCATACTTTATGAATTTTCACCACAACAAATCAACTTTCACATTATGTTTCGTTAAATATTGAATGTTATCGTTGATATAATTTTCAATTCATCCTTGCAGATGACAAACCCTTACATAACGGATTTGGCGATTCGGCCCCCACCATCTCATGTTGATGTTCTTTGACATGATGGTTTGATAGTGTGCAGAGTGGGTTAGAGAAGAATAACACTATATTAAATATATTTAGGCATACCCCATTCTCATTTTTATTACACATTCCATCATTTAGGTTTATAGGAACCATTTTTCACTCACTTACTGAAAGATATATAGGCAATCTTATATTCAAGATAAAGGGGAACCATGTAAAATTTTTCGAGATGGACTTCACCCTAATAACAGGGCTGAAGACTGGTGACCTCTCTATACCCAATATCCATCATTCAAAGAAGTCAATAAGAAAAAAATACTTCAATGAATATCCAATCTTAAATAAACATGTATAGGAGGTGTTCAATAGGATAGTTGATAGTAATAAGTATGAAGATATCATGAAGATAACCCTAATATTATATATAGAGTGGCTTGTTAGGGGAACCGACACGAATTTTATATGTTGTACAGACTTTATCGACCTTGTTGACTCGTTGAAAGACTTTAATATTTACTCTTGGAGTAGTTTGGCCTTTCAGACGATGACGGAAGGGATCGAGAGTGCCATGATGGCATCGCAGGGGCCTCATTACAATGTCACTAGTTGCATATTTCTCCTATAAGTAACTATTCTTTCTTTGTCTATTTTAATTTATAGTTTATATCAAACTATATTTATTTAAGTTTATCTTGTCATTTCATTGTAACAGATATGGGCCCTTAAGAGAGTAACGGCTCTCCAAGAATGTATAATTTCATATGCTCCCTCCCAAATTTCACGATTCATACAATATTGGGGATGAATGGGTTGGAGGTATACGAAGATTCATCAAATTCTAGACAATAAATATGTAAGTTAATTTCTATGAAGCTAAGTGGTCACTCATTCAACTATATATAAATGTTTCTTTACATGAAAATGAAAATGTTCTCTTGCAGACTGAGATCGTTCTTATCTTAGAGCCTACCACCGAGGAGCTGGAGACGGAGGCCGTGCTTTTGATCCATGATAGATTTGACGTAAGATGTTAGAAAAGTCTTCTTTTATGTTGATATTTTGTATTTAACTTGACATGTTATATAATTGATACATATATTGCTTCATTTTGTAGGGCACTAAAGATGAAGATGAGGAAGATATGGAAGAGAGTTTGAGATAGGGAGAGGGAGAAGAATGGGGAGATGAAGAGAGTACTGATGAGGGAGAGGGAGAGGGAGCGGGATTGCAATTGACAGGGGAGTCGAGAGAGGATAGGGAGGAGCTAGAGGCGAAGAGGCTTCAGTTGGAGAGAGACATGGAAGATTTGAAGCTTCTCGAACGCATGCTAAAAGAGAGAAGAATTAATATAGAGGGAGAGAGAAGTAGCACTCAAGGAGGTTGAACTAATGTTAAAACTGAAAGAAGCCTTGAGGTTAGAGAAGGAAGAGTTGAATAAGAGGGAAGTTTTAAAGGAGAGGAAAATGTTAATAAGGGAGAAGGAAGAACTGAAGAAGGAGATGGAAGAGTTAGAGGAGGGTAAGGCGGAGTTGAAGCAGATAGAGGCATTTTGTAAGGAGAAGATTCAATTTTGGAATGAGGAGTTAGAGAATCAGAAGGAAGAGTTTGAGAAGGAGGATGAGGATGCGTTAGGCATTGATATATGCGAGAAATCACTGTATTCCATTCCAATATAAAAGAGGATACCTAAGAGGGTGGTGAAGTCATCTATCCATAAGCATTCTCCATTCACTTCCATCTCTGCCATGTAAATCACTCCAAGCAACACCACCAACAATGAGAAACGGAGAGAATTTCTTACTTATCTGATGCCCTTCGAGACCAAGATCGATTCATTTAGGGTAATATCGAAGGATGAACTCCATGAATTAAAAAGTTAGGCCAACACAAACAAAGAATCACCAGAATTTATTTGGTTCAAGACCATATGGGAGAAAAATGCATGAGTTTATAGCGTGGTAAGTAAATCACACACATACATACATGGTTATTGAACACTTATATTAAAGTAGAGCTTAATTTTCCATCTTTATTAATTAGGCTATTGACAAGTATGCCGATTTCTTAGAGAAAAGGCACCGATCATTTCCTACTTTATATACAAAGGACTACAAGTTCTATCCCACATTTTTTCTGGTAATTGTATGAATTGGATCATGGTTATTATGTTATTTCATTATATGATATATGTTCTAATTTGGCATGCTGTTTGTAATAGTCATATATCTACATGTAAATGTCGACATTGAGAATGTATCGAGATGTTGGTAATGACGAAGCGCATTTATTATTCGAAGGGCTTAAAATTTTCACTGTGATTAGCATTGTTAAGCCTCATGATGAGCAAAAGGCCATGTGACAGCATAAAGAGGTAATGGTGTCATTACAAGTTATCAATGCCAGGTATACCTATTTCTACAATTTTTGTCAAACATAGACAAGCATACATACCAATCAATCACGCAAACAGTCATTGGTACCTGTTGGTCATCCACCCTCGAGACCGAGAAATTATTATACTTGACAATTTATGTCACGCCCCAAACGTGAAAATCGGATTCACATAAATCCGATTGCCGAATCCGGTGCCGACAGCCTCCATAGTGCCCCATTCTTGGCTCCTGACAATCAAATGCCAGATTCTGATCCTGGGATCCTACAAGGAGAATTTTCAGAATGAATTTTTTTTTTGTAATGGAGCATAACCACAGGCAAACCAAGTCACAAAACAACATCACCACCTATCCACTATATGAAGAACTTTAAGTACGATGCGAAAAGGGATATACAAGGTGATCAAAAAGCTCCAAAAGGTCCTGATATGCGCTCCTGCCTCAGCGCTGCTGTTGTCCAACGCTACCTGCACGCAACTATCGTGCATAAGCTTACAAAAGCTTAGAGGGTGGTGTAAGTGTGTGCGTAAGGAAAACGCCAAGTGTACAGTATCAGAGTAATTCGGATGTATGCGGTAAGTCCATAAAATCAACCATGCCAAGGCTATGTAATGCAAGACGTGAATGTTATCGGCCATACCAAGGCCATGCAATGCGAGATATGAATGTCATCGGCCACACCGATGCAATGCAAGGCCTACATAGCCGAATGTCATATGCGAAATGTAATCCAAGCAAGTCGGTACTCATCAAGTATACATATCAGTACAGTTCCTTTCTGGATTTCACCGGGATCTAATACACTTCGCAGTGACTGCCACCTCCCAAGCTGCACAGTCAAGCAAGCGGAATAGACCTCACTATCCGCCTGACCAGTAGTCTGTCAATACCTACCCAGCTCGTCAATAGCGGACTCATTTACGAGCTGATCAAACTCAGCCTAGCTTATAGCCCCCTCACTCAGGCGGATAAGGCCACACCCCCTTCCAACCGACCACGACACAGTGGAAGACGCGGCCTACTGGTATTCGACACTCGGGCGCTCGTGTATCCACTCGGTCTAGACGTTGAAGCATCTCCTGGTACCAAAAAGGTTCTGGGACTTTCACCCAAGGACATCCTAAGTGCTCACAGTGCTAGAGCCAAGCATTTTCGGTATCCAATACGACCATCCACGATGTACCTGTGGAGCCACGGCCCTGATGTCGCTAGGGTGTGTAGTGATCAAGTCATACATATGCGAGACGCATGAATCACACGTCAAATCATGCAGAAATCCAGCGCGTACTGCGCGATCATGTGGGGCACTCTGCCTCATAATGAGTCCCGTAAATGGTCTACCCAATGGCGTATGCTATGATCAGTCACTACTCATATTCAGCATATATATGATGCGTATGGGCATGAGTCATAGGATTATACTAAGCATGTTATAAAGCGATGAATAGTAACGAGTATGGGCCTATCAATGGGCCTTAAGGAGAGTTACAATGTGGACATTTAACCAACATTGTACATACAATGTGGACGTCAAACCATCATTGCTCCTAAGGCACGGCCCGCCATAAATATCATTACATGAACCATGGGAAAATCACACATTGCAATGGACTCTAAGGACATCCCGTTGGGCCTCGACGCATGGGCCTTAGATACATCAAATGGGCCGAATCACATGGGCCCTACATTCATCAAATGGGCTGCGTTAATGGGCCTCACCAATGAGCCTTATGTACATTGCAATGGTCCATGATACATGGGCCTAATATATGTTAAATGGGCTTAATCCCATAGGCCTTATATAGATTAATTGGGCTTGAATCCTGTGGGACTTATGTGTGCCAAATGGGCTTAATCCCATAGGCCTTATATGTGTACCAAGGTGGGCCTTAATGAATGGTCACAAATAGGCCAACATGGGCCCTATACACATGCCAAGGTGGGCCCACTTGAACCATAGATCTGATTCATTTATAGCCCAAACCATAAAATGATTTTATAAAATAAATGGACTGTTTGGATGCACACATGCACCATGGTGGGGGGGGGGGGGGGGGGGGGGGGGGGGTCCACATGAATGTTGGATGGTTGGGATGCAACACATGCATCAAGGATGGGGTCCACTGACCGTCCAGCTCTAAACCTAATGGCTAGACGGCGTTGATAAAACACATACAGCAATGGGGTCCCACCGTCTAGCGGTGTGGACGGTGCGGACGAAACACATACCCTGGTGGGGGTTCCACCGTCCACGGTAGTGGACGGCTTCATGAAACACATACATCACTGTGGGTCCCATGTGGGGCCCACCATAATGTTCACATGCCATCCAACCCATTGATAAGGTCACGCAGACCTGGTTGAAGGGTAAAGATAAATTTCAGCTTGATCCAAAACTTCAGTGGGCCAAAAAAAAATTCAATGGTAGAGTTCAATTCACACTGTTTCGTGTGGTGTGGGCCACCTGAGATTTGGATTGAGTTGATTTTTGGGTGGGGCTTACTTCAGAGGGTGGCCCACCATATGAACGGCTTAGATGGAATATAAACATCAAGGTGGGGCCCACGGCTGGAGCTGTGGGGCCCTGCCCGTACGCCCGCCCACTAGCCGCTGGCGCGACCAGCGTCTTGACACAACAGCTTTGCTGCTTATTTTGTTTTTTTTTTTGAAAAACCCACTTTTCAAGGGTTTTATCATGTGGGGCCCGCATCTGATGAATCTAGTCCAGCTATTGGATTCTACGGCTCATAATGAACCAATGAGTCCAGTATCGGGCCTCTTTCATCGTGTAAAAAGAAATCTGGAAAGATTTCAATGGTATTAATGCTATCTTCAACACTATGGCCCACTAGAAAGTTGGATCAACTTCATATTTTGGCTCAACGTCTAAAATAGTATGAGGAAAGGGATGGACGGCATGGATTGAATACATACATCAAGGTGGGGCGTATATGAGTGGGCCACCCCATTAGCTTGGAAACAAGCTAATATTTGTGTTTTTTTTTTTTTTGCACAGTAACGTCCAGCGTCCCTGGACACTGGACGTTTTGTCATAGCCCATGCATTGAGAGGTGGGCCTTGCTCAAGTGGGCCATCACATGATGGATGGTGTAGGTACAACCCATATAAGGTGGACCCCACATATAGATGGCTTGGATATAATACTTGCTTCATGGTGGGGGGTCCATCCAAGTGGGCCACACAATCAATGCATCTTACACAAAGAAAAAATAAATAAATAAGAGAGGGAGAGAGATAGAGAGAGTAAAAGAGTGGGACACGCATGATGGAGGGACCCCGACACTATGGGCCCTCCATTTCAACCATCCAATCATACATCAATGGGTCCCATTGCATATGGGCCATCCAAATAAAAGATCAATGGTAGAGATCTCTCTCCATCCAAAATGAACGGTCTATATGACCTCTTTAATGCAAGAAAGTAAACATCATGATGGGGTCCATGGAGAATGGCCCCATCATGAAATGATATTGATGATCAAGATGGGCCATCGGCCACATCTTAGGGTCCGAAGTGAGATCCACACCATTGATCGGTGGGCCTCACTTAGCCCATCATAAAAATAATTAAACTATCCTATAGAAGCACCCACCACTTGATCTTCTTGTCCGTTGGAAAGCTACACTCCTTATGCTTCACTTTGATGGTGGAGATGAGAAATGGATGCTTAAGATGAAAGGTTTTGGGAGGGAAAAGTGGGCCACACACATGCATACTTTCTCTTGGGAAAACATTGGACATGTGATGCTCTTGGTTGCTTGAGAAGTGAGATGAGAAATGAGAAAGAGAGAGAGAGTTTGTAAGAGGGATGTGAGGTGAGTGGAGTGATGTGAGTGGTACTTGACATGTAAGGTGGTGTAAGAGAGAGAGAGAGAGAGAGAGAGTTGACTTTAGGTAAGGGTGGTGTAAGAGAGGTATGGTTGCTTGTACTTGACATAAAGTGATTGATGGGTGATTGATTGATGGGATTGATTTGACACTTTGTAGGGATTCTCTTGGGAATGTAAACGCGCGGCTTTTTCTTGAAATAAATGCCGACCCACATCTCTTAGTTAGGGTATCGGGTCGGTACATGAGTCGCGGTATTGGAACCGCGGCGACTGTGCAGTCGTAATGATACAAGTCTCGGATTAAGCTGACTCAAATATACGTGATACGACTTACGGTCGTGCGCAACGTCGACTAAAGGTCTCGGACTGTCGGAATTTGATGAAAAGGATCGCGTGAAGCGATGGAACAATACGGATTAGGATACGGGTCTTACAGCTCTCCCCATCTAATAAAAATTTCATCCTCAAAATTTTCACTACCATCGCAACTAACCATAACTCAAAAAGGAAATAGGAAACATAACATCATATATAATCAAGCACAATACACCATATAATCAATCATTGAAAAGATGGGGATAACGCTCACGGATCTCTGCCTCGGGCTCCCAAGACGCCTTATCCACACTATGATGGCTCCACTAGACCTTCACCAAGGGAATGACCTTGGTTATGAGGACCTGCTCCTTCCGATTAAGGATGCGAACTGGCTGCTCAATATAAGAAGCGTACTCATGAACCTCCAACGGCTGCCAATAAATAATAGGCACGATGTCTGACCCACACTTCCTCAACATAGAGACATGAAAAATGTTGTGGACACCAGACAACTGCGATGGTAAGGCAAGCCGATAGGCCACGACGCCAATGCGCCCAGTAATCTCGAAAGGTCCAATAAATCTCAGTGCAAGCTTGCCCTTCATCCCAAAATGAACCACACCCTTCATGGGTGAGACCTTGAGATACACATGGTCCCCAACTGCAAACTCTAAGGGACGACGCCGACGATCAGCAAAACTCTTCTGTCGGCTCTGAGCTGTGCGCATCCTCTACCTGATGATGTCGATAGCCTCTGACGTCTGCAGCACAAGCTCGGGACCTAGGAGACGTCGCTCTCCAACCTCGGTCTAACAACTCAGAGATCTACATGGTCTACCATATAATGCCTCAAAAGGAGTCATGCCAATGGTCGCCTGATAGCTGTTGTTGTACGCGAACTCAGCCAATCACAGGTGCTCGTCCCAACTACCCGAGAAATCAATCGCGCAGGCCCGAAGCATATCCTCAAGGATCTGGTTGACCCTTTCGGTCTGCCCATCAGTCTGCGGATGATACGCAGTGTTGAGCTGCAAATCAGTGCCCATCACTCTCTGCAAGCTCCTCCAAAACTGAGACATGAACCTCGTATCTCAGTCTGAAATAATTGAGATGGGAACACCGTGTAATCTCACGATCTCATCAATAAACATCTTTGCGAGCCGATCTGTATGTCAAGTCTCACGAATCATAAGAAAATGTGCCGACTTCGCCACATGGTCCACAACAACCCAGATGGCGTCATGACCGCGCTGAGTCCTCGGTAAATCCATGACAAAATCGGTAGATATATGCTCCCACTTCCATATCAGGACGTTCAACGGCTGCAATAGACCAGGGGGTCTCTGATGATCATCCTTGACACGCTGGCAAGTGTCACACTCAGCCACAAAACTAGCTATCTGGGGCTTCATCCCTGACCAAAAATACTGGCATCTCATATCGCGATACATCTTCCTCGAGCTAGGGTGGATAGAGAAATGTGATCGATATGCCTCAGTCATAAGATCTCGACGTAACTCAGGAATATCCGGGACACACAATCAGCCTCTAAAGAGAAGTCCACCGTTAGAGCCAATCTGCCAATCTGTCTGACTCTCAGATGCTGCCTCTGCTCGGTAATCCTGTAATGACTCGTCTGTCTGCTAAGCCTCGATCACCCTTGCGACAAGAGAGGGTCGAATCGACAAGCTCGATAGCTGAACAATAGATGACTGCAGACCAAACTCAAAATCGTACTCTTTTATATCTTCGAACATCCTCCACTCCTGAATCATCATATGCGCCATCAGGCCTAGTGGCTGACGGCTAAGGGCATCCGCCACCATGTTCGCCTTACCCGGGTGGTACTAAAGATCAAAATCGTAGTCCTTCAGAAGTTCCATCCAACGTCTTTGCCTCATGTTCAGCTCGGACTGAGAGAAAAAATACTTTAAGCTCTTGTGATCGAAAAAGAGCTCAAATCTCACCCCATAAAGATAGTGCCTCCACATCTTCAGTGCAAAGACAACCGCTGCCAGCTCTAGATCATACATGGGGTAGTTCAGCTCATGGACCTTGAGCTGGCGAGACGCATAAGCCACCGGCTTCTCATGCTGCATCAGGACAACACCTAAGCCAACTCGTGAGGCATCGGTAAATATAACAAAGTCATCACTCACAAAGGAAAGAGTGAGGATAGGAGCGGACATGAGGGGATCCTTCAACTCCATAAACGCCTTCTCATAAGCGTCGCTCTAAACAAACTCAGCACCCTTTCGGGTCAACCTGGTCAACGGGGCTGCTATGCGAGAGAATCCCTCAATAAAACGTCGGTAGTAGCCCGCCAAACCAAGAAAACTGCAGATCTCGGATGTGTTCGTGGGCTGGTCCCACTGACGCACAGCATTAATCTTCGAGGGGTCCACTGCGACACCTTACTTCGTCACTACATGATCGAGGAACTTCACCTCCTCTTACCAGAACTCGCACTTCTCCAGCTTCGCGTAAAGCTAGTGCGCACGGAGGGTCTGCAATGTAATCTCAAGATGCCGCTCATGCTCCTCACAAGTCCTCGAATATATCAGAATGTCGTCGATGAAAACTACAACAAACTGGTCGAGATACGGACGGAAGACCTTGTTCATCAATTACATGAATACGGCAGGCGCATTGGTTAGTCCGAAGGACATGACCTAGAACTCAAAATGACCGTAGCGCATCCTGAAGGCTGTCTTTGGGATATCCTCATCTCGAACCCAAACCTGATGATAACCGAACCGCAAGTCTATCTTCGAAAAGAACTGTGCCTCCTGCAACTGATCAAACAAGTCATCGATCCTCGAAAGTGGGTACTTGTTCTTGACCGTGACCTTGTTGAGCTCGCGGTAATCTACGCAAATCCTCAACGAGTCATCCTTCTTCTTCACGAAGAGTACCGGTGCTCCCCACGGCGAACTTCTTAGACTAATAAAGCCTAGCTAGCGCAACTCGTCCAACTGCTTCTGCAGTTCCCGTAACTCTAATGGTGTCATACGGTACGGGCCTTCGAGATAGGCGCGGTATCGGGCATAAGATCAATCTGGAACTCAGTATGCCGACGAGGTGGTAATCCCGGAATCTCCTGAAACACATCAGGAAAACCACAAACAACAGGCAGCTGGTTGATACTCAAAGCAGCTGACTCCTCAACGGCACATGATAACAGGTAAGAAAGCTGCCCTCCTCTGGGCTCGGTAACAAACTGAAACTCTGGCACGCCAGGTATGCAGAACGTGACTGTCCTCACAGATCAGTCTAATATGGCGTAGTACTCGGCGAGCCAATCCATGCCTAGGATAACATCAAAATCGGACATTGGTAATACAAATAGGTCGACAGGAAAGAAGATATCTCCAATCAAAACGGGACAAGATGCATAAAATCGGCCCAACAGTGCGGTCTTCCCTAAGGGCGTCGATACTACCAAATCCTCACGGGCAGACTCCAACGGCAAACCGGTCGATCGGCAGAAATCATCGGCGACAAATGAATGCGATACACCAGAATCAAATAGTACACGTGCAATGCATGCAGAAACAGGAAGAGTACCCTCGACTACCCCTCCTGATGACTGAGGGTCCTGCTGAGCGGCGTAAAATCTATCCGCAGCCTGCTGGGGAGGTGCAGGTCCCTTCTGAGGTCTCTGCTGCTGTTGTGGTCGCTGTGGGGGCCTAATCCGCTGTCTTTGCTGCTGTAGAGGAGGTACAGGAGGCTAGTGCTGCGGTCACTGCTGCTGTGGGGGCTTTCACGGAGGTGGATGTGATGCCCTAAGCTGCTGCTGCTACTGCGGATGGGGACACTCGTGCCTATGATGCCCTGCACGACCGCACCCAAAGCAAGTACCTGTAAATGATCCCGAAGATGGTGCTGGGGGTACTTGTAACGCCCGTGAAAAATTCGTACTTGGGCTCGAGTACCAACTCGACTCGAAATCGCGTAGAAATAATTTCCACGGAAATTAAGCGTAAGTTAGCTAGCGCAACGCTAGAGTAGCTGGGAAATAGTCCCTGATCACTTTAAATACGTTCTGCAAGACCCAAATCGAGTAGAACAAACAACTCTACAATACTCTATAACCTCGGATCAAACTCTAAGCGGGTTAGTTCTCTGGACCACATTGAACTTTTGTATTAGATTTAGACCGCGCGTCGAAGGTCCGATACCTCCTATCTTAAACCGTTAGAACCGCCCAGCTGGACTTGACAATCATCTCGAAAATCAAGTCAAACCGATAATCACAGACTATTTCGTTGAACCCGGACTGAAGCGACCGCGAATAGGGACGGATTTGGAATTTCAAATTCAAATCTGGCACACGACTTGACGCGTCAGTATTAAGCATTCTGACCGTCAGAATTCATCCAGATTACACCCTCGGATCAGGAAAAATTTCTATTTATTATCATGAGACTTTCAGCCCTAATCTACGTGCGGTGACCGCTGAACTAAAACTGGTCCGCCACGTGCGATCTGCGAACCCTGCCAGACTAAAAACTTAATACGAGCTACCTCTGGTACACATGAGCTTAAGTCCGATCGCAATCGACCAGGGGACCACCAGAAAGCAGTTTTTGGACCGAAACAGCCCCGAAATGGATAGGCACCAAGTAAACTTCGTTCCGGAGTCTATTTTCGGCGTTTTTAAGCTTATAAAAGGGGTTGAAACCCTCATTTCCCTCTCCCATCCGAAAATTGCAACCCTAGGAGAAAGGGAGAGAGATTTTGAGAGAGAGATTGGAAGGGATTTTTCCCGCTTCCGAGCCGCCGATTGCTGCTGCTTCAGCACTTCTTCCCAATCACCTGGATGGTGATTTCTTCACTTTTTCAGGTATAAAATAACCCTAGAACTTGCTGATTTAGGGCTTACCTAGATTCATAGCATGTTAGCTAACGTATTCCATAAATCAGGATCTCCTACTGCCGTAGACGAAGCGTACACGCTCCGTTCAAAATCCCGCAACCGTAAGAGACTAGGTGAGGATTTTAGACGCTTTGATTGACAGTTTACAACGCTTTCAATGTCGTTTAATAGTAGATTATCGACGGCATCACCGTTTGACATGTACAACATGCTCTCCGTTTCCTGTTTCGTAAATTAACGAAGAATATGAGATTTAGGGCATTTTAGTCATTTGTAGGAAGTACGGTCTACATGCATAATTTGCTGACGTGATTGACATGGTTTGTCGCCGCATTAGGGAGTTAGGAATGCTTGCATAATCAGTTTGGCTAAGAGATTCGCCTAGTTGCGCACTTTGGGTCGACATACTATATGTAGACTTAAGTGTGTAGTGTATATGTTTGTATAAATGCTTGTATTAGTATGTATTGAATTAAATGATGTTATGTAGTAGTTTGAGATCGATTTCTTGATTAATATGCTGACCTAAATGATTTCCTACATGTTGACCTTATGCATGATTGCATTACATGCATGGAATGTATGTGGTTGAAGATTTTCTTAAGTCGAATATTATAACATGTGTTAACATGCTCACATGATCATATTTTAATTCCAATACCTTTGCACATGTTGTTAATGTGATTCCATAGATGTGTGGGACTTGACTTAGTCCAGGCAGTCGGTAACCAAGCGAATTCGTGGCTGACTGGTCATAGCCACGAACGACGCGTCGATGAACGTGATTCGTGTTTAGAGTTGGCGGCAGTGGTTAGGCCACGCGAAGTGTTTTACGCACTTCATGTCGTTCGACTTGAGATGCGATCGCGCTAGTCGAGACCGTCAAGTAACCCGACTGGCCGATGTATGTTCACCTTGTATGTGTCATAACTGCTTGAACCTAGGGTACTGAACTTACCATTGTAAACCCTGTTAACCATGGTACCTTGATCCACTAAGACTCATGAGCCGGGCATGGTGGTATGGGACACCGTGGTCGAGCTGTCGGCCTACGCTGGGGCCACAAACCTCCCCTTAGTGACCAGTGAGCACCTAAACTCGTGAGCAGATTATGGTGGTATGGGACACTATATTCTAGCTGTCGGCCTACACTGATCAGGCGACGAGCCCTTTGTAGTGACCGCGAGCGTATTCTGAGTCCACGGGAGGCGACGACCCTTCCGTTGCAGTAGAGTACGGTAGGCCTGTATTGATAAGGTGATGGGGGAGCGGTGCAATGAGTGCGAGCAACAGCCCTGGCAGCCCTTGCAGTGACCTACGAAATACACATCGTATGAGATTACTAGGAGTGACGACCCTAGACAAGATCTGTATTGGGATTGATACAAGGAAAGTACCTTAGTTTCTCAATCCTGCTGTTTGAATGGACTAATAACAACTTGAAAATCAGATCACCATAGCATTGCATGTGCCTGGAAGATGTGGAGCACTCTAGGGAGTGTGGCATGCCGCGGTCGTAAGATGTTGCCGCATGAGGGTGATCGTAGGTGAGGGCATACATCACGTCATATCATCTTGCATTAACAACAGTATTAGGATTGTCTGATTTGCTGCTTTACTATTATCGCGTGATTGAATTGTGAACATGCTAATCTTTGCTCTATGATTCCACTGAGTTGATCACTCATTCCCACGTTACGAGATGGTGTTTGCAACACCCACCAGACCCTGTTGTAGATGCAGGTGAGGACGAGATCCAGGAGGTGGAGCCAGAGATTGACGAGGACCAGGACGAGTTCTCGTATATGCAGTATCACGACGGCTTCCCGTAGGAGACCTTGATCGAGGGGACTTCAGTGGGACTATTTTGAACATTATTCTTTTGTTTATGTACATGTATATGAGACTCAGAGATGTAGTCATACTTTGGAGACAGATGAGATTTACTTTGCTTTTCCATATAGTGATATATATATTGTTTAGTCTTCCACTTGCTTTTATCACTGGATCTGAAGTATGATTTGCAGTTTTAGTATACTTTTACTCATGTGAATGCTTTAAATCAGACAACATTGAATCATAACCATTTTTGTTGCATAAGTGACGGTCTGGAACTTGGGAGTTGAGTATATACACGACCCCCGATTTTCAGGGTGTTACAGTACTGCTGGTGCTCGAAATGCTGGGCGAGTCGTGCACCGCTGCTATGAACGATGCTGCTGATGAGAACTACTAGAGGGTGCCTTCCTCTTCTGATCTCCACTCTGATCACGAGCTCTCTGCACACCGGCCCAATCTGTCTCATATATCAGGGTCCTCTCTACTATCTACTCAAATGTCGGAAGCATGTGTCCGATCACATGGCTCCTGAGGGCAGGACGTAAGCCATTCTCAAAACGGCGGGCCTTCCGCCCCTCATCATCAACAAGATATGTCACAAATATGGATAGTGCGACGAAATGTGCCTCATACTGGGATACTGTCATGTCCCCCTGGACTAATGTCTCAAACTCCAATACACGCTGCTGTCACATATGCTCGGGAAAGAACTTCCTATCAAACCGGTCTATAAAGTCCTCCCAGGTCCACTCAAAATCAGCCGCTCCTGATCGGGCCACAGATGCCCACCAATACTGAGCCTCACCGTGGAGAAGGAATACAGCTAATGGAACTCGCTGCTGGGTCGTACATCTCATGGTGTCAAATATCTTCTCCACCTCGGAGCACCATATCTCTGTAGCAGTAGGATCCGGCTCACCCCGAAAACTGTAACACCCTGAATATTTTGCCAACCTGGGATTAGACGTCCTTAGGCAATGGGTCAACCAAAACACCTTGGTAACCGCTCAGAACCCAATTCCATAGCCAAAGAAATCACTTAGGATTAATTCCTTTAAAAACTAAGCATAAGTTAGCTAGCGCTACGCTGGATTAGCCGTGAAATTGTCCCTGATCACTTTAAATACATTCTACAAGACCCAAAACTTGTAGAATCAATGGTGCTATAATACCCTGAAACCTAGGATCAAACTCTAAACCAGTTTGTTCTCGGGAACCCTTTGAAACTTTATATTGGATCTAGACCGCGCGTCGAAAGTCCGATATCTACCATCTTAGACTGTTATGACCGCTTGGCTGGACTTGACAATCGTTTCGAAAATCAAGGCCAACCGATGTTAAGAGGCTATTTCATTAAGCCTGGAGTGAAGAGAGTGAGAAAATGGTTAGATTTAGAAATTTTAATTCAAATCTGGCACGTGACTTAGCACGTTATTATTAAGCGTTTTGACCGTCAGAATTCAACCAAATTACACCCTCGGATCAGGAAAAATTTCTCTTTCATATCACGAGACTTGTAGACCTGATCTAGGTGCGATGACCGTTGAACTAAAACTGGACCGCCACGTGCGATCTGCGAACTCTGCCGGACTAAAAACTGGGTGTGAGCAGGATCCAGTATCCATGAGCTTAAGTCCGACCGCATTCGGCCAGGGGACCTCCAGAAGTGCTTCTTTGGACCAGAACAGCCCCGATTTGGTTATACCTCAAGTAGACCTTGTTTCCAAGCCTAATTTGGAAAGGTTTTAGGCTATATAAGGGATTTAAACCCTCTCACAACCCTCCCATCCGAATTTACTTGAAACCCTAGGAAAAGAGAGAAAAAGTGAGAGATTATGAGAGAGTGTGGGAGAGATTCTCCTGCCTCCTGCACTAGCTTTTGCACGTGCTTAAGCAACGTATCCCAATCACTTTGCCAGTGAGTCCAACGCATTTCTAGGTAAGGAAAACCCTAAACACTTGCTGATTTAGCATTCCATCGATTCAAATAGCAAAGTAGCATATACAACTTGTGTATTAGGTCGCCTGTACGCCGTTGACGAAGCGTATACGCTCCGTTCGAAACGATACACATCTAAAGTGAAAGGTGAGGATTTTAGACGCTTTGATTGACTGATTTCAAAGCTTTCAATGTCATTTAATAGTAGATTATCGAAGGTAACGCCGTTTGACATGTACAATATGCTGTCCATTTTTCGTTTCGTAAACGTACGATAAATATGAGATTTAGGGTATTTTAGTCATTTGTAGGAAATACTGCTTACGTCCATATTTTGATAAAATATTTTTCATGGCTATTTATCGTGTTAGAATATTAGGAATGCGTGCATGATTGGTTTGGCAAAGAGATTCGCCCTTAAGCGTACTTTGAGTCGACATACGCTATGTAGACTAAAGTGTGTAGTCTAAGTATTTGTATAAATGTTTGTATTAGTATGCATTGAGTAAATGGTGTTGGGTAGGAGTTTTGAGATTGAATTCTCAAGTAATATACTGATGTAAATGATTTCCATCATGTTGGCTATATGTATTGATTTCATTATATACATGAAATGCATGTGTGGGATGATTTTCTTAAGTTGTATATTATAACATGTGTCAACATGCTTACAATGTTGTATTTCATTTCTGTTACTCACCTATGCTTATTGATGTTGATGCACTAATGCTTGGGGCTATGACCTAGTCCAGGCAGTCGGTAATGGATCGAATTCGTGGTTGGTTTCTAGGTACCACAAAGGACGCGTCGATGAACGCGAGTTGTGTTTTGAGTTGGCGACAGTGGTTAGGCCACACGAAGTGTTTTATGCACTTCATGTCGTCCAGCTTGAGATGCTCTCATACTAGTTGAGCCCGTCAAGTAACCCGACTGGCCATTGTATGTTCACCCTGCATGAGTCATAACTGCTTGAACCTAGGGTACTGAACTTACCATTAAAAATCCTATTAACCATGGTACCTTGATCCAATAAGACTCATGAGCCGAGCATGGTGGTATGGGGCACCGTGGTCGAGCTGTCGGCCTACGCTGGGGCCACAAACCTCCCCGTAGCGACCAGTGAGCACCCTACTCTGAGCAGATTATGATGGTATGGGACACTATATTCTTACTGTCGACCTACATTGATAAGGTGATGGGGGAGCAGAGCAACGAGTACGAGCAACAGCCCCGGCAGCCCTTTGTAGTGACCTTGAGTTTATCCTGACACCGCATGGGGGCAACGAGTGCAGATGCAGTCTTAAGGATAATTAGGCCTGTATTGATAAGGTGATGGGGGAGCAGTGTAATGAGTGAGATCAACAATACTAGCAGCCCTTGCAGCGACTTACAAATGTAACATCGTATGAGATTACTAGGAGTGACGACCCTAGACAGGATCTGTGTTGGGATTGATATAAGCAAAGTACCTTAGTTTCCCAATATTGCTGTATGAAAAGGACTAATAATAACTCGGTAATCATATCAACATCACATTGCATGTGCCTGGAAGATGTGGAGCACTGAGCGGTACGCAAGCATGCCGCGGATGCAGATGGTGCCGTATGAGGGAGAATGTCGATGAGGGCATCCATCATGTCATGTCATATTGCATTAACAACAGTATCTATGAATGTTTAATTACTTGCTTTACTATTATCACATGATTGATTTGTGAACATGCTAATCTTTGCTCTATGATTCCACTGAGTTAATTACTCACTCCCACGTTACGGGACGGTGTTGCGCACACCAAACAGTTCCTATTTTAATTGCAGATGATGGCAATGCTTGCCAAGCAGAGCCGGACTTGATGATGATGAGGAGGATCCCTCCTATATGTAGGTTCTGATTAACGGGGTTACAGGGTTACTGATTAGATGCTCATATACTTGGTATTTTACCTTTTTCTTACACACCTATGTATATTCTTTTTATCATTTTTGGAGTATACATGTATATGTTTAACCTGGTAACATGTTCACACTCTGGAGACCCACAACAGTTCATATACTTTATATATCTATTAAATTCTTCCGCTTGCTAATTTAACTGTCTCTGGAGTATGATATGCTATTTTGGTCAAATCCCACTCATGTTTTCTACACTAATATGAACAACATTCATCCATCATTGAAAATGTTGCGTAAATGATGTTATGGAACTCAGGAGTGGAGTTTTTGCTTGACCCCTGATTTTCGGGATGTTACAGAAACGCGGGGGATCGTGCTGTCAAGAATCCGTGAGAAAAGCGCTCACACGCTCCTGTTCAGCCTCGGCTAGTGTCACTGTGGGATGCCTGCTCTGCCCCTGAAGAATGGCAGTCATCGCCTGGAACATCTTCTGCAGCTAAGTAGCACTCACAGGTACGGTCGGATCCGCACCGGCCTCAGGTAAATGAGTGACATCCTCAGGCTCAAAGGCAGGAATATCTGGTGGTGGAGCAGGAGTAGCAGGTGATAAAGCTGGAGCTGCAGGTGGTGGTGCGGGAGTCGCAGGCTGTGGAGTGGAATTCTCTCGGGTCGTTCTTCTAGCCATAACGTCTCCTACAGGAAGGAACAATGGCCTATTAACATTGAGAATTCTTGAAGGCATAAACATTAAGGGTATATGTTGGGAAATCACTAAGTCATTCAAACTCAGAACCTATTTTTAGTAGATATGTGATGTGATCCTCAGGTATTTCCAAGTTATGCTCTGATACCAACTTCTGTCACGCCCTAAACCCAAAAATTAGATTCACAAGAATCCCGATTGCCGAATTCGATGTCGACAGCCTCCGTAGTGCCCCATTCTCGGCTCCTGACAATCAAATGCCAGATTTCGATCCTGGGATCCTACAAGGAGGATTTTTAGAATGAATTTTTTTTTGTAATGGAGCATAACCACAAGCATAACTAAGTCACAAAACAACATCACCACATATCCACTATATCCAGAACTTTAAGCACAATGCGGAAAGGGAAATACAAGGTGATCAAAAAGCTCCAAAAGGTCCTGATACGCGCTCCTGCCTCAGCGCTACTACTGTCCAACGCTACCTGCATGCAACTATCGTACATAAGCTTACGAAAACTTAGAGGGTGGTGTAAGTGGGTGCGTAAGGAAAATGCCAAGTATACAATATCAGAGCAATGCGGAAGTATGCGGTAAGTCCATAGAATCAACCATGCCAAGGGTATGTTATGCAAGATGTGAATGCTATCGGCCATACTAAGGCCATGCGATGCGAGATATGAATGTCATCGGCCACACCAATGCAATGCAAGGCCTACATATCCGAATCAACCATGCCAAGGCTATGATACGCGCTCCTGCCTCATAACGAGTCCCGTAAATGGTCTGCCCAATGGCGTATGTTATATCAGTCACTACTCATATCAAGCATACATATGATGCGTATGGGCATGAGTCATGGGATTATACTAAGCATGTTATAAAGTGATGAATAGTAATCAGTATGGGCCTATCAATGGGCCTTAAGGAGAGTTACAATGCGGACATTTAACCAACATTGTACATACAATGTGGACGTCAAACCATCATTGCTCCTAAGGCACGGCCCACCATAAATATCATTACATGAAACATGGGAAAATCACACAATGTAATGGACTCTAAGGACATCCCGTTGGGCCTCGACCCATGGGCCTTAGATACATCAAATGGGCTGAATCACATGGATCCGACATTCATCAAATGGGCTGAGTTAATGGGCCTCACGAATGAGCCTTATGTACATTGCAATGGTCCATGATCCATGGGCCTAATATATGCTAAATGGGCTTAATCCCATAGGCCTTATATAGATTAATTGGGCTTGAATCCTATGGGCCTTATGTGTGCCAAATGGGCTTAATCCCATAGGCCTTATATGTGCACCAAGGTGGGCCTTAATGAATGGTCACAAATAGGCCAACATGGGCCCTATACACATGCCAAGCTGGGCCCACTTGAACCATAGATCTGATTCATTTATAGCCTAAACCATAAAATGATTTTATAAAATAAATGGACTGTTTGGATGCACACATGCACCATGGTGGCGGGGGGGGGGTCCACATGAATGTTGGATGGTTGGGATGAAACACATGCATCAAGGATGGGGTCCACTGACCGTCCAGCTCTAAACCCAATGGCTGGATGGCGTTGATAAAACACATACAGCAATGGGGTCCCACCGTCCAGCAGTGTGGACGGTGCGGACGAAACACATACCCTGGTGGGGGTTCCACCGTCCACGGTAGTGGACGGCTTCATGAAACACATACATCACTGTGTGTCCCATGTGGGGCCCACCATAATGTTCACATGTCATCCAACCCGTTGATAAGGTCACGCAGACCTGGTTAAAGGGTAAAGACAAATTTCAGCTTGATCCAAAACTTCAGTGGGCCAAAAAAAAATTTCAATGGTAGAGTTCAATTCACACTATTTCGTGTGGTGTGGGCCACCTGAGATTTGGATTGAGCTGATTTTTGGGTGGGGCTTACTTCAGAGGGTGGCCCACCATATGAACGGCTTAGATGGAATATAAACATCAAGGTGAGGCCCACGGCTGGAGCCGTGGGGCCCTGCCCGTACGCCCGCCCGCCAGCCGCTGGCGCGGCCAGCGTCCTGACACAGCAGCTTTGCTGCTTGTTTTATTTTTTAAAAAAAAAACCCACTTTTCTGGGGTTGTTATCATGTGGGGCCGCATCTGATGAATCCAGTCCAGCTATTGGATTCTACGGCTCATAATGAATCCAATGAGTCCAATATCGGGCCTCTTTCATCGTGTAAAAAGAAATCTGAAAAGATTTCAATGGTATTAATGCTATCTTCAACACTATGGCCCACTAGAAAGTTGGATCAGCTTAATATTTTTGCTCAACGTATAAAATACTATGAGGAAAGGGATGAACGGCATGGATTGAATACATACATCAAGGTGGGGCCTATATGAGTGGGCCACCCCATTAGCTTGGAAACAAGCTAACATTTGTGTTTTTTTTTTTTTTTGCACAGTGACGTCCAGCATCCCTAGACGCTGGACGTTTTATCACAGCCCATGCGTTGAGAGGTGGGCCTTGCTCAAGTGGGCCATCACATGATGGATGGTGTAGGTACAACCCATATAAGGTGGACCCCACATATAGATGGCTTGGATATAATACTTGCTTCATGGTGGGGGGTCCATCCAAGTGGGTCACACAATCAATGCATCTTACACAAAGAAAAAATAAATAAATAAGAGAGGGAGAGAGATAGAGAGAAAGTAATAGAGTGGGACACGCGTGATGGAGGGACCCCCACACTATGGGCCCTCCGTTTTAACCATCCAATCATACATCAATGGGTCCCATTGCATATGGGCCATCCAAATAAAAGATCAACGGTGGAGATCTCTCTCCATCCAAAACAAACAGTCTATATGACCTCTTTAATGCAAGAAAGTAAACATCATGATGGGGTCTATGGAGAATGGCCCCATCATGGAATGATATTGATAATTAAGATGGGCCATCGGCCACATCTTAGGGTTCGAAGTGAGATCCATACCATTGATCGGTGGGCCTCACTTAGCCCATCATAAAAATAAATAAACTACCCTATAGAAGCACCTACCACTTGATCTTCTTGTCCGTTGGAAAGCTACACTCCTTATGCTTCACTTTGATGGTGGAGATGAGAAATCGATGGTTAAGATGAGAGGTTTTGTGAGGGAAAAGTGGGCCACACACATGCACACTTTCTCTTGGGAAAACATTGGACGTGTGATGCTCTTGGTTGCTTGAGAAGTGAGATGAGAAATGAGAAAGAGAGAGAGAGTTTGTAAGAGGGATGTGAGGTGAGTGATGGAGTGATGTGAGTGGTACTTGACATGTAAGGTGGTGTAAGAGAGAGAGAGAGAGAGAGAGAGAGAGAGAGAGAGAGAGAGTTGACTTTAGGTAAGGGTGATGTAAGAGAGGTATGGTTGCTTGTACTTGACATAAAGTGATTGATGGGTGATTGATTAATGGGATTGATTTGACACTTTGTAGAGATTCTCTTGGGAATGTAAATGCGCGGCATTTTCTCAAAATAAACGCCGACCTACATCTCTTAGTCAGGGTATCGGGTCGGTACATGAGTCGCGGTGTTGGAACCGTGGCGACTGTGCGGTCGCAATGATACAAGTCTCGGATTAAGCTGACTCAAATATATGGGATAAGACTTACGGTCGTACGAAACGTCGACTATAGGTCGCGGAGTGCCGAAATTTGATGAGAAGGATCGCGGTAAGCGACGAAATAGTACGGATTAGGATACGGGTCTTACAATTTATACTCGAGGGCATTCAGTCGATACATGGAACATATTGTAGCATCCCAAATTCAGATAGCCAACTATGCATGCACCTAGACCTATACATATCTAGCTTACGAATAACATATAGAAAATCTAGAAGTAATGAATCAGCAAGAATGATAAAGGTAAGGTTAGGTAGTGTGTTAGATAACCAAGTGCACAACAAAAGTTTAATAGGCTACGTAAAATTTTCCATTTCGAGATAAGACCTTATGACACTTCCCATGAGTTTAGAATGACCAAGGTTATGGATTGATGGAAACATATTTACATAAAATTTGCTCGATTTGGCTCAAACTCTAAGTCCTAAAGAATCTCAGATGATCTTAATGCCTTGATCAAGCAAAGGATCGAGATTTAACAGGATCATAAATTGATATCGGTAAATCCTCTGTACTGCAAAGACAAAGGATTCGTGTATCGAGCTTAAACTCACTACAACCATCTATTCATATTACCTCTTACATAGAAAATAGAAAATCCTTAGAGACATGAAAAATGATGTATATAAAAGTAGTACTAAATTTCAGGGGCAAAATTATGTTTAAGGGGGGTAGATTGTAACGTCCCGAACATTTCAATACCCGAGTATTGAAAGTTCTCAAGCGTTACCTAGAAATTAACATGTGTACGATAACCATTCAACTATCCTAGCCTTACATCCTTGCCCTAACATAAACCTAACCGTTAGAAATGATCCTCATTCATAAATCAAGCCATCTGATCGTTGATTTCTAGGCAGGACCATCAATCACATGATTTGACGTAAGTACCTTCCCACAAAGGGCACAATGAATAACCCCATATCCGTAATGATTTAGATATATATTCATTTGTAAGAATTTCTTAGAAACATATCTATAACCCTGTGGAGCAATTAGATTTTCCAAAACTCACAGATTAGTAATAATTATGAAAATGCCATTGACCTATACCTTGCAATCCAATTCACATGATTCTCATAATCCGTTTCATGTGAAATTTTACACCAGGCCTGATTATCATAAATTAACTGTAGAAATCAAGTTTCAGCCCCTAGATCATAGTAAATTAGCTACTTGACCTCTCCATCTGTCCATACACTTATCAGATCGAGATTCTGACCCATTCATCTTGTTCAGCCCACGTCAATATGTTTAACCCACCATTAAAATTATAATCTGAGGAACTTACACATATGAACAAGTCACTTGAATCTAACAGTATACGTGTCATACCCCTAATCACTCCAGAAACCCGCTTTATGTCCATCAAATTACGAAACTGACCGTACATCCACCTACATACATGGTGAGAGTGCTAACCATTGAGTCCCCTTATTTTAAGCAAGTCATCTAACCATCTCTCATATTTGGATCCGCCGAACGGACCACACAAACATTACGGTAAACCGATCATCATAAAGATCTTAGGGTTTAGGTCCAAATCACTCGGTAACCTATTAATCAGAGATATACAAATGGTATTTAGAATTTTCGAAGTAAGGTAGCCATCGAAAAAGCATCTTAGCCATCCTTAACAAATATGGGCTCAAATTTAACCAGTTGAGAGATCTCGAGAAATAAAGATTGTTGGTAAAGTTTCACTCCTTTTGGACATTGCAACAGGGAGAAACGGATGACAGAAGTTATCGGAAAGGAAAATGGGAAATTTGTAAATAACCGAATTTTATATGCATGCACGTAACAGAGGCATGTTTCAACGGTGGGCATCACCTCATCACTAGTGGATGGTGTGTCCCACCTAGAACTTAGACCTTCTTCATAATCTGACTAGGGGGCTAACACATTAAGACAAAGATGATGAAGGGTGTGGATCTTCCATAAAATAGCCACATTAGACCCGTCAGGAAAAAAAAAAAAAAGATTTGCCAACTATAACAGCGGACGACGGAAGGAGTTTTAATTATAAACTCCAATATACACGTCGATCGTGTGGCCCACTCAAGAATCAAATATACTTCATATTTTGGCCCATGGACAAACAGTGCCCGACAAAATAGCTGAACTGAGAAGATCCAACAAATGACTACCACAAGTGGACCCCACCTAATGCCTCATTAAAATCTAAAGGAAACGGATTGCGTAGTGAGTAAGCCAGGTTACGTAGGTCTCATGTACGTTCAACCCACAGGAAGGCATCATCTTACCAAATGTGTTGTGGGCCGCCCACGGCTCAGATCTACTTCATAGTTGGAGACGTAGCACAACAAGATTGACCTAAGCTAATGGATGGAGTGGATCACCCAGGAGACATCACGTACAAGTGGACCTCACCTTTCCCATACATTCCCTGAACCAAGAACTGCACGCAAGAGACGTAACCAACCTCTCAACACGAATGTCGTTTCAACGGTGGACATTGGTTGATGGTGTGGCCCACCTAAACCTCAGATCCACCCCATACTCTAACCCCTAGCCTAATATGATCCCGCCAAACTAATGAACAGAGTGGATTTCTTGGAGAATCATCATAGTGGATCCCACCATAGAAACAGTGCACGAGTATGGGATTCGCACGCCGCTGTAAACCATAACTGAGAGGTAGTCACCAAATATTTTAAAGACCCAACCAACGTTGCTGCAGAAGTCTCTCTCGCGTGGATGATCGTCCACTAGACGATGTGGGAGCCACCAACACTGCCTTCAAGAATGATCAAAAGCATTCATTGCAACCGAGGGAGAAAACCCCTCAAACCATAGGTGTTTCAGCACGTCATCCAGACTTCCCGTGCAAATATTGACCGACAGTGGTAATCATTCTAGGATTAAAAACCCATCCCTTGGCTCGATCAAGACCATTCAAATCTGTCCCTAGGGAATTTCGAACCCCCCCATGGCGACCGATTAGGGAGAAGAAGCTGCAGGGAGTCTCTGTTTGCCCGTCCGTAAGACACTGCCGACTTGCTCAAGAAGAGCTACGCAAATCGAAAGGCTCCTCCACGCCTATAAAACCTCTCTTATGGAAGGGGATAGTGAAGGAAAAAGAAAGATAAATGGGAGAGAGAGAGAGAGAGAGAGAGAGAGAGAGAGAGAGATCGGCTATCTTTCGTCCGCAAAGGAGGGGGAGGCCATTAGATCCTTGGCAGCAAGGGAAGAAAAGGAAAGAAAAGAAATAAAGGAAGAAGAAGAAGAAGAAGAAAAGGAAGAAGGGAGCTTTCGGGTCGACTCAATCCAAAAACGAGTTGGGCCTGAGCTGGAGTGATTGTAACTAACCACTTCAGCAGGTATGATCTATGATCCAATCAAATTGAAAATTCGTAACTAGATTGGGAATTAGTTTAAATCTAGCCTCAAATCTACTAAACCATCACTTGAAATTAATCCTAACCATCTCGAGTTCATGAATTAGGGTAAAGGAAAACAGGTTTGACCTTAAGGTCTTACTAAGCCGACGACCTTACTAACAACAATTAAAATACTAAAAGTGAGGGTTTTATCCTTTAAGCTTATCGTAATTTAAGTTGATTTATTTATTCTGCCTTTTATATGTCTTCCTGTATTTTATCTGTTTTCATACTAGTTTATCTTGTCTTCTATACATGCTTTTATAAATTTGATATTGCCTTTACATGTATTCCTTTTATACATCAATTTGAATATTCCATGTTATTATATGTTTCACCATCAATTATGGCCTTTTCATGCCTTTTATGATATGAATTATCATGTATTCCATGTTTACATGTTCCTTTGAAATTATCCTATCAATTGATTTATTGGTCCTTTTGGGATTATGACATGATGTCAAATATAAGAGAATTTCTTTAAATTTATGTGAGGCCATGGGTACAGGCCTTGCCCCCTGCCTTATCCATTATTGAGTTGGCTCTGCCACTCGTCTCTATATTTGAGTTGATTATGTCACTCGTTGTTTTATTTGAGTTGCCTTTGCCACTCTCCTTTTGTTGAGTTGACCCTTGTCACTCTTCTCCTGTTTTGTTGGTCATTGCCACTTTTGCTGAGTTGACCATTGTCACTCTTCTCTTTATTATATTGGCATTATGCCGTCTATTTTAATAGGCACATGCATGTGTCTTGTTATTCCAGAACCCCTATGATTCAGTTTATATTCTTAATGATTCATCTATATTCTCCATAAGCGCAAGTGATGTGTAAGATGTATTACAACTAGTGATTCAAATATTCTACCATAGATGTAATATGGTCTGGGTAGAGACCCTCTTGGGGCATATAAGTCCTTGAGCCTTTGGGTAGTGGTGCACAAATCGATGTGTGTAATTCTCTACTATATGTCACATCATCTCAGGATTGAATGTCACAAATAGTCGCTCCATAAATAAATCATTGCACGTAATTCACCCAACTCATGTTGTTATGCGCTCTAAGGTCCCCTCGTAAATTCATGGTAGCGTTGGTCATACCGACGAATATCCGTAGTATGGGATGCGGGTCAAGTCGGTTATCTATAAATCATACTCCACAATGTGATGATCACTATGTATGATGAGCCTCACATACCTTGCTAGGCATGCATCTCATGTTGGTTGTTTGTGCATGCTGATACCCCGTGTTAGTGGAGCACGAGACATATCAGACCCTTTACTTTACTTCTGTGAATCTCTTGAATTATTATTAATCTTGAAGTATAACCTTCACTATGAGTAGGGCATTGACCCTCTCCCAACCGTACAATTGATACAGGTGATGTACAGATTGAAGATTTAGAGAACTACTTCCCTCTAGAAGATTATCTTGAAAGACTAAGAAGACAGTTTCATTATTTAGTTTTGTACTTTCGTCGTGAACTCTGATGTTATAATAAACCTCCCATTATGAGGCTATTTGATGATTCTATTTACTCTAACGAAATATAATCACTACAGTTGATTTTATTCTCTTGTATGATTACCTTCTTGAAGGTATCCTGATGTAATTAAATAAAAAAAAATAGAGTGCAATTTTACTAAAGCATCCCAGTTTTACATCATTAACACCTGATTTACTCGGACGCG
The DNA here is from genome assembly GCA_037074715.1 of Magnolia kwangsiensis. Taxonomy (NCBI): domain Eukaryota; kingdom Viridiplantae; phylum Streptophyta; class Magnoliopsida; order Magnoliales; family Magnoliaceae; genus Magnolia; species Magnolia kwangsiensis. Next base: position 36,231,118 of record CM073573.1, read on the forward strand.
AGTACAAATTCTGGCCGTAAAAATTTGGGCTGTTACACATATCGAGCTGATGAAGGAGGCCTTACCTATAACATTCAATGTCACAGAAGATATGTCTATGTTAGAAGGAAATGCATGGACGGATAGAGAAGATACTTCTATACTAAAGAAAATGAACGAATATGATTGTGGTATTTTTGTCATGAAATATATCGACATTTTGTACAGTGATCAAATTTTGTCAAGGAGAGACTTACAACAATTCACTCCTAGCTTTAGGAAGTCAATAGCCTATGATTGCCTAAGTGACCTTAAAATATGATATATTTTTTCTTATGCTTGAGAGGAACAAAAATTTTTTATGAAATGTTATAAATTGTTGTAAATGATGTCATATAAAACATTCATGGTAAAATGATGTAAATGATCTGTTGTATATTTTGTCAAAAATTTGTAATAAATGATATCTTCCTAATAGTGCTTTCATTATGAATGGTGAAAACACTATTTTGCAGTAAATGACGTCTTCACTTCACGGTCAATTTCATGCATTTCATGGTCATTTCCAATCAATTCCATACATTTCACACTCAATTTCGACAATTTCGCTTGACTTCACGGTCAATTTTCATGCATTTCATGATCAATTCCCTTCACTTCGCGGTCAATTTCGTACATTTCATGGTCAATTCCTTTCACTTCATGATCAATTCCATGCACTTCACGGTCAATCACCTTCACTTCATGGTCATTTTCATGCATTTCATGGCAATTCCCTTCACTTCACGGTCAATTCCAACGATTCCTCTTCACTTCCCAGTCATTTCCATGCATTCACAGTCAATCCCCTTCACTTCACGGTCAATTACATGAATTTCACAGTCAATTCCAGGGGTTACCACTTCACTTCACGGTCAATTCCATGCATTTCACAATCAATCCCTTCACTTAACGATCAATTACATGCATTTCACAGTCAATTCTGCTTCACTTCATGGTCAATTCTGCTTCACTTCATGGTCAATTCCATGCATTTCACAGTCAATTCCAACCATTCCGCTTCACTTCACGGTCAATTTCCTACATTTCACAGTCAATTCCCTTTACTTCACGGTCATTTTCATGCATTTCACGGTCAATTTTGGCAATTCCAATTCACTTCACGGTCATTTCCATGCATTTCACGGTCAATTCCCTTCATTTCACAGTCAATTCCTACAATTCCTCTTCACTTCACGATCATTTCCATGCATTTCACGGTCAATTCCCTTCACTTCACTGTCATTTCCATGCATTTCACAGTCAATTCCATGCATTTCATGATCAATTCTGGCAATTTCACTTCACTTCACAGTCAATTCGCTTCACTTCACAGTGAATTCCCTTCATTTCATGGTCATTTCCATGCATTTCACGGTCAATTTCGGCAATTTCGCTTCACTTTGGTCAATTCATTTCACTTCACGGTGAATTCCCTTCAATTCACGGTCATTTCATGGTCAATTCCGACAATTCCCCTTCACTGCACGATCAATTCCATGCATTTTACGGTCAATTCCCTTCACTTCATGGTCAATTCCATGCATTTCACGGTCATTTCCATGCATTTCAAAAGAGTAATTAAGGAAATAATTTAATAAAAATAAATTGGTATTTGGAATTCGTCTGAAATGAACTTTAATCACTTCTCTGTGTACTCTTTAAGATGTTTTCAAGGTGTCATGTGTAACACCCCAGATTTTTGCCTACCTAGAATTAGACGTCCTTAGGCAATGGGTCAACCATAACACCTTGGTAACCTCTCAGAACCCAATTCCAAAGCCAAAGGAATCATTTAGAACCAAATTCTTTAGAAATTTATCGTGTATTAACTAGCGCTACACTAGATTTTCTGCTAAATTAGCACCAACTACTTTAAATATGATCTGTAAGACCCAAAACCTATAGAATCATTGACGCTACGTTACCCTGAAACCTAGGATCAATCTCTAAACCCAGTTGCTCACGGGAGCATTCGAAAACTCCATATTAGATCTAGACCACACGTCGAAAGTCCGATAGCGATGAACTTAGACTATTATGACCACCTAGTTAGACTTGACTACCACCGTGAAAATCACATCCAAACGATGCTCTGGGACGATTTCCTTGAGTCCGGAGTGAAGAGTGTGAGAAAATGAAGATTTTTAAGAAATTAAATATATTTTTAAGTAATCTGGAACGGTTCACTTGCGCGTTATTTCTAAGCATTCTGACCATTAGAATTCGACCCAAATTCACCCTCAGATCAGGATAGGTGGCCCTTACATGTCATAACACTTGTGGACCTGATCGAGTTTCGGTGACCGCTGAACTGAAACTGGTCCGCCACGGTCGATCTGGAAACCCAACCGGACTGAAAACTTAGCTTGATCTAGATCCAGTATTAGAGAGCTTAAGTCCAACCGTATTTAGTAACATGACATCCAGAAGTGCTCCGTTGGATCGGAACAGACCCGATTTGGTTATAACGTAAGTATACCTTGACCTCAAGGCTATTTTCATCACTTTTGGGCTTATAAAAAGGCCTTAAACCCTCTCTCACAAATCCCATGCGAATTTTCAAACCCTAGCTTTCCAAGAGAGAGAAAGTGAGAGAGAAGTTGGTGTTTCTTCCTAGGATTCTTCCCAACTTTGCTACGTGCCTAATCCACCTATCGTATAGCTATTCCGACGTTTCTGATCTCATTCTTAGCTAAGAAATCCAACTCTAACTTATTTTGAAGCTTAGACTAGCTGTAGTGAAGTTGTAGCTAACCTGTTTCATGTCATAGGTAACGTATCCGCTGTTGACGAAGACACATCGTCTGAATCATATCAAATACGCATTTTCTGGTTTAAGGTACAGACTATATACATTTAGGTTATAGTTTTCAACACTTTCAATGTTAAGTAATGATTTATTCTTGCCTAAGATGCTATTTCACATGTACAAAGTGGTATCCGTTTCAATTTTTAGTTATACGTTAATTATGTTGAATATACTGTATTCCTCGTATTTGTAGAAAATACCGTATACGTATGAAATTTGAATTTGTGCTTAACATGATTATTTACCATGAATATATGCTTGTTACAGGTGTGACAACTCCTTAGCGAAAGGACTTGCCCTAAATCACGCCACGGCCAATATACGTTATATATGTAAAAGTGTGTAGCTCACGTGTTTGTGAAAATGTTTAAATGAATACGGAACCCGGATTCATACATGCCATGATTATCCATCATAGGTATATGTAAGTGATATATGGGGCAACTCCCTAGTGAAAAGATTTGGTCAAATACATGATATATCAACATACGATATGTAGTTAGTATGTGTAGCCTAAGTGTTTGTGAAAATGACTGAATGAGTATGGAATTTGCTTTCGTGCTCGCCATGACTAATTGTCCTGGATATATGATTATTGTATGGGCGATGACCCTTTGACAAAAGGATTTGCCCTAATACATATACTAATGAATACACAATATGTATGATGTAATGTGTAGACTAAGTGTATGTAAAAGTGTCTGAATGAGTTAGTAGTTAGTAAAAATGTGATTGTTAAGGTCGTTGAGATATGAATCTTAATCACAATACTTGAGTATATTATTTTCTCCATGCATTGTGTAACTTAGATTATTTGTATTAACTGTGTATATGATTTCCTCCATGAATTGATTAACTTAGATAAATCATATTAAAGGTATATATGATTTCTTCCATGTACTGTATTTACATTTAAGTTATACTTCATGAATGTCCACATGATTGTAGGATATGTTTCATATGCCTGTTATGGAATTTGTATGTGATTGGGGCTGTACTACAGTCCAGGTAATCGGTAAGCGTACTCCAAATGGTGGTTGAGGTTGTTCGCCACGTAAGATAAGTTTAACGAATCTGAGTCGTGCTTGGGATGTTCGACAGTGGTTAGGCCACATGGAGTGCTTATGCATTCCATGTCGTTCAACTCAACGTGCGCTTAGCCTAGTTGAGCTTATCAACTAACCCGATTAACCGATGTTTGTTCACTATGTTTGGTCGCCACTGTTTGAATCTAAAGCACTGATCTTACCAATGAAACTCCCGTTAACCATGGTACCAAGATCCCCTAAGACTCATGAGCCGGGCATGGTGGTATAAGACACCGTGGTCGAGCTGTCGGCCTATGCTGGGGCCACAAACCTCCCCGTAGTGAACAGTGAGCACCCTACTCTGAGAAGATTATGGTGGTATGGGACACTATATTCTTGTTATTGGCCTACACTGTTTGGTGATGGGGGAGTGGAGCAACGATTACGCGCAATAGCCCTGACAGCCCTCTGTAGTGACCTTGAGTTTATCCTGACACTGTATAGGGGCGACGAGTCCTATTGTAGTCTTAAGGATATAAATAGGCCTGTATTGATAAGGTGATGGGAGAGTGGTGTAACGATTGCGCGCAACAGCCCTGACAACCCTTGCAGCGACCTAGAACCATAATATCGTATGAGATTCCCTAGGACTGACGACCCTATAATGGATCAATGTTGGGAAATGATACAAGGGAGGTGTCTTAGCTTCTCAATCCTGCTATATGAAAAGGACTAATAAGAACTTGGTAAGCATATTCATAACACCGCATTGCATGTACTAACGGCGTTAGTGATAGAGCACTGAGGAAGTGAGTCATGCCGCGATTGTTAGATGATGTCGCAGAGGGAATTGTGGTGAGGGCATGCATCATTCTTTATACCATCCTTACATTAACAAGAGTTTGTAGGACCTGTTTAATTGTACTGCCTTATCATTACTGCTTGATTGAATTGATAACATGTTAACCTTTGCTGTATAGTTTCCACTAAGTTAGCTATTCACTCCAACGTTACAGGACGGTGTTGTACACATCAATTAGTCCCTATTTTAGTTATAGATGATGGCGATGCTTGCGAAGCAGAGCCGAACTTGATGATGAGGAGGAGGATTCCTCCTATATGCAGGTTCTGATCGACGGGTTTACAGGGTTATTGATTAGATGCCACTACACTTGGTATTTTGCCTTTTATTTAAACACCCATGTATATTCTTTTCTTTGCATTTTTGGAGTATACATGTATATAGTTAACCTGGTAACATGTTCACACTCTGGAGACTTACAATCAATTATATAGTTATCACAATCTCTGGAGTATGATATGCTGTTTTGGCTTAATCCACTTCATGTTTTATGCACTACTATAGCCGACATTCATCCATCATTGAAAATGTTGCATAAGTGATGTTCTGGAACTCGGGAGTGGAGTTTATGCTCGACCCCCGATATCCGGGATGTTACACCATGTGACCAAATCAAGATGCAAATTTTATATACTGGCAAAAGCAAGCATTTTTAGTTTAAACATACTTTGAATGACATGGTCATTGGTCCCATATAGGTACAAATTATATTTTGATGTGAACAACATAACAAGCTAGTGACAACTTATAAGTGGTAAGCATAAACCAAGTAGGTCTGAAAGCATAAACCGAATCGCTGCCCAAGCTTGGTTGGAGTAGATTATACGAGGTTTACAGTAATCTTGGAGTGCAGAAAATTTCCAATTTTGTGTATTTCAGTATAAGTTCTTTCTCTAATAACGATAGCCTTGAGAGGGTTGATCCAAGGGATGGGTTGATTGCAAAAGGGTTGATTAAAACTATATTGAGTTATCTTGCTGGTCCTCAAATCATCATGCCAATAAAAGATAGGCATAAGGCTACATCCCTCTAGCCTTTGGTTTTATTAGGCCGAAAGCAGGCCATAGAGCCGGTTTGCGTAAATTGTACTTGGCAACTTTCTTTTCGGGCTATGCATCGCCCAATGAAGGGTAAAAAAATTTGACTGAATAGGAAGTCATGTAGCTCACTGGGCTTGTGGTATATCACGAATGACAGATTCGGACCACACTTGGAAATGAATGAATCACGTCGTCCACTCGACACTTGTAAAATGCAAATCGCCCTAACCTTAAAATAAAATCTTGTGATTTTTAAACAAATGGCCTTGCTAATTGGGATAGTGAATTGGGGCATTTCTGTCATCAGATTTCATTTTAATTAACACATTAAATATTGAAGATATGTCCCTGCAACGGGGTGGCCAAATCTGATCCTTGATCAAGAAACGGTGATCGGAATGGGCCCCACATGGCCATTTGAATGAATTAGCAAAACCCGAGGCTAACTCACCTAAAACCAGGGTCTAAAACCCTTTAACCTCTCTCTCTCACTAACTCCTACAACAATTCCAGAAAAAGAGAGAGAGAGAGAGAGAGAGGTGAGAGAAGAGATAAAAAGTGATGGAAGGAAGTTTGTGAGTGCATTGTTGAAAATCTCGACCCTATCGTCGTGGAGGCGAGCTACCTCTGATTCAAGGTAAGAATCTGAACTCCCCTCCATTCCTCCCTATCAGGGCCTAAATGATCAACAAGGCTCTTCATGATATGTGTATGGATGGGACTATTTCCCTGCTTAGATAATTTTTTAGTCTTGTGTTTGAATATTTACTTGATTAGTGGCACTTGATGTTTCGTTATGATTTGCTTTTGCTAGTAACCCCAGGTTACCTTTTATCGATAACTGAGTGTCCAGATAATGATCATGGGCCACCATTTAAGCTTAAAATTTTGTTATGCTGTTTTATTTAAATGATTTACAAAGAGAGACCATTTCAAATAATCTATTGTAGTCCATATATTTGATGAAAAGCCTGACACATTGCATATAATTTCAAGTGCCTTATCTCATATTTTTAGATAATCTCTAACGAGCTGAACAATAGGTTGTAATGTACAGGCTTTCGAGATTATAGAATAGTTTTTTATCTCGCCGCTATTTAGTAAACTAATAGCCCATGAGATAACGTCCAATTATGCCATTTGGACACCTTCCTAGGACAATAATGATGGTTAGCAAAATATCACCCATTGTGTTCAACATAAATCAACCATAATCCAGCTAGAAACGATATTTTACTTAGGCATGGTATCTAACAATGGATGTTAGCTCTTTTTTAAGTTGAACAAACATGAAGGCCACGTGGAAAAGATGCAGTTGTAACAAATGACATAAGTAGGTTGTTAAAATTCCAACATGTAACCCTTGCTATTAGTGATAAACCATTGCTGAAGTTTCAGCAACAAAATGTGAAGATCTGGAAGACCACAGCCAAACACAAACAAGACTAAGTAAAATGACTAAATGCATGAAGTGAATTTCACATGTGATTGACATATAATTGCATTTGTCTTCTACTTTAGATGCCTACCAACTTTCGAATCTCGTAGTTCTTAGATGTACAGGTCCTAGATTAATTATTTTCCACATATATTACTTGATCATGCTTTCAACCACTTCTGACAATTAAAGACTGAATACGATTGCCAAATCGAGAAATGAGCACGATTCAAAAGATGATCGACATATTGTATCAGCCAAATATGTATCAGTTGCTTTTAAGAGGTAATGATAATTTTATTAAATATACACGAGAGAGAGAGAGAGACCCTTCCAATATCATAAATAAATATATGGGGAGGTGTTTGCGCAACACAACCATCCAACTATCCCACTAACCCGGTCGATCCCGAGTCACTGACTCATTGACCCGGTTGACCGGGTCAATCCCAAATTGCTGCCCAACTCGGTTAGCCCTAGCCCTTCATTCCACCTATTTATCTCCTATCTCTTATATCCAACGCCCAAACCCAAGCACACACTTTCTCTTCTTCCATAATCCCAAAACCCATCTTCATTTTCAGTTCATTTGCTTCAAATCTTTCTCTACCTCCATTGAAATCCTAAAACCCATCTTCATTTTCATTCCATCTTCCTCATCTTTCAGTACCTCCATTCCACCCACACCTAAAAATCCATCCCTATTTTCTTCCATTTTTTCAAATCTTACTCTACTTCCTCACAACTCCCAAAACCCATCCATACTTCCTTGTATTTTGTCAAATCTTCCTCCACAAATCCAAAAACCCATCCCTATTTCTTCCATTTCTTGAAATCTTTCTCTACATCCACACAAATCCCAGAACCCAACTCCATTTTCTTCCATTTCCTCATTTGTCTCTCTTATTCCACCCAAATCGAGAAAAATTTAAATAAAACCCATTTTCCTTTCCAATGGGAGTTTTCCTTATTCTTGTTTCTTCATGGATATTGCTCCCATTAATGGTGAGACTTATGGCCAAGAAGCATGACACACAGGAGGTAGATGAATAACAATATAATCGTCGCTCTAAGAAAATAAAAGACATTGGGGCGTCAACATCAATGGTCACGGCTCCTTGAGTTAAGAGAGTCATCTCGAAACCTCGCATGGGTCCATCCACGTCTCAGGCGGGACCGTCAATGACTCACGACTAGGGAGTTGAGGCAGAACGAGCCGTGGATTTGGAAAGATTCGGCGGACGCAAGATATGCTTTGAGCAGCACATGAAGAAGGAATTGTTCTTTGATACCCAAGAGCTCAAGTGGCTTGCCAAGATTAGGTGGAATCTCATCTTCACACCCTACAACAATGCTGATGCAAGACTGTAAGATATTTCTACGCTTCAATTTGAAATTCCGATCTACAGTCACTGACCTTCGAGGTAGCAATCGGATATTCCACAATAAAATTTAATGTGACTGACATTGAGAGGATTTCTGGGGTGCCACACGGGAGAGTGGTTGTTCCATATAAGGATGCGAAGAGGTCCAGGAATAAGGACGAAAGGACTTTTCATGTTTGTGTTGAACGTAAGCCTTGAAAATAGGATGATAATTGTTAGAAGGTATCTAGGATGCTTCCAGTTTACAGGTTCCTTAACTTGTCTTCACGTACAATGTGTACCCTAGATCGGGAAATCATACACAAATAACACAGTATATGTTGGAGGTTCTGTATTTATTGGGTACAGGCAAAAAGGTTTCCTACCCATCTATTGTAATGTGTCATATTATGAATGAAGCCATCACGAAAACCAATCTATCCTTACCCTTTGGAAGGTTGGTCTGTAAGATGGCCAAAGATTGTGGGTTTAGTTTCATCCTCAATGCAAGGCTTGAGCTATAAAATTTCATTGACAAAGTTACTATTAAAAGGATGAAATTGAGTGGGGAAGATGAGGGTGAAAGAGGAGAAGAAACTGAGGAAGAAGAAGAAGAGGAGGATGAGGAAGATAATGATAAAGATATCGATGAAGATTTTATGGCCCCCCCGTTTACACATGAGCGCTTCAGTCTGGTGGAAGAGGACCTGGTCTCGGTTCGGTCTGAATTAACTGATATAGGGCTAAAATGAATACCCAAATGACCGAACAGGAGCAATGGACCTAAAAGATCTTCCGCACACTGAAGGAGTGTTATGTTGTGTTCAAAAGGATGGAGCAGCGCCACATCCAACTGATTCACAGGACCATTAGGTCTCAGGTTAGGCCATGTTTGTGGTATTGTGCTTTGTGTTTATTGTGTTGTAAGAAGTGGATCATTTTCACCTAGTACTTTCATAGTTAGTAGTTGGGTTATTTAGGTTTCTACTTGGTTAGGTATTTATGGGAACAATGTACAATCTCATATTATAGATGAAACTGTTTCCACTTTGGTTTACGATGTACATTGAGTGTATGAATGTTGTTCATCATGCATCTCAGATTGATTATGGGGCCTTCACAATTATAGCTGATTCTGGCATTCGTCATCCCAATGATTATGGGGCCTTTACAATTAAAGCTAATTCTGCATGTATTAAACTTAATTCAAACTTACAATGGTGCACATGTATTAAGAAGTTTAAATAAGTCTTCCTTCATTTTCTCTATTAGCTGTAAGTGGTTTGAAAAGTCAGCAACAAGTGTCATTAGTAGAGGAGATTTTTAGCCAAAATCTCTCAAGTTGTTAGTGGTTAGTTGACAATCTTAGGTATATATAAAGAGACTGAATTGTGTTGTCAATGGGGAAAAAAACCAATGAATACAATCAATCTACAGTATTTCTAAGTTATCTAGAGTATTTCTAAGGTCCAATTCCATGCATTTTAGTGGTTGGTGTGCTTTGAGATTTATGAATGTGGATTTCTTCATGCCTTCTTTTACTATTTGAATACAATAACAACACTACGGTTACACCTGGATGTATTACTGAATGGATTTCCAACTACTAGTGTTATAAAGTGGAAATAACCAAACTGCAGTTTTCTACCTTGATGAATCTGAATGTTCTCGAATTCAATACGCTTCTACCTAGGATCATTAGTTTATTATAGTGAATGGAAGTGTTACCAAGCAAAACATGATAATTGTTAGGTTCTCGATCACCATGTAGAAGGCTACCTTATTGGTCTTACATATATTAAAGATCCCAAGTTTATGTAGTAAGAGAGCCAAAACAAAGTCGGGACTTTATATTTCCCTGCTTTTAAGAGACAAAATAGTTGCGGCAAAATAATTTGGTAGTTAATGTGGTAATATTGTCAGAGGCTGACCCATGCCTGAGGCCAATCATACAAAAAAATTGAGCCAGTATTAAATCAAGCTTTGCAGTGCAGCAATTAGCAATTAAGGATAAAAGTTGTTCCAGGTTCAATTCATCTTAACAAACATGAAAGAAAATGAGAGAATTAGTCTACATGACAACTCTCATTCATAAAGATGAATTCAACTTGGGTCATTGCTACTCAGCACCATCACTTTTGATGGATATTGTGAATTACCATCATAAACATGGGTGTATGGTCAGAAGATTAAGATATTCCACCATTTCTTTTTATTGATATTGCAACTCACCATTGTAAAAATGCATGAATGATGAGAAAGACTAGTGAGGAGCACCTTTAGAACCGTTATATGCCCAGCATATAGTTGTTGTTAGACCAAAACTAAGCTTTTTTTTGTCTTTTTTTATTTGGAAGATAGAACGAAAGCTGTTATGAGTAATCTATAGTGAGGGATCCACTCAAATTGATCAACTAGGCTTCCAATATCGCTACTTATATACACATACATGCATGCATTTCATCCTACAACCATGCACTGAAATGAAAAATTGAAATGGAATTTTTTTAAGAAATATATTTTTGGCAATATCGACGTTTCGGTGATACAAGCACATCTAGAATTTATAAAGTCAAAAATATCACGACACATTGGCGATATATCACCAATACATGGAATTTCTGATACTACAATGTTACCGGTGTCGTCGAACTAGAGATACCGGTAACATGCCAATATTAGCAATAATATCGCCAACACTCCGAACACTTGTGGAAGATCCTAACCTTAGACTAGTGGCTTGTAGATGAAAGGCTAGGAATTAGGAACTTCAAATCTAACAAGTGTATTTGAGTGACTGGCTAGGGAACCCCATTTTAAATAATAGAAATAGCATATCTATCTGGCAAGAGTATAAATGCTGTAAAAACACGTTATTGCATCTAACAAATATTATAAAAAAGAAACAATAAATAAATAAATAAAAACAGACAATTGAAACCTGGTCGACCCCGAGTCACTGTCCTTGTGACCCATTCGACCCCAACTATTCCAAAACAGGCCAAAGTGGGGTCAACCCAGTCAACCGGGTCACAAGGATAATGACTCGGGGTCAACCAGGTTGCAACAAATCTTACTCTATTGCTTTGTTATTTTCATTTGCATCATGTTCGTGCAAATAAGCCCCCTTCAAACAATGACTTGGGTGAGACGTTGAGTTTGTTGAATTTTACAGCTCTCATTCAAGGGTTGAGTTAGGTCCTGTAAAGAAGCAAATCGACATTGGCAAGCTTCAGAAGATGAAACTGATGGTAGGCTCCAAAGCATATCGAAGTAATGTAATTTGATTGTCACATCTCAATTGCTAGTATATGTGTTACGTATGATGTACCGATCTTTTTTGCTGTTCGAATTTCACCTGAAGCTCGACAAAGCAAGGCAAGAATTGAGATGTCAAGATGTGTCTCTATGGAATTTGGAAGAGAACCATCAGACCATTGAAAACAAACTTAGAACCAAATATGAAACCAGCAGGACAAGGTAGGTTGTATTTGTATGTAATGAAGGTAGCATGTGATCCTCAACTGAACCAGATGGTGCTTTTAATTCATCCCAGCAACTAATATGGGTGGGGTCCAACCACCAGGGGTCCAATTTGTTTAGAATTCCTTCCTACATGATGTGAATGGTGACTGTGAAGTGAAGGGAATTAACCGTGAAATGCATGTCACTAACCGTGAAGTGAAGCGGAATCGCCAGAATTGACCATGAAATGCATGGAATTGACCATGAAGTGAAAGGAATTGACCATGAAATGCACGGAATTGACTGTGAAGTGAAAGGAATTGACCATGAAATGCATGGAATTGGCCGTGAAGTGAAGGGAATTGACCATGAAATGCATGGAATTGACCGTGAAGTGAAGGGAATTGACCGTGAAATGCATGGAAATGACCGTGAAGTGAAGGGAATTGACCGTGAAATGCATGGAAATGATAATGAAGTGAAGCGAAATTGTGAGAATTGACCGTGAAATGAAGGGAATTGACTGTGAAATGCATGGAAATGACCGTGAAGTGAAGTGGAATCGTCGAAATTGACCGTGAAATGCATGGCATTGACCATGATGTGAAAGGAATTGATCATGAAATGCATGGAATTGACCGTGAAGTGAAGGGAATTGACCGTGAAATGCATTGAAATGACCATGAAATGCATGCAAATGACTGTGAAGTGAAGGAAATTGATCGTGAAATGCATTAAATTGACCGTGAAGGTAATTGACGGTGAAATGCATGGAATTGACCATAAAATGAAGGGAAATGACCGTGAAATGCATGGAGTTGACCATGAAGTGAAGGGAATTGACCGTGAAATGCATGGAAATGATCGTGAAGTGAAGGGAATTGACTGTGAAGTGAAGGGAATTGACCGTGAAGTGAATGTCCAAAAAAAAATTTTGAATCGCACTGGTAGCAAATTTATAATTTCAAAGAAAGCAACATATGTATTCAATATACAACATTCAGAATTGTATTATAAAAAATGCACTTCAAATTATATTATTCCAGAGGTATTAAAAATTTGTAACTCCGACGATTATGCCTGGTTTGTTTGCAATGTCCATATATTTTTGTTGTTCATTCCTCTCCACGGGAAAGGATCTGTGCCTTCTTCGGTCTTCCAGTTGACCTCGTCTGTAGCGAAGGCTTGACACTCGAATAATACTCCTTGAATTCAGAAGAAATTTTCTGTTGACTCTTGTCTCGTATTGGGTAAACTGAATCTTCATACGTGGTCTGGTAATTCCTTGTCGTGTATAACAGGCAACAATATGAATAATGAAGAAGAATATAGTTTATACATGCTGAAAGAATATGAAAGCAAGGCAATCCTTTTACTTCAAACTCGCGACATATATATGAAAGCTAATTGAGCTTGACGGTATCATTGTAGTCTCCCACAATATAGTATTCATCCCGAGAAATTGCATGGCAACGAACATCTCGTGCCTTTGGTATGAAGTCTTTAAATTGTTTCTCGGCCCACGGTGTTAACGGTTCAACGAATAATGATGTTGATTCTCTTCTCTTATAGAACATCTCTTGAATTTTCAATCTGACAATCTCTATCAACATAGTCACAGGATATTCCCGTGCTTTTTTAAATAAAGCATTCACACACTCAGATATGTTTGTAGTGACCAAATTGGATCTTCTTCCTGGGAAGTACGAAGATTCTCACTTTTCATACCCTTTTTCCCTCAGCCATACATGTACAAGGGACTGACAAGTTCGATATCATGCATTAAATTTTTAAACTCAGCCCTCCTAAGAGTCTTTACAGCTTAACAGTAGCAGATTTCTAACGACTTGTCTTTGAACATGTCCACCAAGTTTCGGTATAAATGGTATGTGCAGTAGCCATGGATTGTTGCCTGGAAGACCTAGGGAACTTCTTTCATTAGACCTTTATGCCAGTCTGATATGATCACAAGACTAGGGCAATCCCCTAACGAATCGCTGAGGTAAGTAAGGAATCAGTTGCATCTGCTATAAAGATATGATTATCGTCATCCAAAGCCGTAGCAACAAACAGAACACCCTTGTACTTACCTTTTATATGTGTCCCGCCAATGGCTAAAACCCTTCGCGGAGATGTTTAAAAACTTTTGACATATTGTCCAAGCATAACAAAGCATCTCTCGAACCTCATCATCTGTTGATTCACAAGCAAGGCAATCACTATCCCCGGGTTCGCCATCCTCAACTCATGCAAGTACATCAGGAGTTCTTTATACGAGTCTTCATAAGACCCCATTACGCGATCAATTACAATCTCTTTAACACGTCATGCCTTTTTATAGCTAATAAGAATATTATACTTCTCTTACTTTATGTATATAATGTCCTTCGGCCTTAACTCTAAGCGCTGCTCAATGCGATTGACAACCAGTTCATTAGCCAGCTTACTGCTTGCTTGTTGATGATCACTCTTCATCCATGACATTTCACATGTATATATCGACCTGTAAGTCATAATCTTGAATATCCCCGCTACATTCACCCTAGATGCGTGTACCCTCCATAATTTACACTTATCTTCCATACATGCCATAGTCAATTTCTTAGATGTGGAATACAAGACCTTGTATTGAAACTTGTTACAAATTGCTTCAACACATACTTACATCGGCTCTTGTTCTTAAACATTTGGCCAACAACTATATCAATTGGGCATCAACTGGATATGAGTATAGTGACAGGTTTGCATTGGTGAAACCAGCATCCTCGAAAGGCACAATGGAAAACTTACTGGTGAAGTCCGATGTTCGAGCTAATTCAGGCAATGGAATGTCACTTCCACTTACATTTCTGATGTTGGATGTTGAGGGCAAGTTTACTCTTGTAAATGAAGGTGATGCCGTATATTCACTCTGAGATTCACATCATCCAACGCCCTCACTTGACTTGTCATGAAGTTTGATGTCTAAGCCGGCTCAAGTAATGGAGTATTGCTTAGAGGAACCTGTGAAGGTGTTTTCATATGTTCATATTTTCATCCATGTTCCTCACCCAAACTTACAATAGCTGGGGTGTTATGTTCGAACGCACTATAAGCCATCGGGGCTTCGAGTACTGCCTCATTAACCCGCTACGTTGTCTCAATGAATAGAGGGATGTAGTGATTCAGATGCTTCAACTGTGCTGCCAGGAACATTCTCGTACATCTTCATTGTCTTCAATTATAGATGAAGGGGCTGATTCGTTTGTTTAAGGGTATAGTGTTCACTCCCCAAGTATAGGGTTGTGATGTAGTAATAAACTTGGTGAGACCGAGGTCAAATCCACAGGGACTGAAACCTGTACGTAATCTGAAAGTAACCAGGACTAGAACTAAAATACGATGAAATTTAAATTAAGTATATGAGGGTATAATGGTAAAATATTAATCTAAAGCTTAAAGAATTCAGAGGTAAGAAACTAAGGTGTCAAGGATCCACTTGTAGAGTTCAGGAAGATCTACGCTTGATTCATGAACTCAACTGGACTTCGAGTCCCATCTTCATCCAGTTGGAAGATATATCACTAAAGCACAATCTGAACTTCCTTTGATCTAGTTTTCACAAGATAAGATGGATGTAAATGGGAATGGATTCCATCACTAAACTATGCCCATGAGACAAGATAAACAACAGAATTAAACCAATTCACAGCCAATCTGAGAGATGTATGAATGTTAGTAAGGATTTCGTCATCCAACCATGCCCAGGGGACGATGGTGAACTACAGGGTTCCCTAAATTCATAAACCCTATAATACTAAGAAGATGCTCAAAGCTATCGCAGATCTATTGTAATTTCAGTCACAACAAACTATTAAAAACTAAAAGCATTCCATATAATTAAACTAAAATCAAACAGAAGGTTCATCAACATGAAGCAGAGCCCTAAAATCAGTCTCATCATGCCACAAGCTTCACCTCTTAGCCCTAGCTAAGAGGTTTAGCCTGACCTAAACATGATTAGGCTAATCTCTAAAAAAAAAAATCAAAAAATAAAAGGGAAAGAAAAACTCTGCTAGGCCAACTGCTCCACGTCCAGGTCTCCACCCCAGCTATTGAATGCCTCCAACTCTCTCTTCTCTCTTCTCTTTATAATTGTGAAGGACGGTGGATGGGAGCTTTCGCACCACAAAGGCGGTGGAGAAAATCTGGACTCGTGCATAAGGCTTTCGGCAAAACCGCAAGCAGCCTTGCTTTTTGGAGGAATTTTTAGGACAGTGAACGTCCTGACCTTGGAATCTGACTGCATGGTGGGGTCTGCATGGCGGGGTTGAAGGCCCATTTCTTTAGTGTTTGAACGATTCGGATTGTCCATCCGACCCTCTCTATGGATGCGTAACAACTTGAAAAATTCGGGTTTCTCCGGACTACGTAAACAGAGCCTGTGCACGCATGGCAGCTTGCGTTGGCTGACGGTGGGGTCCACATTCATCATCGGTTGAGAAATCCACACCATCCATTACACTCTACACGAAATTTCGGTTGGGAATGTCAGTTTTGGATGCCTGTTATTGCGGCTCACTGATTCATCGTTTCTGTCGTCCGTGTCTGTTAAAGGGTTAGAGATCATTCTCTCTATACTCTTTTGGACTTTGAACACCTAGGCCATGGTAAGTGGGACCGTTTAGGTTTGATAGACGGTCCGGATCTGACCTTTGATACAGAGTGCTGGCCCACAAAGATCCGTCCGCAAGTCCCTGTGTGGACGCTGGAAGGAAAATGAAAATTTTTTTTTTAGGAAGGAGGCTCGATCAAGAGACGGTTTGACCGTCTCTTTGTTGTCGTGCGCGGCTAGTGCACTTGTGCACAATGCACACCCAACTCAGGTGGGGTCCACTGTGTTGCTTGTGGGAGATCCGATCCATCCATCCCTTTTCTCACCTCATTTAAGTTGTCTAGCCCTAGTTTGAAAAATATCTAGAGATCAAGTGGGCCACAAATCAATGATTTAGTAGATGATCTGGCCGTTAGGCCACTTTCACAAGAATCCAATGGCTGAAACTTGACATGTACGGTTAATTTATGGTCCTCAGGCCATATATGAAGTTTCGAGCCGAACAAATGGTGAAAACCCTGTGATCTTTCATTCTGACCGACTTTCATGCCACTTGAGCTTCAGTTTCTCAGTTTTCTTAGATTTCTGGCATCGATCTTGGTCCCCTGGAGTCCATCCCTTACCTTGGTATCATCAGAGCGTTAATTCCATGCTTTTAGCATCCTGATCTAGTCCAAGCTCACAATTACACCTTGTAACACAAACACGATTAAATTGGGCTATTAAACGGTACCATGTTCATAAATCCAGGCAATAACTGGGGTCTAATATGTAATATTTGACCCTCAACATACAGTACTTTCAACCTTATATCGTAATGCTCAGGTCTAATTTTTATCATGCCCCAAATTCAAAAATCAGATTCACAGGAATCCCGATCGCCGTATCCAGTGTCGACAGCCTGCGTAGTACCCCATTCTTGGCTCCTAGCGTTCATACGTCAGATTCTGATCCTGAGATCCTACAAGGAGGATTTTTCAACGTTCATTTAACTCATAATAAGCATAACCACAAGTATACCCAAATCACAAAGGCAACATTATCATCACATATCTACTAATATAAACATTTGAATACAATGCTGAAAGCGAAATACATATGTGAAGAAATCAAAGCTCCAAATAACTGTTGCTCGCTCCATGCTCAACGCTGCTACAACCTAATACCATCTGCACGCATCTATCGTACATAAGCTTATAGAAAGCTTAGTGGGTGGTGAAAGTGTGTGCACAAGGTAAGTGTCAAGTAAGCAATATCAGAGTAAGCGAAAAATACTAATAAGCCCATAAATGATACAATGTCAGAGTACAATATCAAAAATACTGGTAAGATTATAAATCATATGATATAAGGGTAAGCAAAAGTATACTGGTAAGTCCATGAGTGCTATCAGCCGTACCAAGGCTATGCGATGCAAAACATAATAAGACAATAACAGATGCTGAGGACGCAATGCAATATGAAAATCCTGACGAGGCATGAATACCATCAATTTCATCTAGGCCATATAAATGTAAAAATATAGTAACCCAAAATGTTAAGTACTGCGGATGCAATGTGATATGTGGTGCGAATGAAATGACCATGCTGGAATGTGAAGTCGGAATGATAGTACGAAGTATCATAGGCTATGGGGTCCATCATAAGGGACTTCTATCCAAACCAATCTCATACCTAAATTTAGATAGTTAGACACAATATGGTAAACTCCTGATCTCAGGTTAGTCGCGCGCCTAACTGAAATTCTGGCCATGCGAAGGTACACGTAACAATAGCTACACACCACCAATCCAAGTGGATAGTGAATGAATGAATGAATGGATATCTAATTCCTGCTCAATAAGTCCACATATCAGTACGGTTATTCTCCATGTGAAGGTACACGTAAAAATAGCTACGCTCCACCAACCCAAGTGGATAGTGAATGAATGAATGAATGGATATGCAATTCCTGCTCAATAAGTCCACATATCAGTACGGTTATTCTCTGAGATCATCACCGGGGTCTATTACACTCTACGCCAGCTTGTCGCCCCTATCCAAGCGCACAACTGGGTAAGTAGAAGAGACCTCACTATCCACCTACCAATATCAGGTCCGGCTCGTCGATAGCGGACTCATTCCTCAAGTTGGTCAAACTCAACCTAGACATTGCCCCCTCACTCAGGCGGGTAAGGTCACACCCCCTCCCAACCGATCACGACACAGTGGAAGACGCGGTCTACTAGTATATGGCCCTCATGCGCTCATATATCCACTCAATCTCGACGTTGGGGCGTCTTCTGGCCACGGAGGTTTAGGAATTTTCACCCTGGGACATCTATGGCACCTGTATGCTAGAACCAAACATTTCTAGTGTCCTCTCTGGCCATCTATGATATGCCTGTGGAGGCTACAGCCTTGATATCGCTAGGGCGTACAGTAATCACGGTACACAATGCAAGATGCATGACTCATACAATCCAGTCATGCATCAATCCTGCACATACCGTGCGCTCATGTGAGATAACCTCTGCTTATTGGGGAGTCTCATAACAATACGCTCAATGACATATGTAATGATCAATCACATCTCCTAACAAACATGCAGATGATGCGTATGGACATGTATCATGCTGCTACGTTGTCACATACTCATAATTGGTATCAACGTTCGGCCTCGACAATGTGGACATTTAACCAACATTTCCCCCAAGAAATGGCCCACGTAGAGCCAAACATATAATGGGCCCACGACCTCACACAAAGGTCTAGTGGGCCTTACTCAAGGGCCACATATACACAACAGGTGAGCCTCAAATACATGACATGTGGGCCCTACACATGGGTCTCGATTACCTCAAATGGGTCGTACATCATGGGCCTAATACATATCAGAATGGGCCTTGCCCATAGGCCACGAATACATCATAATGGGCCTTACTAAATGGGATGAAAATATATCACAATGGGCCTCTTCATATGGGTCAGGAATACATCACAATGGGCCTTGCCAAATGGGATAAGAATATATCACAATCGGCCACATCCCATGGGCCTCAAATATATCACAATGGGCCTCTACCCATGAGCTCCAAGTACATCACAATTAGCCTCAACCCACGGGCCCTAATACATCACAATGGACCTCAACCCATGGGCCCCAAATACATTACATCGGGCCTCATCAAATGGGCCCCAAATACATCAAATGGGTAGTAACCCATAGGCCTCAATATACACCAAGTGAGTCGTATCACATGGGCCTCAACAATGGCCTCGACAATCGGAGTCGGCGTCAACAATCGGAATCGGTTGAACAAGGCCTAATATAATCAAGTGGGCCTCATACCTGGGCCTCATAGGATAGTCCACACACTCCCGAAAGTGGATGGACGGCATGTATAGGTATCACATACAACAGGTGGAAACCGGCTGGACGTCCAGCCCAATACTTCCTGCAGTGTGGATCAACTGAGCTTGGATCTGCCTCATCCTTGGGCCCATGTCCCAAATTAGTATCGAAAATTGGACAGATGGTCTAGATTCAAAACATCCACATAGCGGACCATCCGAGAGGTGGGCCGATCCACACATCACCCATTAGGTGGCCCGACAACTAGTTAAAACAATACATGGGCTTGTTGTGATGGATGGCGTGGATATAACGAATACATACATCTATGTGGGCCTCGTAGATGGGTCACAAGTATATCAAAATGGGCCTGACGAATGGTTCATAAAATACATCAAGGTGGGCCCCTCAAGACAAAGGGCCCATGTCCCTAAAATAATGAGTGGGCCGCGTGTGCAATACATACATCATAATGGACCTCATAGGGGTAGCCCATGGCAACAAAAAATGATAAACGATGTGTACATAACACCTACATCATGCTGGGCCTAACACTCAACAGGTGGGCCCTCCACATGGGCCTCGAAATACAAGGTAGGTGGGTCCTATCACACGGGCCTAGCCCATGGGCCTCGAACACATCGTATAGTAGGCCACAACCCATGGGCTTCAAACATGCAATAGGTGGGCCCTACACATGGGCCTAATATATATCACAGGTAGACCCTGCACATGGGCCTTATACACAACGAGTTGGGCCAATCAATGGGCCCTAAGGAGAGTGACAATGTGGACATTTAACCAACATTGTACTTACAATGTGGACGTCAAACCAACATTTCTCCCAAGGCATGGCTCGCCATAATATCAACACACAAACTATGGAAAAATCACACATTGCAATGAACCCTAAGGACAGCCCGTTGGGCCTCGACCCATGGGCCTTGGATACATCAAATGGGCCGCATCATATAGCCCTTATATAAATCAAGTGGGCCATATCAATGGGCCTTATGTATATTGCAATGGGCCATAACCCCTGGGCCTTTGAATACATCACAATGGGTCGCATGACATGGGCCTTATATACATCAAGGTGGCCCTCGACAACGAGCCACAAATACATCGAATGGGCCTAATCATATGGGCCTTATGTACATTAGGGTGGGCCTCGACAACGGACCACAAAGACATTAAGATGGGCCCACCTTACATGGGCCTTATGTACATCAAGTGGGCCACAACAATGGGCCACGGCAATGGGTCACACCCGAATACAAGTGGTGGTAATAATTTTCACCATTAAAATTCTTAAGGCCTGCCATAATATTTATTTCCTATCCAATCTTATTATAAGGTCTCACATACCTGAATTTTAAAGGAAAGACCAATATCATATTTGGTCCCAAACCTAGTAGCCTAAGGGTCTTAATGGTGGACATTCAAACCCACTACTTCCTATAATGTGTTCCATCTATTCCTAGATCTGTCTCATTTTTGAACTCAAGCTTTAAAATAAGCTTACAAGTGGTTGGATGACTTATATGCAACACATGCATCATGGTGGGGGGTCCTCATGAACCATGGATCTAATTCATTCTTTAGCTCATGCCCAAAATGAGCTTGTAAAATGGATTGACGGTTTGGATGCAACACATACATCATGGTGGTCTGCAACACATCACATGGTGTCCAGCACTACCCAAACTGTCCAGAACCGTCCAACACATCTGGACGGTGTAGATGAAACAAATAAATCATGGTGGGATCCACATGGCACCATGGATGCACAGAGTGGATACAACACTACATCCAGGTGGGCTGGACGGCTTGAACACATGATACATACATCAGAGAGGGTCCCACATGGATGGTGTGTATAAGACACATGCACCATGGATGAGATCCCATTGTCCTATACATATGGACGGTGAGGATAGGACCATGCATCATGGTGGGGCACACAGCACCACCCAAACATTGTCCCGCACCGTCCAGCACTGTCTGGATGGAGTGGATGAAACAAATACATCATAGTGTGGTGTCCATGGTCCAGATGGGACCCACTGAACTTGGTGACGTCAATGCACCCCTGGTATAACTAATATGGGGCACGTCAACCAATCTGCTCAGCCCACCAAATATAAAATATAAATATATTAATATAATACTTTTATTATTAAAAATACTAGGTCCAGCCAGCGTCCAGACACTAGACGTTTGGACGGACAGTTTTGATAAAACGCTGATGGACAGCGTGGAAATAAAACATATACTTGTAGGTGGGCCCCACCCTCACACGAGCCACACGTATGAGGTGGCCCCACGTCCCAGGAAATTGGACGGAAGGTGTGGATATACGCATACGTCATGGTGGGGCTGATCCTGGCACCGTCCAGATGGACGATGCTAATGAAGCACATGCACCATGGTTATGGCCCACCGTCCAGATGCTGGACGCGTGGACACAACACATACATCGTATTAGGGCCCCACGTGGCACTTGTCTCATTAGGTCCAGCACCATCCAGTGCTGTCTGAACGGTGTGGCTAAAATACATATATCACGGTGGTTCCCACCTGCTTGGTTGATGAACGATGAGGATGGTGGGACCCACATCACTTGTTG
Source organism: Magnolia kwangsiensis (assembly GCA_037074715.1). Classification (NCBI taxonomy): domain Eukaryota; kingdom Viridiplantae; phylum Streptophyta; class Magnoliopsida; order Magnoliales; family Magnoliaceae; genus Magnolia; species Magnolia kwangsiensis. The sequence continues at coordinate 36,253,702 of CM073573.1, forward strand.
ACGTCAGTGGGACCCACATCACTTGCTGATGTCAGTGGGACCCACATCACTTGCTAACGTTAATACATCAACTATATAACTGGTGCGAGGTAACCAGTCAATCCAAATTTTTTTTTCTTCTTAAGGTGGGGTCCATCGTGTGGACGGCATAGATATAGAAACATCATGGTGGGCCATACACACACACATGCCAGATGGGCCACACACCTCATTATCATCAACATAAAAAAAATGAAAGAGAAAGAGAAAGAGAGAGAAAGAAAAAGAGTACGGTGGAGATGGGAGGGACCCCGCCACTATGGGTCCCCTTAGCTTAAAATCACATACATCAAGATGTGACCCACCATAAGTGGGCCCTTAAATCACAAAATTTAAAGAATAAAATCACCCACCGATGGTGTTCCTTTTTGGTTCCTTGGGATCCATGTCTTCTTGGCTTCAACTTTAATGGTGGAAGATGGAAGATTTTTAGGTGGTAGGAAGTGGGCCACACTATAGCTTCTTTCTCTCATTGGAGGCCATGGGTGGTTGCTCCTCTCTTGGTGCTTGGGGAATGGGTTAGAGAATGAGAGAGAGAGGCAGAGTGATGTATGAAGAGGGATGGGTGTGATGGGTGAGAGTGATGTATGTACTTGACTAGGTATGGGTTGTGTTGACTTGGGTGAGAGAGGAGCATGGGTTATGTTGACTTGGGTGAGAGAAGGGTATGGGTTGTGATTGGAGGTATACTTGACATTGACTGATGGATTGATGTGACATTTCATAGAGATTCTCTTAAAATTTCAACGCGCGGTATTTTCCTCGAACTGAACACGGGCCCATATCTCCTGGCACGGGTATCGCATCGGCGTGTGAGACGCGGCATCGGAACGGCAGCGACAGCGCAGTCGTACTGGTACAACTCTCAGGTCGAGCTAACTTAGATATGCAGGACTCGGCTTAGGATCAGCGCAAACATCGGATACAGGTCAAGGGTTGCCGAAATTCGACCGGGAGGACCGTGAAGGCCTACAGAATAGTATGGTCTAGGATACGGGTCTAACAGTTTTTACAACTCTGTGCATTTTCGATACAAGCTATTCATATGTAGTGTCAACTCCCACGGTAGTAGGTTTTGAGTAACCACCCTTGTACATGTATCGATTATTTTTGCTAACTAACTCCCCACCGTATGAGCATATGATCATTACCAAATCCATTTTCTGAAAATAAATACAATAATATAACTCGTTTATTATTCACATGTATAAGGTGGATTTGACCGAGTAGTAGGAAATCCACCATTGTAGTATCTTAAATATGATCGAATTAGCAGTCAGATTTTCAAAGTTCTCAAATATGTCACTTAGTTCGCAATAATTTTCACTCACTTCGCAATCAATTTCACTCACTTCAAGGGCAGGTTCACTCACTTTGCATTGAATTTCACTCACTTCTCTGTCCTGAAGTGATTGAAAATGAGTGCAAAGTGAGTGCCTGTCTGATTTTTGGCTTCAATTGTAATTACCATGTAAATAGGTAACAATTATTCACCTACGTAATTACCACATCTTTCCCAATATAGATGTGATAACTTACTTTTTTAACACTTAAATTAAGCAATTTATAAAATTAATGTAGGGCCCACTGTGATGTATGTGACGTATCCACATCGCTCATTTGTTATGCTAGCCGAATTTAGGGCATGAGCAAAAAAATGGGGTAGATCCAAAGCTTAAGTGGACCACACCATAGGAAATAACGGGAATCGAACACATACCATTAAAAAAAAATTTGGGCCTTTAAAAGTTTTGCATATGGCTAATATTTGTGTCTTCCCTTTATCCATGTCTATGTGACCCAATGAATGGGTTAGATGATGAAAACACCTCAATGTGAGCCCAGTTAAGGAAATAACTTTCAACGGTATACGAATTAAGGTCATTGTTTCCTTTCGTGTGAGCCATTTAAGTGTTGGATCAGCCTTATTTTTGATCCTAAGCCTCAAAATGATATAATAAAATAGATGGACAGTGTGGATATATCATATACATTATAGTGGGGCCCACATATTCAATTCCATGCATTTTTTTGTAAAGGGAATTGATCATGAAATGTATGGAAATGACCGTGAAGTGAAGGGAATGTTCACTCCCCAAGTGCAGGGTTGTAATATAGTAATAAACTCGGTAAGACTGAGGTCGAAACCCAAGGGACTAGAACCTGTACGTTATCTGAAACTAAGCAGAACTAGAACTAGAATAAAATATAATCTAAATCGAATAGAAGTGAAAGAATAATGGTGAAATATTAATAAAAAAATCTTAAGGAATTTAGAGGAGGGAAACCAGGGATTCAGATGATCTACTTATAGAGATCAGAGAGATCTTATGCCTGCATCAAAAACTCAACTGGACTTAGAGTCCATCTTCATCCAGTTGAAGAGTGTAACCATGGAAATCAACTAAACTTCCTTTGATATAGTTTTAAAGAGATGAAAGGTATATGAATTATAATGGATTCCATCACCAAACCATGCCCAGGAGACAAAGTAAACAACAGAATTAAACTAATTACCAATCAATCAACAGTGTATGAAGGTTAGGAAGGGTACCGTCATCCGACCATGCCCAAGAGACAATGGTGAACAACGGGGCTTCCTGACGTCATAATCATAAAAAAGGAGAAAGAAATACTCAAAGCCACTACAGATGTATTGTCACGCCCCAGACTCGGTAACCGGAATCACAAGGGATCCGATGGCCGGTTCTGGCCTTAACAGCCTCCATAGTACCCCATTCTTGGCTCCTGAGGCAGGTTCTGATCCTGGGATCCTATAAGGAAGATTTTCATTACAGTATAATCATTACCAATATGAGCATACCCAAGATCACAGCAAATACATCTGAGAATAATAAAGGAACATATCACAAAATTCACTAAGAATTTGAACTTTTACAATCATCCATAAGGTCCAAAAGGACATACATGAGATAAAAGGAGAAGAGGGAAAGGTCGGCAACACTGGAGTCCTCAAAAGCTCAGCTCTACTCCACGCGTTGCTACTACGATGCCTGCCTAGAATCTCCTGCACGCATCAATCGTGCATAAGCTTATAGAAGCTTAGAGGGTGGTGAAAGTGTGTGACAATGGTGCACAGAAGAATAGTATGAGATACAAGAAAGGAAATGTGCTCAATGGGAAAATCACTAACCTTACCAAGGCTTATCATGAATATGATGCAATGAGTACTGGATGTTAAACCAAGGCAATGCATGAAGGGGGCTTGTACAACCAATGCTAATGCAATGCAAGTAATGCCAATGCTCATATCTAAATCATAAGTCAAGTATATTTCCAATCATAAGGAAATCATCGGGGTCCATTACACTGCTGAATGACTGTCGCTCTACAGACCCTGCACAGTCAAACGAGCATAAGAGACCTCACTACCTGCCTGTGGACAGCCAATCACCAATAAGGCCTGACGGTAGCGGACCCATTTACGAGCTGGTCAGACTCAGCCTCGCAATGCCCACTACACACCAGGCAGGTAAGGCCACACCCCTATCCAACCGACTACACGACAGTGGGAGTCGCAGCCTAACGGTATAAGGCCCTCGTACGCTCATGTATTCCACCCGGTCACGGCGTTGGAGCAGATCCTTGGTACCATGGAAGTTTTGAGAATTTCACCCATGGGCATCGTATGCACCCGGTATGCTCAACTAATATTTTCGGTGTCCACACATACGACCATCCACGAATATCCCTGTGGAGGTAAGGCCCTGATAAAGTAAGGGCAGATATCCACATGCTATGCAATGTCAGATGCATAAATCACACAATCACCCATGCATCAATTCCAAACATTCATCTCTCAGGGAGATACCAACATGTCCTATACAATGCCACAACCATGGCCAATCATTCCTCAACCAAGCATGCATATGATGTGTATGAGAGTGGGCCATGAAGATGAATAGGGGTGTCAATACGGTGGAGATGAACTCTCTACCTAACCATGAAGGGTTTAGGTACTTAACTAATTCCTCATAAGGAATACAACCTCTAGTGGGGGCCCATATACCTGGGGTAGCCCACAAGACTAAGGAGAACAATGGTATGGGCCTAAATATTGAGATGGCTTAGTAAGGTTATATGGTGGGCCTTTAACCACCCATAGAAACCCATGAGCCTACCTTAAGGCCACCAACGTGGACATCCAACCACAATTGGTTCCTAAGAGGTAGCCCATCTCTCATTGATCATGAATCAAGGACCAAGGCCCATGCAACATCAAAAATAAGAAATGAGTAGCCATAATTATACCACAATACTCATGTTGGGCTTCAGAAAGGGCGGCCCAAGGCCTACCCAAAATATGGGTTCAAGGGAAACACACATAACCCAACTCATATATGCCACTATGGGCTTATAAGGAAAAGGTTAGGGCCCAACATAAAGGCCACTAATCTCATATATTATGGTGGCCTAGTGGGCGGCCCATTGCTCAAACCACATGGGCAATGTCATGCTCTTAGTCAAGTAAGTTGGGCCTACAACTCGGCCCAAGTATAAAGTTGATTTGATGGGAAATCAAGGGCCCATCTACTTGTGTAATCTCGCCCACTAACCCAACATAATAGTATAGTAAAATGGCCCAATAGTTCAATGGGTCTATCTGGAAAGTTCCAACCCAATTGGGCCTAAAGAGTTCAACAGCTAGCTACATTCATGGACCCAATTAAATTCAACTATGGTGGGCCTCAAAAGTACATTTATTAAGACCAAAATTTAAGAAACTAAAGGTATCAATTATCTCCTCTAATACCTTCATAAATGTGGTGGGCCTCACTCCTCAAAATTTCAGTCCAACTCCAAGCATAATTATAACATGTTGTTGTCCTAAATTTGGGCACTCCATTGGAGTGGGCCCAAGGCCTCTAAAACTCTGAGAATTGAGGGCCATGTCCCTTCATCATGCATACAATGAGAGGAAACCCAAAAATATGGCCCACCATCAAGAGAAATATTTTTGAATTTTAGTTTTTATCAAGCATATTGCTGGACTGCACAACAGAAAAATTGGAAGTCCAGCTATCTTGGACCATTTTTTTGGATGCCCTAAAGGGGTCATTTGAGGCTAAAATTTTACAGAGTGATACTTTCATATGTGGGCCACACCCCCAAAAAATTTCAAAATTTTTAGATATTTATAAGTATTTTAATTAGTTTAAACAAAATATATTGTCCATGAAATCGGACAGACCTGAACGTCCCAACGTGGTGGGCGAGTCCGGCCCTTGCCACGGTGTGTACAGGGGTCCATTGGCCCTGAAATTTGGTAGGTGGGTCCTACCATGAGTATATCACATCTCTACAAAATTTCAAAATTTTTATACACTTATAAATATTTTAATTCATTTAGATAAATCAATCTGTCCTAAAAATCAGACTGATCTGGACACTATATTATAGTGGGCCAGTCCAGCCACCACTATGGTACGTACAGGTGTCCATTGGCCCCAAAATTTTGTAGGTGGGTCCTAACTTGAGTAGGCCACCATTGAATAAATTTTTATAATTTTTTAACACTTATAGATATTTTAATAAATTTTAGAAATCTAACTGTACATGGTGGAATGTTGTTGGAATAGTGTAGAAAATCCAGACTGTCCACCTCACTTGGACCATACCTTTGGGACCTCAATCAAGGTCAGATGGAGCTGAAATTTGGGGAACATTAATATGAGATCCCTACATTTCAGAAAAGTATATTTGATGGGTATGAATAGTCCCCCAAACAGTCCCAAAATTTGGTCCAAAAATAACCAGAAATTGTCCAGAAAATTCTAGACAGCAACATGTACTTAGATAAAATTTATTATATAGGTTAAATAAAAAGGAAAACACATTAATGGAGGATGGTGTAGCCTTCCTTAGTGGGCCCCACAAATGTCCATGTCATAATCCAAAGCCAACACACCTTGCATGCATCATTAAGGCAGCAAGTAGGACACCAAAATCAAACAATGGGCAGTTTGGGCATCCCACCTTACTGAAATTTATGGATGTCCTAGGCCCACCAAATGTGCCACACACATCAGGAAATAAAATGAGAGAAAAGAGAGATAGAAGGACAATCCGGCCATAGGGAAAGGGCTCCGCCACTATTGAGCCCTCCCTAGATCAATCACACCCATACATCATACATAGATTTACATTTATAACATGAATCTTGCACATGCATGGCTTATAATTAAAATGCATGGTGAGGATGTCATCTCCACCATGGTTGTAAGGTCTAGATGACCCAAACATAATATGATATGAAAGAAAATGGTTATGACGGGGCCCATAGAGAAAGGCCCCATGCATGGATCATGCATGCATAACATAGGCCATTAGGCTACAACCATGGGATTGTGTGGGATCTCCAACATTGATTTGTGGGTCCTACACTTCCATCATGAAAAAAAATATATCTAAGCTATAGAAAATAGATTTTTACATCTAAAGGAGCACCCACCTCAAAGATGACCACCAAACTTTCACACTAAGGTCCTTTAGCACCAAGGGAGATGGATCAATGGTGGAGATGAGGTTTTAAGGGTTAGATGGTGAGGATTAAGGAGGAAGGTGGCTGAAAAAATGGAGGAAAATGGGCTGGAGAAATGGAAAAAAATTGCTAGAGAAGAAAAGAAGAGAGAGAAATGAGAGGGAAAGAGAGGGAAAATCTTTTTAAAGAAAGTAATCATTAACCTATGGTGATACAAACAATGTTGCTAGGGTAGGTTAGGTGTGGGTGGTGTGTGAGGTCTTGGTAGTGTGAGTTATGGAGATTTAGGTGGTGTTTGTAGTGTGTGTTAGAACTTGTGTAAAAGAGGGAGTGTGGGCCACATGCACCACTCCAAGGTGGGCCACATGATTGAAATTAAGGGCCATAGAATGAAACGTACACAACTTATGATTCACATATCGGATGGACACACAAAACATGGCGTTGGAACCGCGGCAACAATGCGGTTGCAATGGCATAGGTCTTAGCTCAATCCGAGTCGGGTCTACTTGATCGGACTCTAAGATGACCGCAGCACTATCTGAGGGTCACAGGTCGCCAGAATTCGACTGGTAGGACCGCGAGACCACAAGAAATGAAATGCACACTCTCACACACACATGCACATATGCGAACTTGGGTCGGGTCTCACATGTATTGTAATTTCAGTCACAATAAACCATTAAAAACTAAAAGTATTCCCTTAATCAAATTAAATCAAATTAGTTCATAAACATAGATTCAAGCCATAAAAATCATCCTGTCGCACTACAAGCTTCACCTCTTAGCCCTAGCTAAGAGGTTTAGCCAGTCATAGACATAACCATGCTAAATATCTCTAAACGAAACTAAGGGAAAAGAAGAAAGAAAATAAATAAAAAGGAAAAACTAAGCCTACTAGCCCTCTCTCCTTTGAGCACGGTCCCAAGATTGGCTCCCCCTCTCTCTTTCTTTTCTCTTTCTTTTATAGCTGAAGGAGGTCAGCTGGAGTTGGTTTTGTCCTCTTTAGAAACTTCCTGCGAAGGCTTTTACGCAGCCTATTGCAGAAAACGTACGCAGCCGAGACTTCTTATGCAAAACAGTTTGCGATCGACCCTTTTGTGGTGTGAATGACTAACCAGATCCGTCAATCTGACTTCTTGGGGATGGTCAGAATCCACCAAGGCTCCATCTGGATGATTAGGATCGGCGGTTCGATCATGCCAGAGTCGTACAACTACCCCGATCATCCGGGTTTCATGAATGCGTAAACAGGGACTATGCCTGAACACTGTGTTGATGGTGAGGCCCATAACTGACATTAGTGAAGAAATCCACATCGTCCATCAGTTTTGTGGTGAAATTTCAGTCAAACATGGACTGTTTTGAAAGTCCTCTGATGCGGCCCATTTGATCAATCATGTGGTGAAGACTCCATCATTCAGAAAGCTGGTGCCCACTATCCAACATATTCCAGATCAAAATCACCTAGATCATGGTCAAATCCTCCATCTGGTTCAAATGAATGGGTGGGATTGAGCCGTTGATGTGCGGTGGTGGCCCACAAAGAAAAATTGTAAGCTCTGTTGCGAAACAGAGCCTGCGCAGCACTGCGCTATGAACGTTTGTGGGCACATCTATTGAAGTCAGGTAACAATCCATTTCGTCCATTAGTTTTAGGATGAAAAACTGTCGGAGAAGGCCGATACCGGTTTGATTCAGGTGTGGTCCACAAGACTTGGAGTTACACCATTCATCTTGTATTGGGACTTTAATTTTGTGGGTACACATGCTGGGGCTGAAAGTACACCTTGATGAGGGTCTTCGCCATCCCCTGGAGTGAATGGACGGATCGGATCTTTCATTTGAATGATGGACGGGGCCCACTGATCAAAACTGACGATCGGTTGTAAAGACGCTGGCCTATTTTTAATTTTGAGAAGAGAGAGTCGATCAGCATGCGTTGACCGACTTTGAGAGATTCAGTGCACGGCCGGTGCACTTGTGCACCATGCACACATGATGTACACAAGGGTCCTACAGCGATGTTCGTGAGAAATTCGCTCTGACCATTCGTATTTTCAGCTCATTTAACGTGTTGAGACCAAAATTGAAGCATATCCAGATATCAAGTGGGCCCCGGATCAAGGATTTATGGGCTAATCTGTCCATTAGGCCACTTCTACAATGATCCAATGGATGAAATTTGATGTGTACGTTTAATTTATGGCCCTCAGACCATGTATGAAGTTTCGAGTCGAACAGATGGTGGGAACCCCATGATCTTACATTCTGGATGATTTTCGAGCCACTTGAGCTTCAATTTCTCGATTTTCTTGGATCTTTGGCATGCAAATCTATCAATCTTGGTCTCCTGGGGTCCGTCCTATGTTTTGGTGAATTTTGAGCGTTAAATCTCAGCTTTTAGCACCCTGTTTCAGTCCAAGCTCCTAAAGTCACCTTGCAACACAAACACGATTAAAATAGGCTGTTAAACAGTATCATGTTTATAAATTCAGGCAGTAACTGGAGTCTGATATGCAATATTTGACCCTCAACAGGGAATTGACCATGAAATGCATGGAATTAACCGTGAAGTGAAGGGGAATCACCGAAATTGACCGTGAAATGCATGGAATTGACCATGAAATGAAGAGAATTGACCGTGAAATGCATGGAATTGACCGTGAAGTGAACGGGATTGACTGTGAAATTAATTGAATTGACAGTGAAGTGAAGGGGATTCACATGGAATTAAGCATAAATTGTATGAAATTGACCGTGAAATGAAGTGAATTGACCGTGAAATGCATGGAATTAACTGTGAAGTGAAGGGAATTGATCGTGAAGTGAAGTGGAATCGTCGAAATTGACTGTGAATTGCATTTAATTGACCATGAAGTGAAGGGGAATCGCATGGAATTAACTGTAAAATGCATGGAATTGACTGTGAAATGAAGTGAATTAACCGTGAAATGAATGTCTTATTAGAAATTTGAATAGTAGTGGTAAGAAATTCACAATTTCAAAGAAAATAAAAAATATATTCAATATATAATATTCACAGTCGTATTACGAAAAAATCCACTATAAATTCACAATCTTATTAAAAAAATACACTACAATTTGACTGGTAAAATGCATGATATTGACCAAGTAGTGCATGAAGTTGACTGATCAATTCACTATATTGATCGGGAACTAAGGGCATGTTTGATTTCGGGTGAAATGGTAAATACTGTATAAAAAAATAATGATTATTTCCTATGCATTTATTCTTACCTGATTTGACTGCTTACTGTTTGACATAAAATCAAGAATATTACAAATATATTCGTGGGTCCCACTGTGATGCATTTTGCTTATCCACCCCATTCATCCATTATTCTAATTGAATTTATAGTATGAGTAAAAAAATGAGGCATATCCAAAACTCAAGTGGACCACGTCATACGAAAAAGGAAATTGAATACTGACTGTTAAAAACTTTATGGGGCCACTGTTTCTTTTGTCGTGGGCCAATTGAGTATTGGATCTACTTTATTTTTTGTCTCATGCTTCAAAATATTGTAGTAAAATAGATAGACGAAATGGATATATCATACGCATTATCATGCAGTTCAAAAATTAAAATTATCTCTTTTGAACTAATTTCAAAGACACGAATTCGTATGAATTTTCAAGCACGTGAAATAGAGGGAATTACCGTTTACCGTGTATTTACCATTTCTTTGAAAAAACAAACAGGCCCTAAGTGAAATTGACCGCGACACTTCGTCAAATTAACCACGAACTTCTTCAAGTTTATTGGATTGTCATATAGAATTGACTTAGCAATGTACGAAATTGACCACAAACTTTTTGGTAAACACTTAAGAATTTGCCTAGAATTTAAACTCCAAGGTAATTGATCACCAACTCCAATCACTCCGTAACATTCAGTGAAATCTGCGTTCGAGAAAAAGAATAAGAGTATGTTGAGGTGAAACACCTTCTTCGGAGAAACATCTTCAAGATTTTATGTTTATCAATGCATTGGCATCCTCTTCGTAAAAGAATACACTTAGGGTTGATTAGAATGCAATATGGATGATGGAGATTATATGAAGATTTAGCGAAGAAAATGGGTGAAAATAAGAAATAGGGATGATACAAGTGAGTTTGGAAGTTTATTTGGGCATAAATAAGAGAATGGAGTGAAATTGATATAAGAGGGGCATTTTTGACCCTTGGGAAGACATCCATGCGTAAGGGGCTTATTCTGGGCAGGAGGTGGATGACTATCCACGTTGCCGGGAAAGGTACGAGATGATTCTCCGCCAACTACTTATGACGAGAGACGTTTCCTCAGGCATAAGGTGCGACCATTGGAGAGCGTATGTTGCAGGCTTTTACTCGTAGAAACCGGGATGCATCGCTGGCTTCTGTACGCAGTAACTAACCTCGATCATCGAAACCGCCTCGATAACCTACACCATTTACACCAAAATCTCGTCTCCTCTGCTTTTCCTCTCTTGCTTACTTCACGCGGGAACTGAGATATCTTGCCAATTTCTCAGTTATTTCATTTCCGGCGCATCTTTAAACAGGACAGTCTAAAATACGCTGGTTGACCTCCGTGCAAGACTCAAGCCGTTGGATTCGTGCGTGGGTCGAGATTTCGATGTCGCCACAAGAATGCATGGCATGAGTCGACGTTTCCAAATTTCGACCAAAAACTGTGAGCGCGCGTCCTCAATGTTTAGGCCCACATCTTAAAGTGAGTGGATAAATGGATGGTTGGCATGAATATACAACACATATATCAAGGTAGGTCCGCGCATAACTGAGTCCACTCTTGTTTAAAAGGGGAGCGGATTAAGTGCGCCCCACCAAGCCCAACGTGCTGAGGCTAACTTGATGTATGTGTAATATATCTACTTTTCCAGCCCGTTCATTTTACCATATTATTTCAGGGCATGAGACAAAAAATATATCATATCCAAATATCATGTGGTCCACACTGCAAAAACTATGGCAATTGTACGCCCATCATTAAAAACTGCCTCTGGCTCATCCTAATGTTTATTTTCCATCCCAATTGATGTATTGATGTAGGGAAAATTTAAATATCAGCTTTGCCAAAAACTTTCTGTGCCCAAAAGAAGAAGATTTTAAGTGTCAATAACCCTTGTTTCCTGTAGTGTGGTCCACCTCATGTTTGGATATATATGTGTGTGTGGTCCACCTCATGTTTGGATATATATGTGTGTGTGCACGCGCGCGGGGATCGTCAAACAATTTGCATCCATTCCATCATTAGTTAGGATACATGTGGTCTATCTAGGCCATTCATCTAGTAGTGCACTATGCAGAGATGACATATGCTAAAAGTTAGCGTGATACTATTTACACTTGTCCTACATGTCCAAATGAACCAATGAGACATTGCCATGTGTCATCATTGTATATGAATGACAGACGAATTCCTACCCATGCCTCGAAGATATCTTTAATACAATATCATTCGGCAACATATCACCTGCTAAAAGCAAAGCGGCTCAAAGTCATACATACGCTCACGAGCAAGACACACCGCAATGAATCATCCATATTTCTTACAAGAACAAAACGTGTAGTCAAAGCAGCATACCCAACAAGTTTAAAAAACCTAACGAGATAGAAAGTTTATTACAATCCAGATACACTCGGTGAGGCCAACTAGCACAATCCTGCCAAAATGAAAAACTCTCCAGAGACGATCAGAGTTTTCACAGTAACTACTAAAGTTCAAAAAGTCAATTCCTCTCAAAACAGAAATGAATCAAGGGATGCAACAAGGAATCCAAGTCCAATTGGGATATGATCCAATCCTATGACCTTCGAGGATATCACGCCAATAAGAAAACCCAATATGGTTACCACCTCACGGGCTATATAAGGAGAACCTGATGGAAGACTCGAGACAAACCAACTAAGCCATCATATAACCTCTTACAACAGAACGCTTTTCATCCTAATTTTAACTTTGGTCCCTCTACTTTTATACATTCCTATTGCAAAATGTCTAGAGTTTATGGTAGCTTAGATCACTATTGTCAAGCGTTATCGTTACAGTATGCCCATAAGTAATGTAAATATCCACGACCTTCATTATATCCACAATGAACTAAGTCCTTACTCGAAAGATCATACACATCAATCACATCCTACTAACTATCTCACCTCAATTGTTTGTTCATATAGGTGATCTCAGGTATTTATCTTTTATTTTATTTTTTACTTATTTTATTTTCTCGTTAATTATATTGAACTTCATTATAAATAATAATAATAAATTGGTGATTTAATCTTTAGATTTTAATTCTTTCTATTCATTAATGCATTTCTAAGAAACCTGAGGCCCGCGATCACCATTGAAAGAAAAACCCTTAACTCAAAAAAATATTTTTAAAAAAAATCATTCACAAGGACTAATTATTCCCTGTTAAATTACCTGATTGATGCACATTAGTATGGAGCAAGCGCGAGAGAATCCCCGAGGACGAAATCCTCTCTGTGAGAGCACGCAACATCCCATCCAAGGGCAAGCTCCTCTCCGTGAGTGGATTTCTCTCCGTGAGCGAGACCCTCTTCAAGTCAAGGGAGAGAAGCAAGATAGAGAGAAGAGAAATACCTAGGTCGCAATCTTCGGACAGAACCTAGTTGGCAGACTATCCGCCGGAAGCTAGGCAAAGAAACCTGCCCCTTCACTTCGGCATTTTTGCAGGAAGCCTAACATACGATACAAACGAAGAGGATATCTCACGCATATTTGGGAGATTTGGGAAAATCTCGGATATTATAATCTCTTGGGACAGAGAAAAACAAATCCCGCAAGTATGCATTCATCTATTTCAATTATGAACAGGATGACCTAGATGCGGTTAACACATTCAATGATCGAAGGATCGACGAACGAATCGTCACATTGGAAAGGGCAAAGAGCAAATCAAAAGAACTGCGGGCCGCACTCCCCCAAATGATCCGGAATGAGTTAGCCTCTCAATCAACAAAGGGGTTGGGCAAAGGCTCTTTTTTGGATTTGGTTAAGAGTATTAATCGTCTTCCCATAGCTAAACCCTAGGCTCCATTTTCGGGATCTCTCACAATCACAGCCAAAAGCCATGAAGTTAAGAAGCTACAGGAACAACTAAGCATGGCCCTCATTGGGACGACAGGTGGCAAATCGGTCACCTTCTCCCACATCAAAGACAAACTTTAGAGATCCACTTTCACAGATCTGAATTTGGAAATTTGCAGAATATCCTCATAGAAATTCATGTTCAAATTCAAATCTAGTCACGAGATAGTTGCTTTTGCCAAAGACGTCACGCTACATAAGAAGATGAATTTGATAGAAGTTGAGCCTTGGTACCTGGAAGCCACCCTCGCAGGAAAAGGAAGATGGATCCATCTATTCGGTATCACTACACACTCCTAGTATCCTTCTGCGATTGAAGAGCTAGCAAATATGTTCGGGAAAGTCGTAGAATCGATAATGCTGTTAGAGATGGAACTTTTCAAGACTTTGCTTGAGTCTTGGTAATTTTAGAATCTGGAGTGGATATTTACTGCTCTCGTTATCTGAAGTTAGAAGGTTGTCTTTTCCCAATCTCGGGGTCTTTTGAAGCTTTGGATCTCGAGGGAGGGCGGCCAGCTAACCTCCAGCATCCCAGAGAATCCACTAAAGAGTGGGTAACTAAAGTATTCTTCAAGGGGAGTAACAGCACATCGGACACCCCTCTACATGTTTGTGGAAATGAGCCCATTCCCCCACCCCTGCCTCTGCCCACTCCAACCCTCCTACCCACTACCCCACCCTCTGTTTGTGGCAATGCCCAAGAACAACTCCCCCTAACCCACAACCCCCTACCTCCAAACAATCCCACAATCCAACGTCCTACCCCCCCCCCCCCCCCCCCCCCCCCCCAACTGGTGTCTACCAAACAAACACATACCGAGCCTCATATAGCCTCTATCATCCCCCAACCCGTCCTTTCAAACAACTTAAATCAGCGTCCGCCATCTCCAGCAAATACCCCAAATCTTTCTCTGACCCCCCACCTCTCCGTCTCCACACCTATGGAACCGTCCCTCATTTCTCGACCTTTTACCTCCCCTCCTGGTGTTGCTCAAGGAGAAGTGACAATTCTGCCTCCTATTTTCACTCCGAAAGAAGTAGTGGAACATGTCGGTGCCATATAATGTGATTCTCATAAGGAAAAGCTAGTCGGAATTGTTCTAGAAGATTTGGATAATCTCGATCCAATGACGCTAGTTCCCCCGCTTGATGTTAGTCTTCACTTTCAGCAGGCTGATGGCAGACAACAGAGAATAATGCTTCATTTCAACCTGTCTTCATACTTCATGTCTAGGAGGAAGATAGCTCATCAGAGCCAAGACAATGGGATAGGAACAGACCACAGTTATGATATTAGGCAAGTACAGGAAAATCAGTCTGGAACTTTGCTACCTACAATGGAGAGCTTCAGTTGAAGCAGAATCAGGAGTAACCAGTCTCTCCTCAGAATGATAGCGAGAACAACCGAGAAACTCTCACTGATGACCATGCTTCAGATCAGAGGTATATTGAGCAAAACATCCGAGTTAATCCACCTCTCTCTCAGACGGAAATACCCCCACAACAGAGAACACTTTAGGACAGATTCAAGTAGAAGGGGTGCTCCAAGTCAGTAGGGAGCTCGCCAATTCATCCCCTAGATCTAGAGATAGTGGACAGGCAAAGTTTTTTCTCCAGAAGATTGCAACACCCTTTCATGCAATTAGATCTCGATGCCATTCCAGCCACAACTAAAAATGGCTGAACAGAGTGGCCGAACACCCAATTGCTTTGGAAGTGGAATTCTCTCCATATAAGATTCAGGTCCAGGAGATCACCCATTAATCACAAGAAAGCTACAAGGGACCGAAAACAGAAGGAACCACAGGTCCCCCCAGTCAAAACCTCCATCTAAGAGAAGAAAGAAGAGGTTAGTAGTCAGGAAGTCAGCAATTAGTAGTCAGGAAGTCAGCAAAACCAGGATCAGGCTTAACCCAGGAACAATGGGGTGGACAGCTGCAAAGGTTAAAGAGGAGAGCGATCAACTTAGGAAACGTTACTAATGGATGGTGTAATAATTTAGAATGCGTGTGGGGTAGCCAATCTAGCTACTCTCAGATCAGTGGTCAGAATTCTGTGGAACCACAAGCTAATGTGTTTGGCCATTTTGGAGCCCATGTCCAGATAAAACAAAAGAATGCAGGTGGAGCTCAAGTTGGGCTTTCACTACTCAATCTCTAATGTGGAAGATGGAGGAAAAATCTGGTTCTTCTACAACAGCAATCTAAATGTTTTAGTGGTGCAGCGATCAAATCAAGTGATAACTCTCCAAATTTAGCGTTTCAATTTCAATTCTTTTTTCCATCTTTCTATTGCATATGAAAAATGTTATAGAGTGCAAAGGAGAGATCTCTGAGAGGATTTAACCTCTATAGTCAGAAATTTTGCTGGCCCCTGGGCGGTGGGAGGTGATTTCAACACGATCATTACCACAACTGAAAGACAGGGCAACAGGCACCAGGATTCCGGCAGTTATATTAAATTTGCAGATGCTATGGAAGCAAAGGGATTGATGGATGCGGGTTTCAACAGGAACAGGAGCAATAACCAAGCGGGGAGCTCCAGAGTTTGGGCCCGCCTGGACAGAGTCCTTTGCAACAGCAGCTGGGTGAGCTATTTCCCTCATTTCCAAGTTAAACACCTCCCGCGTGTCCAATCCGATCATTGCCTCCTGTTGCTAAACTTTCCCTCAGCGTCGCAGTCTTTCCCGAAACTCTTCCAGTTTCAACGAATGTGGACCATGCACCACAACTATCCCGAAGTGATCAGACAAGCCTGGAAGGATGACCTATTGGACCAACCCATCTTCAATCTCATGCTGAAAATGAGGTTTTTCTTAGGGAGTGGAACAACACGGTTTTTGAAAATTTATTCCATTAAATTAAAGCGGCCGAAATCTCCATTGCACGGCTAGAAGCACAGGATCAAGATTCTAAATAGGCAAGTCTGGGTGTTCTCCTTGAAGCCAGAAAAAGTCTCGAACACCTGGAATTAGCTGAGAAAATTTATTGGAAACAGAAATCTCATAACAACTGGCTTCAGGAAAGCGATTGAAACATAAAATTCTTTCAAATGTCAGTCACAAACAAGATTAGAAGAACTTATATTGATGAAATTCAGAAGTAATCAGGAGAGAGCACCTCAGATACTAAGGAAATCCAGGATGAAGCAGTTCAGTACTTCTCCTCCCTTTTTAAGTCTAAGCCATCCACGACGCATGATGGACTCCTGGATGTGATACCGCAAGTAGTCTCTACGACAGATAATGATTTTCTGATGAGCTGCCCTTCTCTAAATAAGGTCAAGAGAGCAGTCATGGTATTACCTAGGGACAACACCCCCGGTCTTGACGGGCTGTCTGGAGTTTTTTTTTACAAATAGCTGGGATATCGTGAGATCAGACATCCACAAAGTGGTGATTCAATTCTTCTTGGGTGGTAATTTTCCTCAAGCATTCTTAGCCTCCCTCATTTATTTGATTCTGATAAAAACCTCCCCTAAAGCTTTTGCCGATTTTCAGCCTATCAGTTTGTGTAACTGCGTATATAAAAATTTTTTCAAAGTCATTGCAGTCTAATTGGCTATGTCGAAGGAGCAAGGGGCTTTCGTTAGGGGTTGCTCCATAGCGGAGAGTGTTGCTCTAGGGCAGGAGATGGTTAGGGAGATTGACCGAAAGGTGAGAAGCGAAAATATCATTCTGAAGCTAGATATGGAGAAGGCTTATGACCTCTTGGAATGGGTCTTCCTAGTGAAAGTTTTGCAGCAATTCGATTTCTCTCAGACATGGATACATTTGGTTGAAAAATGCTAAAACAACAACTGGTTTTCAGTCATCATCAATGGTATTTGTGGTTTCTTCAAGTCCTTGTGAGGACTGCGCCAAGGAGACCCGTTATCCCAAAGCCTTTTCATCATAGCAGCAAAGGTACTCAGTAAAGGTTTTGCTAACCTTATTTTCAAGCATATTTGTCAGTCGTTCAAGCTTAAACTTGGCTACAAGCAAGTCACACATCTTCTCTATGCCGATGACACCGTGCTTTTTCTCAATGGCAGAAGCTCCTCCATCAAGGTAGTGTCAGATTTCCTATCTTCCTATCAGGCGGCATCAGATCAACGGATAAATTATCACAAAAGCTGCGTCCACCACTCATCCAAGCTACTGATTAATAGGAGAAAGAGTATTCACTATCGCCTCGAGGCTTCCTGCTCCTCGGATTCCTTCATTTACCTTGGGATACCTCTAGCCAAAGGAAGGGCCAGAGTGGCCCTTTTTCGTCCCTTGATGGAAAAAGTGGAGAATAGAATTCATGGTTGGAAGGCTGAAATTTTATCTCAAGTTGGTAGGTGCACCTTAATTAACCATATCCTCTATGGAATTCCAATCCATGCGATGTCAGCGCCCATGCTTCCGGTCCAAATTCTTCATAGGATGGAATCCTGTTTCTCTAACTTTATGTGGGCAGGCATGAAGGGAATAAGAAGTGTCATTGGAACAAGTGGGAAAACATTTCCAGGCCTACGGAGGAGGGTGGCCTTGGAATCTAAAAACTTAAAGATGTGATGGCAGCACTCAGATTAAAGATGGCATGGTCAGTCAAAACAGGATGCAGCAGTAGTATGTGGGCTGACTACGTCACAACTAGGGTATGGGCTCACCTTCAATCTTTCCGCTGCTGTCTCCAGATCTTCCTTCTCTCCTTTCTGAAAACACATTCTGTCCCATCTCCCGGTTCTTGAAAACCATGTGCAATGGAAGATGGGAAGGGGCCACATTAATCTCTGACAAGAAAACTGGACAGATCTCGGTCGATTATCAGGCTGCGTTCAGCAGCCTATTCCTAGTGATCTTCTTCCGCTGTCAGTTAGCGACATTCTCTCCCCCGGTGGTTTAATCCAGTCCTCGCCAGCTACAGCTTTGCTCCCGGAGTACATCTAGGAACACATCTCTAAGGCAAGCATCTGCACGTCAGACCAAACTGATCGTGCATATGATATCTTAACCGTTCAGGAATGTTCTTCGTCAAGACTGGCTGGACGGTTTACAGATCCTCCGAGTAAACCTTCGACTGGGCCAAGCAGATTTAACATCGAAACATCCCCCTCAAGGTATCAATTTTTCTGTGGAGACTCTTCCTACGGGCTATCCACATGGATGATAAGATTCAATCGTGCGGGATTAGCCTTACCTTCAAGTGTATCTGTTGCGACAGCGACTATGATTTTTCTCCACAACCTAAGGCATTAATTAGAGCACCTTTTCATCAAAGGGGCAATCGCGTCCAAAGTGTGGAAGGAGTTTAGTGACATATTTGGCATCAACCTCGTTGTCTCCTCCTCCATTGTCAATCAGATTATAATATGGTGGAACTCTTTTCAGCCTAGCAGCAGATCTTCCATAATCTGCCGCACCACTCCACTTTTTATTGTTTGGAAATTTTGAAAGATGAGAAATTCGACCAGGTATGATGGTACCAGCCTGGGTAGTAGCAAGGTGATTAGCCAGGTCAAATGGCTCATTAGTAATATCTTTAAAGACTCCCCGCTTTTCAATTCAATCGCCCTGCGCCTTGGTCTACCCTATGCCCCGTTTTCGACCAAAAGATGTCATGTGGTCAAATGGACTAGGTCACCTGAGGGCTGAGTGAAATTAAATATCGATGGGGCTGCGTCTGGGAATCCAAGCCCATCTGGGGGTGGCGGCATTTGCAGGAACTCAAATGGCGACCTGATTTTTGCTTTTTATTCGAGATATGGTCACAATACCAATAACAGGGCAGAATTTCAGGCCCTTCATGATCCAATGGTGTTCACTATCTCGCATGGACTGAACAACGTGATCATTGAATTAGATTCTTCTTTTGTGGCTGACGCCATTAATGAAGTCTCCCAACTGCATTGGAAGTGGGACTACTGGTTGTGGAGAATTAAAGGGCTGCAAAAGAAAACCAACTTCTCTTTCGATCGGATCCCCCAAGAGATCAATGGGCCGACGGATTGGCTTGCGAGAATGGGAGCCGCCAACCAATCCTCACTCTGGACTGACATATGGCATCCCTTCCAAGGCTAATAAAGGGCCTTTGTTTTTTGGACAAAGCCGATATTGGTGCCTTAAGGGACTTTTGATCAGTGGTTTTTTCTCTTCCGTCTTTTTTTTTTTCCCACTTGTATAGCGATATGATAGGTTGCTAGGCCTTTCTTTTTATCGGCCCTTGCCCACCCGAAAGCGGCCTACTTGTAAGTCTGATGTTGGAATGAAATGCTTTCCTTTAAAAAAAATTTGAAGCGGCTGATGTCGTAAGTATATAATCTAACTTGAGTCAAGTATGACTTTGGCATACCTGCAATATTCTAATCACACACATTTGACCCAATAAATGTCATTAATTAACACATGTTACCTCGCCTTTGATTGAATAGCAACAAATACACAGATCAAATGAGGGATTTTCACCGTACTGGCCTCATTGTATGGTCAAATTCTCTAAAGAGATTCCAACTTCCAAATATTTCGAGGTCAGACTTTTGACAAGCTTTTGAAAATTATTTGGACCAAAATGCCATTGTCCTTGGTTCAGTAGTTGTACGGTTTTCGAGTGAATAAGAAATTACGTCAAATTTAATGCTGAGAAAGTGATGTGTACAGAAGGCGTGGGCAAGGCCCAACTCGTGGGGCCCACATTGATGTATGTGTATAATCCATACTGCCCATCCTTTTTGCTGTGTCATTTTAGGGCTAGGGCCCAAATATTAGCCTGATCTGGTGCTCATGTGGCCTACATAATAGAAAATAATAATGACAATGGCACCCACTATTAAAACTTTCTAGGCTCGTTGTGATGTTTGTTAGAAGTGGACACTGCCCAAGTCAGGACTTTTTGGCCCCACGTCGAGCCAGCCGATAAGGTGGATGGAATGGATCACCCCATTATGGGCCTCAACCCTATTATTTAAAAATAATCAAGTTATTAATTACATCAACCTGGCAACACGACCCTTACTACATTACAACCATGACCCTTATCACGTTACAATCATAACTCTTACCATGCTATATGGGGTCGTGGTCATAATGAGGTACATGCTTGTCGTGTTATATGGGTTGTGATTATCGTGGGTCGAGGTTGTCATTAGTTAGGACACAAGTGGTCTATCTAGGCCATTCATCTAGTAGTGCACTATGCAAAGATGGCATATGCTAAAAGTTAGTGTAATACTAGTTACACCTGCCTTATCGTGTCCAAACGACCAATAAAACATTTTCGTGGGTCCTTACTCTTGCCCGGGTGGTAGACTCCCAGGAGTTTCAACTCCCGGTCAAGGGTTCGAGTACCCATAGGTGGTGAAATTCCGCTAGCATGAGTGCGTGGGGTGTGTGTGCATGTGTAAAAAAAAATAAAAAAAATAAAAAAATAAAAAAAAAGAATGACGGATGAAATCCTATCAGCACCTCTAAAATGTCTTTAATCCAATATTCTTCGGCGACACGTCATCTACCAAAAGTAAAACGGCTCAAAGTCATACACACGCTCACAAATGAGACGCTGCAACAAATGATGCATATTTCTTACAAGAACAGCAGGTGTAGTCAAAGCTACGTGCTCGACAAGCATATAAAAACCTAGCGAGATAGGAAGTTTATCACAATCTAGATACACTCAGCAAGGCCAACTCACACAATCTTGCCAAAATGAAAAACTCTCTAGAGACGATAGGAGTTTTCACAGTAACTACGAAAGTTCGAAAAGTCGATTCCTCTCAAAATGGAAAGGAATCAAGCGATGCAATGAGGAATCCGAGTCCAATTGGGATATAATTTGATCTTGTAACCTTCGAGGATATCATGCTAGTAAGGAAACCCAATATGGTTACCACCTCATGGCATATATAAGGAGAACTTAACAGAAGACTCAAGGCAAACCAACTAAACCTTCATACAACCTTTCACAACGTAATGCTTTTCATCCTAATTTTATCTTTAGTTCCTCTACTTCTGTCCATCCCTATTGCAAAATGTCTAGAGTTTATGGTAGTTTAGATCACTATTGCCAAGTGTTATCATTGCATACGAGTAATATAAATATCCATGACATTCATCATATCGCCAATCAACCAAGTCCTTACTCAAATGATTATACACATCGATCACATCTTACTAACCATCCACCTCGATTGTTTGTCCACACAGGTGACTTTAGGTATTTATCTTTTGTTTATTTTTTTATTTATTTTATTTTCTTGTTAATTATACTGAACTTTGTTATAAAGAAATAAATAAATAAATGGGGAATTTAATCTTTAGATTTAATTATGCCGAACGTCACACAGCTTTTTATTGGCCCGGCTCCCAACAACAACTGTAGTAGGAAATTCGCTCCATTTGTTCAAGCATTTCGTGCCTGTAGCATTAAATCTCTCGTTTAATATTTCTAACTGCCTCCTACCATCAGTCGTCTATAAAAACGGAGTAAGCAACAGCCTTCAGGCTAAAAATCCAAAGTTGGAGAGAGCGAGCGAGCGAGAGAGAGAGAGAGAGAGAGATGGCAAGGTGGTATGTCATGCTAGTGCTTGCACTAGCAATTGTGCACACCAGTGCAAGGAACGTGCTTACAGACCAACAGGCCGTGCACACCACTGCAAATAAGGCACCCAGCAGTGCTGGGCTCGACGACAAGAAGAACTTCATTACATATGGCGGAGTTGGCGGTTTCGCCGGTGTTGGCGGCGCTGCTGGCATTGTTGGGCTACCTGTTCTTGGTGGCATTGGTGGTGGGGCCGGTGGGATCGGTGGAGCTGGGGGGCTCGGTGGGCTCGGTGGTGGGGTTGGCGGGCTTGGAGGAGCTGGGGGCTTGGGTGGGATCGGTGGGGTAGGTGGTGGTGCTGGAGGGGGTGCTGGAGGAGGTGTTGGTGGAGGTGCAGGAGGTGGTGCTGGTGGTGGTGCTGGTGTTGGTGGGGGTGGAGGATTTGGTGGGGGTGGTGGTGCTGGTGGAGGTGGGGCTCTTCCCCTTCCTTGAATTGGTTTAAGCGTGTTTGTGTTAGTTTGTTGCAGTTTGGTTTCTTTGGTTGGTTTTCGTCGTTTTACGTGAAATGACTGTCTTTTGTTTTTCTAAGCAGAACGATAGGAGGGCACGTACTATGCACGTGAGGAGATGAAACTAGTGTGAAACATGTCTTGCTTTAGTTATAAGAGTAGGAATGAGTTAATATATGGTTTTATTTGTCATATGTTGTTTGTAGTGTTTCCTGATTTTCTAATAATAGTGATGGTCATATCTCTCTCTCTCTCTCTCTCTCTCTCTCTCTCTCTGTGTGTGTGTGTTATATTGCGTAGTGTATGACATGCCATGAAAGTTAAGTGGGTCATTTTCTAAGGATTTATAAGGGTACAAACGAATGGCATTAGTCTCTATAGGAAGTGTTGTCACTTCTAAGTGATTGGTATCACCAAAGATAAATTTGTGGACATAGCTGAGAAAATTAAAGGTCGGATATTGAAAACAAGTTACATTCTATTTTCTTTAAAGATAGGTGTGATTTAATTGCTTGGTGAGCCTGCCACCACCAACCTCCATTGGCAGGACTGTAGGACCCACCGTGATTTATGTGTTTTATCCACGCCATCCATTTGATTTGGCTGGTCATTTTAGGCCATGACTCAAAATTGAAGCATATATATCCAAAGCTCGAGTGAACACTTATCGGGGCCATAGAAGTTTTGGATGAAGCTGATATATGTGCTTTCCTTTCAACAGGGTTTGTGTGACCTCATGAACAGGTGGGATGTCTCCAAATAAATAAAAAAATGTCGCCGTTGCCCGGATTAGGTGAGTCCTGGGTGTGAGTCCGGGTAATAGCTTAGGTATACCCAGCAATGAAGCAGAAATAAATCAAAGTGGGACCACACCATGAGAAACAGTGGTTACTAAATGTCCACCGTTGAAAACTTCCCAAGGATCTACTAATCTACTGTAATTTTTATTTGCTATCCAACCTGTTGGTAAAGTCATACGGACCCTTCTTTTTTTTGTTTTAACCCCACACACACACCCCACACACCCACGCTAGGAATTTCACCACTCATGGATACTAGAACCCTTGACGGGGTGTTGAAACTCCTGAGAGTCTACAACCCGAGCAAGGGTAAGGATCCAAGTCATAAAGACCTAAGTTAAAAACACAAATACAAGCGGGATCTAAAACTTTCCTGGCCCAGAAGATGTTTTTAGCGATCAACCACAGCTGATTCCCGTGGAGTGGTTCGACTGAGATTTGTATCAGCTTCATTTGCTGAAAAAACGGATGGACAGTGGATATACAACAAATACTTCGAGGTGGGCCCCACAGTCTAGGAACTCACCCACTAAGCTGTTACCCAGTGTCACCTATCCACGCCCATTCGACAGTGGACATCATTATCTCCACTCCTGTGTGAACTACCTTGACTAAAGGCCGTTGATCAATGGCTAATATTTGTTGAATTTATAAGATATTTGCATGATTGACCACATGAAATGTGCGTTGGACCCGATGGACGGTCTAGGTCAATGAAGGGGGGACTCGCTCAGAATGTGACTTGGGTACTTGGCAGTGCTTTGATAGCGCTGGAGCATTTATCATTTACCACAACAGACTTTTCAAAAATTAAATGAGCTGGTTGAGAAATAAATGAATTTAACCACACTCTGGCATAATATGTCGCATCATATGGATGCACATATCCACTGCGTGACAATAGTAAGCGGTCAATTCAGACTATTAATGTTGAGGTCAGAGGCCGGCTGCCCGAAGATACTAATAAAATAAACTGTTAACTGTCATCGGTCCATGTGCATTACGGGCCTATGCCTAACCTGTGACAAGTCGATCCAAATTAAATACCCGTGACTTTAAATGCCAAGATAGGCATAGAGTGAGGGAAGGGTTACTACTTTCAAGAGCTTTTTCTACATTTCAGCTAAGAAGACCTTTTATTTTCTTCACAAAGATAACAAATATATATAAGTTAATTATATTAGTAAAATAAATAAATACTTACAAAGATAATCCTATGCAATCCAGCATCTGTGGTGTAAATGGTG
This sequence comes from Magnolia kwangsiensis, assembly GCA_037074715.1. Taxonomy (NCBI): domain Eukaryota; kingdom Viridiplantae; phylum Streptophyta; class Magnoliopsida; order Magnoliales; family Magnoliaceae; genus Magnolia; species Magnolia kwangsiensis. The sequence goes on from CM073573.1 coordinate 36,278,438, forward strand.
AGATCTTAGAGCTAACTCTTCTTTGGTACAATGACATAGGCATAAAAGACGAGAATTACACTATTAAAAAAATAGCCTTCCTTGTAGGGCTGGGCATTAAGTCAAGTTGGATCAAGTTAGGGTTGACCCAACTCGATCTGGTTTTGAAACAGACCTGACCTGAACTCATACTGGCTCGGCACCGAGTCCAGCATACTTGACCTGATGCGAGTTCGAGTTTGACCCGAATTAATTCAGATAGAGTCCGATCTGGTCACAAGTATCGAGTTGGGTGGAGTCAACACCAACTCAAGTCGAGTGAGCAGGTATTCACATGCTGAAATCACCACTCAAAGCTAAGATTCACTTGTTAGAATTGCAGCCTCTCTATTAATTACATGGCATTTTAGATCTAAAATGTTGGATCTGAATTTGTTTATATATATATATATATATATATATATATATATATATATATATATATATATATATATATATATATATATATATAAGAGTCAAGTTTCGGATCAAGTCGAGTCAATAGAGAGTTAGATTTTGGGTTGAGTCAAGTTGAGTTTGCCAAGTCAAGTCATCTCATGCCCAACTCTACTTCCTTGCGATCAAGTGTGTAGCGTAGATGGAAGGGAACTATTTTACTTTTAAACTAAGTCAGTCCAGCATATCAATGTAGGTGAACATGATTATAATATTATGTTAAAGCCGATTTAGCGAAGCAACATAAACGAATTAGATTACACTACTCCTAATTTAGGATAAAATGAGAAGATAGGTAGTGTTGTACTATTGAGTTTATTTATGTTAAGTTGGCAAGAGTCCAGAGCTCTTTAATCTTTTTTCTATTTATAGAGATTTGATGCCATATTTAGAGAGGAATATCCACAGTCACTTTTCACATCTACTAATTTCGAAATAACCATCTAAGCCCTTAAACAATTGTGACTTTTCATATAATGCCACATGTACTAGCCATTTATTGTGAGTTGGCAATTGGTTATGCATATGTTTTGCTCCTATTAAATAAATGAGACTTCTTCTCCCGAAGTTATGTTTTGGTAGTCATTATCTCTTTCTTTGCACGAACATACATAGTATGCCATAAAACTTGGTTAAGTAGGCGTTAATGTTAATTCACTCCCTAAGCAGTTTCAATCATAAAGACTTTTTCTATGCGATGTCATGGTGCATAAGTCGAATTCTTCACTTATTAAAGTTGTATTTCAATATATGTCCATTTTTAATCATGAGGCCACTATGGTGAGTAGTTGACTTTGTTACATGAATGAGATATAAATGTGACATGTATCCTAAGGTAATAATTAGCCAAACTTATCCCTTTTAAACTACTTATGACTTTTTGAATTATGATCACATTCGTCCGGTAGGAAAGTTCACTCTTATTGAGATATTGTTATCACATGGTATTATTTAACTTGTTAATTAGATTTGACATGGTCAAATCAATTATAAACATATACATATCACGTGTTCATTGAATTATCATAATGACTTACTGGATAGGAAGTTTGTCTAGAAATGCTACACAGCAAATTAACAAAAGACACTCATGATCACTGGTTAGTTATCATAATTAGTCAATGAATACATAGTTTGCCAAGACATGATGCAGCCTCAAAAGACACGTCTTACACTTTTAGAGAAAACTTTAATTTGTACGGAGGGTGGAGGATGATATGTAACCACATATAAATTACATGGAAATTACATAAAATTTAAACTATCTAAATGAATTGTTCCAGTTTATAATGTGTCAAGAACCAAAAAAAAACCTAAGGCTACTTGATGGGCGGACTATGCTAATATTGATGTCCATTTATTGGACAGTTAAAAATGAAAATATGCTATGGTTAGACATTAGGATGTTTAACCAATCTGATTTTATGAACGTGACTCAGCAACATTGATTTCCAAAGTTGGGTTTATTTGAGTTAATGCATGCCTATCTTTAAATTCATGAGTCATGCATATCAAGACTCATGCTCAGAAAAGAGTATCAAATAAGGGAAAATCTGACCGGTGTATGCAACATTTAGAAAAAGAAAATGACGGACCATACCCCTGCACCTATACCAGTGTGCTGTTTTGATTCATAAATTTCAGTGGTAATTCAGTAAATTCATCAAACATGCAGCCTATTCAATTGGCAAATTTATTTCGAAGACAGCCTTATTAAATGATCTGAAATAGAGATAAATGATCGCCTCGAGCAACGTGTAAGTGCGTAAAGAGGAGTTACTGGATATATGCTGGGGTAGAGTGTGACGTTTCATTACGCAACCACTCGGAAAGTACGTATTTCAAAAACACTTGGTTGATATTTTATTTTTTATTTTTTTAAGTATCTACTCATTTCATAAGAGCATAATACTTTACAAAGGAAACTACTCGGGCATTCTAGGTTCAGACTTTCCTTGACAAAAGCGTCGGGAACTAATCAAAAAGAAATAAAATGGCAAACACAGGGTCGAAAAAAAGCAGACAAATTAGGGAGCAGGAGCTAGGAGCTCCTAATCCTCCCTCTAACGGCTTGTATTCCCACTTTATCAAAAGGGTGCCCCTAACCACTGGAGGAGGGGTCAGCTTGGATTAAAAACAGAATGATCCTTCCTTCTCACTACCAATTCCGGCCAATGCATCTACGAACTCATTATCCTTTCTAAAGATATGGACAAATGATGTAGGGATGAACACGATGAGGTCAATCACCGTCTTCCTCAAGGATAACTACCTCAAATCCATGGAGCTTCTTTGAACTCCTCACAGAGACTTTTCAAATTTACGGAGCTTCTTTAAACTCCTCACAAAGACTTCTCAAATCTACGAGGAAAGAAAACAGAAAATAGAAAGAATTTCTAATGAATTCAAAATTAATTAATGAATCATTAATAATTATCTAATGCATCTCTTTATACCATTAATAAAGAAAAAATAAACTAAAATTCATAATTACCAAAAATATCAAAATTTTAACTCTAATAAAAATCTTAATTCTAATAAAACTCTTCTAAGGCCTAATTTCTAAAAATAAAAATTACGAATAAACTTTTTGTAGAAGAATCCTAGTATAGCTAAAAATTATTTATAAAAGGAAAGAAAATTTAAAACTCTAAAAATATTGAAAAATTAAAATTAATAAAAATAGTAAAAATTTTCTAAAAATTCATTTTTGAGCTGAAAACGTGCATTTTCTGACGAAACGGACAAATGCAACCCACTTTGTGGGTCGGTTCACCCCGAGTGGCATGTTTCAGTAAAGATTGATAGGTTGTACGCCCTGTAACGATACCTGGATTAAAAGTTATGGTCAATTTACGGTCCACCTCCTTTTGGCTCAACCATGCTGGGAATATCTCTATGACATGTTCTACATCAACAAACTTTACATGATTGATAAGGCTAAGGTTTATGATTCTGTCTACCCAATACTTCCATTTCCAACCCGGGCAAGATAACCCCGAAAGGAAATTCACCTTGAAAGGTAGGTTTATTGCTTTCATAGGACTAGGGTAGTTTGTTTTTTGTCGTTTTAAGTTAGTCATTTTTATCCCGTTAGGTTAGTTTGTTTTCCCGTTGTTTTAGGATAGTTTTCTTTCATTGGATTAACTCTTGTGCCAAGCAGCCTTCACGCTAAAATATCTTTGAGAAAAAGTCGCTTTACTCCGTCATCACGTACTATCTTTCCATCACTTCTCCTATACTTTCGTTATTTCAGTGCATTGCATGCTTATCTCTTTTACATTGAGGATAATGTAGATTTTAAGTTGGGGATGGGAGATTAAGCTACCTAATCAGTATTTTCTTAGTCGTGAGCAAAAATTATAAAAAAAAAATTCAAATTTTTCTGAAAATTTTTATGATTTTGAAGTGATTTTGACCGTCATCTTTGATTTAGAAGTATAAGACATGTAATGTTGGTAATTTATGACTCTTGGATTTAGCTATCTGTTAGATTTCACGGTTAAGTTTGAATTATTAATCTATGCTTAAAAGTTTTAAATATTGATTAAGTCATGATTTCACATGTCACATCTAGCTTACACATTAAGGTGTCAGTTCGATATTGAATTATTAACCAGGTAATCACTAAGCATGGAAGGAGCCAACCTGAGAAATTTGTCCATCATGTTCAAAGAAAAAAAATAATACCTAGCTAAAAACCAATTGTCTTCAAAAAGAGTTGGGCGAATGGTCTTCACCATGAGTTTGCTCCATATAGGTGAGGGTTCGATTCCCCTCCTTGGATTTTCCTTTAAAAGGTTGACATAGCGTGAAAGTCATCGATGGAAAAATTAAAAGCTGAAAGAATGAAAAGTTGAACCGTAAGGCAAGTTTTGGTTTAAATTGTGGTTATCTTAAATGCTCTTGTGATTATCAATATTATTATGAAAATAAATTAAAAATTGATTCTTTGATTATGATAAGTTTAGGTGTCACTATACACCCAAGGAACTTAATGTGTAGAATTATTCTAATCAATGGACTAATACTTTGAACTTGACTATGAAGTTTATTGTGCACTTGAGTCCAGGACAAAGTACTGCCCAACATTCATGAATCTTAGAATTCTAGTATTTAAATTGTTTTTCAAAAATCACTGATTTTATAGAAATTGTCCCGTAATTCTTAAATTATTTTTTGCATAATTTTCTTGGGACTAACAAAATGTTAGTTGAGGATTGTGTTGAGGGTTAAATATTGTATATTAGATGCCAGTTATTACTTAATTTTGTGAACACGATATTGTTTAACGCCCTATTTTAATCATATTTGTGCTGCAAGGTGAATCTAGGAGCCTGGACTGAAAAATGGTACTAAAAGAATGAATTTAACATTCATAAATCACCAAGGCGATGGACGCTCCCCTAGGGACCGAGATCAAAGAATTTACATGATAGAGATCCGAGGAAATCGAGTAATTCACACTAAAGAGGCATGAAAATCGTCCTGAATGCAAGATCACAAGGTTTTCACTATCCATTTAGCTTGAAACTTTACATCTAGCCTGAAGACCCTAAATTAACCATACACGTCGAAATTCAGCACTTGGATCCCTCTGGAAGTGGCCTAATGGACAGATCAGCCACATATCTGCAATTTGGGGCCTACCTGATCTCTGAATATGCTTCGATTTTGGTTTCAACCCTTTATATTAAATGAGGAAATGGATAGACGGAGAGGATTTCTCATCTACATCACGATGGACCCCATGTGGGGACATACATGCACATAATACATGTGCATTGGATGTGCACTGGTTGGGCAGCCCGCTCAAAGCCAGGCTAACCCAACCCATCTCGTGCAGGAATCCCAGCGGCCGGACGCTGTCTAGACGGGTTTGCTTACCGGGCCCCACCCGTCATCTAGATCGCTAATCTAGGCTGTCCATCTGCTCCAGAGGGTGGCCAAGACCCTGGCCATGCTTTCCTTTTGGTCCCTTGCGCACGTACACACGTGGATCGTCAGAAAATGCAGGATGGATGGTGAGTTGATTTGATATAGTAGACCAAACCAAGACTCAACCAAAACCACTCCTTTTCGACTGAAATTTCACCAAGAATCCAATGAACAAAGTGGATTTCTTCGAAAACATCACTATGGGCCCCACTAAGCATCACAGTGCAGGTAAATTCACACGTTCGGTTTTCGCAGACATTGTCGGGCGTTGTACGGCTTACGTGATGGTCGGACCTCTAATTTGAACTGTTCAAAAGCCCTAACAGGGGGTCTTTACCCCAACCATGGAGCTAATATCAGTTTCTTGGATGTCTATTAGCTGAAAAATCTATTCAAACGTAAGTTGAGCTGCATTTTCACGCTGCACATGTTGTGTGAAAGCCTTGACCGCCCTTGCGGCGTAAAGAACCTCCTCCACCGACTCCAGCAGCCTCTCCTCTCCACCGCCCTTGCTCTCTATAAAAGGGAGAGAGAAAGAGAGAGATATCCATTCCTGGGACGTGAGAAGAAACGGACGAGAGAGAGAGAGAGAGAGAGAGAGAGAGAGTGGACGGCTGCCACAGAGTTTTTCCTTTCTTCTTCGGTTTTTCTTTCCTTGATGTTATTTTCTTTAAGAGTCCTTAGCTTAATCATGTCTATGGTTGGTTAAATCTCCTAGCTAGGGCTAAGAGATGAAGCTTGTAGTATGATGGGAGACTTTTCTTTATGCCTTTTGATTCAGGTTTAAGTTGAACTGATTTTAATTCTAGTTCGATTATAAGAAATTCCTTTAGTTTTTAATAGTTTGTTGTGACTTAAATTACAATAGATCTGCGATAGCTTTGAGCATTTTTTTTGCTTTATTATGATTATGAAATTAAGAACTCTGTTGTTTACCGTCGCCCCTTAAACATGGTTGGATGACGGAACTCTTCCTAATGTTCATAACTCTCTCAGATGGATGTGTATTGGTTAGATTCTATTGTTTGTTTTGTCTCATGGGCATGGCCTTGTGATGGAATCAAATGTAATTCTCATACCTCTTATCCATTGATGACTAGATCAAAGGATGTTCATAATTGTTTTTAATGAAGTATCTTCCATCTAGATGAGGATAGGACTCTAAATCCAGTTATGTTTATGAATTAAGCATAGATCTCCCTAATTTCTACAAGTGGATCCTTGGCACCCTAGTTTCTCACCTTTGATTATTACAAGTTTTAGTTTGAGATTTCACTATTATTCCTTTAAAATTTTCTGATTTCACTACCAAAAAATGAGCAAAGGCTACCGATGATTGGAGTATTTAGCTACGGATATAAACCGTAGTTATATTACTACGGATTTAATCCGTAGCTAAACACTCCGACCCCACCGCACCACAAGTACCTATGGGGCTCATCACAATTTTTGTGTTTAATCTAATCCGTCCATCCATTTTGACATATCATTTTTATGCCTTAGATCAAAAAGTTAGATAAATTTAAAGCTCAAGTGGACCACACCATAGGAAACAATGGACATTAGGTGCCTTTTGTTGATTTGTGGTGTGCTCCATGTGAGTCTTCTATTTGCCTCCTTTTTTTGGGATAAATCCCTAAAAAATTCTTTGAATTTAACGGAAGGCATAAATAATTGACATACATTATGGTGGGCCACATGGAGCCCCTAACATGGACCGTTGATCTCAATTCGGCGTCCACACCTAAAAAAAAAAAAAAAAACATTGCCCGCTTGTGTTTTTCGTTCTTGCGCCCACACAGAAATACAATTCTCCCTCTCGCACATTTCTCTCTATCTTCTCCCCACTTCTCTCTCTCTCTCTCCCTGCCCATCCTCGACTGCGTGAGGGACTCGATCAAATGGCTAACGTTGGTAGAGTGGTAGTCCAAGGCCCTCCCTACCCACGCACCACCTTCATTCATCTCTCAATCACGATCTCCATTTCTCTCTCTCTCTCTTTCTCTGAAGCTCGATTGAATTAGATTCACAAATGCGAGGTGTTTCTCTCTCTCTCTCTCTCTCTCTCTCTCTCTCTCTCTCTCTCTCTCTCTCTCTCTCTCTTCTCTCTCTCTCTCTCTCTCTCTCTCTCTCTCTCTCTCTCTCTCTCAATCTCAATGTTGATTTATGAATTTGGGGATTTAATAATTTGTGGATTTTCAATTCGAATGTGGACCCTCATTTAGGATTTGGGGATTTTAGGGCTTATAGACTTGAATGTGGACCTTGAATTTGGGTTTTTTTTTTATTTTACAAATTGGGGATTTGGGGATTTTATGATTTTGGGAATCTGAGAATTTTTAGAATTAGGGATTTCACCTTCCAAATTCGTAAGAGAAATTTTGCTCTCAAGTATAGTTGGAATGGGGCTGGAAGAGCGGTTGCTTTGTGGCATTTGTTTACTCCCTGTTTGTAATTGTTGTTGATTGGACAGATATGGAGACATACAAATATGGCTTAGGTTTGAGGCTCTGAGGTGGTGTTATCTGAAATGGGTGTGAGCAGATTTCCATGGCTACTCCTGCTCAGTTGGGTATTTCTAATTATCTGTTTTAAAGCCTGTGGTGATGGGTCAGAAGCCTCAGTGAAGTTCTTAAAGGCTCCTCTTCTTGTATCTCCTTTGACTTCAGCTACATTTGTGTTTGAAGTTTCAGTTGGCGAGAATGGAGAGATTTGCAGAAATTGTAGTGTCAAATGCAAGGTTAGTTGAAGTGTTATTTATTTATTTACTCTCTCTCTCTCTCTCTCTCTCAAATATAAAAATTCATAATGTGTAGTTGGCCTTTTCTTTCTTTCTCTAAAAATGATTTTTTGGTCCTCTTTTGATTTTTCTTTTCTTTTCTTTTCCATTACTTGATTTATAATGTACATTTCTTGGAAGTAACAGAACTTTCATTTTCAATATGATCTGGTTCAGTACTTTTATTATTTGGACTATGACATTATTTTCTTGGGAATCTATTATTAAATCGAGTTGAAAAAGATTATTTATGCTATACATTCAAGTTCTCTATGTGAATATTCATTTGCAAAACCAATTTTCAAGAATTCATTTGGGGGAATTGATATCAACACCCACCCTGACTAACACATCAACCCATTCATGTGCTATTGTCCTACCATAACTAGAAAGGGTAGTGTCTATCTATAAATCAGGGCGCATTTCCAAGAATATGGGGTTTTTTCCCTTCATATTGGAATATCACTTGCATTTTGATCCTTTCGAAAGTTGGCCATGAATTCCTTTACTTCTCATATTGGATACTCTCAAGCTTATCTTAGGAGGGTTGTTCTGTTTTTGGATTCTTTGTTTTAGAATTTGAAGGAGTATATTAGGAATTTGTAGTGTTCTACATCTAACCATGCTCACCTGCATGAAACGACTATGCAGTTGGACAGCCAAACGTCAGCTAACTGTGAAGCTAGAGAAGTTTATTATACTGGCTTGAGTGATGGAGAGCATACATTTGACGTCTGCATCAATTGGTCTCAAGGAGTTCACTGTGAAAGCTATAACTAGACTGTTAGTTGAGAACCGTTCTCTTTATCCTTATTGAATTCCTTCCTCAATTGTTAATATTGCCAAATATCATATTACATCAATGAATTTCTTGAAGATGTTGAACATTCCATGATCGATGGATTTATAGGTGATTAGAACTTCACAAAATGTGTTTCTAATTACTGAAATTGTCAACCATCTTTTTTTTTTTACACACGCACACGCACCCCCACACTCTCACGCCGTAGTGGGATTTCACCACCTATGGATACTCGAACCCTTGACTAGGTGTTGAAACTCCTGGGAGTCTACCACCGGAGCAAGAGTAAGGATCCAGCTTGTCAACCATCTTACTTGTTTGCACTGTGTTTGAATGTATCATTGAATTGAATTGCAATTGTGAGTTTAAGCACCCCGATTGGAATTACCTTAGCAATTAGGAACATAGTTGCAGTTTGAGGGATACTTATTCTCTCTTGAGTTAAATGTTCACAATTCCGTTTAGTTGTGCATCCACATGCAACCTTAGATACTGGTCTCCTTTATCTTTTATCTTTTTCTTAAGTTCTTCGTCAATTTTTTTTTTATTATTATTTTTAAAATAATAATAATAATATTATTATTATTATTATTATTAAAAAAATCCTTCCTAAAATTGGGATTATCTGAAGGTATATGTGTTTCTGTGTTTTTGGAATTTATTATTTATTATTTAATTTTACACATACACTCACACCCCACACACTCACACACACCCACACCACATGGGCACTCGATTCCATGTTCTCAGTGTTGAAACAGAATCTGTCTACCATTGAGCCATGAAGTCGGACCCATGTTTTTTATTCTGCTCTCTTAAAATACTCTAATGTTAAGTCAAAATATTTTCAAGCTCTTCTTCAAAAAAAGAAAAGAAAAAAAGAAGCAAATTGACTGATCTTCCTACCATTGTTCATAAGACAAATTTGTATGGTGAGTTGCCTATGTACCAACTTCCAATGGATTTTGAAAAAATGGGGAAGGGAGTCATGGTCACACCAAAAGATTTCAATGCATTTAGGCAATTTTACCCATTGGAATCTCTGCTAGTGATTTTCTAATTTGATGACATTTATTTATGCAGATACAGTTGCCCCTACTACAAGTGTTATAGCTGAAAGATCTTTTACAAATGCATTAAATATCTCGGTCAATATTCTTTTCAATGAACCATGCACAGGCGGAGGTGGATTTGGATGTTCTTCTGTAAATGTTTGTGATGTGAGTAGGTGACCAACTAAACTCCATCAAGTTAGTAATTCCATTTTTGAAGTAAAGGGGATTGCTTTTACTAACCAAAACATGTTAAAAGACTTCGAAGTTCTAACACATCCTTTTTTCCTCAGGCAGCTTCTTGTGTATGGTTCTAGCCAAGTTATACTAGCTACTATGAAGATTCTTCAGCCAAAACTGAAATATTCTCTTCTTGTGGGGATCATCTCCTAATGTGGAGTATGGGCGTGTGATAATGGTAATGGATATAGGTTTCTGTATGTTGAGGGTCAAATATTACATATAAAACCCAATTATTGCCTAGATTTGCGAACATAGTGCTGTCTAACGGCCTGTTTTTATCGTGTTTATGTTGCGAGGTGATTTTATGAGCATGGACTGAAAAAGGATACTAAAAGCATGGATTTAACACTTAAGCATCACCAAGGTATTTTACAAGACTCCATGGGACCAAGATCGAGGATTTACACGCCGGAGATCAGAGAAATTCCAGCCGTTCACCTTCAAATGGCCCGAAATTGGTGTAGAATGCAAGATCACAATGTTTTCGCCATCAGATTGACACGAAACTTCATATATGGCCTGGAGACTATAAATTAACCGTACACGTCAAATTTCAGCCCCTGAAACCATGTGAAAGTGGCCCAATAGACAAATCATCCCACAGATCGTTAATTTGGGGCCCACATGATATCTGGATACATTTCAATTTTGGTCTCAACTAATAAAATGAGGTGAGGAAATGGATGGACAGACCGGATTATCATCAACACCTCACTGCATGCCCCACTGGGTGGTGCATGTGTACGGTGCATGAACACAGCCGCCATACACCGAACCCATGAAATCAGTCAGCAACACGCTGACCGATCCTTTCTTAAAAAGGCTTCCTCCCGCCTGCGAACGCTCAAACAGAGCTTGCGGACGTGTTTTTATGGGCCACCATCATGATGCGATGTGTCGATCCGGACCGTCCATTGAAATCCCACGGGCCCAATAGCTAAAGCCTAGGAGGGGTTATTTCAAAAGGAAGCATAACTAGGATCTTAGCCGTCCAAACGTAAGATGGACGGCAGAGCAGAAAATGAGTGGGCCACGACAGTAGCAATTCAAAACCTGACCTCTCCAGCTGAAATTTCTCCCCGAGTCGAATGAACGGTGTGGATTTCTGTGAAAATCCCAATAATGGACCCCGCCATCATCTCAGCGCAAGAGCGGAGGCTCCGTTTGCAGTCCGGACGCTGTCCGAAAATTGCGGGCAGTTGCAGGCCACCGTCCGTGATCGGATGGAAAATCTGGACCGTTCATGAGATTCAAGAGGCCCTTATCACTCGTGCCTAGGTGAAAATTTTTAAAAGGTATTAAAGATTTGTTTTTTTATCGTCAAAAGCAAGACGGACGGCGAAAGGCTCTGGTACAATGGGCCACACCAAATTTGAAACAAACCGACCTTTCTTGACCAGTTTTTCGTCATGAATTCAATGGACGGCGTGGATTTCCTTAAAAGATCTGATCAGGGCTCCACCATCAGCACAGCGCGGATCCCCTGCACATGTTGAGTTCGCAGCTGCGTAACGTGCAACGGGCTACACAACAGCTTTCCACCGCCTGTATTGCTGTATAAAAGGGAGAGAGATCTTTTTGGGGGAATCTGGGCTAGGATCCGTGAACACTGGGACGTGAAGCAAACGCTGAAGCAAAGGGAGTCGTGGAGAGAGAGCAAGACAGGGAAGATTTTTGAGTTTTTTTTTTATCTATGTGTTTTTAAGAGATCCAGACCATCCATGTCTGGCTAAACCTCTTCGCTAGGGCCAAGAGGTGAAGCTTGTAGTGTGATGGGAGAACCCTGTGCTTGTTCCTTTTGTTTAAACTGAATTGATATTAATCTTAGTTGAGTTTGTGGAATGTTTTCAGTCTTTAATGGTCTGTTGTGACTGAAATTATAATGGGTCTGCAATGGCTTTGAGCATGTTCTTTTTCTTTTGATATTTATGATGTCAGGAAGCCCTGTTGTTCACCATAGTCTCTTGGGCATAGTCGGATGACGGTACCCTTCCTAACCTTCATACACATGATTGGTTGGTAATTAGTTTAATTCTGTTGTTTGCTTTGTCTCCTGAGCATGGTTTAGTGATGGAATCTATTCTAATTCATATGCCTTTCATCTCTTGAAAACTAGATCAATAACAATTCAGTTAATTTTCATGATTTTTTATGCAGGCATAAGATCTCCCTGATCCCTACAAGTGGATCCTCTGAATCCCTAGTTTCCTTTTCTCTGAATTTTCTTAAGTTTTAGATAATAATTTCACAATTATTTCTTAAATTCTAGTTGATTTAGATTTCATCTCATTCTAGTTCTAATTCTAGTTAGTTTTAGATAACGTACAGGTTTCAGTCCCTTGGGATTCGACCTCGGTCTTACCGAGTTTATTACTACATCACAACCCTGCACTTGGGGTGTGAACACTGTACAGATGCTACTGGAAACTGGTTTACAAGAACTGCCAATTCGAGTTACTTTTTACATTTTAGTATGTTATGTTATTCGCTCATTGTCGTTGAACTAATTGAGAAACCTTCACTTGATTTTTTAAGGAAATTTTTCCTTTTAAAAAAATTTCAGTTGATGTACAAAGTTCTCGTCATGCCCCATTTTCACAGCACTAGGAGTATCCTTAGTTTTCAGTTTGGTACAAGTGGGACCCATGCGTAAGTTACCTGGACAATGGTTTCTAATGTGCCCCATATCTATACGTCTCCATATCTGTGTTGTTTTTCCTGCTCTGGCTGCCGTACAGATGGCATTTGCAAGGTTGGTGGCAATTGGAGGCAGTGTGGCTAGTGTGTTTTGTTGACACTGAATGCCTAAAAAAAAAAGAGAGAAGCTCTTAGAGTTGAATTTGTTTGTCAGGAGTCCTAAAGGTGGTGAGATGAAGAGTGGTTGCAACTGGTTTGCCAGGGCCTGGTTGGATAGTGTCATGATACTGAGGTCGGTCCTTGTTGGTGTTAGTGCTAATGATAAGCAATCCAGTTGAATTCTGATATTTGCCCCTCAAGTTTCTGGTCTCTTACTTGTAGGAGTTGTGTTGTTCGAGCAGCCAGTCCAGATTTTGTTTGAAAGTTTTACTAGTCGAAGCCTATTGTAGGTAGGCCCTCTCTCACCATAGTTCCTCTAGGGTTGTTGTAACGCCCGTGAAAAATCCATACTTGGGCTCGAGTACCAACTCGACCCGAAATTGCGTAGAATTCATTCCTTTAGAAAATATGACTAGGTTAGCTAGTGCAACGTTAGAATAGCTGGGAAATGGTCCCTGATCACTTTAAATACGTTCTACAAGGCCCGAAGCGAGTGGAACCAAGGGTGCTATAATGCTCTAAAGCCTCGGATCAAACTCTAAACCGGTTTGTTCTCTGGACCACTTTGAATCTTTGTATTGGATCTAGACCGCACGTCGAAAGTCCGATACCTCCTATCTTAGACCGTTAGAACCGTCTAGCTGGACTTGACACTCATTCCAAAAATCAAGTCAAACCGATAATCACAGGCTATTTCATTGAGCCCGGACCGAAGAGAGTGAGAATAGGGTTAGAATTGGAATTTGAAATTCAAATCTGGCACACAATTTGACGCATCAGTATTGAGCGTTCTGACCGTCAGAATACATCCAAATTACACCCTTGGATCAGGAAAAATATCTATTATATATCACGAGACTTATAGGCCTGATCTTGGTGCGGTGACCGTTAAACTGAAACTGGGCCGCCACGTGCGATCTGGGAACCCAACCGGTCTGAAAACTGGATGTGTGCTAGATCCAGTATGCATGAGCTTAAGTCCGACCGCATTTGGCCTGGGGACCTCCAGAAATGCCCTTTTGGACCGAAACGGCCCCGATTTGGTTAGGCACCAAGTAAACATTGTTCTCAAGCCTATTTTGGGCATGTTTTAGGCTATAAAAGGGGTTGAAACCCTCACTCTTCTCTTCCATCCGAATTTGAGAGAAGCCCTAGCTTGGGAGAGAGAAAAAGGTGGGAGATTGTGAGAGTGTGGGAGAGTTCTTCCTACCACTTGTACTACGCATTGCACGTGCTTAAGCAACACACCTCCACCGCTTTTCCGGCGATTCCACCGCGATCCTAGGTAAGTAAAAACCCTAAATAGTTGTTGATTTGAGTTTTCCTTGTTTCCATAGCGATGTAGCTTATGGATCTTGTGTTAGGCTCCTTACTCGCCGTAGACGAAGCGTATACGCTCCGTTTCAATTCCCGAGTCTACAAGACATAAGGTGAGGATTTTAGACGCTTTGATTGACGGTTCCCAACGCTTTCAATGTCGTTTAATAGTAGATTCTTGACGACATCGCCGTTTGACATGTACAAAATGCTCTCCGTTTCCCGTTTCGTAAGCTAACGAAGAATATGAGATTTAGGGCATTTTAGTCATTTGTAGGAAGTACTGTTTACATTCATATTTTGCTGATGTGATTGACATGGTTTGTTGTCGCATTAGGAAGTTAGGAATGCGTGTATAATTAGTTTGGCGAAGAGATTCTCCTAGTTGCGCACTTTGGGTCGACGTACTATATGTGGACTTAAGTGTGTAGTGTATGTGTTTGTATAAATGCTTGTACTAGTATGTATTGTATTGAATGATGTTATGTAGTAGTTTGAGATTGATTTCATGATTAAAATGTTGACCTAAATGATTTCCTACATGTTGACCTTATGCATGATTGCATTACATGCATAGGAAGTATGCCTTGAAGATTTGCTTAAGTTGAATATGCATGGAAGGTATGCCTTGAAGATTTGCTTAAGTTGAATATGCATGGAAGGTATGCCTTGAAGATTTGTTTAAGTTGAATGTTATAACATGTGTTAACATGCTCACATGATGTATTTCAATTCCAATACCCTGGTATATAGTGTTAATGTAATTCCATAGATGTGTGGGACTTGACTTAGTCCAGGCAGTCGGTAACCGAGCGAATTCGTGGCTGACTGGTCATAGCCACGAACGAAGCGTCGATGAACGTGATTCGGGTTGAGAGTTGGCGGCAGTGGTTAGGCCACGCGAAGTGTTTTACGCACTTCATGTCGTTCAACTTGAGATGCGATCGCGCTAGTCGAGCCCGTCAAGTAACCCGACTAGCCGATGTTTGTTCACCTTGTATGTATCATAACTGCTTGAACCTAGGGTACTGAACTTACCATTGTAAACCCTATTAACCGTGGTACCTTGATCCACGAAGACTCATGAGCCGGGCATGATGGTATGGGACACCGTGGTCGAGCTGTCGGCCTACGCTGGGGCCACAAACCTCCCCGTAGTGACCAGTGAGCACCTTGACTCGTGAGCAGATTATGGTGGTATGGGACACTATATTCTAGCTGTCGGCCTACACTGATCAGGCGACGAGCCCTTTGTAGTGACCGCGAGCGTATTCTGAGTCCACGGGAGGCGACGACCCTTCCGTTGCAGTAGAGTACGGTAGGCCTGTATTGATAAGGTGATGGGGGAGCGGTACAACGAGTGCGAGCAACAGCCCTGGCAGCCCTTGCAGTGACCTACGAAATATACATCGTATGAGATTACTAGGAGTGACGACCCTAGACAGGATCCGTGTTGGGATTGATACAAGGGAAGTACCTTAGTTTCCCAATCCTGCTGTTTGAATGGACTAATAACAACTTGGTAATCATATCACCATAGCATTGCATGTGCCTGGAAGATGTGGAGCACTCTAGGGAGTGTGGCATGCCGCGGTCGTAAGATGTTGCCGCATGAGGGTGATCGTCGGTGAGGGCATACATCACGTCATATCATCTTGCATTAACAATAATATTAGGATTGTCTGATTTACTGCTTTACTATTATCGCGTGATTGAATTGTGAACATGCTAATCTTTGCTCTATGATTTCACTGAGTTGATCACTCATTCCCACGTTACGGGATGGTGTTTGCAACACCCACCAGACCCTGTTGTAGTTGCAGGTGAGGACGAGATCCAGGAGGTGGAGCTAGATGATGACGAGGACCAGGATGAGTTCTCGTATATGCAGTATCATGACGGCTTCCCGTAGGCGACCTGGATCGAGGGGACATCAGTGGAACTTTTCTTTTTGAACATTATTCTTTTGTTATGTATATGTACATGAGACTCAGTGATGTAGTCATACTTTGGAGACAGATGAGATTACTTTGCTTTTCCATACAGTGATATATACATTGTTTAGTCTTCCGCTTGCTTTTATCACTGGATCTGAAGTATGAATTGCAGTTTTGGTATACTTTTACTCATGTGGATGCTTTAAATCAGACAACATCAAATCATAACCATTTTTGTTGCATAAGTGACGGTCTGAAACTCGGGAGTTGAGTTTATACACGACCCCCGATTTTCAGGGTGTTACAGTTGTCCATTAGGGAAGGCTTTGTTAGTTGTTGAGCTAGTAGCATCTGATGTAGGGATAGCTTCTTTGGGAGATTCAACCAGCTCTTTTTGTTTCAACTAGTAGTTGTATGTTAGCTTGCTGGAAATGGGATTTTTGTTGTGTTCTGGTTAATGGTTGAGTATCAGTAGACTATGCTACTTTTGTTTTTATTTTTCTTCTTCTTCTTCCTTTTGTACTTGTTTACAATATTCTATATTTGCTTTTGCTGTACGATCTTTTTTCATCAAACATTTGGAATGGGTGCTTGCAGTCATGGCTTACTGTCAACCAGCAAGTGCTTGCATCTTAAGCAGTGTTGGGTTACCATTTTAGATCCTTGTTTTGAATTTAATATGCCTTTTCATTTACATGTTTTCCTTTAGTCCTCATGCTATTATAGGTTTCATTAGCCTTGCTCTGTTGACTATTCAGACTATCCTACCTTCCCTCTTTAAGGTAAATAAACCATGAGAAATTGACCATTGTAGATGCAATTGACTGATTAGTTTTCATGATTGATTCTTTGTTTTTATGTTGCAGAGTCCTCCAATGGTGGTTCGCCCTCGAATAATTACTGAAGACGCACAGGAGAAGTTATCGATATAGCTATCGGATGTGCAGGTGGACTATTGATACTCGCATCCATTTTCTATTTATGGTGGATGAAGGATAACAATCATAACTGCTTGATTTGAGGAAAAAAGGCAAGTCCTTGGGCGGTGTTCTGATTGAGCATTTAGGTTGGTCTAATAGGCCTGATTTTTTAAACCATGCTCATGTATGGTGATATTGTACAAGTCTGCCATACATTCTTATGGCAACTTGTCTGTGAAAATGTGTACAAGTCTGATAGGCCTAATTTTTAATTCATCAATATCTATTTTGGGTATTCTTTTCATTTTTTGTTGATTTTTATTTTGGGTTTTCTTTTCATTTTCTATTGATTTGTATTTTGAGTTTCCTTTCAATTTCCATCTAATGGTTTTTTGGGTTTTGATTAATATCAGTTTCTTGGGTCTTCATCAATACCTACTTTGGGTTTTCTTTTGATTCCCTCAATCATCAATAGAAATCAAGCAACAATAAGTTGTAATCTTATTTTCTCAATACAAAAATCCAATGAAAATGTTGCTCAAATGTAGAGATCTAATGAGAAAAATCATCACTGGCATATGTGAACAGCTCATGAATTTCTTTATTTTAAACTTAGTTGTATAAGTTTACGATTTCTGATTTGAATTCTGCATTTGGATGTCTTTAAATGGTTGTTTCATAAAATGGAGAGCCACTAGTGGTGTTTATGATAATTGTATATTGGGCTCTGTTATGGATCATATATGGTCATCTAAATTCTTTATTTTTCCTTTTTGATTAACTGTTTTTCTGCTTAGCATCCATTGGTGTCACAACTTCCTTTCTACGATATGCAGGCACTTAGAAATTGCATACGTGGCATACACATATCCATTTTCAAAGGTCAGGATTATTCAACCAATCTGATTGTAGGATGTAACTTATTGACTGTCAGTTCCACAATTTAGTCAATTTAATTTGACTTCATAATTAATATATGTCACAGACAAGGTGATGGGGGTGTTGCCTTTTAAAGGAGCACATTTTCTGGTTATGTTAGTTGCTTCTCCTATTAAATAAGAGTCTAAGATGTTGGGGGAATCCATAAAAAATATGTATTTTTTTTTTGGAAACTGAGTTCGTGGCTTTTGTTTTATGCCAGAAATCCAGACAATGTAGCCTACTTGGTGGAAAAATCTGATCAAGCACACAATTGTGGCTGAGTATGGACAGATAGGGACAACACTCTCCACGTGTGGAATTAGCAAACCTCCTAAATGCATATTGTTGCATTTATAATTCTATAAATTTTTTAATTAATTTTTATATAGAAATCTACATGCTAATTGTTTGAAGAAATGTTTTAATTCCTTCCATGAGAGGTGATCTTCAACTTTGTATGCTAGAATAGTGTATTGAGCTAATATGTCCATTCCATCCAAGTAGGAGTAACGCCCTGGTGATCCAAACTATTGATCTGATGGGCTCTAGAACATAGGAAACTGTGCGGATTAAGGGTTTACCATCGATCTGTAATGTGGTCCACTTGAGCCTTCAATGTATCTCCTTTTTGGAATTAAACACTAAAACTAAATGCCAAAACAAATGAACATAGTGGATGAAGCACACACATCACAATGGGCCCTACAAAGCCCTTGAAAAGACCGCCTGTCTTTGGCTCATGGGCGTAGTATCAAATCCACACCCAAAAAAATGAGCCCGCGAGTTTCTTTTTATTCTTGTGTTCACTCCCCAAGTGCAGGGTTGTGATGTAGAAATAACTCGGTAAGACCGAGGTCCAATCCCAAAGGACTGAAACTTGTACGTGTTCTGAAACTAACTAAAACTAGAACTAGGCTAAGATGAATTCTAAATCAATTAGCAATGGTAGAATAATTAATCTAAAACTTAAGAAAAATTAGAGATAGGAAACTAGGGATTCAAAGGATCCACTTGTAGAGATCAGAGAGTTCTTATGCCTGCTTCAAGAATTATGAAAATTAACTGAACTGTCATTGATCTAGTTTTCAAAAGATGAAAGGTATATGAATTAGAATGGATTCCATCACCAAACCATGCCCAGGAGACAAAGCAAACAACGGAATTAATCTAATTACCAACCAATCATATGTATGAAGGATAGGAAGGGTAATGACATCCGACCATGCCCAGGAGACTATGGTGAACAACAGGGCTTCCTGACGTCATAAACATAAAAGGGAAAAGAACATGCTCCAAGCCATTGCAGACCCATTGTAATTTCAGTCACAACAGACCATTAAAGACTAAAAAAAATATGTCATTAAAATCCAACTAAAATCAACGTCATTCAGTTTAAACGGATTATACAAGCAACAAGTCCTCCCATCACGCTACAAGCTTCACCTCTTAGCCCTAGCTAAGAGGTTTAGCCCGACATGGATGGGCTAACGTCTCCTAAGAGAAAAAAAAACAGTAATAAAAATTATAATAAAAAAAAACTTCTTCCCTGACTTTCTCTCTCTCTCTCCACATCTCCCTTTCCAGTCGTCCCACCAAGCCCAGCTAAGTTCAACTCCACGTGATACCCCTTTTACCTCCAAGCTGTCTCTCCTTATTTTATAGGTGTGAAGGCGGTGGAGACTACGCACGAGGAGGCGGTGAGTAAGAGAAAAGGCGGTTGGGAGATTACGCAGCACGTCAGCCGTCTTGCGTGAGGTCTTGATTTTCGCACACAGGTGCGTTCTTTCTACAAAGAGAAAACGTCCCTACGGACGATTTTCAACTGCCTACTTAATGGACGGTCTAGATCGTCGAAACGATCAGTGAAGGAGGGCCACAAATATCGTCTGCTCATCAGTCTGTGAAACAGAGCTCGCCACCTCCTGCACTGTAATGTTGATGGGGCCCCTGATTGATGTTAGAGATAAAATCAAGTCCGTCCATGTGATTCACCTTGAAAAATCATTTGGACATGGTTCGATTTGGATCAGATTCGGTGTGGTCCATGTGATCTTTGTTCCCACCGTCCATTCCTGCGTTTGAGACTTCCTGTTCATGCACTGTTCACCAAAATTGGACCACAGATCAGGGTGTGGTCCGTTTGACCCCCTCAATCCACTGAACGGCGTGGATCGTTGAAATAACCTGTGGTGATGGCCCACCAGGATTCGAACGTAAGCTCTGTTACGAACAGAGCTTCTGTTGTCTCCCTGTGATGATCAGTGGGCCCCACACTGATGCTTACGAAGAAATCCATTCCGATCAATGGGTTCCCCACAGAAAACCGTCTGGGAAGACCCATTACTGTCTGATTTCGGTGTAACCCGCGATATCTTTCACTCCACCGTCCGTCATACGTTGCAATTGCATCCGGACATGTGAAAATGCATGGGTCCCAGAAAATACGTGGGGTACGGTCGGTTTGACCTTTTGAAACGAATGATCTTCAAAACATCAGGTGATGGTGGCCCACCTGCATCCGTTCGTAAGACCGCTAGCGAAAGAAGAATGAAAACGAAAATTTTCATTTTTCGTCGGTCAGAAGCCTCTTTGACCGTCTTTGATGGATTTGTGCACCTCCTGTGCACGAGAGCTGTGCACACTCACGTCATTAAAGTAGGTCTCATCTAACTGTGTGTCAGAAATCCACTCCGTCCATTCGATTTGGCATATCATTTGAATCGTCCAAAGAATTTTTGAAGCATATCCATAACTCAGGTGGGCCCCAATTCACTGATTTATAGGCTGATCTGTCCATTGGGTCACTTCCATAGGGATCCAATGGTTAAAAATTGACTTGTACAGTTATTTTATAGTCCTCGGGCCATGTATGAAGTTTCGAACCGAACAGATGGTGAGAAACATGTGATCTTGCATTCTGGATGAGTTTTAGGCCATTTGAGCTTCAGTTCTTTGATTTTTGCTGATCCCTGGTATTGATCTTGGTCCCCAGGAGTCTATCCCTTTCCTTTGGTGTCATCAGAACATCAGCTCCATGCTTTTAGTACCTATTTCAGTCCAAGCTTGTAATTACACCTTACAGCACAAACACAGTTAAATCAGACCGTTAGACCGTACAATGTTCATAAATCCAGGCAATAACTGGGGTCTAATATGCAATATTTGACCCTCAACACAACCCCCAACCAGCATTTTGCTAATCCCGAGCAAAGTATGCGAAAAAATAAGTTGAGAACTACAGGATAATTTTGATAAACTCGAGTGATTTATGAAAGACAATCCAGATCCTAGAATTTTAAGATTCATAAATGTTTGGTATTACTTCTCCTGGACTCAAGCGCTTAGTAAACTTCATAATCAAGGGCAAAATATTAATTCAACAATTAGAAAAAATCTAAACATTGAGTTCCATGGGTGTATAGTGTAATCTCGACTTATCCACATTAAGATTCAATTCATTATTCCATGATATCATTGGTAACCAGTAAAATAATTCATGATAACAAAGACTTAAACCAAAACTTGCTTCACAGGTTATCAACCAACTTTTCATTCTTTAGTTTTTAATTTTGCCGTTAAAAAGTAACACTAAGAAAGGGAATCAAATTTTCACCTATAGGGAGCAAACCTATGATGAAAACTGAACTCCTATACCTTTTTCACATATCATTCATGGGAAATCAAAATTTTTACCTATAGAGAGCAAACCTATGGTGAAAATTATTCGCCCAACTTTTTTCAAAGGTATCTGAGCTTTTTTTTTTTTTTTTTTTCTTAAGTGATCATGACGGGCAAATTTCAAGCGGTGTCCTCACATGCTTAGTGAGTACCAAGTTAATCCTTCAATATCAGACTGAAACCTTAATGTAAAAGCGAGATGTGACATGTGAACTCATGATTCAATCAATATTTACAACTTCTAATCATGGATTAATAATTCACTTAACTGAGAAATGTAACAAATACGGAATCCAAGAGTCATAAATCACCAACATCATGAATCTTGAAATTCTAAGTCAAGGATATCCGTCAAAATCACTTCGAATTCATAGAAATATTCAGAAAAATTTTAAAAATTTTCACAAATTTTGCTCAAAACCAAGAAAAACACTGATTGGGTTACCTAAGCTCCCACTCCCAACCTACAATCTACATTGTCCTCAATGTAAAAGATATGAGCATGTAATGCACATGGAACAATGAAAGTAAATATGAAGTGATGGGAAAATAGTACCTGAAACGGAGAATCAAAAGACTTTTCCAAAAAATATCAACGTAAAGGCGAGTCAGCACAAGAGAGAAATCAACAAAAGCAAAAAAATAAAATCACAAAAAGAAAATCCTACCTATACTACTTTCGCAGGTGCTCTCGATTACATTTAGCGTATGCAACAAGCCTTTAAACCCCTAGGTTACCCATAGTAGACGAGTTGTAGTCTCGTGAGGGTTTGCAGTAATGTTACCCACAAATATTGAATTGATCATGCCGCAAGGTTCCCCTGTCGGCCAATATCTTGATAAGTTTCTCAGTAAGTTCCTCAACAGGATCATCTAAAATCCCTTTTTACAATAGGCTTAGGCACCCTGGAGCATGACTTTCCAGAGAGACTTATGTACCTCATATGAAATCTTCCATTGAATCGTTTGATGTATCCGTAATATATACGATTCACCTATGACAGAAGAAGTTTCAATGTTAGTATCGCATAGTGAATCAAAGACTACAAGAAAATAAAGTTTAGAAAACTTCTTAAAAAGTGATGTAGTCTCAACATATTTCGACGCTCCGAACTTCGGTTATAGATTCAGCTCCTCTTCCTTTATTAGTAGACGTTTAGGATCGGGGGAAGAGAGGGTTTCAGAATAAGGGTTCGTTCGGTCAGTGATGACTACCGAGATGTTGTCTCGCAAGGCATCCACTTTGTCTTTTAACATGGGATCGTTTGAAACCGCAAAGTGTGCTAAGCAATCCCACGAGTTGGGAAATTCAGATGAGCGTGACTCATTTTTGTCATTGAAGTCCGTGATGATCTGCCCAAGGGATCTATTATCCTTGAAAATGGATGGATGTATGCTCTCTCGCTCCAGTCCTGCATAGACAGATTGAAAATCAATCGGAGAAGCATCGATGTGATCACTCTGTTCATTGAAATTACTCAATTGAGGGGTTGAATTGTTAAATATGTGCAGCTCAGATGGTGGCCTCAACTGAGTAGTTTCAAATTCCAGAGTTGTAGCGGGCAACTCCTCCTTCTCCCGAATCATATCATCATTCAATTCAGGGGAGTGGTCCAAACGTGTTTCACAAGAGTTAGAAGGGTCGATCATGAGGGGCTCATCCTCCACCTTTAAATCAGACATGTCAAGTGATGGGAGTGGCTCATTATGACCGACCACTTCATGTACGTCTTGATCATTGATCTGGACCAAACTTGAGAGAGATTCCAAGGGGACTGTGGCTGCACATTCAGGATCGCAATCATGTTCTAGTCCAGTGCAGTGCACATTTGGGATGGAATCACTTTCCTCACATTCTACACCTAGCATGGGTTGAGGTTAGCATAAACTAACCTCTTCCTCATCATTGAAATCGTGTGTGTCATGTAAGGAATGTGTGTCATCATCAATGTATTTAAAAGACACCTATGTATCTTCACCATTCTTTCGAACAGTCATCGAGATCGACTCCTCAGGAAATTGAATCACATGCTTATTAAGGGAATCCCACTCCTCATTTTAAATTCCAGAGTTTTTTAAAAGAGAGTGAGGATCACTTTCCTTGCATTGTATTTCTGGATTGGGTTGAGGCTGATACGACCTATCCTCCATTAGCCTATCAAGGCGTGATTCAAGCGCTTCTACTAATTTTCTCATGCCAGCAATATAGTCTGTATAACTCGGAGATAACTCTTCTTGGATCGTTTCTGGTGGATATTCATAAGTGGTTGATCCACGAGAGTTATTACCGTGATGTTTTACTGGCTCATCTTCGAAATATTTCTGTTTCCACTGATCAGGATCATACGGGTCATCTGTCGGGGGTTGATAAGCGTCATCATTCCAATAATCACGTAATGTTCTCTTAACTCATGGAATGCAATTATTCTCCCGCAGATAATCACCGAAAGTCTTCTTAATCGGTGGAGCATCATATTCTGATTGGTTCTTGAAGATATTTTTAGAAAAATTTTGAGGCATAGGTTGTTTTCCATAAGCTATCTCAACATACGGACGTGCCCACTCATTCATATACATGATGAAACCCTTAATCTGAATCTAATCCTAAAAAATAGAAGAAAAGATCCTACAGCAATATGCAAAGTAGGTAAAGGAGAAGTTAGAGAGAAGTTACCAGATTGGAGTACTATGTTAAGATCCTGCAAAATAAAACAAAACACGTTAGTTTCTAAAAAGAGAAAGTCTAGAATTAGAAAATCTCTAAAAATAAAACCGTAATTCTAAAATTAGAAGAAATAAAGAAATTAGAAAGATATCACCAAATTAGAAGTTTCTATCTCAAAATCCTATAAAACAGGAAAGACAGGTTAGTTCTAGAAAATCAGGAAAATCTAAACCTACAACTAAAGTTAGTAAAAATCTTAATCTTAAAATAATCTTAAAACTAATTAATTTCAGAAAAACGTAGCCGTCAGTCCTTGGCAACGGCGCCAAAAACTTGTTCACTCCCCAAGTGCAGGGTTGTGATGTAGTAATAACTCGGTAAGACCGAGGTCCAATCCCAAAGGACTGAAACTTGTACGTGTTCTGAAACTAACTAAAACTAGAACTAGGCTAAGATGAATTCTAAATCAATTAGCAATGGTAGAATAATTAATCTAAAACTTAAGAAAAATTAGAGATAGGAAACTAGGGATTCAGAGGATCCACTTGTAGAGATCAGAGAGTTCTTATGCCTGCTTCAAGAATTATGAAAATTAACTGAACTGTCATTGATCTAGTTTTCAAAAGATGAAAGGTATATGAATTAGAATGGATTCCATCACCAAACCATGCCCAGGAGACAAAGCAAACAACGGAATTAATCTAATTACCAACCAATCATATGTATGAAGGTTAGGAAGGGTAATGACATCCGACCATGCCCAGGAGACTATGGTGAATAACAGGGCTTCCTGACGTCATAAACATAAAAGGGAAAAGAACATGCTCCAAGCCATTGCAGACCCATTGTAATTTCAGTCACAACAGACCATTAAAGACTAAAAAAAACATGTCATTAAAATCCAACTAAAATCAACGTCATTCAGTTTAAACGGATTATACAAGCAACAAGTCCTCCCATCACGCTACAAGCTTCACCTCTTAGCCCTAGCTAAGAGGTTTAGCCCGACATAGATGGGCTAACGTCTCCTAAGAGAAAAAAAACAGCAATAAAAATTATAATAAAAAAAAACTTCTTCCCTGACTTTCTCTCTCTCTCCACGTCTCCCTTTCCAGTCGTCCCACCAAGCCCAGCTAAGTTCAACTCCATGTGATACCCCTTTTACCTCCAAGCTGTCTCTCCTTGTTTTCTAGGTGTGAAGGCGGTGGAGACTACGCACGAGGAGGCAGTGCGTAAGAGCAAAGGCGGTTGGGAGATTACGCAGCACGTCAGCCGTCTTGCGTGAGGTCTTGATTTTCGCACACAGGTGCGTTCTTTCTACAAAGAGAAAACGTCCCTACGGACGATTTTCAACTGCCTACTTAATGGACGGTCTAGATCGTCGAAACGATCAGTGAAGGAGGGCCACAAATATCATCTGCTCATCGATCTGCGAAACAAAGCTTGCCACCTCCTGCGCTGTAACGTCGATGGGGCCCCTGATTGATGTTAGAGATAAAATCAAGTCCGTCCATGTGATTCACCTTGAAAAATCATTTGGACATGGTTCGATTTGGATCAGATTCGGTGTGGTCCATGTGATCTTTGTTCCCACCGTCCATTCCTGCGTTTGAGACTTCTTGTTCATGCACTGTTCACCAAAATTGGACCACAGATCAGGGTGTGGTCCGTTTGACCCCCTCAATCCACTGAACGGCGTGGATCGTTGAAATAACCTGTGGTGATGGCCCACCAGGATTCGAACGTAAGCTCTGTTACGAACAGAGCTTCTGTTGTCTCCCTGTGATGATCAGTGGGCCCCACACTGATGCTTACGAAGAAATCCATTCCGATCAATGGGTTCCCCACAGAAAACCGTCTGGGAAGACCCATTACTGTTTGATTTCGGTGTGACCCGCGATATCTTTCACTCCACCTTCCGTCATACATTGCAATTGCATCCGGACATGTGAAAATGCATGGGTCCCAGAAAATACGTGGGGTACGGTCGGTTTGACCTTTTGAAATGAATGATCTTCAAAACATCAGGTGATGGTGGCCCACCTGCATCCGTTCGTAAGACCGCTGGTGAAAGAAGAATGAAAATGGAAATTTTCATTTTTCGTCAGTCAGAAGCCTCTTTGACTGTCTTTGATGGATTTGTCCACCTCCTGTGCACGAGAGCTGTGCACACTCACGTCATTAAAGTAGGTCTCATCTAACTGTGTGTCAGAAATCCACTCCGTCCATTCGATATGGCATATCGTTTGAATCGTCCAAAGAATTTTTGAAGCATATCCATAACTCAGGTAGGCCCCAATTCACTGATTTATAGGCTGATCTGTCCATTGGGTCACTTCCATAGGGATCCAATGGTTGAAAATTGACTCGTACGGTTAATTTATAGTCCTCAGGCCATGTATGAAGTTTCGAACCGAACAGATGGTGAGAAACATGTGATCTTGCATTTTGGATGAGTTTTAGGCCATTTGAGCTTCAGTTCTTTGATTTTTGCTGATCCCTGGCGTTGATCTTGGTCCCCAGGAGTCTATCCCTTGCCTTTGGTGTCATCAGAACATCAGCTCCATGCTTTTAGTACCTATTTCAGTCCAAGCTTGTAATTACACCTTACAGCACAAACACAGTTAAATCAGACCGTTAGACCGTACAATGTTCATAAATTTCGGCAATAACTGGGGTCTAATATGCAATATTTGACCCTCAACATCTTGTAGGATCAAGGTTCTTTATCCTGCCTCTCTCAAAAGTTTCTAATTCCCTCTATCTGTCTCTCTCCTTCTTCAATCTCTTCTCCTTCAGATGTGGAAATTCCAAGACATCAGTCTCCAAATCAAGATTTCTCACATTTACACAGGAAGAATTTCTACGGTAATCTCTCTCTCTCTCTCTCTCTCTCTCTCTCTCTCTCTCTCTCTCTCTCTCTCTCCTTCGCATTTACACAGGCAGAATTTCTAGGAAAATCTCTCAAAAGTTTCCAACTGGTTAGATGTTTGTTGCCTTTGTTTGGTTAGTGTGCTTGTTGGACTTTTCCTTGCATACTTTTGTTGTACAGGGAACAAGTTGACTTTGTATCATTTATGGTTAGCTCTTACCTAAAATGACTTTTGTACATAGTTCAACTGGAAAGTTGAATTGATTAGTAGCACAATCTCTTGGCCTTTTAAAGTTTTCATTAGTTTCAAATGCTCTGATCTATTTATTTGTGTTTTTTTTTTTTTTTTTTGCAGAACTGTTTTGTCTTTACCCCTAATGATTAATGGTGTGCATTCAGCAATTACTTTAAAGAAAAAGAATGTGTTCATTGAATGCGTAGCCACTAATTTGACAAAGGCTACAATTGTTTTAAATAGAATGGTAAGCAAGAAAGTTTCATTTGCAAGTTTTTTGCTAGGATTTCCTAAAAATATTGAGCTTTCTTACTAGGTTTCTTCCTAAATCTTCCAAGGATAGTTAATATGTTAAAGAGATACCATATACCTATCCTTTTCATTTCTTCTCCTGCTTGAAACAAAATGTATAGGGCTGTCCTATCTATAATTGATTTGGCATCAAACAATTCAAGTGTGATTTACTTTTAAAAAAAAAAAAAAAATGGATGTAATCATTTGAAGATTTATTTTTTTTTTTTGGGTCACTTTTCCTATTTATGCATTTATAAGGTTGTGGGGAAATTTTTAAAATTATTTTTGGGCCCTACCATGTACTTTGGGCTAATGAGTGATGGACAACCCCTTGGCCGGTACGACGACATGTGGGCAAGGTGATGTTCTAAGGTAACTTATCTAAGTTTCTATGTTTCCCTATCATTTTTTTCCTGTAGCGACTTGTTTCCTAAGATGAATTTGTTTTTCCCTCTAAAGCAACAAATTTGGGTGTAAATGACAAACCTGAACTTGTAGGGTTCAACATGAAAGTAGTCAAAACATCTGCTGGTCATGTAAGAAGCCTCGCTTCTAATGTTAACATCAACACATGGCCTGATTGGTAATTCTTTTTCATGCTTTTGAGTATATGGTTCTTCTTCTTCTGTTTTTTCTTTTTGCTAGTGCATACCCTTGTTTTTGTTTTCTTCCAAATTCCTACCGCAAAGAAATAACTACTTGTTTTACAATGGAGAAATGCATTTTGACATGCACTTATAAAAGCATTGAACAGAATAAGCGTGTCTACGAGGATGGAAATTATTGCTTTTTGTTTAAGTAGCTAAGCACTTAAATGACACATAGCAGTTCGACCCATATAAAATAGTCACAAAATTCAGTTTGTGTCGCTGTAACATGATATCAGAAAGGAATAAAAAGAACCACGAAAAATTTTCATATGTTAGGCAGCACATGCAAGTAACTATATTTTCATTGAGTGGAATGGCTAGTTTTTGAAATTTCCATTGTGCTCAATTTGGCTCTCCGCACATCGACATGCCATTTCAAGCCAGATGGAAGTGCATGACAAGCAAAGATAGAGCTAGCTTTCTATGATAATTCCCTCTTTGGAAAATGGGTTAGTCCTCGTGCATTCACAAAGGATAACATTTACACGCCACCCCATGTGTGGCCAGAAGATTGTGGGTTGTTTATCAAGTCCATATCAGTTGTATCATGAGATTTGGTCCATATCAGTCCCGAGTAAAGGAGGAGGGAGAAGGGCTTTAGAATGAGATCGTTAACTATGGAGGAGATCTTGAAAATGCAGTGAGTATATATGACTTTATGGTTTTACTTGTACATTCCTGTATTGATTACTCAAGCATGACGGTTATGCGCATTCTTTCAGGTGGATTTGCATGTGGGAGGATTGGAGCTGCGTATTTCAAATTCAAGAATCTAGTACGTCTCTTTTCAAGAATGCACATCTATAGTTCATCAAACAATACATTATGTGATATTGTGTGCATGACATCTATATTGTAATTACAGTTATCTATAATAATAATAATTTTTTCATTATAGTGCATTCACAATAGCTATAACCTATAACCTATAACCTATAACCTAAACATATAACCTATAACCTAAATGTATTCTCAAATCCCTAAACCTAAACCTACACCTAATCCTAATCTCAACTCCTTAACCTAAACCTAAACCTGAACTTGAAAACCCAAACTTAAACCCAATCCTGAACTTGAACCCGATTTCCTAAACCTAAACCTTAACCTATTCTCAATTCCCTAAAGTTATAACCTATAAACTATAACCTATAACCTAAACCTAAACCTATAACTTTAACCTAAACTTAAAACCTAAATGTGTTCTCAAATCCTTAAACCTAAACCTACACCTAATCCTAATCTCAACTCTTTAACCTAAACCTAAACTTGAAAATCCAAACCTAAACCCAATCCTGAACCTGAACCCGATTTCCTAAACATAAACCTTAACCTATTCTCAATTCCCTAAACCTATAACCTTAACCTAAACGTATTCTCAAATCCCTAAACCTATAACCTAAACCTAAAACCTAAACGTATTCTCAAATCCCTAAACCTAAACCTAATCCTAATCTCAACTCCCTAACCTAAACTTGAAAACCCAATCCTGAACCTAAACCCGATTTCCTAAACCTAAACCTTAACCTATTCTCAATTCCCTACAGCTATAACCTACAACCTATAACCTAAACCTAAACCTAAACCTATAACCTTAACCTAAACCTATAACCTAAAATCTAGATGTATTCTCAAATCCTTAAACCTAAACCTACACCTAGTCTTAATCTCAACTCCTTAACCTAAACCTAAACTTGAAAACCCAAACCTAAACCCGATCTCGAACATGAACCCGATTTCCTAAACCTAAACCTTAACCTATTCTCTATTCCCTAAAGCTATAACCTATAACCTAAACCTAAACCTAAACCTATAACCTAAACCTAAACCTAAAACCTAAACCTAAACCTAAAACCTAAATGTATTCTCAAATCCCTAAACCTAAACATAAACCTATAACCTACAACATTAACATAAACTTATAACCTAAACCTATAACCTACAACATTAACATAAACCTATACTTATAACCTACACCTATTCTCAAATCCCAAAACCTATAACCTATAACCTAAACTCAATTCCCTAAACCTTAACCTATAACCTAAACTAAACCTAAACCTATAACCTACACTTATAACCTAAACCTAAACCTGTAACCTTAACCTAAACGTAAAACCTAAACCTAAAACGTAAATGTATTCTCAAATCCCTAAACCTATAATCTAGAACATTAACATAAACTCATAACTTAAACCTATAACCTATAATATTAACCTAAACCTATACTTATAACCTAAACCTATTCTCAAATCCCAAAACCTATAAACTATCTAGAACTCGAGGCATTACCACTAATCACTGGCATATCCTACTTGTAATTGACAAGCAAATGGAGATTTTCTTTTCATGATGGTCAACTCTGCTTGCACATTTTTCAGGTCATAGATACTCGTGGTCAGTATTTGTTCTACTTGGGAAGTGGGTACTTGTGGCTACTGATGGTCCTCCTTGCTGAAATCGTCGAGACGTTTATTTTGGCCCTACAAACCATATGGTGAGACCATTCCTTTTGTATCAATTTCATTCCTCTTTGAGTTTTTAGTAATTCATTAAGAATAAAAAAGAAAATGGTTATACATGATGGACTTCTTTCCCTTTGTCTTTCTTTCCCCCAATGGTCACTCCGATTTATAAATGTCATGACTATTTGTAAGATGATGGAATATACGAAGCTGTTGCAGGAAGTGACTTTGTCATTACTAGAGTTGCGTTTTGAGACAACTCTTAAAATGTCTACATAAATGACCGTGGAAGCAATTTTACAGAGGTCACTAAGAAATTGAAAGGAAAATGAGTGGACTTGGACAACAAACGGTTTTTTATTCTTCAGGTGGGTGAAGGGCTAATGGTTGAAAAAGGTCTATTTACTTGTGAACAAAAATATCACACCGTCAAAATATATCTTCTCTTTCAATTCTTTATCATTGAAATTAATTTCAGGGTAAAGTCAAGCAAATTTCTCTAATGAAGCCAAAGATTTATATTTTCAGCATTATTATAATTGTAATTGTAATTGTAATTGATTGAATAAAGGATTGTAATTTATTATAATTGAATGAATGAATGATTGTAATGGAATGAATGAATGATTATCCAGGTCGCAATTGAATGAACAAATGATTATATTTTTTTAATGTACAAAATAGCTACGAATATTGATCATAGCCGATAATCTGACAGCTGTAGCCATTATTAAATTTGGCATACTGCTACAGACTTTTAGCTACAAATAATATCCGTAGTTGTTTATGCTTATCGCTACAGAAATAATTGCTACAGATTATATCCATAGTTGTTATAACCTATAGCTACGAATTAAATCCGTAGCTATAGGTTCTAGACCTATTGTTAGGCACCTATGATTACGGTCGTGCCACGGATTAAAACCGTAGCCATAGGTCTATGGCTACGAATTTTATCCGTAGCCTTTGCCCATTTTTCTGGTAGTGTTTAGATTACATCTTCACCTTGTTCTAGTTCAAGTTACTTTCAAATTACGTACAAGGTTCAGTCTATATGGATTCGACCTCGGTCTTACCGAGATTATTACAACATCACAACCCTATACTTAGGGTGTGAACAATTAGAACTAAGAAATGAAACTTTTTGGGTGCGGATTAGGTGCTAACCTGCTCGTGTAAAGCTTGAGATAGGTTATACATGTAGCTCATATATTGGTGGAGAGTGGTTATGTTAGAAGGCATGAGGACACATCAGTAAACGGAGGCGTTAGCCCGCATTTGTACTTGGGTTCAGAAAGAATCTCAAACGTCTCCTCTTTTTTTCTGCTTCCTACCTATTCCCCAAGACAAATTTAATGTGAAAGCCTTTCGCAGGAAGTTCCTGCGCAAGGATGTTGGGTGGGGCCACAACCTTTTTTAAAAAAAAAAAAAATCTACTCTATTCATCTATTCTAAGATCTCATTTTAGGACAAAAGACCAACAATGAAGTGGATCTAAAACTCAAGTGGGCCACACAAGGAAAATTTGGGGAAAGACATACCTACCATTAAAACCTTCCTAGGCTCCACCTTATTGTTTATATGTCATCCAAACTATTTATAAGGTCATTAACACTTAAATGAAATGGAAATACTAAAAAATTAGCCTGAAACAAATCTTTTATGGCCATAAGAATATTTCAACGATTCTCACTAAATACCCATTGTTTTCTCTCATATGGCTCACTTGAATTTTGAATCCACCTCATTTTTTGTATAATGTCATAAAATGAGATCTCAAAACGGATGAACGGAGTAGAATTCCCACTAACATGGCGGTGGGCCTCACCCATCATCCTTGTGCAAAAAATTCATGCGAAAAGCTTTCGCTGGAAATCCGCATCCCCTTTTCCCATTCAAGGAGGAAATGAATTGGCTACTCCCTCTGCCACCAACCAATAATTAGTGGTCGACATGTGTTTCATCCATGCCATCCATCTATTTTTCTAAATCCTTTTATGGTATGAGACCCAAAATGAGGTATATCCCAATCTCAAGTGGACCACATTACGGGAAACGGTGTTGAATGAATGTTGACCATTAAAAACATTTTAGGGGCCATAAAAGTTTTGGATCGATCTGATCTTTTTTTTTTAGTTTCATTTGGGTCTTTATGACCTAATCACTAGATTGGATGTCAAATAACTAGTATAGTGGGCCTTAGGAAGA
Organism: Magnolia kwangsiensis; assembly: GCA_037074715.1. NCBI lineage: Eukaryota > Viridiplantae > Streptophyta > Magnoliopsida > Magnoliales > Magnoliaceae > Magnolia > Magnolia kwangsiensis. Next base: position 36,311,681 of record CM073573.1, read on the forward strand.
TTTTAATGGTGGATATCCAATCACTATTGTTTTCCTGTGGCGCGGTCCACCTGAGATTTGTATCCCTCTAATTTTTGGAATCAAGTCCTACAATGACCTTTAAAAATGGATGAACGGAATGGATGAAACACATACATCATGGTGGGTCCCACGGAGCATTGACTACTAACCACCACGGAGGACCAAAATCGCTTAGCCAATCCGTTTCCAGTCAAGGAGGACCAAAATTGCCTAAATCTCCAAACCTCACGGGCGCGCCATGTTGTACAAGTAAAATCCACTTCGTTCATCATTTGAGAAGCAATATATACACCGTACATGCAAAAGATCAACCTAATGGGAAACTCGTGTGGGACATATCTATGGAATAACAAAATCCTTAAGTTCATGTATCGTGGCCTGCTTGAATTCTCGATCAGCCTTTTTCTCTAATATTGCTTCATCCCATAGTGTTACACCTGATTAACCGATTTGATGAATACACACCATGTTGGGTCCCACTTGAGTTTTGGATCCACCTCAATGTTGTTCTCTTATCCTAAAATGAGATCTCAAAACAGATGAACGGAGTAGATTTCCAAAAAAAAAAAAGGTTGTGGCCCCACCCAACATCCTTACGTAGGAACTTCTTGCAAAAGGCTTTCATAGGAAATCCGTCCTAGGGAATAGTTAGTCCTAGGGAATAGGTAGGAATAAGAAAAAAAGAGGAAACATTTGGGGTTCTTTGTGGACCCAAGTACAAATGCGGGCTAATACCTTTGTTTGTTAATGTGTCCTCCTACCTTCTGACGTGACCGCTCTCCACCAATATATGAGCTACATATCTAGCCTGTCCCAAGCTCTACACAGGCGGGGGTAGTACCTAATCCATGCCCAAATTTTTTCCACGATAATATGTGGAGCCCACTATTATGTATGTGTCTGATCTACAGACTCTATCTGACATCAAAAGAAGAAAGCTGAGAAGGGAAAAGGAAGAGGGGACTCACCCAACTGTTATACCATCTTCTGACCATCACTTGTTGCCTCACCACTATTCTGCCAGTCGAATTTGAGATCGAGCTCGAACTAAGTCGTCTAAATTCAACTTGGTCTGTTATTGAGTCCAAGGATGAGCCCTCTGATAGAGTTAACTCAGTGCTGGCTCTAACTCGTTAGTGCACCTCTAATCAAGTTGAACAAGGTCCGGCTCTTAAGAGGCGTCTGAGCGGCAGGTTTATGGATTTCAATAAAATGGTCGGAAAAGGAATCGAAATCCCTTCTTCGATGAACGATGAGCAAACTCAACCCAGGTAACACCGCAACCTCTATCATGATGAACTTGGATTTAAGTCACTCGACTTGTTTCTGAGTAAACTTAATTGGTAAAATACTTGACCAAGCCAGACTTGAGATACTTTTATTTTATTTTAAGAAGTTCCCTAAATTTCCATTATTCCAGGGGATTGAACTCAGCCAAATGAATGGCAGCAACTAAAATATTAGTCCAATCTGGGTCAGATTGGTGAATCAAAGTGTAACTAATAGTAAGCAAGATTGAGTTAGCCTTAACACTAGGATTTCAATCCTCTAAAATCTGTTATGAAAACTTAGATAACTCATTTAAGAACCAAGCCCCACAACCAAATGAAGCCTTCAGGATCAAACCCAATTAGAGGAGCAAGCAGCCTAAATCACTCTAATGAGGCACTTGAACTCACTCCATAGAGCGTCCGGGTCAAGAAAACACAACAAGCAAGGTGAGGATCACCCTTCAATCTTGTTTACATCTTGATAGCTAGATTAACTCGTTTATTTCATCAATTGCTTAATATAGTACTTAGTGAAAATTATGATAAATGTTAGTTTCTATTTGAGTGATTCTTCATAATGATTGATCGTTGAATTTATATTCAAATATGAGCATGCAATGGATCTCAAATATATATACTTTATATGTGTAATTGCTATTGATATTGTGCATGACTTGTTTTACCTCTTGCGGTTACTTAATGGTATTTTTGAAAGTCCTTGAACTGGTGGTAATTCTATCTAATAGATTAGATGGAATTTCTTTGTTGTGGACTTACCATCTTTTGGATCATTTGTGCCTATATGGCATTTGGGGACAATTACTTTCTATAGCATTCTTGAATAGACTATTTGCTCTATGTGGCTTTGATTGACTGTTTACCCTTTGTGGCTTTGATGGGCTATTTTCAAATATCTCTGTGATGATAAGTTTTACTTGTTAAACTATAATTGACCACTAGTTAATGAGGTTACCTTTAAACATCCTATTTGTTAGAGTCTCATGAGCTGGAATGGTAGTATGAAAAATTATTCCCGAGCTGTTGGCATATGCTGGGTGACGAGCCCCCATAGTGACCTTTGAGCTTCCTTAAAATGGTTGTTTAAAATTGAAATAATAATAATAATAGTTGGGCTAGTCATGCATTTCATGGCATGTGGACTTTACCGGGTGATCGATGTAAGACATAGGATTTCTTAGGTCACTATGGGCTGTATCATAGAGTATTTTACCGGGTAATCCTAAGTTATTATCATGTTCATTCGAATCACTACGGGGTATCCTTGTCGCATGGAATTTTTCGGGTGCCTAGTTCTCCTTAGGGCGTACTTTTAAGTACTTTTTTGGAAGACTAGTTTGCCTTAGGTGTCCTCGTTAAATAGTCTTTTCTGGGTGCCTAGTTCTCTTTAGGGTGTACCTTTGTATACTTTTCTGAGTGGCTAGTTTTCCTTGAGCAATATTTTTTCCAGCTGGATATGCATCCCTAGGTCTGTGAGCATGTGCATGCATTCATGTATTTAAACAAAAATATCTCTAGTAATTTATTTAAAGTATGCATATTTGATAAACTCTATTTTATTACTATGATGGTCACTGAGAAATATTCATTATACACTGTGTCTGATAACTATGCTTAATTAACGGGGTGTTTTAATAAATCTTGGGGGTTATACCTCACTGAATCGCCATTGACACTAATAAACAATATTGAGTGTGAGGGATACATAGCTGATGCACATGTTAGTGCTCATGTGGAGAATGAGGAGCTAGATAATCTTGTAGTCCTAGATTATATATATCATTCATGTTTTATTTGTATTTCCATGTATTTGTAAATACTTAGGACATTAATTTGTATAAGCCTTTGGGTAGGCACTCAAATATTTTATTATGTATATTTGGGCTTCCTTTTATATACGTGATTTGTTTTTATTTCGCTAAACTACTAACTCTGACAAGGAAAAGAAAAAATACATATATATATATATATATAGGTGAATTTTTTATTTTTTATTTTTTTACACACACCCCACACACGCACACACACACCCCACACACGCACGCCATGGGATTTCACCACTGGTGGATGCTCGAACCCTTGACCCGGTGTTGAAACTCCTGGGACTCTACCACCCGGGTAAGAGTAAGGACCCCATATATGTGAAAGGTGAAATTTAATATATCTTTAAAGGTTAGCACTTGAGTTTTTGAAAAATGAGTAATATACTCAAGTTTCAGAAACCGAGGTGTTACATCTCCCTAACAACCAACAGTGGACTTTGGAATCTACCTGACTCCATCATATTGGATAAATATCAGCCAGTTAATGACTCATTCGAACACCTCTGTTTTTTCTTGGTCACTCTCTAAAATGTCTCCTCTGATTGTGCTCTCTCTTTCTCACCGGAGGTTTTATAGGCTTTTTTTTTTTTTTTTTTAACACACACACACACACCACTATACACTCACGCCTTAGTGGGATTTCACCACCTATAGGCTTTATTTAGCTCCTCTATGTCTATAAATCCAAGTCACAAGACGATTCTTATTCTTCTTCTTTTTATTAACACACACACCACCACACACTCACGCCTCAGTGGGATTTCACCACCTATAGGCTTTATTTAGCTCCTCTATGTCTATAAATCCAAGTCACAAGAGGACTCAACTACATTTCTTGCGAAGAGTTTACGTGCAGTCAATTTTGACAATCTTTCTCCTCAACTACTTGATTGTGCAGTCAATTTTTACACCATGGTTTGACCTTTGATTATTGCTCATGATCATTCATCAATCATGTGGCCCACAGAATGATTGAATTGGACTTCAAATCAGTGACCATGCAAGATCCTTTCGGTGGTGGGTTCTTGTCAAGGAAGACTACTTCTCCAATAACGGACTTGAAGCTATTAGTTATTCCTTCATTTCATTACCCCTAGAGAGTCTAGATTAGTCCTGAGAAGCTCAAGGTTGCAAAAAATTAAAGCTTCAAAGAATTTTTCAGGTGGTTCAAACGGTCAAAGCTCGCCGTTGCTGAACTCGACCATCGAAACGACAAAGGTTATTGGCATTTCGAATAATTTAGATCTTTCGATTGCTTTTGATATTGAACGTAATGTTGGGCCCCATAATCTTGAACAATGAAGATTTCTCTAAGTTCCCTTGCTGTTGAACTTTGCTGTAACGAAATGGAGAAGAATGAAAGAAGCATAGCTGATTTTCTCGCGACCCAAGCTCGCTCAACTCACATGCTGGGATTCCCTAACAGATTCCCTACATTTTCAGTGGGTTTGAATTGTAAGATCACTTTAAGATGAGTCGCATAGATCGTGCATGGATTGGGTTTCTATTTAAAGAGGAATGAATTCAGATAGATGTATTACCTAACCTTGCACGCACACACATGCACTAATTCTTACATATCCAAGGTCGAGGGGTTGGGATGTAAGTTGATCAAGGTCAATGATCCTTAGTGGCCCACCCTACTTTTAATTCAAATAATCAAAAGATCCCTTTAGTTGATTATTTTGGATTGAATGGTTGGGAAGTTAAACTTGAAATGAACAGTGTTAATATGTAGATGTACGATCAATCTTCTGAATCAATGGTCAGATCATTATATTTTAATGTGAAGGTGTATGGATTAGAGTACACACGCAGTTACTGAACTCTTTCATTGTTGTGGAAAGTTTAAAATCCGTAGAATTCTTCTATCTCTGAAAATAGGTCTAGGTGTGGCGTAGTGTGAAAAGAAAACCAAAAGATTCATTGGAGATTGCATGTGATCACAACGATGGTTGTTTTGTTATTTTCTAAAGGTTATCTAGCGGATATGATGATAAGTCTGATGGATGGTTAATCTTGTGATTCTGACACTAATATTAAAGATGTACGGTTCAATAGGTTGAATGAGTACTCGTTAAATTTTCATTATGATCGAACCCCTGCAAGTAAGTTTTCTAAGGATGATGTCGGGTAAGAATATGTACACTGTAGATAACTTTAGATTATCAATGGTGTAATTGTAGAGGTTGTGTTTGGACTTTAACAATGTAAAACAGTCATTAGTATATTAGGGTCTAGCATCCATTGTGGGCCTCACATGCAAACCTATGGTTGCCATTCAATCTCCCTAGTGTGGCCCATATGAAAATTGGATTGGCTGATTTTTGGCCCCATCGTCTAGCATTGAAGGGCGCACATTAAGGCTGGAGCGTCAGGATTTCATACACACAGAATGATGGGCACGCAAAGGTCGGGTGCTGTGCTCGCAGCCTACAACATATATTGTAGGGTTTCAGACACTCACGTGCAAACAAGGACCCAACATATATTGTAGGGTTTCGGACACTCACGTGCAAACAACGACCCCCGAAGTCCCCGCTCTGAGCTTTTTCTTCTTTTTTTTCAGACACCATATGAGCACTCAAAACTCATTTGAAACACACTCGATCTTTCACGTAGTCAGGATATATAGTTCCCATGGAAGGGCCAATCTGCGTTTTGGATCGGGTTGATTGTTGGAATTGTACCAGGATAAACACAAATAGTTTGCATGTCACACAAAATACATGGTGAGTCCATACAAATTAAGTGTCCAATCTCAGGGTGTCGAAGGGCTGGTTTGGGCTAGGCCGAGCTCCATCTAAGCCCAGCCGACATTCTGCAACGTGAGCCCAAACCTAGCCCATGCCTGTGAATGTGACTGGCTGAAATAGTTCAGCATAAGCCCAGCCTAGAATGCACATACAAGGATGGGCTCGAGCCCAAAATGATTTTCAAAAGGAAAGAAAAGAGAGAATTGTTGATCGAATGCCTTCAATCTGATGAAGAGAAATCATCTGTCTCCATTCAACCGGTGTCACGGTCGGTTCAACTAAATTAGAGGTAGATTTTCTGGTTGCAGTGTTCACTTTTGCACGTCTTCGGTTTGACCGAATGTGTGTGAGTCGGTTCTGTTCAGTCCAACTGATGGAGTGCATAAGTGTTGAGGGTCAAATACTGCATATTAGACCCCATTTATTACCTGAATTTACGTACATAATGCCGTTTAATGGCCCGTTTTGCCGTGTTTGTGATACAGGGTGTAGTTGAAAGCATGAAATGCAAAAAGTTGCTAAAAGTATGAATTTAACACTCTGTTGACGCCACAGGCAAGGGACACACTCCAGGGGACCAAGATTGACAAATATACACGGTCAGAAATCCGAGAAAAGTTAGAAATTGAAGCTCAAGTGGCCTGAAGGACGTCCAGAATGTAAGATCATGAGGTTCCCACCATCCGTTCGGCTCGAAACTTCATACGTCGCCTGAGGACCATAAATTAACCGTACATATAAAATTTCAGCCATTGAAGATCTCGGGAAGTGCCCCAACTGACATATCAGCCCGTAAAATCATGATTTGGGGCCCACATGCTATCTGGATATGCTTCAAAATTTGTCTCTACGGTTTAAATACGATTGGAAACAGGATGGACGGCACGGATTTCTCGTGAACATCACAGTGGACCCCACATGAGGGTGTGCATGCATTCAGTGCACGCACACGCGAGCCGCACCGAACCAACCAACGGGTCAGCGCAAGCGCTGACCCGTCTCTCTCTCCCTCTCTGCGTAAGGTGCAGCGGACGCACGGCCGCTGGCCGTTTTTGCGATCATCTGTGGGCCCCACACGTGCTCTATAAGCTCGATCTGAACCGTCCACCGTGTAGACAGCCGCGAGAACTACAAAACCATGTTATCACTTTTCACCCATGCATGCACACGTGTGAGATACAGAGGCCACAAAAGGGCTGTTCGGTAACGTTCAAAACTGATTCTTCTGTGATTTCTTCTCTGGGTCACGTCAATGGACGTTCAAAACCACCCATTCTTGACTAAAATTTCGTTCTGAATCTAATGGACGGGGTGGGTTTTCCAGAAAATGCTTCTGTGGGGCCCACCGACCACAACAGCGAAATGGTGCGAAAGGTTTCGCACATCCGCGAAAACTGACTTTTTCGGACAGTTTTGGCCCACCATCTTTGATCATATGGCAGATCTGAACCGTCTATCATGTAGAGGACCCAAGAAAGTACTAAGAGACGGTGTTTCTTTGGAATTTGAGCGAGAAAAGTGGCGTGTTTCATGGTACCGAACTTGGCTGCGAAAATTGCACTCCGTGTCCTACTACAACTCTGTCACTGACTCCAGCCTTCCAGCAGCTATAAAAAGAGGTTTTTGGACGTGGGGAGCATTCATTCAAGGTCTGGGGAGGAAGAACAGAGGGCTCGAGCTTGAATTTCAACGTGGGCAGAGGAGAGAGAGAGGAACTTAGTTTTTTTCTTTCCCTTTTCTTTTCCTTTTCTTTTTCTCTTTATTTATTTGGATTGAGCCCATCCATGGCAGGCTAAATCCTCCTAGCTAGGGCTAGGAGGTGAAGCTTGTAGTGAGATGAGAGATTATATGCTTTTAATTTAATTTTAATTTTTGAATTGAAGTTGGTTTTAGTTTGATTTTAATGGAAATATTTTTGATCTTTAATGGTCTGTTGTGACTGAAATTACAATGGATCTGCAATGCTTTGAATATTTTCTTATCCCTTTTATGTTTATGACGTTAGGACGTCCCGTTGTTCACCATAGTCTCCTGGGCATGGTTGGATGACGGTACCCTTCTTAACCTTCATACATATGATTGGTTGGTAATTAGTTTAATTCTGTTGTTTGTCATAGTCTTTGGGCATGGTTTGGTGATGGAATCCATTCTAATTCATCTTCCTTTCATCTCTTTGAAAACTAGATCAACGGCAGTTCAGTAATTTCCATAATTTTTGATGCAAGCATAAGTTCTCCCTGATCTCTACAAGTGGATCCTCTGAATCCCTAGTTTTTCATCTCTGATTTGTTTCCTAAGTTTTAGATTAATTATTCTACAAGTATTCCACCATTGCTAATTGATTTAGAATTCATCTTAGCCTAATTTTAGTTCTAGATAATTTTAGATAACGTACAAGTTTCAGTCCCTTGGGATTCGACCTCGGTCTTACCGAGTTATTACTACATCACAACCCTGCACTTGGGGAGTGAACAAGTTTTTGGCGCCGTTGCCGGGGACTGTCGGCTACGTTTTTCTGAAATTAATTAGTTTTGGGATTAGTTAAGATTAGGATTATTTTAACCGTAGATTTTTATTTTTATTTTCCTAATTTCTAGAAACTAACCTATTCTTCCTGTTTTGTAGGATTCTGAAATAGAAACTTCTAATTTGGTGATATTTTTTCTAATTTCTCTATTTTTTCTCTATTAGGGTTTTTAAAAATTTTCTAATCTTAGACTAACTGTTTTAGAAACTAACTTGTTTTATTTTTTTTATTATTATTATTTATTTTTTTTTTGCAGGATCTTAATATAGGAATATCTAGTCTGGTACATTCTTTCTAAACTTCTCCTCTCTTACTTTCCACTTTGCTATAGGATCTTCTCTTCTATTTTTCATAGGATTAAATTCAGATTAAGGGTTTTATCATGCATATGCACGAGTGGCGACGTCAGTATGCTGAGAAGAATAACTTATTTTGGGATGATGATGATATAAATCAACCTATGTCTCAAAACTTTTCTGAAACAATCATCAAGAACCGATCAAAATATGAAAATCCACCGGTTAAGAAGTCCTTACGTGATTGTATGAAGGAGAACAATTACACCCCACGGATTAACAAAACAGTACGTGAGTGTTGGGGTTATCATAACTATGGTTGTGAGAATTATTATCACTCATCCGATAAAACAATGCGTGATTGTATCATGAGTGATAATAAGTATTACCAACCAGCAGATTCTCCCACTTATGATCAGTATGACTATAACCAGTGGAAACATCAAAATTGGAAAAATGAACCAACTGCATGTTATGATGATTATTCTCTTGGATCCCCTACCTTTGAAATCCATCCAGAAACGATCCAAGAGGATTCATATCAGCGTAATCTTTCAGCCTGTCTTGTGGAAATGAGAAAAGTAATGGAAACAATGAAAGGACTCGATGTACGTCTTGATAGGATAGAGGAGGCTCGGTCATCCCAGCCACGACCTAATCTAAAAATACAATGCGAAGAAAGTGATCCGCACTCACTTTTAAAAGAATCTGGAATTTGGAATGAGGAGTTGGATTCCGTTAATGAGCATGTGGTTCAATTTTTCGATGAGTCAATCTCGATGACTGTCCGAAAGAATGGTGAAGATACATGGGTGTCTTTTAAATACATTGATGATGACACAGTTTCCTTACATGACACACAAGATTCAATGATAAGGAAGAAGTTAGTTTATGCAAACCTCAACCCATGTTAGGTGTAGAATGTGAGGAAAGTGATCTCATCCCGAATGTGCACTGCACTGGACTAGACAATGATGCGTATTGGGATGATGGTCATGAATGTGCAGCCCAAATTCTCCCTGAATCAATCTCAAATCTGGTCCAGGTCAACGATCAAGACGTGCACGAAGTGATCGGTCAGGAAGATCTACTCCACTCATCTGACATGCCTGATTTAAATGTGGAGAATGAACCTCTTACAACCGACTCTTCTAACTCTTGTGAGGCATGTTTAGACCACTCCCTTGAATTGAATGATGATATGATTCGGGAGGAGGAGTTGCCCGCTACGACTCTAGAATTTGAAACCACTCAGTTGAGGCCACCATCTGAGCTGCAAACAATTGAGAATTCAGCGCCTCAATTGAGTAATTTCAATGAACAGAGTGATCACATCAATGCTTCACTTACTGATTTTCAATCTATCTGTGCAGGACTGGAGCAAGAGAGCGCACCTCCATCCACTTTCAAAGATGAGGGATTCTTTGCGCAGATCATCACAAGCCACAAAAACGAGTCACACTCATCTGAATTTCCCAACTCGTGGGATTGCTTGGCACACTTTGCGGTTTCAAACGATTTCATGTTAAAAGACAAAGTGGATACTTTGCGAGACAACATCTCGGTAGTCATCACTGACCAAACGAACCCTTATTCTAAAACCCTCTCTTCCCCTGATCCTAAACTTCTACTAGTAAAGGAAGAGGAGCTGAATCTAAAACCGAAGTTTGGAACTTCGGAATATGTTGAGACTACATTACTTTTTAAGAAGTTTTCTAAACTTTATTTACTTGTAATCTTTGATTCACCATGTAATACTAACGTTGAAACTTCTTCTGTCTTAGGTGAATCGTATATATTACGGATACCTCCAGCAATTCAATGGAAGATTTCTTATGAGGTACATAAGTCTTTCTGGAAAGTCATGCTCCAGGGCGCCCAAGCCTATTGCAAAAAGGGCTTTTGAATGATCCTGTTGAGGAGCTTACTGAGAGACTTATCAAGATATTGGCCAGAAGGAGAACCTTGCGGCATGATCGATTCAATGTTTGTGGGTAACATTACTGCAAACCCTCACGAGACTACAACTCGTCCACTAGGGGTAACCTAGGGGTTTAAAGGCTTGTTGCATATGCTAAATGCAATCGAGAGCACCTGCGAAAGTGGTATAGGTAGGATTTTATTTTTGTTTTTCTTTCTCTCGTACTAACCTGCTCTCTCCCAGTGATCTATTAGAAACTCTCTTGATTCGTTATTCAGGTACTATCTTCCCATCACTTCTCATTTACTTTCGTTGTCCCATGTGCATTGCATGCTCATATCTTTTACATTGAGGACAATGTAGATTTTAGGTTGGGGGTGGGAGATTAGGTTTCCTAATCAGTATTTTTTTGGTCTTGAGCAAAAATTGTGAAATTTTTTTATAAAAAAAAAAATTTCTGAAAATTTCTACAAATTCGAAGTGATTTTGATAGATATCCCTAATTTAGATCTTTAAGGTACATAATGGTGGATTTATGACTCTTGAATTCCGTATCTGTTAGATTTCATAGTTAAGTGAATTATTAATCCATGATTAGAAGTTGTAAACATTGATTGAATCATGATTTCAGGACACGTCTTGCTTGCACATTAAGACTTCAGTCTGATATTGAAGGGTTAATTTGGTAATCACTAAGCACGAAAGGATCCAACCTGAAATATCTTGCCATCATGATATAAAAATTGGAAAGGTTGGATAATTAATCTTCACCATAGGTTTGCTCCCTATAGATGTGGAGTTAATTCCCCATGAATGATATCTAAAAAGAGTCAGGTGTACGATCTTCACCATAGGTTTGCTCCTTATAGGTGAGGATTTGATTCCCCTTCCTTGGCATTACTTTGAATAGAAAAATCAAAAGTTAATAGGCTAATCTATGAGGCAAGTTTTGGATTAGGTTTTAGTTATCATGAATTTTCTTGTCGGTTACCAATGATTTCATGAAATTGACGATTGGATCTCTTAATGATGATAAGCCGAGATTAGACTATACATCCATGGATCTCAATGTTTAAAATTTTTCTAATTGATGGATTGATACTTTACACTTGATTATGAAGTCTACCGTGCGCTTGAGTTCAGGAGAAAATAATGCCCAATATTCATGAATCGTAGAATTCTAATGACTGGATTATTTCTCAAAAATCATTCGGCTTTATAGAAATTTTCATATAAGTCTCAACTTATTTTTCGCATATTTTGCTCGGGACTAACAAAATGTTGGTTGGAGGTTGTGTTGAGGGTCAAATACTGCATATTAGACCCCATTTATTACCTGAATTTACGTACATAATGCCGTTTAATGGCCCGTTTTGCCGTGTTTATGATACAGGGTGTAGTTGAAAGCATGAAATGCAAAAAGTTGCTAAAAGTATGAATTTAACACTCTGTTGACGCCACAGGCAAGGGACACACTCCAGGGGACCAAGATTGACAAATATACACGGTCAGAAATCCGAGAAAAGTTAGAAATTGAAGCTCAAGTGGCCTGAAGGACGTCCAGAATGTAAGATCACGAGGTTCTCACCATCCGTTCGGCTCGAAACTTCATACGTCGCCTGAGGACCATAAATTAACCGTACATATAAAATTTCAGCCATTGAAGATCTCGGGAAGTGCCCCAACTGACATATCAGCCCGTAAAATCATGATTTGGGGCCCACATGCTATCTGGATATGCTTCAAAATTTGTCTCTACGGTTTAAATACGATTGGAAACAGGATGGACGGCACAGATTTCTCGTGAACATTACAGTGGACCCCACATGAGGGTGTGCGTGCATTCAGTGCACGCACACGCGAGCCGCACCGGACCAACCAACGGGTCAGCGCAAGCGCTGACCCGTCTCTCTCTCCCTCTCTGCGTAAGGTGCAGCGGACGCACGGCCGCTGGCCGTTTTTTCGATCATCTGTGGGCCCCACACGTGCTCCATAAGCTCGATCTGAACCGTCCACCGTGTAGACAGCCGCGAGAACTACAAAACCATGTTATCACTTTTCACCCATACGTGCACACGTGTGAGATACAGAGGCCACAAAAGGGCTGCTCGGTAACGTTTAAAACTGATTCTTCTGTGATTTCTTTTCTGGGCCACGTCAATGGACGTTCAAAACCACCTATTCTTGACTAAAATTTCGTTCTGAATCCAATGGACGGGGTGGATTTTCCAGAAAATGCTTCTGTGGGGCCCACCGACCACAACAGCGAAATGGTGCGAAAGGTTTCGCACATCCGCGAAAACTGACTTTTTCGGACAGTTTTGGCCCACCATCTTTGATCATATGGCAGATCTGAACCGTCTATCATGTAGAGGACCCAAGAAAGTACTAAGAGACGGTGTTTCTTTGGAATTTGAGCGAGGAAAGTGGCGTGTTTCATGGTACCGAACTTGGCTGCGAAAATTGCACTCCGTGTCCTGCTACAACTCTGTCACTGACTCCAGCCTTCCAGCAGCTATAAAAAGAGGTTTTTGGACGTGGGGAGCATTCATTCAAGGTCTGGAGAGGAAGAACAGAGGGCTCGAGCTTGGATTTCAACGTGGGCAGAGGAGAGAGAGAGGAGCTTAGTTTTTTTCTTTCCCTTTTCTTTTTCTTTTCTTTTTCTCTTTATTTATTTGGATTGAGCCCATCCATGGCAGGCTAAATCCTCCTAGCTAGGGCTAGGAGGTGAAGCTTATAGTGAGATGAGAGATTATATGCTTTTAATTTAATTTTAATTTTTGAATTGAAGTTGGTTTTAGTTTGATTTTAATGGAAATATTTTTGGTCTTTAATGGTCTGTTGTGACTGAAATTACAATGGATCTGCAATGCTTTGAATATTTTCTTATCCCTTTTATGTTTATGACGTTAGGACGTCCCGTTGTTCACCATAGTCTCCTGGGCATGGTTGGATGACGGTACCCTTCTTAACCTTCATACATATGATTGGTTGGTAATTAGTTTAATTCTGTTGTTTGTCATAGTCTTTGGGCATGGTTTGGTGATGGAATCCATTCTAATTCATCTTCCTTTCATCTCTTTGAAAACTAGATCAACGGCAGTTCAGTAATTTCCATAATTTTTGATGCAAGCATAAGTTCTCCCTGATCTCTACAAGTGGATCCTCTGAATCCCTAGTTTTTCATCTCTGATTTGTTTCCTAAGTTTTAGATTAATTATTCTACAAGTATTCCACCATTGCTAATTGATTTAGAATTCATCTTAGCCTAATTTTAGTTCTAGATAATTTTAGATAACGTACAAGTTTCAGTCCCTTGGGATTCGACCTCGGTCTTACCTAGTTATTACTACATCACAACCCTGCACTTGGGGAGTGAACAATAAGTGCAGATTTTATTTCCTATTTTTGTATGAAAGTGCATAATACATTATTAAGTGTGATTAAGGTGAAGTTCAAAAGTAGAATGTGAGAGAGCTTGAGAGCTAAAGGGTTTTGAAGGAGAAAGATACGGTTTATACCGTAAGTGGATTGATTGTCACTTTATACCATGGTTTTTTCTTGCAAGGATTTTTCGTGAAAATTTCATGTGTTCTTTGCATTTACTTGGATTTTTTTTTTCTTTCTATACTGCTTGTTTGATTCGATCTGAGGTTGCTTTCGCACCCAACAAGAACGAAAAGGCAAAGGGTGCTTAGTTGATGTGTGCCATTGTTGGTGGCTATAGCTAATTGCAGAAATGACACTATGGTTGGCATCGAAGGGGAGAGTAAGAGGCAGAGATGATTAGGAAGGGAGGGAGGGAGGGAGGGAGCGAGGGAGGAAGGGAGTGGCTTGTTGTCATGGAGGTAGCCATAGCGGGCGGGCCCTAGCACAGAGAGAGAGAGAGAGAGAGAGAGAGAGAGAGAGAGAGAGAGATTTGGAGTAGGTTGGAGATGAAAGAGGGGTGGGTTGGAGGTGAGAGAAAAAGATGAAGATGATTTTACATTCTCTAACAGGTTGGATTGGGGTGATGAGCTTCTGACCATCTAGTCTAAGTCTGGCCCAATTTAAAAATGGACCGGAAGTTTAAGCTCGAGCTCAACCCTTTTGCCTGATACTCGAGCCCAAGTCAGGCCCAAGGCAGGCCAGTCCGGAAGTCTGATGGGCCATCCCAGCCCATTGACACCCTAGTCCTACCCATTGTAGGAAATATGACATGAGGTCTATTAGCAAAATAACATTGGTAATGGTCTCGTTCCATAGGAGTTATGGTTACCATTATAAAGAAGGTGGTTAAAAAACCTCTATGTGCAGTTAAGGGGGAAAAAATAGAGACCGGTTACAATTTTAAGTCTGGTTTAAATTTTTTAAAAAAATAAAAATAAAAAAATAAAACCAGGAAACTAATGAAAAGAAAAGGAAAAAAAAAATCAAAACAAAAACAAAAACAAAGAAAACTGTTGATCTCTTAGGAAATCCTAATCAAAGGTAGGGACCACTGGTCTCACAACACCTGTAGCCTTACTGAGATTGAATTGCATACTATTCCAGTAAAAGAGATAGAGAGAGATTAACAATGCATGCTTTGTTATTTATATTTAGAGATTTCTATCTAATACTACCTCATTAATATTAGTTTTACTTCCTAGGGCCTATTTTAAATTAATTTCATTAAGCTATCTCTACAATACGTATTATAAGTGTGTTTTTTTTTCGTAAATGACAAAAAAAGTACCCCCCCAATAAGTTTATAAGCAAAAATGCCCCACTCAGCTTAGCAATTTACAAAAATACCCTTAAAAGTTTCTTTCTCATTCCGTAGCTAAAATAAATGACGAGACAATGATGTACATGTATCAATTTATACATTACCAGAAGTAATTACGAGGTTTGCTAGATTGTACGTATCAGTGTATTGCTTTAGCCATCAATGATCCAAACCGTTATTCGATGGGGGACGCGGATTTCCTGCGAAAGGCTTTCCTAGGAAGTTCTTGAGCTGGGAACCTAGGTAGGGTTCACTGTGATGTTTGTACGAAATCCACCCTGACATCCATTTTGTGAGCTCATTTTAGGCCGTGATACTAAAATTGAATAGGATCCACCACTCAAGTGGGCCGTACTAAAAGAAAAAGACAGTTGGGGAAATTCTTACTGTTGAAACCTCCCTAGGTTCTACAATAATGTTTACATGCCATCCATATTGTTAATAATATCATTCTTACTTGGATGAACTTAAAAAATAAATATTAGAATGATTGAAAACTTTTGTGACCCACGAATATTTCAACTGTCGAAATTCAATTCTCACATTTTCGGCGCATTTGAGAACTAAGTACAATTCATTTTTAGTCTCATGTCTTAAAATGAACTCACAAAATGTTTGGATGAAGAGGATTTCTCAAAATCATCACAGTAGATTCCCCTAGTTCTAGTGCAGGAACTTCCTGCCAAAGGCTTTTGAAGGAAATCCGCGTCCCTATGATAGGCACCATGATAAATAAAAGATTCTAAAGAAAAATCCTAGATAAAAACACATCAACCCTTTAATATTTTAAACGTTAAGTGGATTATCCAAATTCAAAGTAAATTAAGGGTGGAATGATAAAGGGGTTAAAATATCCCTATCGAGGGTGCCATGTGGACCCCACAACTTCAAACGAATCTATGACCAGTAAACTTAGAAAATTGGTGGTACAGGACTCCTACTCTACTGTCTATGCTATTCGTCGTGAGCACCACCATGATGTATGTGTTTCATCTATATTGTCCATCCACTTTGCCAACTCATTTTAGGGCATGAACCTAAAATGAAGCTGATCCTAATCTCAGGTGGACCACACAATAGGAACTGTGGTGACCCGGACCACACCGCCAAATTAATTAGTTGGATGAAAAATAAATGTTAGTGGCCTTAGAAGGTTTTTAACGGTGAGCATTCAATCACCACTATATTTCCTGGTGTGATTCACCCAAGATTTGGATCTACCTTATAGTTGTATTCGTGCACTGATATCATATGGAAAATTGGAAGATGGTGTGGATGAGTGAGGATTGTGTCCTATCCTCTCTAGCTAAGCAGGCCCACCATGATGTATCTGTTTATCCATGCCATCTATCCCTTCTCTCATGTCACTTTAAGGTATGTGCTCAAAAATAAGATAGATCCAACGCTGAAGTGAACCACGTCACATAATGAGCTTGGGTTGCATTAAATGCTAGAGATATTTGTGTTGTATCCCACTCGAACGTTGGATTGCCTCGTTTTTATGCATATACCGTTAGATAATCCGAATAATATGAAGAGGAGATGCATGGAAAGGATAAAAATATACATCACGGTGGGCCCACTCACACAACTGTCCGTTGGAGGCTAGAGACGGGTGAGGGTAGGACGCAGTACGCGTCCGCGGATAAGATACATGACATGAATCATCGTGGCCGTACAGAGTACCGATGTCGCTGCTGGCAGGTCAGCTGCAATCTGCGTCCAGAGCCCAATTGGAACTAGAGACAGATATTGTCTCAAATCACAGCTTCCTTTCCTTTTTCCTTTTCCCTTTTCCCTTCTTCCTTTCTACCTGCTCAAACGGGACGAACCAGCTATAGCCCGCCGAACCAGGTGCTATCGCAGACTACCATACGGGGTCCATTATGATTTATATTTTATCAGCTTCGTCCATCCATTTTACCGGACAAACTTTTGGCTTGGTGCGAAAAAAAAAAGAAGAAGAATCAAGACCCTCATCGTAATTGATCTATGTTAGTGGTGACGGTGGTAGTACTACTACATTATGTAGTGTGTGATGATGTGCTCCAACTAGATTGCAAAAAACAGAATTTTACTGCTAGTGCTAAGGACAGGATCCGGATTAAAAGATGAAGCATATTTAAAGCCCAAGTGGACCACACCAATGTTTACCATTGAAAATTTTTAGGAGCTGCAAAAGTTATTTTTTTTATCAGGGCGATGTTTGTGTTTTTTCTTTTAATCATCGATGACCGTATAATCTTATGAATAGGTTAAATGACAAATACACATCAATGTGAGTTCTAGCAAGGTTTCAAGGGTGAAAATTATTATTCTCATTGTTTCATGTGGCAGTGTACACTTGAGCTCCGGATATGTTTAAATTTTAGAGTTCACCTTCTGAAATGATACAAAGAAGCAGATGAACAGTATGGATAAATTACAAGCGTTTACAGTTGGCCCGACAGAGTTTTATTAGTAGTACGGTAAAATCGTGCTGAGTAACTCCCATCAGTGAGCACGGACTCGACAGTGGCATTTTCGAGAATCTACTGTAAAACGAAAACAATAGAAAAAAAGAGAGAGAGAGAGAGAAATGGTCCCGTGCTCTCATGGTACATGTAAATTATGTACAATCGAAACATCTTGGCTGCCCAACACGTCCAGCCAATTGTTAAAAATTAAAAAATAAAATAAATAAAATAAAATAAAAAAAGAGCCGGCAGGATGGTCCTCTCCACAAGTTGTCCATCTTCTCTTTAGCCATTCATTTTTTCCATTGTTTTTATGGCTGTATGTTTTAAGCCAAAAATCAAAACCGTAGCAAGAAGATCCAAGTTCCAGATTTAATAGAATCAACGGCGGAGATAGAAGGCCCAATACCAACACGTCGCCGATGGCAAGTTGAGAGAATGCCAAAGATGATGACAGTCATGTCGCCTATTTTCCTATCCACGTCTTCCGTGTATGCTATCTACCGGTTTTCCAGTCCCATCGCATCTTCCATGTACCCCGAGCCTGGAAATCCAAAAACCAACTCTTCTGTATGTATATGTGTATTTGTGTGAGAGTGAGAGGATGTGTTAAGTCCAGCTAGTTGGACAACAAGGTCTATCAAGTGAATGTGAAATCCAACCCTACTAGTAGGTGAGCCCCCACAATGAAGCTCACTAATAGTAAAATTCATCCCTATATACATATCAGGTGGATCACACCAAAGAAAAAAATGTCCAACCATTGATAAATAGCAAATACAAGTGTCTTCCATTAGATTAGTAGATATAGATAATTTTTTCACTTGGTGATTCTCAGGAAAGGGCCCACTTATTGGACGGCTTGGATCCGAAAGTTTGGATTTGTAGAGAGACAAAGAGAGAGGCCAGAGTGAGGGAGGAGAAGTGTAATTTTACTCTCAATGTGAGTTTTATTTGAGTAGGAACGGTAGTCCTTGTCCAAGTAGAGAGGCAAGGGACCCAGCTATAGTATGGAAGGGTCACCGAGTTTTTATATCCGTCCCAATTTTTCTACGGTTAATGGAAGGCCGTAAAGGGTGAGATCTATATCTATCGGGAACTCAGATTGGACCATAACCCCTCCAGTACCAAGAAAAGCTCCATGTGCCCACAAAGATGCATGTGTTTTATCCACGCCGTAACCATATTTTCAGCTCATTTTTGGGCATGAGCCAAAATATATAATAGATTCATATCTCAGGTGGACTACACCATTGGAACAGTGGTGATTGAATGCTTACGGTTAAAAACTTCTAGGGCCCGTTATAATGTTTATTTTCCATCCAACCCATTGATAAGGTTAAGAAAACCTGGATGAAGGTAAAACACAAATATCAGGTCCATCCAAAACTTCTGTGGCTCCAAAGTTCTTGATGGTAGTCGTTTGATCACCACTATTTACTGTGGGGTGGTCCAGCTGCGGTAAGGATCTACATCATTTTTTGCCTCATTCTCTTAAAATGATATGCAATAACAGATGGACAGCATGGATAAAACAGATGGACCATTGAAACTTCCGCACGCCCAACATCGGGAACGGATTGGCTACTCCCCCTGACACCCGCCCCGTGGCTGATGGTCGGTGCTCTGTGGGCCCCACCATGATCTAGGTGTTTCATCCATTACGTTCATCCAATTTTACAGAGCATTTTAGGGATTAATGGAAAAAAATGATAGGGATATAAATATCAGGTGGGCCACACCACAGGACAAAAATAATAAATGGATATTCACAATTAAAATCCTCCTAAGGCCCATTGTACTGTTTATTTGACATCCAATCTGTTGATTTGGTCATAAAAACCCAGATGAAGGGAAAAAAATAAATATTAGCTTGATCCAAAACTTTTATGGCCCCTAAAACGTTTTTAATGGTCAAAATTCATTCAACACTGTTTCCTGTAATGTGATCCACTTGAGATTGATATGTACTTCATTTTTTAAATAATATCATAAAATGATATATAAAAATAGATGGAGGGCATGGATGACACACATACATCATGGTGGGGCCCACAGAGCACCGACCATCAGCCAATGGCTGGTGTCAGGGGGAGTAGCCAATCCGTTCCCCCCAACATCACCTTGCCTGATGAAGTGGTCATAAATGCGAGAATAGGTCACCGGGGAACGGATTAGGTGTTATCCTAGGCCTACCTTGATGATTTCTTGTATATCCACCCCGTCCATCCGTTTTTCTAGCCCATTTTACATAATAGTCCTAAAAATTAAGCAGATCCAAATCTCAGGTGGACCATACCACAGGAAACGGTGCCAATTGAATGTTCACCATTGAAAACTTATGAAGGCCTCATTTAAGCATATGCTTAATGTTTATTTTCCATCCAAACCGTTGATAAGGTCAATAAAAACTGTATAAAGAGAAAATACAAATATCAGCTTGATGCAAAACTTTCGTGGCCTATAAAAATCTTTTAATGGTCATTCACCACTTTTCCAATGGTACAGTCCACCTGAGATTCGATCTGCTTAAGTTTTTTCTAATAACATCAGCTGAAAAATCAGATGGACGGCGTGGATATACATAAAATTTATCGAGGTAGGCCCCACACGGCAAGAGTAACACCCACTAAGGTGTTATCGCGCGGTAACCTAATCCGCTTTCTGTAACGAGGGATAGGACTTTCTCACATGTCATCGTTAATCAAATTCAAAGCAACATTTTTCAACTGAATTTGTAAATGATAAGTGATTAATTTAAATATATTTAAAGCAATTAGTTCTCTCTCCATTCACCAAAGTGCAAGCGGTTATCTGAAAATTTCCCATTTATTTATCTCTACTCTCTCCTCCTATTCTTTTCAAGTTCATGCACTGCTATGCTAGGTTGGGCCCACCGTGCTGTCCATTCATTTTATGTGGTCATTTTAGGACATGCCATAAAAAATGAGACCAATTTAAAACTCAAGTGAACCATACCACATGAATAATTGGGAAACCAAAAATGAGGTGGATCCAAAACTTAAGTGATACCAGAGTAAAAACTAAGAAAAAAGTTTCTTACCATCCCAACGGGGACGAAGTGAAAACACAAAATGTTTCAACGGTGGTCACGAAATTCTCATTATTTTGTCTCGTGTGGCCCACTTGAGTGTTGGATTTGTTGGTAAATTTATACAGATTAATGTAGTTTCTGTATAATATGGAAACCGAAAATAATATGGACAGGCTGAAGCACGTCTGAAAACGCTGTCCTTAAAGCGTTATTTGCCCCAACTCAAGTAAATTGAGTATGCTGATAGGTTACAGGCAAATTGCTTCTAGGATACGACGAGCCTGGTGTGGGTCTGCGTTCAGCAAACACGAAAGCCCACCAAATGGAACTCAATTTCACTATTTCTGGCAGTATTACAATATAAAGAAAAATCCCAAAATTAAGAAAAGAAGAAAATAGAAAAGTGGTTTGCTCGATTAAGTTCTAATCTTCAGCCTGCTAGTTCGGTTGAACCGTCTTAGACCACACCGCTGGTCTGTTCTTCTAGCTAAGGTTGACACCTTGCTGTATTGCTGGATAACACTTAGAATATATGAGTGGAGAGGCTGTTTTCTATAATTCGTATGAAGTTGCTGGAGTGAGTTGAGATGGTTTTGGAACCTATCCAGGCCCTCCTTTTATAGGCTATGGTGGCTGGGGGTTATGGTCCAGGGAAATAAATCCCATGACCGTTTTCTGGCTGTTGAGAAAACTAGCCGTTTTATGGCCGTTTTCTGACCGTTGTGCATGGGCCATTAAGCTGCTGCATGCTGACCGTTGTGAGACAGCAGCTAGCCGTTTTATAGCTGTTGGGGCTAGCCATGCAGCAGTTTCAGCTGGACCCTGCACTTATTACACAGCTGTTACAGAATTTCTGCAACAGCTCTTTTTCAGCCCTCTATATATTCTAAGGGACTCTCATTCAGTCCTTTAGATTTTCGTCCAACCAACCATCTGCCTTAGCCACTAGTCGCACCGCGACTCGCACACGTCTCGCTCCGGTTCTCGAAGGGAGCGACCCTCTGCGACACGATGCGCACGTGCGAAGTGCAAAGTGCGCCACTAGCGCCTCTACAGCCACACTGCCTCACATGCCCACGCCCTCGCACCGAGCCCGAGCCCGAGCCCGAGCGCGAGCGCGTGCGCGTGCGCGTGCGCGGTGTTCCAGTGCTTCACACTGGAACACGCAAGTCCCATGGTCCACGGACTAGGTAGGCAAATATTATGGTACTCCACTATTATCATTTAAACCACTTTTCTTTCTCTTCTCTTTCCCATGTGGGACTATTCCCAAAGCCCCAAAAGTTTTTCAAAAAATGACTTTTTATTATTAAAATATTTTTTTATTAAAATCAATATTTTACAACAATCCCCCACTTGATTTTTTTTATAAAAAATATTTTCTCGGTTAAACATACTGCCAGAATAATTAGCTTATATGCATAAAGAAAGATATCTTTCGATTTTAATCTTCCCTTAGTGTAAGTATCTCAAAACTCTATCGAAATGACTGGTAGCCGCAGCTTTGAACCAGTTATTTCTAGATAACAGAGGTGGAGAAACCACACACATATTCGCTATGTGTTGTTAGAGTTCCCACAATCTTGCTCAGCACAATTAATGGCCATGTGCTTATCCTAATTCGTGAACGATCCCGAGAGAAAACTCTTAACTCTCATGAGAGACGGCACCATCTCTACGTTCATATTAGGTGAAATCCTTCCAGTGTCTCCGTTACTATAAGACACTTGTCCTAAAGACTGGAATTCATTAAGAGTTCTAAGACTCAACCCTCTTTCGTAACGCTCAGCACTTATCTATTATGGATGAGGTTATATAATTTAGTGCTGAAAACTTTCCACTTATCAGTGACTTGTTCTTACCCATTAAACCCAAGATTAGAGATTTTCTGATTTTAGGTTGGGTTACCATTACTGGTGGAACTTTGGTTGAAGAGTTTCAACCCCATCCCTCTAGATGTAGCCTTTACTACCTCTCTCGGTAGAGGTTTAGTGAAAGGATCTGCCAGGTTATTGCTTGATTTCACATATGAAATAGCAATGATTCCATCTTGAATCAATTGTCTGACATAATCATGTCGAAGACTAATATGTCTAGACTTACCATTATAAGTACCGCTATAGGCTCTAGCTAATGTGGCTTCACTATCACAATGTAGTGATACAGCCGATATAGGCTTTACACAAAAAGGAATTTCTAATAGAAGATCCCTTAGCCACTCAGCCTCTTTGCCTGTTGCAGCTAGGGCTATAAATTCAGACTCCATAGTCGAGTGTGTTATGCAAGTCTGTTTCTTGGATCCCCAAGATACAGCAGCACCTCCTAGGGTGAATACCCACCCTGTAGTAGACTTATTGTCCCCTGCACTCGATATCCAGCTCGCATCGGTATATCCTTCCAATACGGCAGGAAACTCTGAAAAATAGTCCTAAGTCTTTGGTTGCTTTTAAGTAACCAAGGACTCTACTGATTGCATTCCAGTGTTCATTACTGGGGTTACTAGTAAACCTACTAAGTTTACTCACAGCATATGCGATATCAGGTCTAGTGCATTGCATAGCATACATAAGACTTCCTATAGCACTCGCATATTCTAATTGTGCAACTGTTCTTCCAGTATTTTCTTTTAGTTTGATACTTGGATCAAATGGGGTTTTTGCTTCCTTTATATTTAGATGGTTAAACTTGTTTAGTATCTTCTCAATATAATGAGATTGACACAAAGCATAACCCCCATAATATTTTTTAACTTTGACACCTAAGATGGTATCAACTTGTCCAAGATCCTTCATTTTAAATACGGAAGAAAGAAACTTCTTTGTTTCAGTCACACCTTCCATTTTATTACTTATTATTAACATATCATCAACATATAGACAGATAATAATGATATAACTACCATCTTTTTTAGAATATATGCATTTATCAGCTACATTATGCATGAAACCATGAGATAGTATTTTGGAATCAAACTTCTCATGCCATTGTTTAGGTGCTTGTTTTAATCCATACAACGATTTGACTAATCTACATACTTTGTTTTCATTTCCTGGTAGAACGAAACCTTCAGGTTGTTCCATGTATACCTCCTCATTGAGGTCACCGTTCAGGAAAGCAGTCTTTACATCCATTTGGTGGATGTGAAGATGATGTATGGAAGCTAGCGCAAATAATATCCTAATGGATGTTATCCTAGCAACAGGTGAGTATGTGTCAAAGTAGTCTATCCCTTCTTTTTGTCTAAAACCCTTAGCTACTAGTCGAGCTTTAAAGGTTTGGATAGTCCCATCAGTGTGATATTTCTTCCTAAATACCCATTTGCAACCTATGGGTCTAGAACCTGGAGGTAAGTTTACTAGTTCCCATGTTTGATTTGATAGTATAGATTCCATTTCATCATTTATAGCTTCTTTCCAAAAAGCTGAGTCTCTAGAGGATACAGCTTCCTTATATGTTTTAGGATCATCTTCTATAGTCATTACTATAGGTATTCGTCTTATAACATTTTCTCTATCTGCTTCTACCAGATGGAAAATGATGCGTTGTGAGTCTATGTAGTCATCTCCAAAACTCTTCTCTATTCTAGTTCTTTGACTCCTACGAGGTTCAGTGGGAGCTTCCATTATATCTGGAGCTGTGCTATTTGGTTCTCTATTAGGAGTTTGAATTTCATTATCCTTTGACTCCAAGGATAGTGAGTTCTCAAAGAATTCAACGTCTCTTGATTCTATAATTGTATTAGACTCCATGTCTAGAAGTCTATAAGCTTTACTATTTTGTGCATACCCTACGAAGGTGCACTTAATAGCTCTTGGTCCTAACTTGGTTCTTTTTGGGTCAGGAGTTCTGCAGTATGCAAGACACCCCCACACTTTAAGATATCCTAGGTTAGGTTTTCTACCTCTCCATGTTTCATATGGAGATACTTTATATTTTTTAGACGGAAGTCTGTTTATTATATGGCATGCTGCAAGCAGTGCCTCACCCCACAGATTTAGTGGCAACTTTGCTTTTATTAGCATTGAGTTGACTATTTCTACTAATGTTCTATTCTTCCTTTCAGCTATTCCGTTTTGTTGAGGTGTGTATGGAGCTGTACATTGATGTACCAGTCCATGTTCTTCACAGAAGTAATCGAATTCATTCGAGAAGTATTCTCCTCCTCGATCGCTACGAAGAATTTTTATCTTCTTACTTAGTTGATTCTCTACTTCTGCTTTATATATCTTAAACATGTTCAATGCTTCATCTTTGCTCTTTAATAGATAAACATACACATATCTAGAGCAATCATCTATAAAGGTTATGAAGTACCGTTTACCTCCACGAGTAAGAATGCCGTTTAACTCACAGATATCACTGTGCACAAGATCCAAAATTTGAGACGATCTTTCAACACTTGGAAAAGGTTTTTTTGTCATTTTGGATCGTATGCACACTTCACATTTATTAGTTTCATTATCTGTGTATGAGATTAAACCATTCTTAGCCATGAACTTCAAAGTACTATACCCTATATGGGCTAGTCTATCATGCCACAGTCCAGCAGATTCAACCATATACGCAGAAGTGCTACTTTCATTCAGAGAAAACTTAACCATCCCATTACAAGCATATCCCTTTTCAACAAAATTCTCATTCTTGGATAGAATCAGTTTTCCTGACTCGTATACCACCCTTATACCTGGTTTTTCCAGAAGATCCCCAGAAACTAAGTTTCGCCTCATGTCTGGGACGTGCAGTACATTAGTCAGAATCACTTTCTTTCCAGAAGTGAATATCAGTTCGACAGTTCCTTTGCCGACGACCTTTGATCGGACTTCATTACCCATTTGGACTTCTTGACCATCGGTCAATTCCTCATAGGTTTTGAAGGCTGATTTATCGTAGCACACATGTACTGTAGCGGTAGTATCATACCACCAGCCTGGAACTTTGCCTTGGATGGTATTCACTTCAGTGATCATAGCTACGATATCGCCTTCTTCTACTGCACTTGCCTCTTTTTTAGATTTGCTATATCGGCATACTCGAGCATAGTGCCCGATTTTTCCACAGACATGGCATGGGCCTTTGAACTTTCCGTTCTTCTTTTGAGCGTTTTTCTTGAATTTCCCTTTATTGGGTTTTAGGGAATCATCTTTCTCGGGATTCTTGTTATTGGTGTTTTCTACTGCATGTACCTTGGACGAGGCATTCCCGTTATCATTCTTTTTATCGCGGTTACGGGATTCTTCCTCAATCCTTAGGTGTTTCTGGATTTGTTCCAGTGTGTAGTCCTCGGTTTTATGCAGCAACTTCTTTCTATAGTCTTTCCACATTGGTGGCAATTTAGCGATTATAGCCCCAACTTGGAATGATTCAGGAAGATCGATTTTGATCGCTTTGATTTTGTTTACTATTAGCTGCAGTTCTTGGATTTGGGGCAGCAGCGGTTTATTATCTACCATGCTGAAGTCAAAATACCTGGCGATAAGAAATTTGTTGGTCCCTTCTTCTTCAGCCTTGTACTTGAATTCCAGTGCGGCCCAGATCTCCTTTGCTGATAATGTCTGTTGGTACAGATCGTACAGGCGATCGGAGAGTGCGTTCAGAATGTGTCCACGACACAATAGTTTGTCTTCGGCTCTTTTAGCACGGGCAGCCACTTGCTCAGGTGTGTCTTTGTCGGTTGCTTCAGGCAATGCTTGCAGATTTGGATCTAGTATGTAGTAGATCTTCAGCGCCGTCAGGAGAAATTTCAGCTTGTCTTGCCATCTTGTAAAATTGGTTCCATCGAACCGATCAAGACGTATCAAGTCCTGATTCATCAACTTAATAGATGAAACGCTATCGGCTTCCATTTTAGAAATAACGCTTTAAGATTGTTGGTAAATTTATACAGATTAATGTAGTTTCTGTATAATATGGAAACCGAAAATAATATGGACAGGCTGAAGCACGTCTGAAAACGCTGTCCTTAAAGCGTTATTTGCCCCAACTCAAGTAAATTGAGTATGCTGATAGGTTACAGGCAAATTGCTTCTAGGATACGACGAGCCTGGTGTGGGTCTGCGTTCAGCAAACACGAAGGCCCACCAAATGGAACTCAATTTCACTATTTCTGGCAGTATTACAATATAAAGAAAAATCCCAAAATTAAGAAAAGAAGAAAATAGAAAAGTGGTTTGCTCGATTAAGTTCTAATCTTCAGCCTGCTGGTTCGGTTGAACCGTCCTAGACCACACTGCTGGTCTGTTCTTCTAGGTAAGGTTGACACCTTGCTGTATTGCTGGATAACACTTAGAATATATGAGTGGAGAGGCTGTTTTCTATAATTCGTATGGAGTTGCTGGAGTGAGTTGAGATGGTTTTGGAACCTATCCAGGCCCTCCTTTTATAGGCTATGGTGGCTGGGGGTTATGGTCCAGGGAAATAAATCCCATGACCGTTTTCTGGCTGTTGAGAAAACTAGTCGTTTTATGGCCATTTTCTGACCGTTATGCATGGGCCATTAAGCTGCTGCATGCTGACCGTTGTGAGACAGCAGCTAGCCGTTTTATAGCTGTTGGGGCTAGCCATGCAGCAGTTTCAGCTGGACCCTGCACTTATTGCACAGCTGTTACAGAATTTCTGCAACAGCTCTTTTTCAGCCCTCTATATATTCTAAGGGACTCTCATTCAGTCCTTTAGATTTTCGTCCAACCAACCATCTGCCTTAGCCACTAGTCGCACCGCGACTCGTACACGTCTCGCTCCGGTTCGCGAAGGGAGCGACCCTCTGCGACACGATGCGCACGTGCGAAGTGCAAAGTGCGCCACTAGCGCCTCTACAGCCACACTGCCTCACATGCCCAAGCCCTCGCACCGAGCCAGAGCCAGAGCCCGAGCCCGAGCCCGAGCCCGAGCAAGAGCGCGAGCGCGTGCGCGTGCGCGGTGTTCCAGTGCTTCGCACTGGAACACGCAAGTCCCATGGTCCACGGACTAGGTAGGCAAATATTATGGTACTCCACTATTATCATTTAAACCACTTTTCTTTCTCTTCTCTTTCCCATGTGGGACTATTCCCAAAGCTCCAAAAGTTTTTCAAAAAATGACTTTTTATTATTAAAATATTTTTTTATTAAAATCAATATTTTACAACAGGATTTACCTCATGTTTTTCTTACGTGTTCTAAAAAGACCTAGTAAAACGAATGGAAAGGAGTAGATTCCTAACAAACATCTCAGTAGGTGCCACCTGACATCCCAGAGCAGGAAATTGGCATCCGTGTTTTCGTGTTGCATTTTATTTGGTGGGCATCTTTATAATTTATAACAGAATGTTTTGGCATGACAAATAACTTGATTAACAAAGTAGCTCAAGGAAAAGTTAATTTAAATAGGTACGGGAACGTAAATACCAATTTACGAGGTAGTATTGGGTAAAAATCAAGATTAAAATGTTCATACGACATTAGAATAACCAAACTCATTCAATGAAACGATAAACGTTTTACGTGGAAAGTCTTAAAATTGCCTACTTCAATTCCATCAAACAACTACGCCTTTGATATGGCAAAACAATACTTGTAGCAAGCAAGCACAACTTTCTTTCTTCTCAGCACCCATGACCACCTCCACCCCCACCTCCACCAAAACCCCCTCCAAATCCACCAACCCCACCTCCCCCAAACCCACCACCACCTCCAAATCCTCCCCCACCCCCACCACCATCTCCATACCCTCCAACACCTCCGAACCCTCCTCCACCCCCACCACCCAAGCCACCTCCACCCCCAAATCCTCCTCCTCCTTTTCCTCTACTCCCTCCAGCACCACCATTCCCACCACCACCTCCAATCGAACCATTACCACTTTCTCCACCATTCCCACCACCAGCCTTATCTCCCCCACTTACACCACCATCACCCTCACTAACACCCGGTGCCCCACCGCTACCAACCCCAACTCCCGGCACGGCCTTACCTCTTCCATCACCAGAATCACTGCCTCCTCCAGGTGCACCACTCCCTCCAACACCCCCACAACCACCACATTTATCACCTTTCCCTCTGCCTCCAGCACTACCACCCCCAACTCCTGGCGTAGCCTGGCCTCTTCCATCGCCCGACTCTCCCCCTCTTGGTGCACCATTACCTCCTACACCTCCATAACCACCCAGATCCTCCCCTCGCCCTTTATCACCACCATCTTCTCCTAGCTTGCACTTCACCTTTTTCTCATCAAAGCCATTACCTTTGATGGGCCTCAAGCTGCTAACATGGGAAGAAAGCAGAGATAACAAGAAGAGGAAGAGAAAGAAGAGATGAAGATCTTTCATGTTTTGAAATTAGGTTCACGAGTCTGCTAGAGTTTGTCATGCACGTTGGTTTATATAGAGGGATAGAGAGATGAAAGATGAGGTGGGCCCCTCCATCAAACGCTGCATGTGGAGTCTGAATTGTAATAGCTGTTTCCCACATGATAGAAGCATAGCTCTGACTCCAACGTTCATCTGCTTATCTCTTCTTTCACTGGAGATTCGGGTTTCGGTGCATGAACCCAGCGAAGGGCACAAGAGAAGCTTTACGTTTCCAAGGTTTTTCGTCCTCATGAGCGTGTTTTATATATTAGAGTAATACCAAGTGCAATTGCTCGCACGAGGAGGTTAAGGCATGCGTGTGGCAGATCAGATCAGTTCATCAAGTGATCACCAGTTGGAAAATGCTGTCTAAAAATCGGTACTATATTGATCATCAGGTGGGCCACACGTATACATATAAATGAACAGCTAGTAGAAATTGACGACATGTCTGCCTGATGATCGGTTCAGATTGACTGATTTTTGAAATATGGAATCGACAAAGGAGCTCCTTTTATCAGTGTAAAACATATGGGCCTGTCATAGAGTAAGTCAACTGATTAACGGTCTTGATCAGGGAAAGGTGGGGATATTTCATAGCAACCAATCTACATCCGTAAAAAAACCCTAGTTTTGAGCGCTGGGGTCCACATGGTATACATAAGGGATCTAAACCTTCCAAAAGATGTGTCCCACCATGATGACGAAATCCTCAAAAAACGAGGCCAATGTAACCAGCAGGTGGTTTCCACCACTTGAACTTGGAGGTTTTTCTCTTTTTTTCGTTGGCTTCAATGGAGTGGTCTTGTTGACGGTTGGATCAGCCTGATATTTGGGATGTATGACCAACATGATGGGGCACGCCTTTTGAATGGACAATATATGTAACACCCTGAAAATCGGGGGTCGTGTATAAACTCAACTCCCGAGTTCCAGACCGTCACTTATGCAACAAAAATGGTTATGATTCAATGTTGTCTGATTTAAAGCATCCACATGAGTAAAAGTATACCAAAACTGCAATTCATACTTCAGATCCAGTGATAAAAGCAAGCGGAAGACTAAACAATATATATCACTGTATGGAAAAAAAACAAAATACTCTCAACTGTCTCCAAAGTATGACTACATCTCTGAGTCTCATATACATGTAAATAGACAAAAAAATAAGTTCAAAATAGTCCCACTGAAGTCCCCCTCGATCCAGGTCACCTACGGGAAGCCGTCGTGGTACTGCATATAAGAGAACTCATCCTGGTCCTCGTCAATCTCTGGCTCCACGTCCTGGATCTCGTCGTCACCTGCAACTACAACAGGGTCTGGTGGGTGTTGCAAACACCATCCCGTAACGTGGGAATGAGTGATCAACTCAGTGGATTCATAGAGCAAAGATTAGCATGTTCACAATTCAATCACGCGATAATAGTAAAGCAGTAAATCAGACAAACCTAATACTGTTGTTTAATGCAAGATGATATGACATGATGTATGCCCTCACCGACGGTCTCCCTCATGCGGCAACATCTTACGACCGCGGCATGCCACACTCCCTAGAGTGCTCCACATCTTCCAGGCACATGCAATGCTATGGTGATATGATTACCAAGTTGTTATT
This sequence comes from Magnolia kwangsiensis, assembly GCA_037074715.1. Taxonomy (NCBI): domain Eukaryota; kingdom Viridiplantae; phylum Streptophyta; class Magnoliopsida; order Magnoliales; family Magnoliaceae; genus Magnolia; species Magnolia kwangsiensis. Next base: position 36,342,513 of record CM073573.1, read on the forward strand.
AGTCCATTCAAACAGCAGGATTGGGAATCTAAGGTACTTCCCTTGTATCAATCCCAACACGGATCCTGTCTAGGGTCGTCACTCCTAGTAATCTCATACGATGTACCTTTCGTAGGTCACTGCAAGGGCTGCCAGGGCTGTTGCTCGCACTCGTTGCACCGCTCCCCCATCACCTTATCAATACAGGCCTACTGTACTCTACTGCACGGAAGGGTCGTCGCCTCCCGTGGACTCAGAATATACTCGCGGTCACTACAAAGGGCTCGTCGCCTGATCAGTGTAGGCCGACAGCTAGAATATAGTGTCCCATACCACCATAATCTGCTCACGAGTTTAGGTGCTCACTGGTCACTACGGGGAGGTTTGTGGCCCCAGCGTAGGCCGACAGCTCGACCACGGTGTCCCATACCACCATGCCCGGCTCATGAGTCTTCGTGGATCAAGGTACCACGGTTAATAGGGTTTACAATGGTAAGTTCAGTACCCTAGGTTCAAGCAGTTATGATACATACAAGGTGAACAAACATCGGCCAGTCGGGTTACTTGACGGGCTCGACTAGCGCGATCGCATCTCGAATTGAACGACATGAAGTGCGTTAAACACTTCGCGTGGCCTAACCACTGCCGCCAACTCTCAACACGAATCACATTCATCGACGCGTCGTTCGTGGCTATGACCAGTCAGCCACGAATTCGCTCGGTTACCGACTGCCTGGACTAAATCAAGTCCCACACATCTATGGAATTTCATTAATACGATACAAAGGTATTGGAATTGAAATACATCATGTGAGCATGTTAGCACATGTTAAAACATTCAATTTAGGCAAATCTTCAAGGCATGCTTTCCAAGCATATTCAACTTAGGCAATTCTTAAGGCATCATTTCTATGCATATGATGCAATCATGCATAAGGTCAACATATAGGAAATCATTTAGGTCAGCCTATTAATCATGAAATCAATCTCAAACTACTACATAACATCATTCAATACAATACATACTAATACAAGCATTTATACAAACACATACACTACACCCTTAAGTCCACATATAGTATGTCGACCCAAAGTGCGCAACTTGGCGAATCTCTTCGCCAAACTGATTATGCAGGCATTCCTAACTCTCTAATGCGGCGACAAATCATGTCAATCACGTCAGCAAATTATGCATGTAGACCGTACTTCCTACATATACCTAAAATGCCCTAAATCTCATATTCTTCGTTAGTTTGCGAAACAGGAAACGGAGAGCATGTTGTACATGTCAAACGGCGATGCCGTCGATCATCTACTATTAGACGACATTGAAAGCGTTGTAAACCGACAATCAAAGCGTCTAAAATCCTCACCTAATCTCTTACGGTCGCGGGAATTTGAACGGAGCGTGTAGGCTTCGTCTACGACAGTAGGAGAACCTGATTCATGGATTACGTTAGCTAATACGTTCAGAATCTACGTGAACCCTAAATCAGCAAGTTTTTAGAGTTTTTCTATACCTGAAAAAGCGTAGAAATCACCAGCCAGGTGATTGGAAGGAAGCGTTGATGCAGCAACTGTTGGCGGCTCGGAAGCGGGAAAAATCTCCTCTTCCCTTTCTCTCAAACTCTCTCTCTCTTTTCTAGGGTTTAGGGAAATTCGTATGCAAGGAAGGAATGAGGGTTTCAACCCCTTTTATAAGCTTGGAAACGCCCGAAATAGGCTCCGGGACGAAGTTTACTCATTGCCTATCCATTTCGGGGCTGTTTCGGTCCAAAAACTGATTTCTGGTGGTCCCCTGGTCGATTGCGATCAGACTTAAGCTCATGGGTACCAGATGTACCTCGTATTAAGTTTTCAGTCTGGCAGGATTCGCAGATCGCACGTAGCGGACCAGTTTCAGTTCAGCGGTTACCGCACATAGATCAGGGCTGAAAGTCCCATGATAATAAATAGATATTTTTCCTGATCCGAGGGTGTAATCTGGATGAATTCTGACGGTCAGAACGCTTAATACTGACGCGTCAAGACGTGTGCCAGATCTAAACTTGAAATTCCCAATTCGTCCCTATTCGCGGTCGCTTCAGTCCGGGTTCAACGAAATACTCTGTGATTATCGGTTTGACTTGATTTTCGAGATGATTGTCAAGTCCAGCTGGGCGGTTCTAACGGTCTAAGATAGGAGGTATCAGACCTTCGACGCGCGGTCTAAATCCAATACAAAAGTTCCATATGGTCTAGAGGACAAACCTGCTTAGAGTTGGATCCAAGGTTATAGAGTATTGTAGAGTTGTCTGTTCTACTCGATTTGGGTCTTGTAGAACGTATTTAAAGTGATCAGGGACTATTTCCCAGCTACTCTAGCGTTGCGCTAGCTAACTTACGTGAAATTTTCATGGAAATTATTTATACGCGATTTCGGGTCAAATCGGTACTCGATTCCAAGTACGGATTTTTCACGGGCGTTACAATATATCTTATAAATGCCGAGTTCTTCCCACAACAATCCGATATGACACTTACTTGATGGTGGTACCGTTACCACTGAAGCCTGCCCCTAGATTTATTTTTCTACCAAAACAAGGTTTTAAAAAAACCAGGAAATGCACAATGTTTTTTTTAATTATTATTATTTTAAAATGTTTGATCTAGCAATGTTGTGTTTTGGCTCGATCACAAAATGGACAGAGGGGTCCACTTGTACATGATCAAGACCGTTAATCAGGTGACTTACTAAGTAACCATTTAAATGAGGCAAGATGTGTCAACTTATTTTGAAGAAAAAGATTGTTGAAAAGAGTGAAAGTAGAATGGCCAAAACATTGTTTTCGACCACTGTTTTCCCACAAGTTGTGCCCACCTTGCCATGGGTTTACTGGCCCTGACCTCTTTGTCAGAACGTGTACCTTGTGAGACCCACATAATTCGCTGCTCTAATGTCCAGCACGCTTGCCAGTTGCAATCGTGTGTGGAGGTTGGCATGTGTGGATAAACATGAGCCTTTAACTACACAAGCAAGTCCAAAAAGAGCTTTCAACTGTCCAAGTACATTGAACGGGGGGACCTTACGAAATTATCCATTCATTTTGTATGATGGTGATCCACTTGATTGATTGGACACAGTCCAAACACGAAGCCTAGATTCAAGCCTAGGCTCGTTCCTTGGGCCAGGTTTAGAGGCCCAAGCCCCGGCCCTATAGAGTGGGGCCACCCTGCCCATTGCCACCTGGGTAGATGAATAAGGGTGAATCTTCAAAATTAAGAGGAAATATAGAGAGTTCATTTGGCCCTCTCAATGATCAAATCATGGGATGGATGTATAACAATTGAAGATATCTCATCAATGCTTGTTAATGATAATAATTAGATACTTATATTATATTTGTTCTTCATAAAAACACACACACACACACACACACACGCAAGAGAAAGCAAAAGATTTTATCTATTTTAGCAAGATTATACTTTCAACGCATTTGTTCTATGGATCTTTTCCATCTTGCCGCTGAGAGATTAACAATAGTTATTTTAATTTAATAGTTGGGACCGTCATATTTATAAAATTTTGAGGCTTGTGTGTTGTCTAATGTCTTAAATTTGTTTGTAATAGAATCGATCGATGTCATCGATAAACTACTCTATCTCATCGAGCAGATGCTGATGATGTCGATAACATCAACAGATGATCGATCCCATCCAGAAAATCTAGAAAAATACTAATTAATTGTTGGACGATTTTGGAAGTTGATACTTGATGGCATCAATGGATCTTCGATGTCATCAACTAGTCCTCAATGTATGTTGATGCCATCAAATGACCTATTGGTGTGAACAATTTTATGTAAGTGCACGATTTATTTCCTATTCTAGTTGCATAGTATATATACTGGGTGTAATCGGGATTAGGGCAAGGTTTAAGAGGGATTATGACTTTTTAAGTCTTTCTAAAGGGTTCAAGGGCATAGCTAGGGTATCAAAGGAGGTTCGAGGGTTGTTTAAATCAGTAAGATTTACTATTTCTTATACTATTGTATTCATAATGCATTACTTGTTGCTTCGTGCTATGGTTTTTTTTTTCCCGTAAGGGTTTTTTTACGTAAAATTTGGATTGCCTTCTTATTAGGGTTATTTTTGGAATTGTAATTACTTTGCTTAATTCTTGTTTGTGGTCTTCCAAGAGTCCCAACAAGTGGTATCAGAGCAAACGTTGGAAAGCAGATCGAATCTAAAAGTAAGGTATCAATGACATCTAACATGAAATTCGATGTAGATAAGTATTCTGGTAAAAATAATTTTGAACTATGAAAAGTTAAGATGAATGACATCCTAATTCAGCAAGAATTGGAAGATGCAATCATTGGGAGGCAACTAGAAATCATGAAAGAAGAATAATAGAACAAGTTAGATAAAAATATCAATATTTCAATCTAGTTATATCTAATAGATGAAGCCCTTTATAATGTTATGAGAGAGACAACTGCAGGAGATACATGGGGCGAAACTAGAGGACATATATACGAAGAAGTCTCTTGAGAATTACTTATATCTGAAGCTACAGTTGTTTAATCTAAATATGATGAAGGGGGTTGACATTGAGGCCTACATCAGTTACTTCAATAAGCTTATTTATAAATTGTTGGATGTGGATGAGACGATAAAATATGAAAATTAAGCATGTATTCTGTTGAATTCTCTTCTAAAATCATATAAGTCGTTTAAAGACTCTTTGTGTACCGGTAGCACAACCATCAGCGTTGAGATTATTATCTCAACACTTTAGTTGAAGGTGATAAGCAAAAAAAAAATAAGCGATGACGTGGATACTTCTATAGATGCACTGATTACGAGGGAGAGAGATTCTAAGCGAGATAGAGGATCTTCGCAATCGCGATCCAAATCCAAGAACAAGTGTAAAGGTAAGTTAAAGTACTAAAATTATCGTATGACATGGCACATGAAGAAACATTGTCAGAATCTTAAGTCGGGGAAGGAGAAATCAGAGAGTCCTTCTAGAGAGGTCAACACTATAGAATCCAGTGATGAAGCAAGTGGTAATGATTACTTCATGAGGCTACAAGTATTTATTTATGATGTTTGTTCTCATATATCGTCAGTTAATAAAGATAAGTTGGACCGATGTGATAAAAAGTAAGTCTTTGTTAGCTATGGAAATGGTTTAAAAGGGTACAGGTTATATGAATGGGTCACACATAAAATCATCCTTAGTTGTGATGTCAAATTTAATGAATGATATTTATTCCATAAAGATGAACACAAGGAGAATGAAAAGTTGATGTGAACTTCCAGATAAAGAAAGTTGAGACACAGGATGATTCTAAGATGCAGATAGATGTACAGGAGCAGGTGGAGCAGCCACTTATGAAAAGGAATCTGCCAAGGGATCGTAAGTTACAGAAGAGCTACAGGAATGATTCAAATATTGCATTTACCCTCATTACAGACGAGGATGATCCATCTACTTTTTAAGAGGCTCTTAACGATGTAGATACCGAAAAGCGAAAAGTGACAATGCATGACAAGATGGACTCTTTGTACGAGAATGGGACATTGGAACTTATGGAGCTTCCCGTCGACCGTAAAACGATCGGGTGCAAGTTGATCATCAAAAAGAAACAAGATAGATACAAGGCAAAACTAATAGTGAAGGAATATGCTTAGAGAGAAGACGTTGATTTCACTGCGATATTCGCACCCGTGGTGAAGCAAGTATCTATCAAATTCGTATTGGTGCTACTTGCCTAATACAATCTCCAGTTAGAACAGATGGATGTAAAGCTTGTTTTCCTACATGAAGAATTGGAAGAATAGATTTACATAAAGCGACTAGAAGATTTTGAAATACAATGGGCAAAGAATAATGTTTGCAAGTTAAAGATGTCATTGTATGGCCTGAAATAGTCGCCTAAGCAGTGGTACAAGAAAATTAATTCTTTTATGTTGAATTTGAGGTTTAGTAGGAGTGATTGTGATCAGTGTATTTATTATAAGACACTAAGTGATGGGAAGTTTATTATCTTAGTATTGTATGTTGATGATATGCTTATCACCAGTTATAGCATGTCTGAGATCGACATAATAAAGACTCAACTATTAGGGACATTTAAGATGAAATATTAGGGACATAAGTAAGAGGCCCAAGGGAATAGTCGTTAAAATTTATGATTGGTACACCTCTTTAATCTAAGCTCTGATGGTTCGATTAATCAAAATCATACGTATCATGTGTGGGTATACTTGATTATTGATGATAAATGTTCTCACCCATATAATCACACATTATCTTCTTAACTAGTGGAACATCATATCTTAGTCGACCCTTGATCATAGCTCCAACTAATTTATGAGACATAGGGCATTTCTTAATATAATGATCTGACAGCCCTTCAACTAGCATCTCATCCAATAGAAGTTAATTAGAGTATTCTCGTATCCACTCCGACATGAACATGATAAAATCTTAATTTTGAACCTAAACATAATAATAATAATAAAGTCATACAAAAATTAAAATTTTAGAGTAATATGGAAAGCAATTAAGAAGAGAGGAGAACACTATCACCAATAAAGAAAAAATAAACTTAAAAATCATACAAACAAAGATAAGAAACAATATTAGCAATGTTAGAAGATCTACAAAACAAAATTCTAAAAATTCTAGAAAAATGAAAAATAAGATTAGAAAAAAAAAATAGAAGAAAACCTAGAAAACCTAAACCTAATTATATTCACGCCACTCACTGGCATTGACGTCAAATACTTAATTCATCTCTATGGTCGACAACCTCTAGTGTAGGGCTATAATGTAGTAATAACTCGGTGAGATCGAGGTCGAATCTTCAGGGAATGGAGAATACAACCTACAACTAATCTAAAGATAAAGAATGTTTGGATTTTCAATCCAGCGAAGTAAAAAATAATTTTAAAACATATAAATAAAAAACTGAAGATTCAGGAATTTGCTTATAACAATCATAATATTATCATTCACTAATTTAATGATTATAACTCAACCGAAATTGAAGTCCTATCATATCCAAGGGGAAGATAATTCTATTAAACCAATTATTAACACTAATAAGAATATGAATTTAATTAAACGATTCTTTTATGAAGTACTCGGATCTCAATTGCAAGGAATCAAAAGTGTCTAAAGTACCCTTATGCAACAATAAATTAATCAATTATACAAATTAATTTCTTCTCTAATCTCGCATTGTAAGTGCACTTCCAAGCATCCAATGTTTCCAAAGTCGACAATAAATTAAAGATGAAACAACATAAAAGCTTTAAAGTAAAATCTAAATCTATTTCAATTTACTATCACCATTCAAACCAATGTTATTAAATCAAATAAACTAAATATTGGAATTAAACTACAAGCTTTATCCCTTAGCCTTAACTAAGAGATTAACCTAACATGGTTAACATCCTATAAAAAAAAAAAAAAAAACTAAAAGATAAAATAGATTTGAAGGATCGAAGAAGAAGGACAACTCCATAGAAACCCCATCACCCCTACATTTTTCTCTCAAACCCTAATTCATACTTAGGAAAACTTAGAACACCCCTTTATAAATAGAAAAAATTCACACCGACTTGGAACCAGCTTCAAATTTATGCATTTTTGTTATACTTCAGTAGCACCGATGGTAGCCTTCAGTCACACAGAACATCATTCCGATCTCACCAAACATGTCTCTCGATTGCAAACGAATTTCCTCAACATTCATCTGAAGTATCTGTCTCCCTTAGTTCGCACCGAATTCTCCTTTGGTCAAATTGAACATGGCTTTGATCGAGCCTAAGTGTCGAGCCAAATTATCTCTGAAAATCACAATTTCTTACTTGAATGTTCTATTCACATTTGATTGGATCGAACCAACCTTTAGTAAGACCGAACGGTCTATTATTTCTATTATTGAATTGTGTGATTTTTCAGTCCCTTCTTCATCTTTCGTCCTTAGTTTCCTTAGATCTTTGGAATGTGAAATCTCCAATAATGTCGTCCAAATATCTAATCCTTCATTAATCATTCTTTTGAGCTTTAAATCATCCTTTTAAGCACATATTCATCTTTTTCTTTGAATTACCTTGTGTGTATAAAACATATATTATTAAATCAATTTAATACTTAAATATCAGGAAAGCTAATGTAATTGAGAGGATAAATATGCAATAATTAAGTATTATCATACCATTAAACATCTTGATGCATATCGATTTAACACCAACCACGTTACAAGCATTATCATTGCCCATAAACACCTGGGCACCATCGCACTCACTATAATTGGCAAACCAACTCCTATAAGGTGTCATGTGATATAAAGCCTCCATATTTAAAATCCATTTATTGCTAAAATACTCAAATTTTAATATGATCAACATGTCACTACCACTCACCCCCTCATTAGATTCCACGGTATTCGCCTCTATAGAAGAACCCTCTGATTTTTCTTTTCTAGACTTAGGATTATGACAATCCTTTTTCACTTGCCCTATTATGCTACAATTCCAACACTTCAGCTTGGCTTTTCCCTTGCCCTTAGATTTGGATCTCGATTGTAAATATCCTATTGCGTAGTATGCCAACAATGCAGTGAACCAAGATCCAATCTTCGGTCTCACCCACAAACGATAAACAAGACAAAATATAGACTAAAAACAGAATCAAAGTATTCCAAACAAACCACAAGACAAGATATACATAGAAAAATTCCAAACAAGGGTAAAAAACCATGGATACAAACTTCCACTAGGAAGAAAAATGAAGATTATAAGGCAATATACTAACCTCTCCCTTGGAAGTACAGAGAAAGCCATTTGTTGACACCTTAGAATTATTTTTCATACCCTAGAAAAGCCCTAGGGACACTTATTTATAGTTTAGGCAACTTTACTTTCGCATCTCTGCGAAAATCGACTCAAAAAATCGTAATCCGCATCAAATCCGGAAACGATCTACGTAACCTCGACTGGTCGAGCATGGGCCACGACCGGTTGAGTACCTCAGAACCTAAAACCTGATGCTCGCTAGACTTTAAATCGAGCCAGTCCTCGACTAGTTGAGTGGGCCGACTAGTCGAGCAAGGCACTCAACTGGTCGAGCGACCCCCAAATGTTGCTTCACATCTCAACAATCTCTCACTTGGAGACACATTGGCATAAATCTTCGTCTTCTACATTCGGAGTGCATCACCTCCCTTTCTTCAAGCCTGAAGATCAATCAAAGCTAAACAAAGTTTCAGCTTCTCCCATGTGACCGACTTGGTCAGCATATCCGCAGGATTCTCACTTGTATGAATCTTCTCCAGAGCAATCAATTCATCTTCTAGTAACAAATGAATGAAGTGATATCTGATGGAAATATGCTTGGTCCTTGAATGAAAGGCTGAATTCTTAGCCAAGTATATTGTAATTTAACTGTCACTGTATAACTTGCAATATGCTTGCTTCTTACCCAACTATTACATGAAACCTTGCATCTACACCATCTCCTTGCACGCTTCTGTAGTTGTAACATATTCTGCTTCCGTCATACTGATAAATACTATCTTCTGTAACTGAGAGACCCAACTGACTGCAGTACTATATAGAGAAAAAATATAACCTGTAGTATTTCTTCACTGTCAATATCTCCTGCCAAATCTAAATCCACGTAGCCTTATAACTTGATTTTCGATCCTCCATAACACAGTCCCTACATCCTTAGTACCTACCAGGTATCTTAGGATCCACTTCACAGCTTCTCAATATTCATTCTCAGGATTGTTCATGAACTCGCTAACAACTCTCACCGCTTGAGCAATATCTGACCTCGTGGTCACCATAGCATACATGAGACTCCCAATAGTTAACGCGTATGGGACTTTAGCCATCTAGTCTCATTCCTCCTGCGTCTTTTCTCGTTGCTCCTTAGATAGCTTGAAGTGGTTAGCTAATGGAGTGTTAACTGGCTTAGCACCTCCCATATTGAATCGATCAAGTACCTTAATTATGAACTCTGCTTGTGACAAAACTAGTTTCTTATTTTTCCTGTCATATTTTATCCTCATGCCTAGGATTCATTTTACAGCTCCTAAATCCTTCATGAAAAATTCTCTAGATAGTTGTCTTTTGAGATCTAAAATGTCCTTTATACTTGAACCGGCCACAAGCATATCATCAACGTACAGAAGAAGGATGATGTACGAGTATTAAACTTCTTCAAATAACAACAGTGGTCTGCATGATATTTTCTAAAATCGTTTCCAGACATGAAACTGTCGAACTTCTTTTACCACTGCCTCAGGTCCTGCTTCAGGCCATATGGACTCTTCTTCAGTCTACACACTTTGTTCTCCTTTCATGGTGCCACGTCTCCTGTCGACTAATACATACATACATATATATATCTTCTTCAAGGTCCCCATGAAGAAAGGTTGTCTTAACATCTAGCCGGTCTAGATGTAAGTCCTCTGTAGCCACTATACTCAAGACCATGCGAATCGTAGACATTTTCACTACCGGTGAAAATATTTTAGTGAAATCGATACTTGTCTTTTGTTGAAACCCTTTCACAACCAATCTAGCCTTGTACCATTTCGAACCATTGTGCTCTTCCTTCAGTCTGTAAACCCACTTGTTATGAAGAGTTTTCTTACCCTTTGGTAGAGTGACTAGCTCTCATGTACGATTAGACATAAGAAAATTCATCTCATCATCCATTGCCTGCTCCCACTTAACCCATGTATCCGACTGTAATGCCTCTTCAAAATACTCTGGTTCACCATTATTTGTCAGCTGTAAATAATGTAAGGAGGGTAAGTATCGGACTGTGGGTCTCCTCTCCTGAGTAGACCTCCTCACAACCAGTTTATGTAGCTTTGTCTCATAATGCTCCTATGAATGATCATCCTGTGGCACTATAAAACTCATGTCTGGTAACTCTTCCAACTATACAAATTCTTTCTCCTCAGCATTATTTTTCTACACACTGTCCTTACGCATCACTTTTTTATCGAAGACTACGTCATTACTTCTAATGATTTCTTATTTTCTACATCCCAAAACCTATAGACAAAATCATGCTGCCCGATCTTATAAACGTGCACCTCATGAACTTCGCGTCCAACTTGTTTCTATGCTCTGTATCAATGTGAACATATGAAGTGAAACCAAACACTCTGAGATGTGTAAGGTTCACTTCTTTCTCAGTCCATATTTTTTCTAGTAACCCACCATCCAATGGTACTGAGGGACTTCTATTGATGAGATATGCAACAGTATTCACAACATCTGTCCAAAAGGTCTTAGGCAATCCTCCATGTAACCTTATACTCCAACGCGCTCAAGGATGGTCCTGTTAATGCACTTAGCCACACTATTCTATTGCGGTGTCCCTGGAATCATTTTCTGATATTTGATTCCATTTTCTGCACAATACTCCTCAAACCTCTTATCACAGTACTATCCTTCATTATCAGATCTGATACATTTTACTATTTTACCTGTCTCATTTTCTACCATAACTTTTCACTTCTTAAATACATAAAATACATCATATTTAGGCTTTAAGAAATAGACCCGCAGTTTTCTACTAGCATCATCAATAAAGGAAACAAAGCAATGTGAGCCACCAAGAGATAATACATGTGTCAGTCCCCACACATCAATGTGTACAAGCTTCAACAGATGCATTTTTGGAGCGCGTCCTATCTTCTTGAAACTTACCCTCTTCTGCTTGTTATATACGCAGTCCTCATAGAATTCCAAGTCAATAGACTTTAGCCATGGTATCTTCTCATTTGACAATAGCACTTTCATTCATTTCTCACTTATATGTCCCAACCTCTGATGTCATAACTGTCCATTCACTCCAGTTGATGCAACTGCGAGTGAACTATACGATCATGAAGTCACGTATAAGGTATCTTCCTTCTTGCCTCGAGATATCACTAAGGCACCTTTGTGATCTTTCAGAAATTATTAGTGAATGTCGTCACATAACCGGTATCGGTCAACTGTCCCGCTGAGATCAAGTTTCATTTCAAACTCGGTACATGTTTGACATCCTTCAATTTCAAAGTTGTTCCGTCTTTCTGATTTATATGAACGTCTCCCTTTCCAACAATATTGCACGGCTCGTCATCACCCAGGTAGACTCTCCCGAAGTTACTTGATACATAGTTACGCAAAACTTCCTTACATAAAGTGGCATGAAACGAAACACCCAAGTCTATAACTCAAGACTCATTCATCGCATCAAAAGACAAGATCAACGCCTATGTGTCACTCTCTTTAGATAGATTCACTAAATCATTCCCTCTTTAAGAGCTTCTTTCTTGTTTCTTGAACGCCCTGCAATCACATTTTATGTGTCCCTTATTCATACAATGCCAACACCCGTCTTTGTCTTTTGGTCCCTTGGACTTCTTCCTCAACTTAGAACGTTCGTGTTTATTGCCTCTTTTGTTCAACGATCTTCCTCTTCTTTCAACATTTAGAGCATTCTCTAAATCCCCTGAAACTCCTGATGCCTTTCTTCTAGATTCCTCATTAAGAATTAGACCGACAATATCATCAAATTTCAGTTTTGTCGACCCTGTAGAATTGCTCACAGCAATCACCAAACCATCCCAACTGTCTGACAAACTGGAAAAGATCAATAACGCCCTAACCTCATCCTCAAAAATAATACCAATGGATTCCAACTGGCTCGTGACTATGTTGAACTCGTTTAGATGTTCAATCATGCTTCCACCATCTGACATCTTCATGTTGAATAGTTGTTTCATAAGATGAACTTCGTTGGATACTGAGGGTTTTTCATACATGGTGGCTAGAGCTTCCATTAATTCATTTGTGGTTTTCACCTTAGATATATTGAAGGTGACGCTCTTAAATAAAGAGAGTCGGATTGTTCCTAAAGCCTTCTGATCCAATAAAAATCAGTTATCATCTATCATCTTTTCTAGTTTCTTCTCTTTTTCTCCTAGATGAATATAGAAGTCCTTCTGATACATATAATCCTTTATTTGCTTCTTTCAGAAAGGAAATTTTGAATCATCAAACTTCTCAATTCTAGTCTTCCCTTCTTCCTTCATCGCTTCCAATAGAACTAAACCTGGCTTTGATACCAATTGTTGCACAGCAGGCCAACAATGCAATGAACCCAGATCCAAACTCCGTTCTTACCCACAAACGATAAACAAGAAGAAATATAAACTAGAAACAGAATCAAAGCATTCCAAATAAACCACAAGACAAGATATACGTGAAAAAACCTCAAATAAGGGTAAAAAATTACGGATGCAAACTTTCACTATAAAGAAAAATGAAGATTACAAGGCAATATACTAACCTCTCCCTTGGAAGTACAGAGAAAATCTTTTGTCCACACCTTAAAATTATTTTCCATATCCTAAAAAAGTCCTAGGGACACCTATTTATAGTTTAGGTGACTTTACTTTTGCACCTCTGCAAAAATCGACCCAAAAAGCCGCAGTTCACATTAAATTCGAAAACGAATCTACGGACCCTCGACCGGTCAAGCATGGGACATGACCGGTCGAACTCCTTGGAACCCAAATCTTGATACTCGCTTGACTTTGAGTCAAGCAGGGCACTTGACTAGTCAAGTGACCCACAGATGTGGCTCCACATCTCAACATATCCAATATCCCGCTCAGAACTTCTTTCCCTCGTAACTAGTGCATTTATATAAAACACTTATGTCACCATTTTTCTTTCTTATTGCCTTCGACTTAAGAGTTAATATAACAATTTCAACGCTAATGGTCATCCTACCGATGCACAAAAAGTCTTTTAATGACTCATACAATTCTAGAAAAGAATTTAACAGAATACATAATTGATCTTCATCCTTCATCACCTCATTTACATCTAACAATTTACAAACAAGCCTGAATTTACTAATGTGGATCTCAATGTTAACCCCCCAACCATCTTCAAATTGAACAATTGTAGCTTCAGATACAAATAATTTTCAAGAGCCTTTTTCGTATAAATGTTATCTAACTTCGTCCATATATTAGTCACAATCTTCTCTTCAATAACATTGTACATGACCTTATCCATTAGACACAACTGGACTGAAATATTGCCTTTTTTTTTTATCTAACTTATTCTACTCTTCTTTTTTCATAGTTTCTGGTCACTTTCCAAGGAATACGTCTTCCGGTCCTTAATGAATTAAAATGTCATTCATCTTCGCTTTCCATTATTCAAAGTCATTTTTCGTAGAGTACTTCTCTACATTAAATTTCATGTTAGATGTCATAGATATATTGTCTATATATTCGATCTGCTTCCCAACATTATCTCTGATACCACTTGTTAACACTTGCGGAAGCACATAAAAAAGAATCAAATAAGATAATCATATATAATCACACAAGCAAATTAAAACAAAAAACAATCCAAATTTTAATAGAAAAACCCTTACAAGAAAAAACCAAGGCTAAAACAAAAATACATTATGAAAAACGAAGTTACAAGAGATAAAACCTTACTGATCAAAGCCCCGAGAGGAAAAGACCTAGCCTTTTCTCTCTCTAAAACCCTTAAAGATGTCTTTTACATACCCTAATCCTGATGAACCCTTTAATAAAAGAAGAAACTGAAAATAGAAACAAGTTCCATAAAAATGCGTAAACTGTTAATCTGTGGATTTGACCGGACGAGATGCTTTGATCCATCGGGTCGACCTATCGACCTGTTAAAAACTTCAAAATCTGTCCAAAGAGTTTTGCTAATAAATCCAAATATTTGATATATTTTTTGACCTATCCACCAGCCAATGACCCTTATTTTAGCATAGATTCAAGGCATCCAACTTTCAATAAAATCATTGTAAACTTTAGTTTAATTTGTATTTTTTTTAGCACATTTTTTTATATATATTTTGTGTTGTATTGTTCAAAATGCTTTATAAATATAGTAAACAAAAATATCCTTGCAAATGTGACTAACCCACTAATTAAGTCTTTTTCTATAGTGTAATTTAAAAATATGAGCAAATGCAGAACATTTTTCTTCTTGCTAAGAAATTACCAAAAATCTACATGGTTACGCCATACATTGTGGGATTTAAAATACCGTGGGGCAATCATTTTTATTTTATTTATCTTGGTGCCATATTTTTCTACCAATATTTTTAAAAAATAAAATAAAATTACACTTAGGGCTATTGAAACAATGGTAGAAAATACGAAAATAATTAATTCCTAGTTGTTTTTTAAACAAAAATCACCCTTTTAGGACTGGTGGATAGATGAATCCAATTGATAATTATTGCATCTATCATTATACTAGCTTTTCTTTCTTCTTTTTTTCTTTCTTTCTAAATACTAGCTCTTCTATTTCTTTTCTTTTTCTTTTTCTTTTTTTCTTTTAGAACAAAAGCATATTTCATTCCAATGGTTCACATCTACGCTTCTCTCCAAATGACACGGTGGGGCTGGAGATACCGAAATACAGTAGAAATTTCATGATTCAGTGATCACACCTATCAGTGAATCCTATCCATCTAATCTGTGCCCATTAAATTATACGGATGAAAACAAAAGTATTAAAAAAAGAGTAACGGATAAGATCGTCTCATGGGTTCTAGTTTTACAGTTTAATCCATCCATCCTAGTGCTAGCATATGGATGGACCGGATCTATATAATCACCCAGACACGTGTCATACAGAGAATAGCCCTTCCATTTTTCGGTTCTCCTAGCTATACCGCATCACCTACCTTTCTTCTCTGCTGGCTCGCTTTTGCCCGGTTGTTTGCATGGTACGCACAACGACAAAAATGTTCCTGAAGAAATGATTCCATGCAACCACTAATACCACGTCATTTGTACAGATGGTCGATTGTTGAAAAAGAGATGCGTGATCTGCCAGCCATGGATGCGCCACTCTATCACCAGGACTTGGATTGGTAAACATGGGGTCCACATCTCAATGATCTAAACCGTTGTTATGATAGGCCCACCATGAATGCCGATTACCAAAAAGTCTCCCTGCTGGAATAATCCTAAGGGCCTGTTTGGGAGTGTGGATTTGGAAACTCCAGGATTTGGAAACTATCTGGAGTTGACTCCCCTGGATTTGAAATCCTCCTTTCTTGTTTGGGACCTGGATCCAAAATCCCCGGCAATCCGGAAATAGTTGTGTACATAATATATTTATAGAGGTTTGAATTTAATTGCCAAATTAATTTTAAGTTTGAATTTAATTACCAAATTAATTTTAATATTTCTAATTAGTGTATGTATGTATTGTAATAAGTTCATTGAAATATATATTTTTTACTCAAAAAAGATGAAATTTAATAATTCTAATTAGTGTATGTATGTATTGTATTAAGTCCATTGAATATATATTTTTTACTCAAAAATGATGAAATTTCAAGTCTCAAATGGGCCACAAGCACATGATCACATCCAAGTGAGTAATCAACAATTTTAAACCATTGATTTATATGGATAATATTTGGATCATGCATATATTCTATTACAATAATTATAGTGCTACAGTTGATAATTTATTCGTTTAGGATATCATCGGTGGGTGATGTGACCAATAAATTAGTAGCTTAATGGCACACATGTTATATGCGCAACTCTTGAAAGTATTTAGTTTCAATACAAGCTTTCAACTTGCATTTTAAACCCTTTTTTGAGTGAATTTGAAATTCACTTAAATCACCCCAAATCCATGGCCCCAAACACATCCTAATCCATTCAATAAGTGGTGTCCCATAAACAGAGGGCTAAAAAGGAAACAATGCGTTGGTCCATGTTGAAAACGGCCCAAGAATTGTGCAGCTGGATCTTCCGTCCGGATATATTTGAGGAATGGCTAAAACCTATGTGATCGAGCATTCCTATCCTCTTTTGGTTGGCTATTTATAGATGATAAGAAAGTACACCAACGGTCCTCAATTAATGGGCAAATGGTCTCATCATATCCAATGGCCCGGATCACCAAGCAATGGGCCCCACTTGTACAGACTCAAACCTCCAGGATGCCTGCCTTGTATGTATATACTTGGCTTGAAAATCGTGTAATTGCTCATTATTTAAAATTTCTTTCCTACAAGAGGAATTGTGGGGCCATGGTTTAATGATCCAGACCGTTGTTTGATATGTCCAACCAGGGAAGGTCCAGACCCAAAAGATTTTTTTCACAGGAAGTATACGAACTGTCAATTGTAGCATTCAAATATCCGATTAAGACAGAAATACAGCCACACAGAACTGGAAGGATTGCAGGACATGATCCATCACTGTGGGTCCCATCAGATAAACGGCCTGGACCGCTCAATCATGAGCCCCAACGGTACAATGTGAAGACTGTCTGCTACAGCACACGAATCAAGATCATTGGATACCCTGTCAAATCTGTGAAATCTACTCCGTTCATCAGGTGATAAACTTTATTTTCACCGTCCACATCGAAAACTCATATGGGCCATTGAAAAATGTTAGATTATGACTAAAACTTCTAACTTTAAACGTTGTGGGCCACATGACTTTTTTTGCATCTTCCCTTCAACCTGGTAACTCGTAGCTGATGAGCTAGTTTGAAGAAAGATAGAAACCATATGGGCCCCGCCAAAAAAAACCTATGGTTGGCGTCCCATTACTATCGTTTCCTCTGGTGTGGCCCCCTGTGGCTGTGCATCTCTCTTATGATTATTATTACTATTATTATTATTTTATCATTATCTAGGCATTGGATTGCACCTAATGGATGGACTGGATTTTCACGTTAGAAACATGGTCGGCCCAAAGAGCTTGGGTGTTTTACATATGCAAATTGCATGTGAACTCACTTAGAGGTGGGCATTGAGTCGAGTCTAACCAGATTGGGTCGAATTCGACTCAATTCGATTTTTCCAACAATTACATTAGAACTTGATTCGATCTAAGACCGAGCCCAATAGGGTTGACTCAACCTGATCCAAATCCTCGCTGGTTAGACCTGAATCAAGTCTAATTCAGTCAAAAAAACCAAACCGATTCGGATCGAGTTGAGTCTGTCCAGTTGATTCGAAAGGTGTTGAATCAAGATAAGGAAAAAAAAAGGAGGAGAGAAAGGAGGGAGAGAGAAAGAAGGACAGAAATGAGGAGAGATGGATGGGTGCAGCGCCGGGTAGAGAAAGAGAATGGAGGGATTAGAGCTTTGTTCGGGTGAGACGGGTAGTAAAAAATTTGAAAATAAAAAATATTACTCATAGCATTTAACTACGATCCAAACTTGATCCGATGTACAAATGAATTTGAGCGGTCCTACTTGAATTACACCGATTAAGGCCTTCAATTTGAGTTAGATTGAGTCGGATCATCTGAATCAAGTCGAATTCTGTTCAGCTCTAACCTCACCTACAAAAAGTTCAAGTGGTCAGAAGTTAAATGGGACCATATAAACTCCCACGAGAAATCCACTCCCCAACGTTCACCATTGAAACCTTCCCAGAGACTAACATGATGCTTATGTGCCATTCAAACCGTTCATAAGGTTATTACTCCCGAAATAAACTATTTGCACAAATATCACCGGGATCTAAAACTTCTGCGGCCTTAAAAAAAATTCAATTGTGGTCGTTGAATCCCCACTCTTTCCCCGTCGTGGCCTACTTGAGTTTTTTGTCGTGGTCCACTTGATTTTTTTATCTGCCCGATTTTTAGTCTCGTCTTATTATGATCTTGAGTCCTGTTATGATCTTGAGAAACTGAAGGAGGAAGTGGATCTCTAACGAAAATCTCTGTTCGGCCGAGGTAGCTTCCAACCACCGGAACTTGAGCAGGAAGCGCCCGTCCAGACTGACTAGACACGCCGATTGGGTCCCACCCGTAGTCTCTAACCATGAACAGACAGTGCCCTGAGTGTCCACCGTAATATATGGGTTTTATCCACACCGTCTATCCATTTTTCTATATCATTTTAGTATGTAAAACCAAAAAAGACAAAGATTCGATGCTCAAGTGGACCACACCATAGGAGGCAGCGAAGATAATGACACCCACCGTTGAGATCTTCCTAAGGCCCACCGTGATGATTAACTGCCACCCAACCCGTTCATAAGGTCACATAAACCTAGACGAAGGGAAAAAACAAATATCAGCTTCATCGAAAACTTTTGTGGTTCAAAAATGTTTTCAAAAGTTTTCAACTCTTAAGTATTTAATTCCTACTGTGTGATTCACTAGAGCCTTGGAACTGACTCATTTTTGGGCCTCTACCGTGAAATGATAATGGAAAAATGGAGGACGGTGTGGATAAAACACATACATGACCATAGCCCCTCAGAGCCCGTCCGTTTCAAGCTAGGGATGGCAGCGTAGGAAATGGATTGGCTACTCCACCTGCCAACAGCCAATGGCTACTGGTTGGTGCTCCGTGGCCCCACCATGATGTATATGTTTCATCCATGCTGTCCATCTATTTTTCTAAATCATTTTATGGTATTATAAAAAAAATGAGTTATGTGTCAACCTCAAGTGGACCGCATTACAGGAAACAGTTCTGAATGAACGTCGACCGTTAAAAACTTTTTAGGGCCATAAAAGTTTTGGATCAAGCTGATCTTTGTTTTTTGACTTCATCTCGGTCGGTATGACCTAATAAAAATATTGGATGTTAAATAAACAGTAAAGCGAACTTAGGAGGATTTTAATGGTGGATATCCAATCACTATTGTTTTCCTATAGGGTGGTCCACCCGAGATTTATGTTCCTCTCATTTTTATTTTTTTTGTACAAGTCTTAAATGATCTGCAAAAATGGATGAACCGAATGGATGAAACAAATACATTATATCGGGGCTCAGGGAGTACCGACCACCAGCAACAGGGCTGGTGGCGGGGGAGTAGCCAATCCGTTCTCGGCAGCGTCGTACCGAATCCGCGTCCTTCGTAACCGTGTTTGACGTGCTGCGCAAGACAGAGGAGGAATTGACCATTGTGCACGCTGCCTGTTACCTAGCGTCTTTTTATAACGTTTCCAAACTTTAATTTCTCAAAGTAAGTCATTATGCACGTACACACTATTTGTGAAGGGAAATACCCTTGCATTCATTGTGGCCAAATACCTATAGCTACGGTTATAATCCGTAGCAATAGAATGTTTTCTCCTAACAATAGTGTGTGCGTATAGATTTTGGGAAAGAAAGTTTGGGAACGTGGTAAAAAGGCGCTGGTTAAATTGTGGCGTTTACAGTGGACAATTTCTCAAAACCAGAGCGTCGCTGGGCAGTCTGGTCCAAATAAATAAATGAACTTCCATGCAGCATTGCAGTGTAGATGGTTACTTCGTATGCATGTACTCCACAATTATAAGCATTGCATATATCTATCTAAGATCAAACCGTCCAAATTGTAGCTACCACCATAGATAAGTTATAACCACAAAATCAAATTATCTAAGCCATTATAACCTCCGATTAGTGAAGATTTCTTTGTTGAATATGGACGGTTGAATTACCTCTTTTTATTATTTTTATGGTTCATGATCCTTCTAAGAGTCGGACCGTGATTTGGATGGTTTGCTTTTAACTTTTAGGTACAACTCCTGAGTGCATGAAATATTGCACGGGTTTCAGATCTATTTAATATTCGCAGTGGCGTTTCCATCGGTCCGTCCATTAGTAAGATAAACTCTAGTGTCGTTGAGTCAAGGATGCTCAGGTTTTCCTCGAGCAGCGAGATTGTATAAAAGGATCATTGATCAGACCGTTGATCTGATCGGTCCCAACATCAATGGGTGCGACATGTCTCTTTAGATTGAAATATGGCAGTTGCCCAGCATTTAGCCTTCTTTCCGATGAATGTAAGCCGTTGATGTCTTCTCTTCACGACTGTCTATTTATAGATCGCATATGGAAGAGCTGTTCCAACTGGGGGAACCCTCCATACATGCTGGCGCTGATTGGATTGGAGGTCCAGGTCAGCGAAGTGGGGGGTCCACATGCGCGAGGTTAGAGCTCTCCAATAGACGTGCGGAGTACCAGGCGTAAACGGGCATGCAAGAGAAATTTATGACTGTGGACCCACCTTTTATCCGTTGGATATTCCTGAAGCGATACAAGCTTAATATACGCACTTAGTCCTCCTTATACGGACGATAAATTTCAGAACGAAAATACCCCTCCTTTTCAAGGAAACGGATAGGGTACTCCTCCTGCCACCCGCCGACGGAGTATTGTTGGAGGTCTGTGGGACCCACTATGATGTATTCTTTTCATCCATATCGTCCATATATTTTTTCATATCATTTTTTGATATGAGACTAAAAATGAAGTATATCCAAACTCAAGTGTACCACATTATAGGAAATAGCGTTGAATGAGTGTCAACCATTAGAAACTCAAGTGGAGCCCACTGTGATGTTTGTGAGAAATCCTTTCCATCTAAGTTCATTCATAGGGTTACAAAGATCTGGATGAAGATGAAAAATAAATTTCATAATGATCCAAAACTTTTATAATCCCTAAAAGGGTTTCAATGGTAGACATTCAATTCCCCACTGCCTTTTACAGCATGGTCCACTTGATAGTTAGATCTATCTTATTTTTTGTTTCAACCCTTAATATGAGCTTGCCAAATAGATGAACGGTTTGGATATAAAACAAACCTCATGATGGGACCCACAAAAGCAACATTGTAAAAAAAATAAAAATAAAAATAAAAATCTCCAGGCTGCCACAGCACTACTGCCGGTTCGGTAGTAGTGTCGCGGCAGCCTGTAGAATTTTATTTTATTTTTTTATACAGGGAGAACTTTTTCTCCCTTACATTTTTCTCTAATACATAATTATGTAAATATGTATATATAAGTATATAAAAACATTTTCATATCTTTTAATTCATTTTTTTGTCTATGTATTTAACAAGCATATCTCCTAAACTAAAATGATTTATTGTTTTTCCACACGCATACACACACACACTCACACTAGTGGAATTTCACCACCTATGGATACTCGAACGCTTGACCGGGTGTTGAAACTCCTAATAGTCTACCACCCGAGCGGGGCAAACATGAAAATGAGCGGGGCAAACTAGAAAAACAGTGGGCAAACTGAAATATAAGCGGGGCAAATAAGAAAAAAAGCGGGATAAACTGAAATATGAGCAGGACAAACTAGAAAAATAGCGGGACAAACTGAAATATGAGCGGACAAACAAGAAAAACAGCGAGACAAACTGAAATATGAGCGGGGTAAACTAGAAAAACGGTAGGGCAAACTGAAATATGAGCCAGGCAAATAAGAAAAATTGCGAGACAAACTAAAATATGAGTAGGGCAAACTAGAAAAACATAAGAGCAAACTGAAATATGAGCGGGATAAACAAGAAAAACAGCGGAGCAAACTGAAACATGAGCGAGGTAAACTGAAATATGAGTGGGGCAAACAAGAAAAACAACAGGGCAAATAAGAAAAACAACGAGACAAACTGAAATATGAGTGAGACAATTTAGAAAAACAGCGGGGCAAACTAGAAAAACAGCGGGGCAAACTGAAATCTGAGGCAAACTTAAATATGAATGGGGCAAACAAGAAAAACATTAAGATTATCCTATTGAGATTTTTTTATACTACTCTTTCCAGAATGAGACTGTACAGACCGGTCCAAATCATGGAAGCTTGGGCATGGACTTTATGATTCCTTTTGAAAAAATCGGTAAATCCTCAAGTGGGCTCAGTTAAAAGAGTCCATATTTGCAGCTTGAATTGATGTAACAGGCTTTCCATGCTAGCATTCCAAGATATATGGATCATGGTTTTGTGAACTTGTCGGCGAGTAGCTTGTTGTAATTGAGTTTGTGTATCATGAATTTGTTATATTGACAAGGGAAGAAAAAGACTAAAGAGAGCATGTCATGAAAAATGAGGTTTCTTTCCAACGATTGCATATAGGTGTTTGTAAAATCTTAAAAGAGCGATAAAAGTCTCCTAGTATGACTTTTGGTATACAGATAATTTTGTCACTACACTAAAATTACGAATTTATAACAGTTTTATCTTTGATTTAGGAATGGTTTTAAGCTATTCCAAATTTGGAACTGTTATAAACCATTCTAAATATAGAAAAAGGGACGGTGTGGATTTCTCATCTCGTGTTGCCCACTTTGAGTTTTGGATTCGCCTCATGTTTGGTCTCATGTCTTAAAATGATCTCTCAAAATGGATGGACGATGTGGATTCCTCACAAACATCACAGTGGGCCCCACCTAGCATCCCAACTTCCTCCAAAGGTCTCTCATAATTCGTGCTCGACCTCAAATCCTAAACCGTTCTCTCGCCCCAAACCCTTAACTCTTTTTCTCCCTCTCGCTGCCCCTTAAAGCCCCGAAGCCCCAAACCCTCTTCTCTCTCTCTCTCTCTCTCTCTCTCTCTCTCTCTCTCTCTCTCTCTCTCTGTTGGCGTTTTTCAAGTATTTTCTTTACATGAGCTTTGATTTGTTTTCATTTCTCTCGAAATTGAGGAATTTTTCTTTGCTATCTTCGATTTTCAACTGATGAAATCCTCTTCTTTCTCTCTCTTTGATGAATTTTATCTCATTTTCAAGTTTGCCCTTCTCTCATTTTTCAAGTTTGCTCCGCTGATTTTCTAGTTTGTCCCGCTCATGTTTCAGTTTGCCCCGCTGATTTTCTAATTTGCCCTGCTCATTTTCATGTCTGCCCCGCTCATTTTCATGATTGCCCCGCTCTTTTTTCATACTTGCCCCATTCATTTTCATGTTTCCCCCGCTCATTTTGTAGTTTTTCCTACTGATTTTCTAGTTTCCCTTGCTCATTTTCATGTTTCCGTCGCTTTTTTTCCAAAAGGAGGGCGATGTCCCTAAAACTTTTGATAAATGAACAAATAATATACAAAGAACATTTTCGGGTGAGCTCCACACAAAACATTGGGCCTCACCTATCATATCTACTATTCAGAGAAAGAGAAACGAAAAAAAAAATGTGCCATCCAACCCTCAATGGGCATAAACACTACCAGGAAAACACCACCTCACTCACCAACAGCAAGGAGGCAAATCCGACTCCTCCACT
This sequence comes from Magnolia kwangsiensis, assembly GCA_037074715.1. Classification (NCBI taxonomy): domain Eukaryota; kingdom Viridiplantae; phylum Streptophyta; class Magnoliopsida; order Magnoliales; family Magnoliaceae; genus Magnolia; species Magnolia kwangsiensis. The sequence goes on from CM073573.1 coordinate 36,366,569, forward strand.
CTTTGACCTTTTTAAAATCTCACAGGCCGAAGCGACCACTCTCCCTACCTACAATATTCCACTTATACAAACCAACCAGCTGCCTATACCATTGACTCAAGCAAGCCACACCTTCCCATCCAGCCCTCTCAACTTCTGACCATAGACCATAGTCTACTGCTATGATCCTACATCCAGGACCCTAAACCAACCTTAGCGACAACACCTCCAAGGGAAGACCCACCACAACAATATATAGGCAGCATCCACTAGAAGAAGTAGAGAAGATAAACTGAAACAGAGGATGAAGGAGACAACAGCTTCTCAACAATAGACTACGACGAGGACCTTGTCTGCCTAGTTGTCTCACCCAATTGGATCACAAGCTCTGTTTTTCCAGCACCATATGAGAGAGGCATCTCATACCAAGACTAGGGAAGCCAATCAGGAGGATCACCTGTCACAAACTCTCCAAACACCAAAAGCCCAAAAAATAGGAAAACAACTTGTACACTACACATGAGAAGATCTAATAGAGCAACACCATATGAGAGAGACATCCCATGCCAAGACCAGGGAAGCCAATCAGGAGGATCACTTGCCACGGCCTCCCCAAACATTGAAAGCCCAAAAAATAGGAAAATAACCTTTACACTACACATGAGAGGATCTAATAGAGCTTAGCCTTACTCTGTCCAGGAATAAAAGGCCATAGAAACATTCTTTGTAATAGACCTGCCTTTCACAAAAGCCCCTTCCTCCATGAAAATAAGCCTAGGGAGGATCTTACTCAAGCGGGAAGCCAGGATCTTTGAGAAGATTTTGAAAATAACATTGCAAAGGCTAATCGGCCGGTAGTTTACAAAACCTTTAATGGCCGAATGCTTTGGGAGAAGACTGATCAATGATGCCATAAATGCTTTAGGCATCTAACCTCCTTCCATGAAGAAACAGGTTGCCTTATGAATAGCATCCCCAATCGCTTTCTCATATTTCCCGCGCTGTTTTCTAGTTTCCCTTGCTCATTTTCATGTTTTTCCTACTGATTTTCTAGTTTGTCCCGCTATTTTTCTACTTTGCCTCGCTCATATTTCACTTTGCCCTGCTGTTTTTCTAGTTTGTCTCGCTCATACTTCAGTTTGCCCCGCTGTTTTTCTAGTTTATCCCGCTCATATTTCAGTTTGTCCCGTTGTTTTTCTAATTTGCCCTGCTCATTTTCAGTTTGTCCCGTTGTTTTTTAGTTTGTCTCGCTCATATTTCATTTTGCCTTATTATTTTTCTAGTTTGCCCTGCTCATACTTCAGTTTGTCCCACTATTTTTCTAGTTTGCCTTGCTCATATTTTAGTTTACCCCGCTGATTTTCTAGTTTCCCCCGCTCATTTTCATGCTTACCCCGCTCATTTTCATGTTTGCCCCGCTGAATTTCATGCTTGCCCCATTCATTTTCATGTTTGCCCCGCTGAATTTAATGCTTGCCCCGTTTATTTTCATGTTTGCCCCGCTCTTTTTCATGGCGCCAATATTCTTTTCCAAACCTTTATTTTAAGGCTATAGATAAGACGACTAGGGTGAGAAATTCATGATTTTGCCGATCCATAGAACAACCCACCAAACAAATAGTCCTGCCTCATCACTCCAGTTGTTAGAGACATATACTATCACGTGAATTACTAGCCTTTTCTAGCGCTGTTTATGGGCTGGACTTGGCTATCGAGCTTTTAAGCTAGGCATATATTTAGACCCATCTCTCAAACATGCTGGGTTTGGATTGTGTACAATGGTTCATATGCTCAATCCAGACAAGCTCATTAAAATTTGCAAGGGCAATTATAATACACACACACACACACCATATGTAAAAATTCTTATATTTTATTTTATAGCCCTTAATCCATCTAAGAAACACTCAGGACTCAAGGCCAGCATAAACATCTCCGTCGGGCTCGACTTAAAACTGTTTTGGCTCTTCACAGGCTTAGGCAAGGCTGAGGTTATGTTTGGACAGAGTTAGCCCAGCATAACCTGGCCCACTGACACCCTCTTAGATCAGACATATGGTGTGTGTGTGTGTGTGTGTAAAGAAAGAAAATATCTTAAATCAGACATTTTCAAGCCACTCCAGTCACGTACAGTTATTTGAACCATCGGGATTGTGGTTCTCATTTTGTATGGAGCATATGTCTAAAGTGAGTGGGGCGTGTGTAAAAAAAAATAAAATTTCATTCTAATTTAGGAGATATGCTTGTTAAATAAATAGACAAAGAAATGAATTAAAAGATAGAAAAATATTTTTATATACTTATATATACATATTTACATAATTATGTATTAGAGAAAAATGTAAGGGAAAAAAAGTTCTCCTTGTAAAAAATAAAAATAAAAATTGCCAAACTGCCGTGACACTACTGCCGGTTTGGCGGCAGTGTCGCCGAACCGGTGGTAGTGCTACGAAAGTTTGTTTTTTTTGTGTTACTTTTGTGGGTCCCATCATGAGGTCTGCATTATATCTAAACCGTCCATCTATTTGGCAAGCTCATATTAATGCTTGAGACGAAAATAAGATAAATTTAACTATCAAGTGGACCACACTGTAAAAAGGTAATACGTAATTAAATGTTTACCATTGAAACCCTTTTAGGGGTTACAGAAGTTTTAGATTATTATGAAATTTATTTTTCCTCTTCATTCATGTCTTCGTGGTCCAATGAATGATCTTATATGGGGATGATTTCTCACAATTAGAGTGGACCCCACCTGAGTTGCCATAGCCAGCCCGTTTGTCAGCGCTCGTCTTTGCACGCCAGCCAGAGGAAGACACAGGTATTTTCATCCTTAAGTTTGGTGTCCGTACGAGGAGGTCTAAGTGCATATGTTATTTTATATTCCTTCATAAAAACCAACGGATAAAAGGTGGGGTCCACAGTCGTAAATTTCTCCACGTGCAACCCATATGTGATACTCCGGCAGACTATGATAGTTGATACCCAGGCGCTGGGAATATGAAACACCGTCATAAAATGAAACCAAATGAAACCGTCCAAATCTTAGGCCCCACCACTTGGATATTTTGTTTTGCAAATTGGTAGACGTTCTAAATGAAATAAAATAGGTTCAGAACCTATGCGGAGCGGATTAGGTGCATCTGGCCTCAGTGCAGCCATGACAATGGGACCCACCTTGATGTATGTGTAGTATATCCACATGATACATCCGTTTTGTCAGTTCATTTTTAGCAGATGAGCACAAAAATGAAGCAAATAGAAATCTCAGGTGGACCACATTACAAGAAACAATGGTGACTGAACACTTACCATTAAAAAAATTCCTCTGTAACGTTTACTTTCCATCCAATCTTTTGATATGGTCACACGAGCCCGGATGAAAGGGGGAAAACAAATACCAACTTGATCTAAAACTTTGGTGGCCCACAAGAAGTTTCTAATAGACAATCACCACTATTTTCTGTAATGTGGTCCACCTGATACTTGGATCTGCTTCGTTTTTTGTCTAATGCCTAAAATGATCTGAACAAACGGATGAACAGCTTAGATGTACTACACATGCATCAAGGTGGGCTCCACAATCAGGACCTCACCTAATCTTCTCCCTTAGATATAACCAAGACATGTCTAGGAATCAGAGATCAGGATCGTTCAATCAATCCAATTTTGGAAAGATAGTCTACATGGACTAAATTAAACAACTCTAGACGGTTAAACATGATTAATGTACACCGCGTGTAAAAGAACAAAGTGCCTGAGCATGAACCTTCGTAGTCTTTCAGAGTAGGAAATAACTCCACTTATCTAATTTTCAGGGTTTAAATAAAAAAGTACGTTAATGAAAATAAATAAGCACTAATCTCCACAGAGACAGCCAGTGGTTGTTTGTTAATAGTCGTTGATAAAATAAAAGCAGCGGAGGTTTTAAGCGCGCGCTAGGGTTTAGGGCTTTCTAGGGTTTTCTCCATCCCTCTCTCTCTCTCTCTCTCTCTCTCTCTCTCTCTCTCTCTCTCCCCGTCTTGTGTTTTCGCCTCCCAAAAACCCTAACAATCCAAAAACCCTAAAATAGTTGGAAAGAGAGAAAAGGGGAAGGCATGGACAGATATCAGAGGGTGGAGAAGCCCAGACCCGAAACGGCTATCAACGAGAACGAGATCCGAATCACCACTCAGGGCCTCATCAGGAATTACATCAGCTATGCTACCTCTCTCCTTCAGGTTCTCTCTCTCTCTCTCTCTCTCCCTATCTCTATCTCTATCTCTATCTATTCATCTGGAGATGGATGGATGGTGATTTTTGGAATTTTCACGGTTCTGATTGGTGCTCTTTCTCTCTCTCTCTCTCTCTCTCTCTTTTTTTTTTTAATAAAAAACCATTTTTCTGTAATTGTTTTGTCGGTGTTGATGTGATTTTCATTATTATTTGGTGTTTTTTTTTTTTTTTTTTGGTTAAGAGTTATGTTTTATTTTTAAATTATTTGTTTTTCTTTTGCATGTATTTCGTTTTCTAGTGTTTGTAAATGGATCAATGGTATTTACGTTTTTTCCATTTAATTTGGATTGATACGGTTCTGTTTTTTATTTATAATCTTGGGGTTTTTTTTCCCAGTTTTTATTGTTCATGGCATTGTCTTCTAGTTCCTATTTTCTTTTTCTTTTTTTAGCTGAATGTGTGCTTGTATATGGTTTTGTGATATTTATCGTTTTATTATTGGGTTGATGGTCGGTTGGATGTTGTTGTGTTGATTGCTGGTATGGATTTGATTTTAGGCTTGCATGATACATGTGAGGTTTGTTCTCCTTAAATGTCTAAAGTTTTCGATTACGGGTGTGGGAGATTTGATAGTACCAAAGACACTCTTACTTGCTGCACATGTGCCAGCATGCTACACATCGGTTGCATCTGAGCAGTTCATAAGGTGGCCCCCATTGTGAAGATGAAGACATGCAAAAATCAGGACAGTACACTCAGCATGCAGGTCACATGTGTTTGTTGAGTGTGTTGGCATGTTTTCTTAAACTGTAAAAGATACTTATCTTGACGGGGTCGATCGGTGATTAGGAACGCCAATTGATAGCTGACAACTGGCCAACACACCAAAAGCTCCAAAGTTGTTGGGGGAGCACTGGTTTATCCCTATATTTTCGCTATCCTAGGCAAACCCAGGCGAGTCCTCCTAGTAAGCAACCCCCGCTTCGTTCGGGTCCCTGAATCGTACGGTCCCATAATGGGTCCCACCTCGTGGCCATCCTACATCTCACAAGCCCCATCTCGTGGACCAACCTACCCCTAGTGTGAAGATACGGTGCATCCTTGGAGTCGCACCAAGATACCCCTGCATCACCATCCCTAGGGCTGCTACTTCCAATGAACTCGTGGAATTGGCCAGTCTTACCATCTCCCCAAGTGGGAGGATGGTGTCATAACTTGTGGCAGCATGGGCCCACCTTCAGTTCTTGAGCTTTCAAGTATCTTATAGGTGTGCAGCTGTGCACCTGAGTTATTTGCTTGTTAGATCGTGAGACTGGATTTGTCTAAGGGATTTACTGTTTGTTAGTACTAACTAGGATATTGCTACATGAAGTCAATGTGGAATTTTGTGATGTTAATATGTAATTGATCTAATTAAGTCAATCTTGCAGTAGGATTGAGTTCCGTAACTCTGTTAGAAATTTGATCTAAGGCTTGGTCTTACCGAGTTAAACTGCATGGCTTGCATACCTTATTTGGCGCTTGGACTTGCTTTTTCTCCTTTTGCCTTTGGGCCTATCTCTTAATTAATTTGATCCAAGACTTGGTCTTGCCAAGTTAAACTATACGGCTTGCATACCGTATTTGGCGCTTGGTCTTGCTTTTTCTCCTTTTGCTCTTGGGCCTAACTCTTACATGATTCTTGTTGATCATCCAATGAGAAGACAACCCAGTGGTAAAAAAATAAGTAGAAAATAACAAAATGAGGTATCCAAATTGGCCCTAGATGAATGCAAACTACTTTCTTCATTAGGTGGGCTTGTCACCAAGGAAACAAGAGTTTTAAATGTTTTTTGAATTCCTGCTGAGCGGAGGACTATATATTGTACTGCATCCTTTGTGGATCAAGGGAGCATTTGGGATCAATTATCTTCCTACATTAAGGTAGGAAATGTTGTAATGCAGCAAGATTGAAGTTACCAATCGAAAGCTCTGAATCCTTCAATATTCTTTTTGAATGGCAACAAGTTCCTTCAATATTGCCCTGCGATTGAGATAAATTCTGAAATATTGTCTATGGAAATAAGTTATTGCGGCCTTCTAGTTTGTTCAGCTAGGAAGAGCGGATAGAAGTAACTAATGCATGAGAAATAAGAGCAACTAATGTTATAGCAATGCATGCTAGGGATGTATTATGAACCAATAGTATCAAAGCAAATAACTTTTTGTTCGTCATTTAATAAAATAATCAGCTCACCTCGGTCTAATTGCCTAGAGATGTACTTTCGTAGGCCTTTCTGACAAGCATTTGTAATAGGGCTGGCACATGTGCTGCTTGTAAAGGTTAGCACATGTTCTACATGTAAAGTTACGTTTGTGATTAGATAGTAGAATCCCATGACTATAATGATTAGTAAAGAAGTAATCCCGTGAACATTAGCAGGTGTGCCCTGGATATAATTTGTACTTGGTGGTACCGAATTCATTTGTTTTGACATGTTCATGTATCCATAAGAGGCTACAGGGTCAAGTGCTTTGATGTGGTTTTACAAGATTCAGCCAATTTTCACAATTGTGGGATATCATTGAGAAATAGGAATCAGTATTAACGAAGGATATCCCATGGTTATTTCTGGTATGGAATGAGTCAATGGTATCCTATTGAACAAAAATGGTGATATTGTTCCTCCATTGATAAAAAATTGCAATCTTTTGGAAGTATCATGATCATCCAATAAGAAGGCTTTTACAGCCTATTTAGATTTGTGCTGTGTTGGATGGTGTTCATTTTGACTTTTAGATGATTGAAAGTGTAGTCTAAACAATTAAGTATTACTAGAACTGAGATGGAGTATTTGGAATGTGACTTGAGTAGGAGTAGGGGTGTACACGAACCGAGCTAGCTCGGTTAGCTTGCTCGACTCGACTCGAAAAAAGCTTGATTCGACTCAGTTCGAAGCTGAGTTGGAGCCGAGTTGAGCTGATTTTTTTAGCTCGAAAATGAGTTTGAGTCGAGTTCAAGCAGGCCCCAGCTCAACTCGACTCGGATTGAATCCAGCTCGAATCGAACTCGGCTCAAATCCAGCTCGAATCGAACTCGGCTCAAATCCAGCTCGAATCGAACTCAGATCGAACCAGTTCGGTGACTCGGTTACTTTTCCATTGGTGTTACTCACCAACTGTTTGATAAAATGACTTAACGAAATGTGGCCGGTGGCAAGGAAGGTATGTACATGAAACAAATACCCCTTTTCTCTTTGTTTTTCTTGGTTTTTATGTTGCGTTTGAGAAAATACCTGTAAAACCATTGCCTCTGTTTGTAAAATAGTGGGATTTTGAAGTTGCAGTTCAGGTGTTTGTGGAAATGCCTCAATAGCGAACTCAGCTCGAGCTGGTCCGAGCTGCTAACTTAACTGAGCCGAGCCGAGCCGAGTTCGAGCTGAGGTCAGCCAGTGGCCAAGCCGAGTCGAGCTAAGGCCAGCTCGACTCGGTTCGACTCAATGTACACCCCTAAGTAGGAGTCATTATAGGGCATAGACTTTAGTTAAAATTGATAGCCATGCAATCCATCAGAGAGATTTGTTTCATCAGCTTTTACTCTATTATTCAAAAGGGTGGAGGGATATTGTGAGGATGCTTCCATTAGAATTCAGGTTGGTTGTTGAAGTGAGATGTGCTTTTGGAGCATTGTGCATTTTGGCACATGCGCATCTTTTGTTAAGAGTAAGGCAACATTTTATTCAAAAGGAAAAAAGAAATTACACACAAGGGAATCCCCAATCAACAGGCCCTTTCTCGCCATATCATCTGTGACATCATGAACTTCCTTACATGGGCGAACGATGCAACTAGGCCATTCACACATGTGCCACATTAAGAGGTCTATGGTGTGTCTGCATGATAACACGTGTGGACCCCATGTTCACATGCGCGTTAGGTTTCCATTATTATTATTATTATTTTTTGTGTTACCTTTAGGGCTCGTTTGGGAGCTTGTAAATGGAGGTAAATGGGAAATGGAATTAGAGGTAAATGAATTGGGAGTAAATGGCTTTTTCAAATGTGTTTCAATGGAAGTAAATGAGAGGAATTGGAATGCATTGGAATTTTCTAATATATTCACAAGAACATATGTAATATCCTAAATCAGCTTTAATACCCAAATTAGTGCACATATGTCATAATGATTGTAATAAGCCCATTAAAATATATTTTTTATCTAAAAATGAAGGAATTTGAGCCTCGGGTGGGCCACAAAGATAAGGATAACAAGTAACTTGCCAACGTATTTTAACCATCCATTTAGAAGGCCAACCTTTGGACGGTTTGGTTCATTCTATTAGTGTGATTTTAGCGATGTAGCTAATAATTGAATTATTTTGGAGTATCATTAGCATGCCATGTGTATGGTGGATATGTGTATAGTGGCATTTTGGAGTATCATTAGTGTGCCACATGTACAGTGAATTTGTGCGTAGTGGCATTTTGTTTACTCGTGCGAGCCAAGGGAGCCTAAAAAGGCATTTCGCTCCATTTACTTCCAAATCCTCTCTTAAAAAGAGGATTTCATTTACAAGCCCATTTGCTCCCATTTAATTTCATTTACATGCATTTATTCCCATCCAAACACACCTCAAATCCCATTTACCTCCAATTACTCCCAATTCCCCTCATTTACTTCCATCCAAACAACCCCTTAAGTTTCTTTAGCCATTGTAATTGACCAAAGTACCCCTTATAGCTAATGAAAAATAACCAAAAGTAAGGGTGTTTTAGATTACTCACAAGGTGCTGGGGTTTTCTTTCTTCATAAACACCTATATGGGCCATATTGGACTTGTGGCTCTATTATTGTTTGGAGAACAGAAATTCCTGCCTCTAGTTTCTCGTTCTTCAATGGAAGCAGAGAAGAGAGAGGGGGTTTTGTAGTCTCTAGCACTTGGCTAGTGGTCTGTAGAACCATTATTTTCTTTCCCCCCTGATTAAAATATGCATTTTCCTTTCTTGTTGTTTCCCGGTTTATTTATTTATTTTTATTTTTTCTTGCAAGCTTTTTAATGCAGTGATTCTTCTCTCTCTCTCTCTCAAAAAAAAAAAAAAAAAAAAAACTCTCAAGGTTCGAGATTAAAGAATAGGATCAAAGAGATATGGATTTGAAGCCAATTGAGATACTGGTTGTGCTAGTGAAGGATACTCATATGGACTCTGTAGGGTCCCTTATTTCCTCTACCTATCGTGAGAGCCACCATCGATAGACATCTGAGGAATCCACCCATTATGATGTTTCTGCAGTCACCTTTGATGATAGAAACCGGAGTGTCTAGATTCCAATCCCTGCCAAAAACCCTGCACCTCAGCCGCATTTAACTCAAAGATCTCTATAGGGCCTGCAAATATATTTTGAACCCTCTCTGATCATAGGGATAATACCACTGGTCCCAACCAGACCTGAGACTCCCCTGGAGCTTCCATTGAAGTTAAGTTTCCACATCCCATCTTTCAAATAAAAAATAGAGAGTTAAGTTTCCACATCCCACTATATGGTAGAAACCAAACCAGATGAGAATCTGTTTAGTGGCATCCATCTTCAGTAACATTGGGCTCTGCACATACTATTATTAAATTATTAAGGGAAATTTTTATAAAACGGACTTTGCACCAGCTATACTTTGCGGACAGGGTTTGCACAGTTGAAGCAACATGAGTGGAGTATTAGTGTTGCAAGGATGAGAGTGTGGAGATGCATCTGTTAGAAGAGAAGGATGGAATTTAGTATAAGGTCATCCAATGTATACTAGTTGTAGTCCTGATGAGAGATAAAATGATGGAGAACAGACTGAGATGGTTCACTCAATCTGCTCTTGAGTTCATCCAAAGTTGGTGACAGCTCCTGATTATATGATTGAAGGGCTTCAAAAGGGGATGAGTGAAGACATAAAAGGACTTGGATTGAGGAGGCAGGAAGGTATATGAAGTCTTGTTTACTTACCGAGGATAGGACTTTAGATAGGAAGCTGAAGAAGAATTGTAAAGCCAATCCAAATGGCTTGGACAAGACTACTACTACCACAAGGATGGCAATGATGACAGTGATGATGGTGCATTCATGCATGTACATTGCCTTCTCAAGCTTGTATTAAACTCACATTTCACAACTCACAATAGCAATACAGGCAACTGTAGCTGACATGACTTGGGGGTGGTTCCTGATGGATTGTAGCCTTTGACAGAAGTGACTGGAGTTGAAGTGAGGGAGGGACTAAACTTAGCTATTTTAGGACTCTTGAGCATTTGCTCAGTTCAGCGTTGGTTAGTCGTCGTTCAGTACCAGGTCATAATAGCCTGAATTTCATGAAGTTACGGGCATTAAGGATGGTAATTCGGTAGCAAAATTTTGGTGAGATGTGGTCATCATGTACTCAGAAAATACTGTATGATATTCTATATTTGTAGATGTATTGATTTCTGAAAATAGATGATGCATTTATATCAGATCTAGCAAGAATAGTAACAAATGCAGTTTTAGCTTGTTTTGACATCTGTGGTGTTGATTCTCCTTTATTTGCTTCTTTGCTCTTTCAGGACGCTGTTAATTGTCAATTGAATGATTTCACTTTGTGTGATTGAGAATTTGTTAATTCTTGCTGTGAAGGGTGTGGTCAGTATGTATATTAAGGTGTTTCAATTGATTTCTTGAAACTTAATTCAGGAGAAACGGGTGAGGGAGATCGTCTTGAAGGCAATGGGACAGGCAATCAGCAAGACTGTGGCCATAGCTGAGATTATAAAGGTGGGTTTGAGCTTCATGTATTTTGTACCTTATTGTATTCTCAAACATGAACTGGAAACATCACTTGCCCATTTACCTTAAAAAAACAGAAGAGGATTCCTGGCTTGCATCAAGATACCACCATCAGTTCAACAAGCATAACTGATGTATGGGAACCCATTGAAGAGGGCCTTGTACCGTAAGTTTCTTGCAGCTCTTCCTTTCCCTTATCCAAATCACATACATTAGTATGTTTGCACTTTGCATGCAAACATTAATATAATTACCCTTTTAACCTGTTGCAGTTTGGAGATGGTTCGCCATGTTTCAATGATCTCAATCTCTCTGTCGACCAAAGAGCTAAACAAGGACTCTCCAGGGTAATTTATCATCACTTGAACCCTGTATTTGGTTAAGCTGTCGTGCACATAGATTTGAAACATTTAGCATGGACTTGGATGGACCCGACCCACCATTTCCCCCCATATTTTTTCCAAGTCCCAAGTTTCCTCAGCTTATTGAGGTATTATATAAATCGTGTTTTGATTGGAAGTTTCTTGCTCTATTAGGTACCAAGCTCCATCTTATGTGGAGCAGCCAAAGCCACAATATCAATATCGGCAGCAGCAGCCGCAGCCGCAGCTGCAGCTACAACAGCGTCAACCCAAGCAAGCTCTTGCTCCAATCAATGTTCCTAATGAAGGTACGATTTTCTTCCACACACGCACACACCCACCCACCACCCACCCCCCCTGACAAGCAATGCAGTGTAATTGTGATTCGAAAGAGACTGGCATATTATTTTTTGTTCAATGGTTCCATGTCTGTTGATTTTCTGGGTTGTATTAGATTCATATGGTCAAGGGCGTGGGCGAGGTAATAAAGGAAGAGGAAGAGGTTGGGGCAGAGGCGGATATGGGAATAATCAGGGATATGGAAACAATCAGGGATACAACAACAACCAGGGCTATGGAAACAATCAAGGATATGGCAACAACCAGGGATATGGAAACAATCGAGCATATGGGAACGGTCAAGGCTATGGAAACAACCAAGGATATGGAAAAAATCAAGGCTATGGAAATAACCAAGGATATGGGAACAATCAAGGATATGGAAACAACCAAGGTCTGAGATGTGGTCTCTTTTTTTTTTTCCTGTTCTTGACATGCTTTCTTCATTTTGGTTGCAGCTACTGATTCTCTCTCATATCTGTGACAGAAAATGGTGGGTGGAATTGGAACTGGAGTCGAGGTGGTGGCAGCAGCGGTGGACGGGGAAGAGGCTATGGTTATCGAGGTAGGCGCTCGACCACCAATGATGCATCCAAATCTGAGCCATACACAATTTATCATGCACAAGCAACACAATTACGGATACATGAATTAACCTTGTTGTGTTTGTACATGTGAACACAACCATGCATACATCTACTCTATCATTATGATTGTATCATTGTTTTTGAGAAATTGTCCAATGCACGACCACATGGTGCACTCATTGAGGGCCATCTAGAAATGTACGCCTTTTGAACGGTCCAGGTTGACAAATGTTGGCCTTCTCAGTTTAATGCAGACTCTTAGCTCATTGTTTCTGACTATCCATTTATGTCAACAACCCATTACATGGATTCTCCAGTTGGTGCAATTTTGAATATGAACACCATGTGGGGTTCTGGATAATGGTCTATTCAGCCATGTGTAAGCAGGGCACATCAGGATTGTGATGTGCAACCTGCACATCTTGTAGCTTCTTATGTGTATTGCTTATATAACATGTAGCTGATGTTTGAATATATGCATTGTATAATGCATTGAGCTCATCTACATATATTTTATGCATGTATGCACGTGTGTGACATGGACACATTGACATACGTGTGATGCGTGTGGTGTGTAATTCTCTAGGCAATTGTTTGACTGGACATTTGACCTTTGAATACTGCAGGTGCAGGATATGAAAGGGGCCGAGGGGCAGGTGGGAGAGGTTATGTTCGGGGTCGAGGAAGGATGGGTGGTGGTGGTCGGGGGAGGGGCAACCCGGCTTAAAAGACGGACGGTGGCTGGTGGCATCCTCTAATGCTTGCTTGGGGTTTTAATAGGGGAAGAATCAGGGGATGTTTTGGAGCTAAAGAAGCAATAGGTTTGTTGTTTCTCTATTAGATTGTGGATGTGGGCAGCCTTTATTTTCTCTGTTTGATTGTTTGTTATTTCTCTCCACCTGAAGGTAGTAGTTAGAGCCAGAAATGTAATTCATTCCATATGTTTTCTCTTTTCTTAGCTTACTATACTCGACCTGAACGTCCCTCCCCATGTATCTACCACCAATTTTCATAGTGTATACCTTTGAAACTCATTCTCGGAGCCCTTTCCACCTAGGGGATTTTATTATTATTATTTTTTTTTTTTTTGGGAGTATTTGGTCTGTTGGTCCAGCTAATATGGATGGACCATGCTCCCAAAATCTCATTGATAGACTGAAATAGGGTAGATAGTTGAAAAGTACAGCAGCTGTTCTCTTTGAACTGAAAGACACAAGTTGATGGATTGCATCTTTTCTTATTCAAGATATTCTACTGAAAAGGGAGACCCAATTCTGGGCGAATTATTATGTAGGCCTGGCCCATAAATCAGGCCAATCTACTCCACAAATAGCAGGCCACATGTATAGGAGTGAAAATGGGTTTAGGTAGGAGTATGTGAAAAGGCTGGGATGCCGGCTTACTGGCTCTTTGACATTTGAATTAGTTCAGCTAACCTGGCTATGTTATTGGGCATGTAAGCATAATCTGAACGTCTTACATTGAGGTCCCATCTTTAGCCCCATGTTAGCCCTTTTATCCCTTGGGGCCCATTTGGATCAGCAATCTTGAAAGATTTTCCAATTCAACCAATGAAGGACGTTGATTTGATTGGAAGGGCCGCGTGAACTGGATTAAGGTAGAGCCGTCTCTCCAAAAGTTAGTGACTTGCCAATCAGGCCGTTGATCTAGTGGGAGCTAACTTAGGTGGCCCATATCTCAAAAAGAACACATCCAATGAACCTAGGTAGTACTCCTCCTCGCTTAATCAGACTTATATTCATATCAAATAATGGTCACTGTATTTTCCACCATGTCTTGTCGAAGGACTTTGATCAGATATTTAGGTCCATTTGATACATTGTTTTTGATGAAAAGCAATTTTGCCATTGGCAGTATAGGATGCGAGATGGATGATTCGATTCGTATCTATATGCCACTCTGCGATCAAAGGCATAAAAGACCAAAAAGGAGGCAGATCGAAGGCTTATCTGGGCCACACCACAAGAAGCAGCGGGGATTGAAAGCCTACCATTGAAATATTCCTGGGAGCTACAAAAGTTTTGAATCAGGCTGCTATTTTTGTCTTCACTTTATTCAGGTCGATTCAGGCTGATATTTTTGTCTTCACTTTGTTCAGGTCCATGTGACCTTATGAATAGGTTTGGATGGCAAATAAACATCACGGCGGGTACTAGTAAGTTTTCAAGGGTAGGAGTTCAATCCCCGCTGATGATCCTGTGGTGTGGTCCATTTGAGCTTTTCATTAGACACGTTTTTGGACTTTTGCCCTAAAATGATCCATCAAAATAAATGGACGGCATGAACAGGTTGTATGGCAAATAAAGTTTTTAACGGTAGGAGTCGAATCCCCACTGCTCCTGTGTTGTGGTCCATATGAGCCTTTGATCTGCCTCCTTTTTGGTCTCATGCCCTAAAATGATCTGTCAAAATAGATGGACGGTGTGGATAAAACATATATGTCAAGAACAGTCCGACTTTAGATAGGTCCTGGTGGGGGTAGCACCTAATCCGCGTCCCCTGAGCGTAGTTCATGTTAGGCTGTTGAGTTTCAGAATAAGAAAGGTGGGCCGACGGGGTGAATCTGGGATGTCAAAAGCTGGGAGGGGAACCTTCTCCTTTGCGTCTGAGAACCATTGGACAATAGTTATATGGTTCACCCAATAGATAACTTCCAACCTGTTAAGTTTCAGTAGCATCCAATCCCCCTAATATAGGTTGTCCCTACCACGAACATCACCTAGTGCGAAAATCAGCCCTGTCCATTCATCAAGTGAGTCACACCATACCAAAACATTGTATAGCCATTGAGAAATAGCGAAATACAAATGGGGTCCACTTGATGAATGGATAGGGCTGATTTTTGCATAAAGTGTTCCTCATTGTAGGGCCACTCTTCTTAATAGGTTAGATGTCCCATGCTCTGCTGGTTAGACTATAACATATAGTCTCTCTCTGTACGTAAGTTCCCGTCTGCCCACTAGATAACTTCCAAAATTTCATGTGTGAGAGATCCTATCCGTCCAATAGGTTGGTCCCATCACGAGGTTCACCTTTTCAAAAAATCAGATATATCCACTCATCGAATGGGCCATGCTAAGGAAACAGTTGGGAGGGGAACACCCTTTATTTTTTTCACGAAGCCTGCCATGATGCATATATGAAATTCACTCCAACCATTTCATGTGTCATCCCATGTTAGCCCAGGGCCAAAATATCCAGCTGACCTGTCATTTAGGTGGACCACGTTAAAGAAAACAGTTGAGAGAGATGTCTACCGTTGATTTTTTTAAAGGTTTGACATGATGATCATATGAAATCTACTCATACAATTACATTCCACACTAAAATTTACCTAGGGATATTGGTGATTAGCTGAGTCATACAAATAGAAACAGTTTGGAAGGTGGGTGATTAGGTGAGTCATATAGAGGGAAATAGTTTGGAAGGTAGGCGTCACCCTGTACACTATTTCTAACTATTATAGTCCAACTGAATCAATGAATAAGGCGGGTTTTCACTCTTTAGTTAAAATTGGGTTATGCATCTTATTGTTGGAGTGGATTTCAGAAACACATCATGGTGGGCCACCTGAACCAGCTGATCCATTTTCTCACAGCCTAGATAATTACACGTGTCATTTTATATATTATTGAATATGGCCATTGTTTTGCGAGTCATGCCTGGTCCTGACTTGTTGGCATGGATTAGGAGGTGAATTAGGGGTGAAGACTCATGATACCCAAGTAGTTCCAATGCCAACCTGAGTCGACAGGCTCAGACAAGTCAGGCCAAGGGAGGGATCCATGGGTGCGGTGGGTGAAAAGACATGGTGAGACGAGATGGTTTATAAGACGTGAGGTGGTGCAGGGAGGCCCATTGGAGTTAATTGATACTTGGACATAGTAAGATGTTTGTATGAACGTTGGAACGCAGGTCTTTTCAGGCTTTATGCCTCGAGATATGAAATGTTTAACTTGGACTCGCCACTGGCTAATTAATACAGATTTCCGTAGTTGGTTAGACCTTATAGTATTCTTAGATATCAAAGAATCTACGAATTCTTTGTTCTAATAATAAACTCTTGATTTGTGATATGGGATTGTAAGTAGAAGACCTCGATAATGGAGAAAGAATGTGTTAGGCACTTTTTTCACCCATGTGTGAGTGCGGTCTGTACTTTGTGAGATTTAACAAACTTCAAAGGTTTCGTTAGTCCCAACTCCTTAGATCGATGAATGATACGTGATGCATTAGTAGTGCATTATCCAACTCAAATGTGGGAGTGAGGATTAAAATGTTTCTGATCTGTTAGGACCTATTTACTTGAAAGAGACGGTAAAGAAAGGAAAGATATGAATGATGCAATGGCTGCAATGTCTAGCTCAGGAGTGAGAATGGGGGATCGAAACACAAGTGATCCACCATGACTCATTAACTTGAGAGAGATGATAAAAAATAAAAAAAAGGAAGAAGATGGAAAAAACACTAGTCGATGTGAGCTTTTGATGTAGAATAATCCAACGAACCAACAAGCCCTATAGCATACACACGGATAAACTAGAGAAGTAGGGAGATAAGGAGAGATATGATGATGTAAATGGTAGATTCAAGTATGGTAAATATGATGAATGATGCATAGTGCAATGTACAACGCAGGAATGGGAGTGAAGGATCAAAACACAAATGATCTTCTAGGACCCATTTACCTAAAAGAGATAGTGAAGAAAAGAAAAATACTCTATTCATTTTGAGTTTTTGATGTGGCAAGATCCGTAGACTCGACAAACCCTAGAGCACACACTCATAAGAGAAATAGAATGCAGTAAATGATGGCACACAAGATGACTAATAAACGAAAATGTGAGAGATAGAAGAAGAGACCTGACACTCTTTCGTAAAAGCAATAATTGGACGCTTCAACCCTTGACCTTACTCCACAAAATCTAGATCATTGAGATGACTTATATCGGTTGAATAATGGCTTTGAACATATTGGATTGACTTAGATATGGGTTAGAATTTTGATGATTTGTATGATTTGGATTACTAGGATTGGATGAATGGATGTTTTGGATGACTTGAACAACTAGAATTGGATGGTATGACTTGGATAGGGTAGGTTGGTTGGGTAGGATGGGTTAGGCTAGGGCTAGATGGGCTAGATGGGTTACGTAAGTTGGTAAAGATGGGTTATGTTAGATGAGTTTAGTTGGAAAAGATGGCTAGGGCTAGATGAGCTAGGCTTGGAAAGGGGTGGTTAGGCTATCGGTGAAAGATATCTCCCTCATCTCCTTTTGATGTGTGGAAATGAAAAGGCGAAGGGTATTTATAGATGGAGGCAGTGGTATAATAGTGATTTGGATGAAGTCTGGGGGCAAATGGAGGCTTGGAGGGTGGTAATTGGTTAAGGGAATGGAAATGCAATGTGAAACTCTCCCATTGGCTAAAGGGTACGGTAGAAATGGTAATAAGAGTGAAATCAAAAGATAATTTAATCGCTTATTCCCAAGCGCAATACTCGAAGTGGGGGAAGAAATCTTTCCCTTCCACCTAAGCAAACCTCGGGTTGTGGAATCATCCACGTAGTAGGCGACTCATAACAAGCTGCCTACGGCACGTTATATGTGCCGCCCACCTCGCGGATTGCTCCCAATTTCACACTTAAAGCAGACCTCGAAATGCACAATCATCCAAGTGGCAAGGGACACATAATGTTCCATCCATTACATCGATTGATCCCAAATTTCATGGGAAACTCCAGTGGGTTTTATGGATACTTCTGAGGTGATTGGTTTAGAAGTAAGTCGTTCAAGGTATGGACTTGGATTTTGGACCCAAATTTGAGTTGAATTCCATTTGGATTTGGCTTGTATTTAGATCAAATTTGGCTTACATTTGACTCGGGTTTTGGCTAGGCATTGAGGGGATTAGATTTATGTTTGGTTTGAAAAAAAATTACTAGTCACGTACATTCTAGATCTTATTGCAATCGATTGTCCCGTGCATGGTGGGTTACCTACAGTTTGATGCTAATCACTGCCAAAAAAATGATCAACGTCAACAGATGTGTAGCGCTTTCTCTGACGGTTTTTAGCCTATATATGTGTGGGATACGTCTCCTCAATCAAACCATTCAAGTGTTTGAATCAGCCACCATATATTTATCAATCAGCGGGTAAATCCAGACACTTTTTTGTATAAGAGCCATACAAATTAGGGCCTAAATTTTGTAAAAATTATTGTAAGCTAATCATATTTGGTGCGTACATATTAGCACATATGTATCAACCATTACACTTTACCTAAGCACCAAAGTTTTTTCAGTCGACAGGAGAAGTTGAATCCAACAGCCATATGGCCATAAGTCTTACGCCAACCATTATATTTTGTGTTAACATAACATTAGATAATATTAAATAAAATGCCTAAAGGATACATATATAGAATTATCTGGTAGAAAAATATATATAATAGAGGAATGTAAAAGGCGATTTAGACAAAATATCGACACTGCCAATTTAGACAAATTATTGACAATGCCGTAGACTTCTTGGTGAATATGACATGTTACCCATCTACTATTGCCTAACATTATTCTATTTCCCTTGATCAACTTATTCAATCTTCCAACATGAGTTCATTTGGTTGCACAAGGAAGAGACAATGAGCACTAATTTACCCTTTTATCTCAACTCTTGAAATGTCTAAAGACATTGATAACTTAATACCTAACTTTTCTCTCTAAAATCATTTTCATGTCTTTTAATTAATTAAATTTTTACCCTTTAAAAAAACTAATCTCATGCCTATGGCATGTGCAAGGAACATCAAGGGAGAGTAGGGGAGAGGGGGGGAGAGAGAGATGCAAGAAAACTGTGGCTACAGATACATTATTAGCATATAGAAAAATATTCTTAATATCTAAAACTTAAATAATATTGATGGTTTTTTATCCCCTCTCCATTAAAAGAACAATGCTCTATTAAAAAAAAATAAAAATTTTAAACAAACATTTTCCATCTTATATTTGGTCATTTTTACAACTCATAACAACATATGAAAATTTGGTAAAATAAAGTGCATTGTTAATCTAATTAAATTTTAGGATTGGATGCATTCTAAAGCTTAGTAGATTAAGCTTAATCTACTATACTATATGTGAGACTCATCGTAATGTGTACATGACATCAAATCCATCTATCATGTAAAACCCTTATGTTTTCCTTTATGCCCAAAAACTCAGGTGGGCCACACCACATGAAATAGTTGGAATGGGAATGCACACCATTAAAAATCTTTAAAATTTTATGTGGGTCCCAATATGTTTTGTATATGCCATCTAGTCCATTTAGAAGATTTACCCTAGTAAGATGATCGGACACCCCAAAAGTTAGGCCATTCAAAAATGAAAATGGGCCATATCACACTTCGAATATTATCTTTTGAATATGATCTCACATCTCATCGTAACAGTCAAATTCTTTCTTAACACAACTAGAATGACTGCCTACCTAATTATTAAATAGTTAAAAGTTGGTGTGGAAAGTGAGTGGTGATGGATGGTAATTATAAAATTGGTCTGCGAGCATCTTACATCTAGATCTATTTTAGAGGTTTTAGGCATTATTTTACTTGGTGTGGCAGACTTGAGCAACGGATAAGTCTGATATTTGGGCACAAAGGAGAACATAATGCTTCTCACATGATGGACGGATTGGATGACATGTAGATATTATGGCAGGCCCCACACATCACATTATATAAGTCATCTTGTCGATAGACTGCCACATCACTACATGTGCTAGCGTTACATATAGTATTTGTTGAAATTAGTGTCTCCAATATATGCTAGAACAGGGGATTCTGATCAATCGACAATCTAGTTTGATCAATCAATAATACCCTGAATATATGAGTTTGCTAGCTGGATAATTTCTAGTGGTTTCGATCGATCGATTGATCAACCATCTAGTTCGACTGATCGAAAAAATACAAAAAATTCAAATTAAATCTATGAACACTTTCGAGTATGTTTGATTGATCGAACATGGAGGCTCGATCAATCAAGGATTACTCAATCAATGGTTAGATTGATGGTGCATGCAGTTTTTTGTAATTGCGCGATTTGTTTCCTATTCCAAGTGTAACACTATATATGGGTGTAATGTGATATTAGGGTAATTTTAAATGAACGAGTACTTGTTCTAAAGGAGATCTAGGGTTTTGATATTGATTTTTCATATCTAGAAGTCATTTTTATCTCTTGTAATTCGTTTCCATAGTAGATTACTTGTTGCTTTGTTCCGTGATTTTTTTCCAAAAGGGTTTTCCCATGTAACATGGTAACGCCCTAAAAATCAGGAGTCGAGAAGAAGCTTAGCTCCCGAGTTCCAACGCATCACTTATGCAATATAGATAATGATGATTAAATGTTGGCTGTATTAGTGCATTAAACATAAATGAGATTACGCTAAATCAGCATATCATACTCCAGAGACAATTAAATTAAGCAAGCGGAAGACTGTGATCGATATATAAAGCATATAAGTGGTTGTAAGTTCTCAGAATATGAACATGTCACCAGGTTAAATAATTACATGTATAGTTTCAAAATTTATAAAATGATAAGGTGTAATGTTCAACTAGTCCGTATCTCTGCGATCTCTGCGACGCAACTCTAGGTCTACATAAACCCACCATAGAGTTGCATGTAGGAGAATTCCTCCTCGTCTTTATAAAATTCAGGCTCCATCTCGCAAGCCACAACATCATTTGCAAGTACAACAGAGTCTGGTTAGTGTTTTAAAATACTGTCCCAGAGTGAGAGTGAGTGATCAACTCAGTGGAACTATAAGGCAAAGGTTAACATGTTATCAATTTAGTTAAACAGTAATGATAAAACAATACAACAAACATTCCTAAGTAATCTAATTAATGCAAGAATGATATATGATAATGATGTATGCCCTCGCCTACACTCCCTCTATGACATCATCTCACGGTCGCATGCTAAACTCCCACGCTAAAGGCTCAACTCTCACGACATAGAAGAGGGGATTCAACATGTGGAGTGGCGGGAATGAATCTTATCAACAAACCACAATTCTCTCCCACTTCTCCTCAATTTCTCCTTCTCTTTTCTCTCTTCTCTCTCCTAGGGTTTAGGAAATTCACATGGAATGAGAGAGGGGTGGGTTAAGGCTCTTATATAGGCCCAAAACTGATGTCAATAGCCCCAGGGCCATGGTATACTTAGGTTATAGCCAAAAGTCGTCTGTTACGGGCTAACGGAGCTTATCTTAAGGTCCATTATTTATATATGGTTCAGAGAAAGTTCCCTGATAATGGATCTATGTCAGGTTAAAGTTTTGATCCGATCGAATTTGTAGATCGACCATGGAGGACCAGTTTCAGTTTAACGGTCATCGTCACTCGATCAGGGCCACAAGTGCACTGACATGTGTAGGAAAATTTTCCTGATCCAAGGGTGTAGTTGGGTTAGAATTTGACGGTTTGAAACCTTAATTTTGGCCTACAAGAGAACGGCCCAATTCACTTAAATTTGAGTTCATTTTCTAAATATATTCGCGTTTCTCACACACTTTGCTCTAAGCTCAAGTTATGCGTTTCTAGATAATATTTGAACTTAATTCTTGAGATGGTTGTCAAGTCCAATAAGGCGGTCATAAATGTATAGTTTTGCATTAATCGGACTTTCGACGCTCGGTCCAGGTCTGATACGGAGTTTCAATGTGCTCTCGAGAGCAACTGGGTTTTGAGATTGATCTTACGTTTTTAGGTAATGTTGAGTTAGCGATTCTAATGGTTTTGGGTCTTGTAGTTCGTATATAAAGTGATTCGAGCTAATTTTCTATTTAATTCTGTTTAATACTTAATTAATTTTCATCTAATTTCTAAAGGATTCGGTCCTTAGTGATTTCTGCTTAAGGTGATACTTGGGTCTTTATACGAATTTTTTTCGAGACATTACAATCTACCCC
The DNA here is from genome assembly GCA_037074715.1 of Magnolia kwangsiensis. Classification (NCBI taxonomy): domain Eukaryota; kingdom Viridiplantae; phylum Streptophyta; class Magnoliopsida; order Magnoliales; family Magnoliaceae; genus Magnolia; species Magnolia kwangsiensis. The sequence continues at coordinate 36,388,836 of CM073573.1, forward strand.
CCTTAAAGAAAAATTTTATCCTCGAAATTAGTACTTTTTCATACTCCTTGAGAATCTAAGGGTAGTTTTTGTGGACCTTGGCCTCTATTTCCCAAGTAGCCTTCTCCTCAATGTGGTGTGTCCACAGTACCTTCAAAGTGGAATCACTTTACTGCGCAATACCTGTTCTTTCTTGTCTAGGACACACGTTGGTCGCACTACATAATTAGCATCTTCACTCAACTGTACCTGCTCCCATCTGATAATGTGGGAAGGATTAAGAACGTGTTTCTTCAGCATCGATACATGAAATACGTTGTGCACGCCTGCGAGTGGTGTGGGCAAAGTAAGGCGGTACGCTACCACCCCCACTCAGACTAGTATCTGTAAAGGGCCAATGAATCTCAGCGCGAGTTTCCATTTCTTCCCAAATAGGAGGACTCCCTTCATTGGGAAAAATTTAAGGAATACATGGTCTTCAAACTCAAAATCTAGCGGTTGCCGCCTCGTATCGGCGTAACTCTTCTACCTGCTCTGCGCTGTCAGGATTCGACACCTGATAATGTCGATTTTCTCTAAGGTCACCTACACTAACTCTGGGCCAATCCAACTCTTCTCACCAACCTCTGCCCAGCAATGCGGTACTCTGTATGGGCGCCCATACAGTACTTCATAGGGGGCCATGCCAATACTCGCCTGAAAGCTGTTGTTATAAGCGAACTCAGCATAAGGAAGACAGTTATCCTAGTTATCCTTGAAATCAAGCACGCAAGTTCGCAACATATCTTCCAACACCTGATTCACCCGTTCTGTTTTCCCATCCGTCTGTGAGTGGAACGCGGTACTGAATTTCAGTTTCACACCCATTGCTTCCTGGATACGAGTCTAAAAGATAGATGTGAATCGCGTGTCTCGATCCGACACGATCTCCATAGCCACTCCATGCAGATGTACTATCTCCTTGATGTACATCCTGACCAAATCGTCTACTGAGTTTGAAACTCTGACAGGGAGAAAGTGAGCCGATTTCGTCAGTCGGTCTACAATCATTCATATGAGTTATGTCCCTTCCTCGTCTTCGGTAATCCTGAGATGAAATCTATAAAAATAAAATCCCATTTCCATTCTGCTATGGGCATGAGCTGAAGCAGTTTAGGAGGTCGATGATGCTCTACCTTGACCTGTTGGCACGTGAGACAACGAGATACATAGTCTGCTACATGGGCCTTCATGTTGTCCCACCAGTATGAAAGCTTCATGTCTTTGTACATCTTCATACTACCAAGATGCATCGCCATCTTCAAATTGTGAGCAGCTTCGAGAACTTCCTTTCTCAAGTCATAAAGATTTGGGATGCATACGCGGCCACGATATCGTAAACCCCCATCCATATCAACTATCCATTCAGAGTCTTCATCGTCACTAGCTCACTTTCTTAATTCAACTAACCATTCATCTTTCTTCTGAGCCACAATTATCTGGTCATCGATAAGTGGTTGTACATGAATATGTGTGACGCTCACGAATGGTTCCTCTATCGTAAGCTTCTGCTTGAAGTCTTGTGCAAACTCAACCATATTCCATTCTTGTATTATCAGCGAAGCTGCAAATGCTATCATCTTCTTGCAGCTTAACGCGTCTGTCACAAGGTTGGCCTTGTCAAGATGGTAGGAGACATCGAACTTGAAGTCCTATAAGGTTTCCATCCACCGTCACTGCCTCATATTCAAGTCTCTCTGTGTGAATATGTATCTGAGGCTTTTGTGGTTGCAAAAAAGCTTGAACCCCTCTCCATAGAGGTAATGTCTCTAGAGCTTTAATGCAAAGATGACGGCCACTAACTCTAGGTCATGCGTAAGATAGTTTTCTTTGTGCTTCCTCAACTGTGGCAAGGCATAAGCAATCACTCTGTCCTTTTGTATCATAACACAACCCAAACCAACACGAGACGCGTTGGTGCATATTGTATATTTGACCCCCTGCTTTGGCAATATTAGCATGGGTGCGGATGTCAACTTGTCCTTCAGTTCCTGAAAAGCTGCTTCTACCTTCTCATTCCAGGAAAACTTGAAATCCTTCTAAGTGAACTGAGACAACGGTCTGGCTATCTTGGAAAAGTCCTTAATGAATTGGCAATAGTAACCAGCAAGTCCCAGAAAACTCCTCACCTCTATAACCGAACCAGGCTGATCCCAGTCCTGAACTGCGGTCACCTTAGTAAGGTGTACCGTTATTCCTTCCTTAGACACCACATGTCCAAGAAACTTGACTTCTTCCTTCCATAAGTCACACTTCTTGTACCGAACAAACAACTGGTTCTTTCTAAGCGTATCAAAGAATGCTCGTAGGTGCTCCTTGTGATCTACCCGACTATTAGAGTATATCAGGATGTCATCTATAAATATGATGTCGAATCCGTATAGATACGACTGAAACACCCAATTCATCAGATCCATGAACATGGCAGGTGTGTTTGTAAGTCCGAATGACATCACAAGGAACTCGTAGTGCCCAAAGCTGGTTCTGAATGTCCTCATCCCTGATGCGCAACTAGTGATACCCTGACTACAAGTCGATCTTCGAGAAATACTGTGCCCCTTTCAACTGATCGAACAAATCATCTATCCTAGGCAAAGGATACTTGTTCTTCACCATCGCTTGGTTCAATTTGTGATAATCAATACACAATTGCAGTGATCCATCCTTCTTTTTCACAAATAATACAGGTACTCCCTGTAAGGCCCGTATCCCAGTTCGTACTGTTCCATCAACTCCCACGATCCTTCCAAACGAATTCCGACAACCCGCGACCTATAATCAACATTTTTGCATGACCCTAAATCGTATCCCATAGATTTGAGTTGGCTTAATCTGAGACTTGTACCATTGCGACCGCACCGTCGCCGCGGTTCCAACGCTGCATCTTGCATACCGATCTGATACCCAGGCCAGAAGATATGGGCCCGAGTTTATTTCGAAGAAACACCGTACGTTTGCAATCCCAAGAGAATCTCTACAATATGTCCCATCAATCAATCAATCAATCACCTTATGTCAAGTACAAGAACAACCCATTCTTTCTTTTTTCACAAGTCAAGCAACCACCTAAGTGAACTCTCAAGTCAAGTACATTATCACCTCACATCCATCACCCATCACTCTCTCTTTACAACCCTCTCTCTCTCTCTCATTTCTTAAACACAAATTCCAAGTAAAGTGGTGGACGTCCTAAGCTCTTCCATGAGAGAAAAGTGAGTATTGTGTGGCCCACTTCTTACCCCAAAATCCTTCATCTAAGACCTTCATCTCTCATCATCTTCCATCAAAGAGAAGCACAAGGAGATCGACATTCCATCAGACCAAGAAGATCGAACGATGGGTGCTTTATAGGCTAGATTTTTCTATTTTGATGATGGGCTAAGTGAGGCTTACCGATTGATGGTATTGATCTCACTTTGGACCTTAGATGTGGTCGATGACCCACTTTAATTTTCATAATCATTCCATGATGGGGCCATTCTCTATGGACCCTATCATGATGTTTATTTTTCTTACAAAAAAGAGGTCATGTAGACCTTCCATTTTGGTGGAGAAGTAATCTCCACCGTTGATTTTTGATTTGGCGGGCGCACATGTGTTGGGACCCACTTAATGTATGATTGAATGCTTGAAAAGGAGGGTCCATAGTTTTGGGGTCCCTCCATACATGTCTCTCTCTCTCTCTCTTTTTCCCTTTTTTTTTTGTGATGATGTAGTGTGTGGCCCACTTGGATGGACCCCACTTTGATGTATGTCTTATCCACACCATCTAACTATTTGGTGGCCCACCTAGGCAGCACGCTTGTAGGTGGGGCCCACCTTTAAATGTGTTATAGGCAACTGTCCAGCGTCCAAGGATGCTGGATGTGTCCACGCCGTGAAGTGTGAACATGTCAGTGTGGTGTACTGACAAGCTAACAAACCAAATGTCAGTTTGATTTAAAAAATTGGGTGGGCTACTCATGCAGGCCCCACCTTGATGTATGGGGCTGATCCATGCCGTCCATCCCGTTCCCCTATTCATTTTAGGCGTTGAGCCTAAAAATGAAGCCAATCCGATTATATGGCGGGCCATAGCATAGAGAATAATAGTTTTTACCGTTAAAACCCATCTTGATGTTTCTATACATCAAAATACCTCGAATATTGGGCTCATTTAGCCTGTCATGAGCTGTAGAATCCAATGGTTGGAGTGGATTCACCTGATGTGGGCCCCACCTAGGAAAAACTCCAAAAATTCAATTTTTTTTTTTAAAATAAATAGACAGCAACAAATGCTGCTGCTGCTGACACAGGACGTGCAACAACGTCCTGCGCTGTTGCATGGGTGGACAGACATGGATGTGGTCCCAGCCGTGATGTGTGTAAACATCAACACCATGCATTAGGTGAGCCCCTTTTCAAACGATGGGCCTCCCAAAATTAGCCATATAGGCAGTCAAGTGGACCACGCTGAAAGCAGTGGTGGATTGAACGTCTGCTATTGAAAACCTCTGGTCCCTGAGGTTTTTTGGAAAAAAATAAAATAAAATTTATTTATTTATTTTAATGGGTCTGTGTGACCTTACCAATAGATGGATGGGACCTTGCCGTTTGAAGCAGTAGTTGCTGCACATGTGATGCACGTGCCTTCCACGGTGTAAATGCACACCGTCCATTAGTTGATGGGCCACGTGTGTGGACCCTACCATGATGCATGTGTTGTATCCATACCTCTCAACCATTTTGAGAGATCATTTTATGGCATGAGAAAAGAATGAGTCAGATCTAAGTTCAAGTGGACCCCACCATCAATGTGAACAGTGACGTCCACCGTTCAAACTTCTAAGGGCCACAGTAGTTCCCAATTAAGCTGATATTTGTCTTCACTTTATCTATCACTATGTTAACTTATGAATAGGTTGGATCTCAAATACATCACGGCGGGCCACACCATGATGTGTTCGACCCTTTGATCAAGTGGACCACACCGTAAAGAAATAGTGGGATTTAAATGTCTACCGTTGAAACCCTTTGAGGCCATGGAAGTTTTGGATCAATATGGGATTTGTTTTCCCTCTTAATCCAGGTCCTTAAGACCTTATGATTAGATTGGGTGGAAGATAAACTTTATGGTGGGCCCTGTGATTTATTTAGCAGTGAAAATTATTATCTCCACTGCTATTTGTGGCATGGTCCAAATGATCCTGTAATATAATTCTTTTTGGGATGTATGAGGCCCACCTTGATGTATAAGGCCATTTGATGAGGCCCGATGTAATGTATTTGAGGCCCATGGGTTGAGGCCCATTGTGATGTATTAGGGCCCATGAGTTGAGGCCTATTGTAATGTATTTGGGGCCCATGGGTTGAGGCCCATTATGATGTATTAGGGCTCGTGAGTTGAGGCCCATTGTGATGTATTCAAGGCCCATGGGTTGAGGCCAATTGTGATATGTATTAGGGCCCATGGGTTGAGGCCCATTGTGATGTATTAGGGCCCATGGGTTGAGGCGCATTATAATGTATTTAGGGCCCATGGGTTGAGGCCCATTATGATGTATTAGGGCCCATGGGTTGAGGCCCATTGTGATGTATTCAAGGCCCATGGGTTGAGGCCCATTGTGATGTTTTAGGGCCTGTGGGTTGAGGCTCATTGTGATGTATTCAAGGCCTATGGTTGAGGCCCAGTGCGATGTATATATGGCTCGTTAAGTTGTATATGAATTCCTTATATGTGCCACTCATTGGGAGTAATGTTAGTTAAATGACCACATTATTGGGCAATGATGATTTAATATCCATATTGTGACCTTCCCTTATGCCTTGTTCGGCCGATTCCGATTGTCGAGGCTGATTATTAGTGCCGGTTATCAATATCGATTATCGATACCGATTATGAGTATGTGACAGCATAACATCATGATACCTACACCTTGGAGCCACCTTGTGTATATATTGGGCCCATAGGAAAGTTCAGTTTATTGTGCGATAGAGAGGGTAAGAAAGCCTACTTATTGCACTTAGACTCGAATCTGCCCTTGGTGGGGGATATTGTGACGCTCCATCACTGTGATCACATGTGGGCAGGTGCACGTGGGCAGACACTGATGTGGGCAGGGCCTGAGGAGCCTGGGAAAGCTATCAGTGATTGACAAGCTATTGTGCACACAGTGAAGGTAGAACTTTATCCCACATTGGTTGCATCGTCTGATGTTGTGGTGGCTATAAGTTGGATTCTTTCCTTAATTATTGTGACACATTTTAAATTGGTGAGCTTATCTTGATATTTGGACTAGATCCACCGTCCTTCTGTGGACCCTCATCATTCGTATGCATGTTGTGATAAATGATTGATTAAAGCAGATGCTATTGGGCTGAGATGTTTATGGGACTCCTTGTGAGACGGAGTTATCCCCACATGATCGCGCGATACGCGCAGGTTTGTTGTATGGCCTAGATGAGGTTGATGATATTCTTGGCTTGTCAAGATTTACATATTACATTGCATCCTCGGCATCTATTATTGTCTTATTATGTTTTGCATTACATAACCTTGATATGGCCGTTAACATTCATGCCTTGCATCGCATAGCCTTAATACGGCTGATAGCACTCATGGACTTACCAGTATATTTTTCATTTACTTTGATATCATATGATTCATGATCTTGTCAGTATTTCTGCTTATCCCGATGATGTATGATTTATAGGCTTTATTGTATACTTGACACTTATCTTGTACACATACTTTCACTACCCTCTAAGCTTTCTATAAGCTTATGCACGATAGATGCGTGCAGGTGGCATTAGGTTGCAGTAGCGTTGAGATGGGAGCATGTAGCTGTCTTTTGGAGCTTTGATTTTTTATATATGTACCTTTCAGCATTGTATTCAAATGATTATATTAGTGGATATGTGATGATGATGTTGCCTTTATGATTTGGGTATACTTGTGGTTATGCTTTTTATAAGACAAATGTACATTGAAAAATTCTCCTTGTAGAATCCCAAGATTGGAACCTAACGTATGGATGCTGGGAGCTGAGAATGAGGTACTACAGAGGCTGTCGGAAACGGGTTTGACGATCGAGATTCCTGTGAATTTGATTTTTGAGTTTGGGGCGTGACACTCCCCAAGGAGATACACTCTGTCGTATAAAGCCTGCATCCAACAGATTATCGATCTGTTTTCTCAGTTCCTCTATCTCACACGGAGGCATACGATACATTGGTAGAGATATAGGTGTCGCACCTGACGTTAGGTCGATGGTAAAATCGATTTCACACTGAGGAGGTAATCCAGGTATCTTTCTGAATACGTCCAGGAAATCCTGAACTACTGGCATATTTTTCAAAGTCAGACCATCAACATGCTCTAATAAGGTAGCATAACAACTGATGCGATAGTACCAAATGGCTTGAACTACGAAAGTAAAGGTTGTGCCCTCAGGTCCATGGGCTGTCACCACTCTAGTATCGTAATCGATCTCTGCCTTCATCTCAGTAAGCCAATCCATACCGAGAATGACGTCATAGTGACATAATGGGGCAACCATTAGGTCAACGAGCACTGTTTTGCTCCCTAGGTATATTGAGCAACCTCTACAAGTCTTGGTGGAGTCTGAGAAGGCCCCCGTGGCGGTAAGGAGTCTCACCCCAACCATAGGAGTAGTTTTCAACACTAGTCGCTTAACCGCTGCGCATGATATAATCGACATAGTGGACCCAGTGTCCACCAACAAAAATATGAGTGTACCTTGGATGTGGGCAGTGACCTCGAAGGCTAAAGGCACTGTAGCTGTTAAATCAGATACTTTAGCTACAAGTGCATGTACTCGCACTTGCTAAGAACAGTTTAGTTGTGGTACCATTGGCCGTTGAGGCCTCCTAAATCGAGGTGCGGGTGGCCGGTAAGAAGGCTATGCAGATGGTGCTCATCGTATAAGTGGAGATGAGATCACTGGTGACATCTGATGGTTGATCTTCTGAGGGGGCATGAAGCCGTTATCTCTCATCCTGGTAAAACAGTACGTATCAGTATGGCCCGACCTCTTGTAATAAGTGCACCACACATTTGGTTACCTCAGCTGGGCTGGTGGGGCTGTAAGCCGAGGAGGCGAATCTGCTCGTGACCTCTTACTGAGGAACGATCTTCTTGGTAGATCTGGTCGAGGCCTCTAACTCATGGGGACATGTGTATGGGATAACCTATTCCCATCCTGCTCAACATGCAGGGACATGCTCACTAGCTTAGCATTGTTGTTAATGCTAGCGCAACACATCTTCGAGCAGATCTTAGGCCGTAAACCCTCAGAAAATTGCCGCATCTTCATCAGCTCATTTACTAGTATTAAATGAGCGTATCTGACTAGCTCCGTAACCTGTTCTCATACTCCATCATTGTCATTCCTCCCTGTTGGAGGTAAAAGAACTCTCCCTCCTTCTCATTGGATAGGTGAAAGGGAAATACTTCCCATGTAAGCGTGTCTTAAAAGCCTCCCATGTCCATACATGTCCTACGGGAACTGTCCGCAGGATGCAATCCCACCACAAACTGGCCTCCTTCTTGAACATGTAGGTGATCAGCTCAACTTGCTCTGCCTCAGTGCAATGCAGTGGCTTCAGCATCTTAGAGATGAGGTTAAGCCAATATTCGGCCTCCTCAGGTCTGTGAGTACCCACAAATGTGGGAGGTCAGAAGCGCTGAAATCTCTCAAACAGGCCGCTGGCACTCATGTTTCCAACAGGGTGCACGGGTGGTGCAAATGGGGCCACGCTCATGTTCTGGGCAAGAGCCCTAGCGATGGTGGTCCAAATCTGCTGTTGCTGTTGCATAAGGAGTATCATCTACTCCAACCTATCAGGAGGAGGAGCCGCCTAATGAATGTGTGGTGCTGATGAGGATGCACGGTTCTGCTCTAGAACCGGTGGTGCAAAAGGTGCTAGCCCATTAGTGGGGCTAGTGGCCGGCTGTGAATCTGGCATCGTGTCACTGTCAAGGCCCAAGCTAGGGTCCGTGTGGCTATAGCTTAGGAGAGGTGCCTTGTCAAACGATTCGCCAAGTGCTAGATGTGTAGTGTTCCAAGTAACTTTCGGAGGTATTCCCTATATAAAACATAGGGTGCAACTTATGTAAGGTTTTGCATAACAACACTCAATTTCTCAAGCATTTTACACATTTCATAGCAAAAGGACCTGCATGCATTTTATTTAACAAAAATTATCACAATACATGAGATGCAGTTTTATATGAATCATGACAAAAGATGCATGTGAGCTAATCTAACAAAGCTTTAAACACTAAAATACACCAACAACTCTACCCTACTACTAAGCCTATCAAGGCTGTAACATAGAAACTAGGAAAGAAAAGACCCAATGACGACTACAACATAGGACTAGTCGTCTGAATCTGGTGATGGTGGAGGAGCACCCTTGTCCTGCATATAGCACAGGAGAGCCTTCAAGGTGCGAGACACCTTCTTAAATTTTTATTTCATGAAGGCCCTATTCTCTTCAAGTTCATCTGGGGTCTCTCTAACCTCCTGTCGCAGGGTGACTTGGGCCTCCTTGATCTAAGCCAAGCAGGCTTCTAATGTAGCCCGATCATAATGGCACTCATGTGTAGCAGGAGGAGAGCCCTCATTAGAGTCTTGGGCCTTCTCTTCTTCCACTCCCTGCTCTTCCTCTTCCTCACTTCCTCTATTTTATTCTCGTCTCCTTCTTCATCACTTTCTTCCTCGTCACTTCCCGTCTCATCGAGTCAGGCTTGACGTTGTCGTGGCCCAATACTCATGTTGTTGATAGTAGTGTCATTGATGAAATGGACCGGCGCAAGAATTTCTGCACTAAGTCTGTAACCGAATTCATGAGAAAGCTTGCATATAAGTCAACCGAATGGAAGAGAAATGTCTGTCCTAGGGAGCGTGCAGTTTGAACTATCTGTAGTAGTACATATGTAGGCAGGCACAACTTGTCTCTTTGCCCAGCCCAGTATACAAAGTCTACCATCAAACGCGTGCATTCGATGCGATTGCTCCACCTGGGATACACATTGTATGTGAAGATGTGGTGCAGCAGGGGGAAGTTAGGAGTCATCTCAGATGCTAGGAGGCAATTGCCTCGATTCCAGTGGACCAGTTGGCCATAAAGAAATCACGTGCGGCGATCTCTTTCATGCACGCTCCTGAGATTTCTCTCGCTAGCATATACCTCTCCATACGGCATCCTCATGATTCAGGCTGACAATGGTTCCCTGTCTTCCCACGGGGATAGAGAACTGTAGAGGCTCCAGTAGTGGTTCTTGTATATGGGCGTAGAAAGTTCGGACAGTGCCATCATTTGCACGAGACTTGCTGTAACACCCCAGATTTTTATCAACCTGGAGTTAGACGTCCTTAGGTAATGGGTCAACCGTATCACTCTCAAAGATCAATCCTAAAGTCTATAAATCATTTTTCAACCCATTTCCTTCAAAATCTCTCCTTCCACCACCTCATTCTTCAACTTTTTCTAAGTCCTTTTATAATACACATAAATCCTAATGTAAAAATGATGGAGAATCATACTTAAATAAAAATTTACTATGAATAGTAAATATGTGTAGATTGGACTTTTGACCATTCCAATTATGAAATCTCATGGAATAAATAGGTTAGTTGGATAGATTAGTGTCTCCTACCCCAAAATCATATGCTACATATCGCATAAATTCATTCTGATTTGCAGATTGGCCCTGAAAATGCCTCAAACGGAGTCAACTTTCAGGATGATCTAAGGGGGGGCCCACATACATTTGGGACCCTTAGGGAAGGGGGACCTCGCCTAAAGGGCGAGGCATCGCCAAAAATCAAATCGGTCGGCGAGGACCTTGCCGTACAGTGGGCCCCAATCGGGTGGGCCTTTGGGCTAACGAGCTTTGGGGGCTAGGGTAATCCCCTGAGGTATGGGCCGTCGATCAAAACCCCTTCAATCTACTACTTCCTTCACAAATCAACCCTCCAAGCTTTCCGTTTCTTGAAAAACCTCTCAAATCTCTCCAAAAGTCCCTCTTCAAACTCTTTCTTTTTCCGTTTCCAAGTATCCTCACTCCACCCTTCAAATCTCATCTCAAACAGAAATCATTAGGGGTTACTTCCTTTAGAAATTAGATGAAATTAACTAGCGCTAAACTGGATGACCTGTGAAATTGTCACCAATCACTTTAAATACAATCTGCTATAGCCAAAACGTATAGAATAGGTGACGCTACAATACTCTAAAACCTAGGATCAAACTCTAAACCCGGTTGCTCACAGGAGCATTCGAAAACTTTGTATCAGACCTGGACAGCACATCGGAAGTTCGATTATTCCGAACTTAGACAATCCTGACCGCTTAGTTGGACTTGACAATCACCTCAAAAATTAAGTCCAAATGATGTCCCACGACGATTTCCTTGAGTCCAGAGTGAAGAGTATGGGAAATGTTAGAAATTAAATATAAATTATGAAATTTGGCACGTGTCACTTGCGTGACATTTTCTAAGCGTTCTGACCGTCAGAATTCGATCAAATTTTACCATCGGATCAGGATAGGTGACCCTTACATGTCATAGTACTTGTAGCTCTGATCGAGTTCCAGTAACCGTTGAATTAAAACTGATTCGCCATGTGCGATCTGAAAATCCTATCGAACTGAAAACTTAATGAGATCAGGATCCAACATTCATGAGCTTAAGTCCGACCGCATTCAGTCAGAGAACCTCCAGAAATGCTCCATTGGATCAGAACAGACCCGATTTGATTATAGTATAAGTATACCTTAGCCATAAGTCTATTTTCGTGAGTTTTTAGCTTATAAAAGGGCCTTAAACCCTTAGCTTTCTAACCCATACGAATTTTCCAAATCTTAGAGAATGAGAGAGAGAAAAGAGAGAGAAAGTGGAGGAGAAGTTGGTGATTCTTCGTGGGATTCTTCCCAGTCTCTTTACGTGCCTCATCCACCCTTCTGTATCGTTATTCCGGCGATTCCAGTTTCATTCTAGGTAAGAAAACTCTAACCCTAACCTGTTTTAAGGCTCTTATGGGTACAAGTAGCTAAGTAGCTGACTCACCTTGTGTTGTAGGTTGCCAATCAGTCGTTGACGACGATGTAAAGTTCCTATTCGATTCATTACGCTCCTACGGTGTAAGGTGCAGATTTTAGATGCCTAGATTACCTGTTTTCAAAGCTTTCAATGCCGTTTAATGGTAGATTACTGATAAGGATGCTATTTGACATGTAGAACATGCTGTCCATTTTTCAATTCGAATACGTACGAAGAATATGAAATTTAGGGTATTTTGGGTATTTGTAGGAAATACGGTATACGTATGTATTTTGCTGGTATGATTGCCATGAGTATTTACCATGTACTTATACTAGTTATACGTGTATGATCTATTTGGCGAAGAGATTCGCCCTAATGCACATATTGGTCTACATATGCTATGTAGACTAATGTGTGTAGACTAAGTGTTTGTTGAAATGCCTAAATCAATATGATTTATGCCTGCCATATGTTTTGAATGTAAGAACATAATTGTTGTGTATTAGACAACTCCTTGATATGAGGATCTGTCATATTATATGTTGGAATTAACATATGTCAAGTACGTTAGAGTTGAGTAGTCTAAGTGTTTGTATAAATGTATGTATTAGTAGGTATTGAGTAAATGGTGTTGTAGATTAGCGTTGAGACTAGATTCTCAGCTAGTTTGATGATGCACATGATTTTCTCCATGCTTGTTGTATTTGAATTGATTACCTTGGGCGTGAAATACTCGTGTATGGTTAACTGCTTATAATGTACGTTATAACATGCTGATAACATGCTGAAATTACTTGTATTTCAATTATGTCTCTCTCATATGATTACTGATTCACATTACATGTGCTTGGGGCTATACTCTAGTCCAGGCAGTCGATAACAGCTTAGAATTCGTGGTTGGATTCTATTCGCCACGAAGGATGTGTACGACGAACCCGAGACGTACTAGAGTCGTCGGCAGTGGTTAGGCCACACGAAGTGCTTGTGCACTTCATGTCGGTCGATTCAATGTGCGCTCATGCTAGTTGGACTCATCAAGTAACTCGACTGACCATTGTATGTTCACCTTGTATTGGTCATAACTGCTTGAACTAGGGTACTGAACTTACCAGTGTTAACCCTGATAACCGTGGTACCTTGATCCACTAAGACTCATGAGCCGGGCATGGTAGTATGGGACACCGTGGTCGAGGTGTCGGCCTACGCTAGGACCACAAACCTCCCCGTAGTGACCAGTGAGTACCCTACTCTGAGCAGATTATGGTGGTATGTGACACTATATTCTTGCTGTCAGCCTACATTGATAAGGTGATAGGGGAGTGGAGCAACGAGTGCGAGCAATAGCCCTGACAGCCCTTTGTAGTAACCTTGAGTTTATCCTGACACCGCATGGGGGCGACGAGTCCTGATGCAGTCTTAAGGATATAAACTAGGCCTGTATTGATAAGGTGATGGGAGAGCGGTGCAACGAGTGCGTGCAATAGCCCTGAAAACCCTTGCAGCGACCTAGAACCGTATTTCGTATGAGATATGTTAGGACTGATGACCCTAGAATGGATCATTGTTTGGGTATTGATATAAGGGAGGTACCCTAGTTTTTCAATCCTGCTATATGAAAATGACTAATAACAACTCGGTAATCATATTCATATCGTACTGGATGTGTCTGGAAGATGTGGAGCACTGAGGGAAGAAAGCATGTAGCGGACATAAGATGGTGTCGCATGAGGGAGTATGTCGGTGATGACATCCATCATGTCATTTCGTTCTTGCATTAATCACAGTGTTTAGGAATCTTTGATTGCTTATCTTACCATTATCGCGTGATTGATTTGATAACATGTTAACCTTTGCTCTATGATTCCACTGAGTTAGCTACTCACTCCTACGTTACGGGACGGTGTTGCGCACACCAACCAGTCCCTATTTTAGTTTCAGGTGATGGCGCTGCTTGTGAAACGGAGCCGGACTTGTTTGATGATGAGGAGGATTTCTCCTATATGCTGGTTCTGATCGACGGGTTTACAGGGTTACTGATTAGATACCAATACACTTGGCGGTTTGCCTTCTATTTACACACCCATGTATATTCTTTTCTTTCTATTTTGGAGTATACATGTAATTAGTTAACCTGGTAACATGTTCACACTCTGGAGACTTACAATCATTTATATATTTTATATATTTATCACAGTTTTGGCTTGCTAATTTAACTGTCTCTGGAGTATGATATGCTGTTAGACAACATACATTCATCATTATCTATGTTGCATGAGTGATGTTTTGGAACTTGGGAGTTGGGTTTCTACCCGACCCCTAATTTTTGGGATGTTACACTTGCCCTCAAATATGGGACCCCACTCAGCATTCAACAAGAAATTCATCGCCGGATAAAGCCCAAAAAGTTTCTCGTCCACGAGTGTTTCAAAGAGGACTCTACGGCCTTGAAACCTTCCATGTGCCATATCCGCCAGTAGAGCTCTTTCGAGAGGAATCTGGGGATCGAGATCCCACTTCGTCCTTATTTTCTGATCGATGTTTATGCTAGCCTCTGCGCCTTTCTGCCTTCTTGAACGGGTAGAGCGGCTAGGCTCGGCTTTATCCGTGGAAGCCCTCTTCTTTTCCATGAGAGAAAGAAGTGTGGAAAGCGAAAATATGGCTACCACTAGCTCAAAAAGAGCCATGAGAGTGAAACAAAATGGAGGGATATGATGGGTTGTTGGAGCTTGAGATTTTTGAGACACCAAGGAGGGTTTGGGTGCCCAAATGGGAGGAAATAAGAGAGATAGGAGATGAGTTTAAAAGGAATGGTGGGAGGTGTGTATGTCGTGATGAAGAAGAAGTTAATATGAGAATGAAGGGGAGGTTTGAGAGAGAAAAATGAGATTTTGGGAGATTTGGAAAGCTTAGAGGGGTGAACATGGAAGAAATGAAGCTAAAGGAGAGGTATAGGGGGCCCCACATGATTTCTTTGGCCCCACATGCATGTACAATGGCCGGCCTGCCCGGCTCACTGTCCATGGACCGCGAGGCCCCGCTTTAGGCCTGATGCCATCCCGGTTCGTTGGACCCTGGAGCAATTGTATCCCCCTCGGGGTGCTGTAAGTGTATGGGGTCCACCTCGGGTCCCACTCTTTTATGCGGTTTAGGCCCCCGAGTCTGTTTGGTGCGGTTTCGGGTTCCATCTCGCGTATATTCACATTTTTGGGTTATTTGAGTGTGGAATACACTGAATCATTGTCTAAACCCATCGATGGACGGTCTGGAAAAGAATTGGGATCATCTCGCAGGATCACAGATGCCTACAAGTCTAATTTTAATGGTTAGTTTCGCTTCAATGGTCATGTGATCACCGACGGGCGAAACTTGGGGTCCTATGATCATTTCTACGTTCTATCGCTCCCTCATAAGTCAAAGTACATTAGTGTGCGTCGTGTTACCATAACCCAGGTCCACTTTAATACAAATCATACTCTGATACTAACTTGTAACGCTCTGAAAATTGAGGGTCGAGCATAATCTCAGCTTCCGAGTTCCAACGCATCACTTATGAAATATAGATAATGATGATTAAATGTTGACTATATTAGTGCATTAAACATGAATGAGATTATGCAAAAGCAGCATATCATACTCCAGAGATAATTAAATTATACAAGCGAAAGACTGTGATAGATATATAAACCATTAAGTGGTTGTAAGTCCCCAGAGTATAAACATGTTGCCGGGTTAAATAATTACATGTATAGTTCCAAAATTTATAAAATGATAAGGTGTAATGTTCAACTAGTCCATATCCCTACAATCCCTATGATGCAACTCTAAGTCTACATAGACCTGTCAGAGAGTTACATGTAAGAGAACTCCTCGTCATTGTCATAGAAGTTAGGCTCCATCTCGTAAGCCACAACATCATCTGCAACTATAACAGAGTCTGGTTGGTGTTTTAAAACACCGTCCCAAAGTGGGGGTAAGTGATCAACTCAGTAGAGCTATAAGGTAAATGTTAACATGTTATCAATTTAGTCAAGCAGTAATGATAAAGCAATATAACAAGCATTCATATGTACTCTAATTAATGCAAAAATGATATGCGATAATGATGCATGCCCTCGCTTGCACTCCCTCTGAGACATCATCTCACGGTCACGCATGCTAAACTTTCACTGTGCTCAACTCCTGCGCCAAAGGCACATACAATGCGGTGCATGGTCATGTTAGTCAAGTTCTTAATTAGACCTATTGATACAGCCGACTCGGGAAGCCAAGGTACCTCCCTTTATATTATTTATCCAAACAATGATCCATCTAGGGTCGTTAATCCTAGTTAATCGCATATAATAGGCAAGTTATAAGGCAACGTCATCCCTGATTTAAAAACAGTTGACAGTAAGTTTAGGTCGCTACAGGAGGCTCGTCACCTCGGTGTAAGCCTAGTTTATACTCGAGGTCACTATGGGAAAAACTCGTCATCTTAGTGTAGGTTGACAACTCGAATATAGTGTCCCATATAACCGTATTCGGCTCACGAGTTTAGTTTGCTCAATGGACACTACGGGGAGACTCGTCACCCTAGCGTACGTCAACAGCTCAACCACAGTGTCCCATACCACCATGTTCGGCTCATGAGTCTTAACGGATCATGGTACTAAGGTTAAATGGGCTTTTCACTGGTAAGTGATACCTTAGATTCAAGCAGTAACGTCCATACATGATAAACACACATTAGGTCAATCGGGTTACTTGACAAGTTCGACTAGTACGAGTGTACATTGAATTAATTGACGTGGAGCGTATAAGCACTCCGCGTGGCTTAACCACTATTGACAAACAGCGTATAACTCGAATTTATCGAATGCGTCTTGTGTGGTGAAACTGGTTCGACCACTGATCGTAAATCGTTACCGATCGCTTGGACTATATATTAGCCCCAAATCATACTCAAATACAATAGGGATTCATATGTGATAGTCAAAACAACATGTGATAATCAATTCAAATATAAATCTTATTTAAGCATTTTAACAAACACATAAAGTACTATTATCATATATGTAGACATTTCATCCATAAATCCCGTAGTAGCAAGATAGATTACATGAAGGAAACTATAACTATAGATAAGTTAATTGAGAATCCTATCTCAATACCCTCATTAAATATATTTCAATAAGTATTTTCTCATTCAGGCATTTTATCAAACACTTAGAATACACCTATCAATATTCATGTAATAAACTTGTTATAACATATAATATATCAAATCCTCTCATAAAGGAGTTGTCACACATATAACAATCATGTATTCTCAATCCATAGTCATGGCAAGCACAAATCATAATTCCATATTCATTCAAACATTTTAACAAACACGTGGAATATATTAAAATCGACATAGTTTATATATATATGTGGAATATACGGAACACATCACATATAGGCACATGTGACAACAATCAAATCAGTCATAAATCATTAATTGATATTAAAAGCTTTGAAAATCATAGCCTAAACATTTATAGTCCGCACCTTTCATTGGTACGTCGATTACGAACTTGGTTCGTACACTACGCCTTTGTTTACGGCACAACGGCTACCTATAGCATGAAATGGGTTAGCTATTTCACCAATCTACCTATTTGGATGTCGAAAATAGATTAGTGTTAGGATTCCTTACCTAAAAATGGAGTCAAAATCACTGGTATGGCGACATGAAAGAGGAGATTTAGCACGTGGAGTGGCGGGAATGAATCCCAGCAACAAACCACAACTCTCTCCTACTTCTCCTCACTTTCTCCTTCTCTTTTCTCTCTCCTCTCTCCTAGGGTTTAGGAAATTCGTATGGAATAAGAGAAGGGTGGGTTAAGGCTCTTATATAGGCCCAGAACTGATGTCAATGGCCCCAGGGCCATGATATACTTAGGTTATAGCCAAAAGTCATCTCTTATGGGCCAACGGAGCTCATCTGGAGGTCCATAATCTACATACGATCTAAAAAAGTTCCCTGACAATGGATCTATGCCATGTAAAGTTTTGGTCCGATCAGATTTATAAATCGACCGTGGATGACCAATTTCAGTTCAACAGTCATCGTCACTCGATCACGGCCACAAGTGCACTAACATGTGTAGGAAAATGTCCCTAATCCAAGGGTGTAGTTGGGTCAGAATCTGACAGTCTGAAACCTTAATTTTGGCTTGTAAGTGAACGGCCCAATTCACTTAAATTTGAGTTCATTTTTTAAAGATATTCGCGTTTCTCACATACTTTACTCGAGGCTCAAGTTGTGCGTTTCTGGATACTATTTGAACTTGATTCCCGAGATAGTTGCCAAGCCTAATAAGGCAGTCATAACTGTATAGTTTTAGGTTAATCGGACTTTCAATGCGCGGTCAAGGTCCGATACAGAGTTTCAATGTGCTCCCAAGAGAAACTAGGTTTTGACATTGATCCTATATTTTTAGGTAATGTTGGGTTAGCGATTCTAATGGTTTTAGGTCTTGCAGTTCGTGTATAAAGTAATTTAAGTTAATTTATTATTTAATTCTATTTAGTACTTAATTAATTTTTATTTAATTTCTAAAGGATTCAATCCTTACTGATTTCTGCCTGAGGTGATACTCGAGTCTTTGTACAGATTTTTACGTTATAAAAATTATGTGTTCTCTACGGTTATTTTGTTTGCATTTATCTTTCATTTGTGTAATTCTACTTAGGGTTTATTTTCATAGCTCCCAACAAGTTGTATTAGAGCTATATGTTGATATTCAAGTTTGAATCTAAGACATGACAATGAAGGGATCACATGTGAAGTATGCGACAGAGAAATTTTTTGGGATAAATTACTTTAAACTATGAAATGTGAAGATGAGAGGCTTTCTAGTTGAACAAGGATTGCAACAGACACTCCTTAGTATAGGTATAGCGAAGCATCCCGTGGTCATGAATGATGAAGAGCAGGAAGAACTTGATCAAATGGAAATTACCTTAATTCAATTATGCTTGTCCAGCGATACCCTCTATAATGTCCTTGATCAGACGATCACCTCAGGCCTTTGAATGCATTTATAGAGTTTATACATGATGAAATCTTTCTTAAATCATTTATATCTGAAGAGGCAACTCTATAATCTGAAAATGGCAGAGGGATCTCGATGAGCATATCAACACCTTTAACAAATTAATTTACAAACTAACAAGCGAGAAGGTAAAGATTAATGAAGAAGATAAATTCATTATCCTGTTAACGTCCCTTTCGGATTCATACGAGAATATGGTGGATACTTTGTACCATGGTAGGTACACTTTAGACCTTAACATCGCTATATCATTGCTTCTATCAAAGCAATTGAGAAAGAAGAATGGTGGGGAAGGTACATCTAGGGGAGCGCTAGTTGTTAAGGGAATAACATTTGAGCAAGAGAAATGAAAATTATGATTGAGGTCTAAATCGAAAGGCAAAGGAAAGTTGGAATGCTGGAATTGTGGTAAACAGGGCCATACGAAGAAGAATTGTCAAAACTCTAAAGCTCAGAAGGGAGATAAATTAGATAATTCATCAAGAGAGGTCAACACGGTAAAACCTAGTGAGGAAGCAGGTGGTTTTGATATATTGACCGCATTCAAATCTAGGTATCTTAGTAACAATTGGATTTTGAATTCGGGGGCATTGTATCACATGTGCCCTCATTGGAGTTGGTTCACCATATACATCGAGTATGATGGTGGCTTGGTATTTATTGGTAATGACTTGTAAGGTTATTGGTATTAGGACATCAAGATGTTTAATGGAATGGAACGTATCCTGATAGGTATGAGACACGTTCCTATTCTTAGGAAGAATCTGATATCTTTAGGGGCTATCGAGTCACTTGGATGCAAATTCACCAGGTTTGATTGTGTCCTAAAGGTTTTAAGGGGGTATTTATTATTATGAAAGCATAGCAGAATGATAACCTTTACAAGATGATCGGGAATATCATATTTGGTGGAGCTTCAACATCTGTGGTAGAGTTCACATTGGTACATTTGTGGCATGCACATGTAAGACATATAAGCGAGCGTGGTATGAATGTATTTTTTGATCGTTGTTTGATTTCTGCATTTAAAAGTATTAATTTTAATATATGTGAACATTGCATATATAGTAAACAATCACGATTATCTTTTAAGTTTTGAAAACATGTGAGTAAATGTGTACTTGATTATGTACATTTGGATGTGTGGGGGCCACCGCCCATTATTTTTTAAGGGTGTCATCATTTTTTTATCACATTCATAGATGATCATTTTAGAAAAGTTTGGGTTTACTTCATGAAGCATAAATCAAATATTTTTTTCACTTTCAAGAAGTGAAAGGTGATGGTAGAAAAATGAATAGGGTGAAAGTTGAAAATACTAAGGATGAACAATAGTGGAGAATTCACTTTTAAGAAATTCAATAATTTATACAAAGATGAGAGGATAGTGAGGCACAATATAGTAAGACATACATCAAAAAAGAGTGGTGTGGTGGAACGTATGAACCAAACTTTCCTAAAGAGAACCCGAAGTATATTGAGTAATACTTCATTAGGCAAAGAACTATGCACTGAGGCCGTCAATATGGCTTGTTACTTAGTAAATCAATCTCCATCTAATGCCATGGATTATAAATTCTAGAAAATGTTTAGAGTAATTATGATGTAGACTACTCAAGGCTGTATGTATTTGGTTGTGATGTTTATTCTCATGTACTATCAGTTGAGAGAGATAATTAAGCTACCCCAAAGAACAAAGAAGTGTACCTTTATCAGCTATGATGATGGTATGAATGAATACAGGTTGTATGACTAAGTTACATAGAAGATCACAGTTAGCTAGAATGTCAGGTTTGATGAAGATACCTTGTTCCGTAAGGATAAACACAAGGAAACAGAAAAGTCAATGGTAATTAATATTGACATAGATAAGGGTGAGACATAGGTAGAAGACGAACTATAAGAAGAGCTATAGGAGTAGTGGAGCAGACACACATGAAAAAAAAAATTCACTAAGAGATTGTAGATTATCGATGAAATACATAGATGACTCAAATGTTGCATCACTCTCATTACGGATGAAAGGCATCCGTCTACATTTCAGGAAGCATTAGAAGACACAGATGTTGAGAAGTGGATGATGGTAATGCATGATGAGATGGATTCTTTATACAAGAATAAGACGTTAGATCCATTAGACTTCCCATTGGGTGTAAAGCGATAGATGTAAGTTGATCTATCAAAAGAAATACGATGGATACAAGGTCAGACTGGTAGCGAAACGTTATTGTAAGAGGGTGTTGACTTCAGCTAAATTTTCACACCCATTGTCAAACAAGTATCTATCATATTTGTATTAATACTGATTATCTAATACAATCTGGAACTGGAACAAATGAATATGAAAGATTACTTTCCTACATGGAGAACTGGAAGAGCAGATTTACATGAAGCAATGAGAGAGGTTCAAGGTACAGGGGTCAAAAAAAAAAGGTTTACAAGTTAAGGAGGTCATTGTATAGCCTGAAACAGTTGCCTAGGCAATTGTATACAAAGTTTGATTCTTTCATGGTGAGTCAGCAGTTTACTAGGAGTGAATTTAATCATTGTTTACTTTAAATCACTAAGTGATGGAGAATTCATTATACTGGTATTGTATATTAATGACATACTTATTACTAGCCAAAGCATGTCTGAGATCATCATATTAAGGGTTCTCGGTATTAAAGCATATCTCAAGTACATTTGAAATGAAAGATCCAGGGGCTGCAAATGAGATTCTCGGTATTGATATATACAAAGATAGGGAGAGGAGCATGCTACGGTTGTCTCGGATACAGTATCTTGAGAAGGTCCTACTCAAGTTTGGGATGGACAAGACTAAACCGATTAGCACACCTTATGCTTCTCACTTTTAGCTTTCTTCATAATAATATCATACTATAGTTGAAGACAAGAAGTTTATGCTTTGTGTACCCTACTCAAGCTTAGTTGGTAATTTGATGTATGTCATGGTCTCTACAAGACTGGATATTTCATATACAGTTGGTGTTGTGAGTAGATACATATTTAAACCCAACAAGCAACACTAGAAGGCAGTGAAATGACTATTTCGGTATTTATGAAGTATGAAGGACCATATCTTGACATTTCAAAAATCAGAGGATAAAATTGGAGGCTATGTGGATTCTAATTATGTAGAAAACATAAACAATAAAAGGTTAACTTTTGGTTGCTCGTTTGTATTAGCGAGTAAAGCGATTGGTTGGATGTTGAAACTTCAATCTGTGGTTGCTCTTTCCACAATTTAATATGAGTATATGGCAGTGACAGAGGCACTCAAAGAAGGCATTTGGTTAAGAAGAATGATAAATGAGTTAAGTATTCAGCAGGAGGTCACACCTGTGAATTGTGATAGGGAAATCGCTATCAATTGAGCAAAGAGCTCGGTTTACCATTCTAGAACTAAATATATTAATGTTCGTCATCATTTTATTCGACAAGTGCTTGAAAAATACAGTTTTACTCTTAAGAAGAACCACACGAGCGTAAATATAACATATATGCTTATGAAGGTGGTTCCTACAAAGAATTTCAGCTTCTATTCTACTTCTCTGGAATTGGCAAAGATTTAATGAAGACAGAGTGTGTATAAAAAGTGATGATGGTGTTGGTACTATGATGGTGATGATTAGAGATGATGATAGTAGCTAGAAGCAATGGAACATGAAGATTGAAGCCACGATGGAGATTGTTGAAATTGGTGTCTCCAATCTATGCTATAACAGGGGATCTCGATCAATCGACGGCTTGGTTCGATCGATCGATAATACCTTGCATACGTGAGTTTACTCACTAGACAATTTTTTGTGGTTTCAATTATCGACCATCTGGTTCAATCAATCGAAAAAAATTAAATTAACTCTCTAGACACTTTTAAGCATGTTTGATTAATCAAACATGGAGACTCGATCATTTGAGGATTACTCGATCGATGGTTAGATTAACTGCGAGCGTGGTTTTGCATAATTGCATGATTTGTTTCCTATTCCAGGTGTAAAATAATATATGGGTGTAATGCAGGATTAAGGTAGTCTTAAGTGAATAAAGACTTCTTTCAAAGGAGAGCTAAGGTTTTGATATTGGTTTTTTGCATATATAAGTAGATTATATCTCTTATAATTCATTTTCATAGTGGATTTCTTATCGTTTTATATCATGATTTTTTCCTAAAAGGAGTTTTCCACATAAAATTATGTGTTATCTCTGGTTACTTTATTTGCATTTATATTTCGTTAGTGTAATTTTACTCGAGGTTTGCTTTCACAGCTCCCAACAATATTAATATTGCTTAGAATAAAATTAGGCATGGTAGCAGGTGCTTAGATACCGTCTACCACATTGGCACACATGCCAATGTAGGATACATGTGTGACATCTAGAATGTAAACCTAACTTAAGAAGCCTAAAATATTAGTCATGATATAATTATTAAATGGGTCATAAGCACCGTAAAGAGTTGGCTCTATATGAAAAATAAAACAAAAGCATAAGATTTTACCTCTAACCATAACAATCAGATTTAAAGTTTGTCATTATTTTCACGATTCAATTATGTAGATTCACCAACAAACCAAGTAATGTTGCATGTGCATAACTTAGTTGAATTTCTCTTAAAAAAATTTTCTTAAAATTGAGTCTTCTAATCTATACAAGTACTGTAGGCTAAGATTGATGGCATCACAAACTAATCAAATTGACTTGCTTGTTAGACCAGACTCTTTTATATTTATCTTTATATATAGTTTTCCTCCCTTCAACAAAAGTGATATTCATATGAAAGTTATGCATGAGTTTATCTTGCATCTTTAAAAAGTTATCCACTTAAACTTAACTAACTAGTATTAGAGTGAACAATCATTTTTTTTTTAAAAAAAACCAATAACTTTTAAAAATTAATAAAAATTGACATAATCATATGAATTGGACTGGCGTAGCAGCATAATCATATAAAGTGAGTTGACATATATAGCAATGTGGACTATATTAATCTCTTCTTAAAGTGAGAGACATATCTAACATTCTCCCACTTGGCTCATATTGACATAATTCATTTTAAATCTTTTGAAAGGCAAAAAAAAAAAAACTTAACTTATATCTATAAATTTTGAAAATAAAATCGTTCACTTTCAAATGTTGTCCAAAAACTGTACACTCAATCAAAGAACTCTAATGCAAGGTAAATACCTTTCAAATGAGTATTACCTTTCATGCAGAACAATGTCATTAACCCCCTCTAAATAAGTATTTATTTAGCATAACTTCCTTAATGAGCTACACAATTCTCATTTAAGATTCAACTTTATTGTCCAAAGTATGAGAAGATAGATACACTAAAAAAAATAAATCATCTTAAACCATATTTTATAACATAAAAACAAATAAACTATAAATGGCATCTTAGATGCATGTAATAATTTAAACATAAGATAAGCTAATGAGTCTCATATGTTTCATAAGTTCTTTATACAATTTGAGAGGTAGTCCTTTTATTATGGGGTCCATAATCATCAACTTAGTACTTATGTGCTCAATGGTTACTTAATGAGTCTAAACTTTTTCTCTAATAATGAAGTGCTTTATATCAATATGTTTGTTTCAACTTTCACTTCTGTTGTTTCTAGATAAGAACACTATAAAACCTATTTGATTGCTGGTAAATACCGATAAACAATGGTAAAAGTATAATAATTGTAACTGCTAGTTATTTGGAAGAGATGTGAAATTTCACAATGAAAATTGAGGTTTTTTTCAATTGATTTTTAAGCTAAAACTTTATGGGCTCCCACCATGATATATGTATTATATCTACACCATTCATTCATTTTTCCATATCATTTTAGGGCATGAGCAAAAAATGAGGTAGATCCAAAGCCTATGTTGATTATACCATGAAAAAAAGTGGATTTAACAATGGGCGTCATTATTCCCACTGCTTCCTCTAATGTGGTCCACTTAAGCTTTGGATCTAATCCCATTTTTAGGCTCATGTCTTAAAATGATTTAAAAATTTGAATGGACAATGTGGACAAAACACATACATCAAGGTTAGGCTCACATTTTTGCCACATAGACATGGTACAGGATCACTTCACTGTACGTATAAACATCATATTGTAGGAAATAGAAAAGTAAATAATTATTACTTATTTACACTAAATTTTTTATAATTATTGCAAATCAAATAGGCACACGACATAATTATCATAGTAAATCCTAAATGACCTAAATATAGAATTTATATTTTTAAATCATGTAATAAAAATTCTCAACTATATTGTCTGTGAACTGCACGAACTCTGCCTCCATAGTGAATGAAGCAATTAATGTATGTTTCACACTTCTCCAAGATTTAGTACCTTCTGCAAATAAGAAAATATACCTAGATATATACTTCCTCGAGTTAAGGCAACTAACAAAGTTTGAGTCTAAATATCCAACCACTTATACTTGGTCAGAATGCTTATACTTAGCATGTAGTCATTGGTCCTTGTACACACCATATAACCTTTTTTGCAAGTCTCTAGTATTCCATGCCTATATTATTTTAATATATGCCTAACATTTCTACTTCAAATCCAATATTTGATCTTTATACCTAACTATGCATATATTAAATTACAATCACTGATGCATAGGGACTGCTTTTTTATTTAATCTTTCTCCAGAGTATTTTTTAGACATTGACTTAAATTGAATTTACCACCCTTTACAATGGATGTCGCATAGGTGAGTACCCTTTATCATGAATTTTTCTAAAACTTTATTAATGTAGGTATTTTGAGACAGTATTAATGTCATTTTAGACTTGTCTCTTTGAATCTCCATGTTATGACATGAAAGGCTTCACCTAAATCATTTATGATAAAGTTCGGTGCAAGAAACCATTTTATCTCATATAGCGAACCCAAGTCAATATCTACAATCAACATATAGGACTAAGAAAATGAATTTACTCCTAATAATCTTAAGGTATATATACTCATTGACGAAGACTTACTTTAGTCCATATATAAATTATTATTATTTTTGTCTGCAAAATAAATGATTATCTTTATTTGAAGAGAACTTTTTAAACTAAAATATGTATATATTACCTTAAGAACCTCATCCAAGAATGTTTTCTTAATGTCCATTGGATGTATCTTTATGTCACGCCCCGAAAATCGGCACCCGAGTATAGAGATCCCAGTCCCAAGTTTCTGGGTGTGAACCAAATAAAAATGCACATATGACTTCATTCAAATTCACATTCATTACACACGAATAATTAAAGTAGCTCAATTCAACTTAGTAGATATAAACCGAAGTAGAGATGACAAAAATCTATAAATATTGGGCTAATAGTTAAAAGTATAATTTTAATAGTAGTGGTCTCCCAAAATGAGGATTATACAAGACATAAAAGATAATACAATAAAATTAGCACATAGATCATGCTCAAGCATGAACTCCAACATATACATGCACAAAATTTAAATAAAAGTAAGATCTTTTAGTTTCGCCCGACACTCCCAATACATCATGGCGAAAGTGCAAGCCGATCCAAGCTTATCCGTCAGAGACCTTGATAGCACTCACATCAACAACATCTCTTGGTTGGTGTTTTAAAACACCATCCTATGTGGGAGTAAGTAGCTAGGTCAGTGGTTCCATCAATTCTAAGTTACATATGTTATCGACATGATCAGCGCGTGTAATGATAAACAAATAAACAATCATTTCTAAATACTCTTATTAGATGCACGTATGAAATTATGACATGATGCATGTCCTTACAATCTAGAATTCCCCCATAAGCGACTTTAATGCCCTATTTCGTAAATGTCAATACTCCCTCACAAGTGACTCCACTACCCAATCGCAATATCCTATCTAATGCAATACGATTGGTGCACATGTTGATCAAGTAGTTATTAAATTTTATTCATTCAACATATCGGGAAAGCTAGGGTACCACCATTTTATCATGGTCTCAACTAGATCACAAGGCTCGAAGCAGCTGTAGCGGCTCCTCAAATGTCCCTTGATATATTTTTTAATCATCCAAGTGATAACTCCTCAACCAATGTGGAACTAACACTGGCCTAACCAACTGGTCCAACCAATCTCAAAGGACCCAGACAACACAACTTGGATAATATGAGGTTAGTCACCTCATCAACATGGTGAAAAATGACCATACTTAATGCAAGAGTCATCACCAAAATGTAATTGTGGTACAGTCATGACATTCATTTAATTTATAATATAGTAAGCTCATAGCCTTCATGATTACTTATTAGTTACTACAAGGAGTCTCGCCACCCTAGTGTAGGCTGAAAACTTGAACACAGTATCCCATACCAGCATTGTAACATCCCAAAAACTGGGGGTCGAGTAAAAACTCAACTCCCGAGTTCCAGAACATCACTTATGCAACATAAATGTGTATGATTGAATGTTGTCTATGTTAATGTATTAAACATGAGTGAGATTACGTCAGAACAACATATCATACTCTAGAGACAGTTAAATTAGCAAGCGGAAGACTGTGATACATACATATAATATATAATTGATGAGAAGTCTACAGAGTGTGAACATGTTATCAAGTTAAACATATACATGTATACCTCAAAATAGAAAGAAAGAATATACATGAGTGCTCTGAAAATATAAAATGACAAGTGTCATGACATCTAATTAACCTCCCTGTAATTCCGTCGATCAGAACACGTATAAAGGAGGGATCCTCCTCCTCATCATCAAGTCCGGCTCCGCCTCGCAGGCCGCGCCATCATCTGCAATCACAATAGGGACTGGTGGGTGTTCGGAAACACCGTCCCGTAACGTGTGAGTGAGTGATCAACTCAGTGGGATAAGAGAGTAAAAATTAACATGTTCTCAAATCAATCATGCGATAATAGTAAAGCAATAACTCAAACATTCCTAAATATTTTTATTAATGCAATATGACATGACATGATGGATGCCCTCACCGACGATCTCCCTCATACGGCACCATCTTATGCCCGTGGCATACTTTCTTCCCACAATGCTCTACATCTTCCAGGCACATGCAATGTAATGTAGATATGATTACAAAGTAGTTATTAGTCCTTTTCATACAGCAGGATTGAAAAACTAAGGTACCTTCCTTATATCAATCCCAACACAGATCCTGTCTAGGGTCATCACTCCTAGTAATCTCATACGATGTTATATTTGTAGGTCGCTGCAAGGGCTGCCAGGGCTGTTGCTCGCACTCGTTGCACTGCTCCCCCATCACCTTATCAATACAGGCCTAATTATCCTTAAGACTGCACCAGGACTCGTCGCCCCCATGAGGTGTCAGGATAAACTCGAGGTCACTATAAAGGGCTCGTCACCTGATCAGTGTAGGCCGCAGCAAGAATATAGTATCCCATACCACCATAATCTGCTCAGAGTAGGGTGCTCACTGGTCACTATGGGGAGGTTTGTGGCCCCAGCGTAGGCCGACAGCTCGACCACGGTGTCCCATACCACCATGCCCGGCTCATGAGTCTTTGTGGATCAAGGTACCATGGTTGACAGGGTTTCAATGGTAAGTTCAGTACCCTAGGTTCAAGCAGTTATGACTCATACATGGTGAACATACAATGGCCAGTCAGGTTACTTGACGGGCTCGACTAGCACGAGCGCATCTCAAGCTGAACGACATGAAGTGCATGAAACACTTCGTGTGGCCTAACCACTGCCGCCAACTCAAAACACGACTCGCGTTCATCGACGCGTCCTTCGTGGCAAAGATAAGCCAACCACTAATTTACTCGGTTACCGACTGCCTGGACTAAGTATAGTCCCAAACATTTATGAATCCACATCAGCAATCATATAAAGGTAATGGAAATGCATTACAACAATGTGAGCATGTTAACACATGTTATAACATACAACTTAAGTAAATCATCTAGCACATGCATTTCTTACATATGATGAAATCATACATATAGTCAACATGAAGGAAATCATTTACATCAGCATATTATTTGAGAATTCAATCTCAAAACTATTTCACAACACCATTTAATTCAATAAATACTAATACAAACATTTATACAAACACTTAGTCTACACACTTAAGTCTACATATTGTATGTCGACTCAAAGTGTGCATTTGGGCGAATCTCTTCGCCAAACTGATTATGCACGCATTCCTAATATCCTAAGGTGACAAAAAGCCATGTCAATCATATCAGCAAAATATGGATGCAAACAGTATTTCCTACAAATGACTAAAATGCCCTAAATCTCATATTTTTCGTCTGCTTACGAAACAGGAAACGGACAGCATGTCGTACATGTCAAACGGCGTTGCCGTCGATAATCTATTATTAAACGACATTGAAAGCCTTGAAATCAGTCAATCAAAGCGTCTAAAATCCGCACCTATTGCTTTAGATGTGTATTGTTTCAAATGGAGCGTATATGCTTCATTTACAGTGAACAGGTGCCCTATTTCACAAGTTATATCAACTACTTTGCTATTTGAATTGACAAAACGCTAAATCAGCAAGTGGATAGGGTTTTCATTACCTAGAAAAGCGTCAGAATCACCAATAAAGTGATTGGAATACGTCGCTTAAGCACGTGCAGCAGCAGCAGCAGGTGGCAGGAAAATCTCTCCCACCTTCTCTCACAAACTCTCACCTTTTCTCTCTCTCAATCTAGGTTTTTAGCAAATTCGGATGGGAGAGAAATGAGAGGGTTTCAAGCCCTTTTATAGCCTAAAATCTTTCCAAATTAGGCTTGGGAACAATGTTTACTTAAGTTATAATCAAATCGGGGCTGCTCTGGTCCAAAAGAGCATTTCTGGAGGTCCCCTGGCCAAACGTGGTTGGACTTAAGCTCATGCATACTGGATCTAGCACACATCAAGTTTTCAGACCGAAAGAGTTCACAAATCGTACGTGGCGGTCCAATTTCAGTTCAGCGGTCATCGCACCTAGATCAGGTCTACAAGTCTCATGATATGAAAGATAAATTTTTCCTGATCCGAGGATGTAATTTGGCTGAATTCTGACGGTCAGAACGCTTAATAATAACGCGCCAAGTCACGTGCCAGATTTAAATTAAAATTTCCAAATCTAACCCTATTCTCACTCTCTTCACTCCAGGCTCAATGAAATAGCCTCTGAACGTCGGTTGGCCTTGATTTTCGAAACGGTTGTCAAGTCCAGCTAAGCGGTCATAACGGTCTAAGATTGTAGGTATCGGACTTTCGACGCGCGGTCTAGATCCAATACAAAGTTTCAAAGAGTTCCTGAGAGTAAACGGGTTTAGAGTTTGATCCAAGGTTTTAGGATATTATAGCATCATTGGTTTTACAAGTTTTGGGTCTTGTAGAACGTATTTAAAGCGATCAGGGACAATTTCACAGCTACTCCAGCGTAGCGCTAGCTAACTTATGCTTAGTTTTTAAAGGAATTAATCATAAGTGATTTCTTTGGCTATGGAATTGGGTTCTGAGCGGTTACCAAGGTGTTTTGGTTGACCTATTGCCTAAGGACGTCTAACCCCAGGTTGACAAAAATCCGGGGTGTTACAAGCATACCTGGCTCATGAGTCTTGTGGATCATACTGCTAATGATTATAAGTAGACTCATTCAATGAAAATGGGGTATACTAGATAACATTTGGTCTTTTCATACACTATGAACATATATGATCAGTCGACTGTTAGACTAATTTGATTGACCTGGGAGAATTCTGGCGCAATTGACATTAGATGTAAGCATCCCGATTAGTCCAACTACTGTCGGTCATCCGTGTTCTATTCAAGTCGATCGAACAACCCTATGGTAGTCGACTTAACTCGAGTTACCCCTTATTTAAGGCGGTTAGCCAACTGTATCAACATTGTAAGTAATTCTAAACATTACTATAGACTAGCCATTCATCATGCAGTTATAGCGAGATTTCATATGAAGCATAAATTCAATGACACTATTACTTGACATTTCATAAACATATGAGCATTAATAGAAGCAACACACTTACTTGAGCATTTCATTAAACATATGAGTATCAATAAAACCACACATTCACTTATGTATCACATCAAACATATGAGCATCAATAGAATAATACATTCAATCACTTAGGCATTTTATCAAATATGTGAGCATCCATAAATAAGTAATAACACATATTACGATCAAATCGAAGTGTGAACATGTTAGTATACACTAAGATATTTACAAACAAAAAGTCATTAATTGAAACTCTCAAGGGTTGATAAATGGAAATTTAAGAAAAATATTCCGCACCTTAAGAAGGGATTTCTAATCTTTGAGCTTATACGGTTAGGATTTTGAAAAATAATAATTTATACACCAATTTTAAAGAAATTAGGTGAGATTCATGCAATTCAACTTAGAAAAACTTAGGTCGGGAAGTAGGATTTAATTCTTACTTCTCAATCGCGAGTGAGGTGGATTCGATGGAGGAAAATGATCGAGACTAGGGCTTCGATTAGAAAGATTTGGTGAAAAGACACCAATATCCATCCCTTGCTCTCCCTCTACTCCTTTCTCTCATTCTCTTATTCTCTCTCTCTAGGGAAAATTTTGGATAAAAGTAAGGGTTGCCCCCAAATACACTATTTATAGCACTAGAAATTGTGCAAATGACCCTAAGGGTTAGGTTTTCATTATACTAGCCCTATGGGAGGGTGTTTCTAACCTTCGTCTATGGAATTTCAAGTATTAATTTCCATACACATTGTTTAGATTGTATAATTGATGGCCAAAGTCACACACCTTATCATTGAAGATAGACATTCCAAAAGAATAAAATTAATTACATTTATTATTCCAACCAAGTAAAAGAGTTCACTTAAGCTTCCTAATGCCCTCTTAATGAGAACTTATTACATTGGTCCAGAGTAAACAACGAAAACATGAACAAAATAAGTAATGAACTACATAAATAACAGTGTGATCCTCCTTTCTTTGAACACATCTTCCGTATAATAATCACCGTCCGTATCATCAATTTGGTCTTCACCTGTAGTATCCGTATAGTTCGAGAGGGTCAATGCCCTACTCATAGTGGTGGTTGTTCTTTGAAATTTATAATGATTCAAGTGATTCATAAGACTAATAGAAGATTCCTGATACATCCCATACTCCACAAATACGAGTGGTATCGGCATACGCAAACATTTTATATGAGATGCATGCTTGGCAAAGTATGTGCAGTCTATCACACTTAGCGATCATCACAGGGTGGAGAATAGTTATGAAAATATTTGGCTCGCCCTGCATCTCATACTACGAAGATTCGTCGACATGTCCAACGTTAACTTGGATTTATGCGAACATCTCAAGGAGACATAACAACGCGATTTAGAGATTTACGTGACACAATGTGTTCATGGAGTAACTATTTGCGATATTCAATCTCAAGAAGTAATGTAATACGCATGGCAATTTATTTACATCAATTGTGCACCACTCACCAACCTACGGGATTACGTGCCGACCAAGAGGGCTGCCACCCGTAACGCATTACATCCGTGATATTATCTTAATCACTGGAAGTCGGATTTTCAACATCATACTTGCGTGCAAGGTAGTAATGTAGAGAGTGAAATTTTGTAATAAAAATTCATATGGTAAAGATGAGCAACAATAAACTTGAAACATGTACTATTAAGACAATTAAATTAAAGTCATCACAAATCTTAAAGGAATAACCCTCACCTTTAGTTGTCTGATTGTCCACTCCTAAGGTTAAATGCTCCGAGACATACTTTAAGACCCAATTTTATCCTAATTCACCTGGTTTGGATTTGGCTAAGGTAGATGTTAGATTTAATCTAGATTTAGTGAGTCTCAGAAAACCTGATTCAAGTTGTGTTACGTGTCACCTATGTTGATAAGTTCCGATTTAGAGGATTTTGGTGTATTCTCCCACCTCCATTGTTGGAAAGAAAAACGGGTTTGAAGAAAAAGAGAGGAAATAATAGAGGACCAGATCTAATCTATATTTGAGGCAACAACTTGGTGAGTTGTTGCACATGATTGACTTCTCCCTTTCTCTTCTTCGTCGCTGATGGTTGGCCGAAATAGTTCCAATAGGCCTTGGCTACTGCTATACTTGATGGGTTTTGATAGCGATTCCGGCACCCTGTCCTCTCTTTTCCTCTCATTCTTTCTCATTTTTTCCTTTTACTGTACATTGATTGTTTGCCTTCAAGTATAGAGGTTCATAAGTAATATCCTATGAATACAGGGTCAATCCCACAGGGATATGATTTATGAGAATGAGAAAATTAAATGCAAAACTAAGTAATGGAAACTAAATAAATGAAATGATTTTGAAAGTTTGAAGGTATCGAATTCAATTAAATTAAAACAACACCTAAACTTCAAAGTTTCACACATAAGTCAATGATAAATAAATTATGATGACTTGATAACACAATTAGGATCTGAGCATTATGGTCGGCTTAATCGAAAAATAAAACAGTTTAAATATTTTTAATAAAAGATTAGATAATCATGGATTAGCATCATTAGCATATATTCTCAAGCACCGGTGAATTTAAGCATTCAATATTCATGAGATAATGACAAATAATGTAGTAGGTTGAGAACATCTCCCATCTAAAAAAAATAATTGATCCAGGTTAAGCCTATCCATCAATATGATATCACATGATGAAAATATATGGATCTCACATGAGGATCAAAAACCTAAACCTAGATAATTTATAACATGTATACACCATTCACCCCATCATTAAAAACAATCAATCATCATAATTTATAAAATCATTAAACTTATATGCTTCCCTTCTAGCTTGGGCTAAAGGGAACTAGAAAAATATAACTAAATTACAAAAATAGAAAAACAATAAGAAAGTAAGAAAAAAATTAATAAAGATCTAAAAAGAACTGGTAAAGATCCAAAAATCCTAGATCTTACCTTTGAATGCTCTGAATGATGCTTAGGAATGCCCTGGGAAGCCCTATTTATAAGTGAGGAATTCCCTCCTTCAAACCAACTTGAAAAATTCGGATACCGCTTCAAATTTTCTCACTCCGCATAAGCTCCATGTAAACCCTTCAATGACATCGAACTACTTTCGATGTCATCTAAGACTGACTTCGATATCATCAAACTGGTTTTGATCTTATAGAAGACTGTATCTAATTTGTCCAACAACCAAACTCAATTTTTCTCTAATTCTTCGATGTCATCGAAGACTAGCTTCAATTTCATCAAAACTACTTTGATGTCATCTAAGCTCAGATCCTGTGAATTTCTGCACTAATTTCCGCACTTCCTTCCTTTTCCACTTAACTTTCTTGACTATTGGGGTATTGAAATCTTCAATCTTGGTCTCCAAATATCCATTCTTTACCTTGATGATTCTTGAGCATCAAATCCATGCTTTTAACATTCTTTTTAATCTAAGCTCTTAAACTCACCTTACACACAAACATGTATAAAATTTACCATTAAGCATTATCATGTTCATAAAACCAATACATAAATGGAGAAAATATGTAATATTTAAGTCTAAACATGCACCTCCTCCAGCGGTGGGTAGGAGTGGGGTTTTATATCGGTGTGGGATCTCCAAATTGTTCATGCATATCTTGTACGCAGAGTGTCTTGTGTGAACAAGTTGTACAAGTGTTGCTTACGGCTTCATGAGCGAGCTGCGTAAACACTGTTCGTAGCTATCCTTTTCCTTTCTTTTTCTTTTTTGTTATCTTAGATTTCTCTCTTCCCTCCTTTTAGAGGATGTAACAAGTTTAGGTGGGACATCAGATGGATGGTTTTTTATTGCTAGAATGGTGGTAGGATAACGTTTGTCGTACAATGTTTATTCAGGATAGCCGGGTTAAACACGGTTTGACCGGCTATAGCTTCTGGTGCATCGTGCTTGTACCCAGGTCGTACGCGTGTGCTTTCAGTATGGGGTTCACCTAGATGTCGGGGACTAATCCACTCCGTTCATTCGATCATTTGATGTAAGCAGGCCTTTGAGTCCAAGAATGAGGCTTATCCAAGGTTCAAGGGGATGGTCAGAAATCCTTACCTGGCGTTTGGGTAATCTGTTTGGCGGATCCAACCCTGATGGTTGGTCAGATGATGTTTTTGAATGGAGGAACTTGATTTATTAGTGTTCTAGTCTTATATCCTGATGTTTGTGCGACTCTTTTCATAATTCATTTAGAGTGAGTGGTGTTTTAGTCTTACGAGTATTAGTAACTAGTTTTATAAGGGATTAGTGGAGTATTATTGTAGTAATCCGGATCATTCGTACCTAGTATGGGTGATTCAGATTGTTACAGTCATTCCGGGAATAGATGTCGTAAATAGTCGATCCACGAATAAATCGTGTCACGTAAATCTCACAATCGTGTTGTTGTGTCGTCTTGAGATGTTTGCATAAATGCATGTTAATGTTAGACACGCTGACAAATCTCCTTAGTATGAGGATGTGGGGTTAGCCGGTTATCTTTAAACTACTTTTCACATTGTGATCATGATCGATGAGTGTAATGGACTGCACACACTTCACTAGGCATGCATTTCATGTAGAATGTTTGCGCATATTGATACCACTTATATTTGTGGAGTATGAGATGTATCAAGACCCTTCTGTTATTCTTATGAATCACTTGAATCATTGTAAACTTTAAAGGGCAACCACCACTATGAGTAGGACATTGACCCTCTCCAACCATACAAATATTGCAGGTGAATCACAGGTTGATGATACGGATGATAATCATTCTATGTAAGATTCTTTTAAATAAAGAAAAAGGATAACACCACGAATTCATTTATTTATTTTCTACTACAAACTTTGATAATGCAATACGATCCCATTGAGAGTGCAATAAAGAATTATTTGTACACTTTTTACTCTTATGAAATAATAAATACAATTGATTTTATTCTTGTGAATGGTTACCTTCGTGAATATCATTGGATATGAAAAAAAAAGGTGTGATTTTGAGGCACCTTATATTTACATTATTAACACTCAAAATTCTTGAGCACGAATATGAACTCTGTTCACCACCCCAAGCATAGGGTTGCGATGTAGTAATAATCTTGGTAAGACCGAAGTCGAATCCACAGGGACTGAACCTTATATGTATTCTGAAAGCAACTAAGACTAGAACTGGAAGAAACTGTAATCTAAATCTGGAATATGTGAATAAGAATTGTAAAAAACTTAAGTAAAAACTTGTGAAATTCAAAAGTGGGAAACTAGGGTTTCCAAAGATCAACTTGTAAAGATCAGGGAGATTGTGCTCGATTTATAAACACAACTGGAATCAAAGTCCTATCTTCATCCAGGAGAAAGATAATCCATTAAAATCAACTATGAACTTCCTTTGATCTAGTTATTAATGGATAAGAGGTATGAGAATTAGAATTGATTCCATCATAAGGCCATGCCCATGAGACAAAGAAAACAATAAAATTTAACCAATCCATAACCAATTTGATAGAGTTATAAACGTTAGGAAGGATTCCATCATCCAACCATGCCCATGAGATGATGGTGAATAATAGGGCTTCCTAACTTCATAATCACAATAATGAAAAGATCATGCTCAAAGCTATCGCAAATCCTTTCTAATTTAAGTCACAACAAACCATTAAAAACTAAAGGCATTTCTTATAATCAAACTAGAATCAAAATTAGTTCAACTTAAACCTGAATCAAAGGCATAAAGAAAAGTCTCTCATCACACTACAAGCTTTACCTCTTAGCCCTAGCTAAGAGGCTTAGCTAATCATAGACATGATGATCTGAATTCTTAGAAAAATAACATTAAAAGGAAAGAAAAACCAAAGAAGAAGGAAGGAGTGGAGATGGTCAGCTGCACTCTACGTTTCTCTCTCTCTCTCTCTTTGCTCTTCTCTGCCCATGTCCTAAGATATCATCCTCTTGTGCATTCTCTCTCTCTCTCTCTCTCTCTCTCTCTCTCTCTCTTTATAGAGCTTGGAAGTCAATGTTGGATGGTGGAGAAGAGGCGTGTATGCCTGTGGAGTTTACGCAGCAAGCAGTGGCCTGCGCAGCTGTGAAACGCAAAACACTTGCGTTTGGTGGATTTTTGGGATAGCTGTACAGCCTGTCCTTGGTATCTGCCACTTTGGTGATGGTCAGCCCACCTTGGTGAACTTCTGGATGGTTCAAATCACTGATCCGATCACAGACGGTGGGCCACAACTGCTCGGATTGCCCGGCTTTCTCGGACGCAGGCCCTGCGCAAGAACCTGCGTTGTGATAATCGGTAGGCCCCATTGTGGTGTTTTTGGAGAAATCCACCCCGTCCATTAGATTCCTGATGAGATTTCGGTTAGAAAGGGGTGGTTTTGATCGAGTTTTGGTGTGGCCCACTGTTTCATTATTCCCGCCGTCCATCTTGCGTTGGGGTGAGATTTGCTGGTGTGTGTGTGCATAGCGAGACATGGTCACCATGGTTGAGGTTAAAATCCCCACTCAGTTCGAATGGACGGTTTAGATCAATCATCTGGGCCGATCTGGATGGTCCACTGAACTCACATGTAACTCCTCAGACGTCCATTCGCAATAGCAGATGGAGTTTTATATTTTTTTAAAAACGAGTCGGGTCAGCGTCCGCTGACCAACTTGCATCATTCGGTGCACGACAAGTGCACAGCTTCTTTGCACTCCCACTTATGTAAAGTGGGTCCCATCGTGATGTTTTTGATAAATCCACACTATCCATTCGTTGACCTAATTAATTTGAGGGGTTGAAACCAAAATTGAAGTATATCCAGATATCAGCTGGGCCCCAAATTGATAACTGATCTGTCCATTGGGCCACTTCCACGGGGATCCAAGGGATGAATTTCGACATGTACAGTTAATTTAGGGTCCTCAGACCAGATATAAAGTTTCGAGCCAAACGGATGGTGGGAACCTTATGATCTTGCATTCAAGACGATTTTCAGGCCTCTTTATCGTTGATCACTTGATTTTCTCGAATCTTTGGCATGTGAATTCTTTAATCCCTTAAGATCCGTCCCTTACCTTGGTGATTCTTGAGCATCAAGTCTCTGCCTTTAGCATCATTTTCATTCCAAGCTCTTAAATTTACCTTGCAACACAAACATGATTAAAATAGCACGTTTAAGCATTATTATGTACATAAAACCAAGTAATAACTAGGATCTAATATGCAATATTTAACCCTCAACCCAATCCCCAACTAGCATTTTGCTAGTCCCGAGCAAAGTATGCGAAAAATATTGTGAAAATTACAGGACAATTTCTATAAACTCGAGTGATTTTTGAACAACAATCTATACAATAGAATTCTAAGATACATGAATGTTGGGCATTACTTTCTCTTAAACTTAAGCGCACGCTAAACTTCATGGTCAAGTTCAAAGTAATAATCCATTGATTAGAACAATTCTAAACATTGAGTTCCATTGATGTATAGTGTAACCTCGGCTTATCATCATTAAGAGTCTAATTGTCAATTTTCATAATAACATTGATAATCAAACCGAGAATTCCTGGATAACCTAACCCAAACCGAAACTTACCTTACAATTTAACCTTTTTATTCTTCCATCTTTTGATTTTTCCATCAATGGCTTCATGTTGTATCAACTTTTTTAAAGATCTTTAACGGGTAGCCGTTTTCGATGACAATTGTTCTTTTAGCTCGATATTCCCTTTTTTTTATAAACATGATGGACAAATTCCTAGGTTGGTTCCTTCCATGCTTAGTGATTACTTATTTAATAATTCAATATTGAATTGAACCTTAATGTGCAAGGTAGATGTGATATGTGAAATCAATCAATGTTTAAAACTTCTAATCATGGATTGATAATTCGAACTTAACTATAAAATTTAACAGATAACTGAATGTAAGAGTCATAAATTACTAACATTACGTATCTTATACTTCTAAATCAAAGATGGCCATCAAAACCACTTCGAATTCACAAAAATTTTTAGAAAAACTGATTTTTTTTTACAATTTTCACAATTTTTGCTGAAGACCAAGAAAATACTGATTAGGTAACTTAATCTCCCATCCCCAACCTAAAATCTATATTGTCCTCAATGTAAAAGATATACGCATGCAATGCACGTGAGACAATAAACATAAAGGAGCAGTGATGGAAAGATAATACCTGAGGAAGGAAATTGAACGACTTTTTTCAAAGAGATCTCAACGTGAAGGTAGGTCAAAACCAATAAAAATCAAACTATCTTAGAATAACTGGAAAGAAAACTATCCTAACGGCATAAAACTGACTATCCTATAATGACAAAAAGTAAACTACCCTAGTCCTATAAAGCAGTAACCCTAACTATACCTCCATCAGACTAGGAGATCAATCCTGGTAAACAGGATCATTCAAAGGCATGAACATGTCCTCTGAATCAAATTTCTCAACAAATGGCTTTA
Organism: Magnolia kwangsiensis; assembly: GCA_037074715.1. NCBI lineage: Eukaryota > Viridiplantae > Streptophyta > Magnoliopsida > Magnoliales > Magnoliaceae > Magnolia > Magnolia kwangsiensis. The sequence goes on from CM073573.1 coordinate 36,428,447, forward strand.
ATTGATATCCATTACTTTAAACTCATTGCCATTGTCTGGATTTTGAATCTCAATAGCCCCATGAGGATAAATAGTGAAAACAGTGAAAGGGCCAGTCCAACGAGATCAGAGCTTATCTGGAAAGACATATAACCGAGAGTTATACAAAAGGACTTTTTGACATAGCGTGAATGATTTTCGCAGAATGTGTTGATTATGAAATGCCGTCATCCTGTCCTTGTAAATTCTTGAGTTTTAGTAAGCATTGTTCTGGATTTCTTCGAGTTCATTCAACCGAAGTTTGTGTAACGAGCCAGCATTATCCAGATTGAAGTTCAAATTTTTGATCGCCTAGTAAGCTTTATTCCAACCCCACAGGCAAATGGAAAGCCTTCTCATAAACAAGTCTAAAGAGAGACATTCTAATAGGGGTTTTTAATGTAGAACGGTAAGTCCATAAAGCATTAGTCATTCGGAATAACTAATCCTTACAATCAAGGTTAATCGTTTTCTCCAAAATGTGTTTCATCTCCCTATTGAAAATCTCAACTTGTCCACTTATTTGTGGGTGGTATGGAGTGCTCACCTTATGAGAGATACCATATTTTTTCATTAAATTCTTGAATGGCTTATTACAAAAATGTGAGCCCCCATCACTAATGATGGCTCGAGGCGTTTTGAATTGGGAAAGGATGTTCTCTTTTAAAAACATAATGACCGTTCAATGGTCATTATTCTGGCACGGAATCGCTTCAACTCATTTAGAGACAGAGTCCACAGCGAGCAAAATATATAGATTTTTAAAGAATTGATGGAATGGTCCCATGAAATCGATGCCCTAGCAATCAAATACTTCTGTGATAAGAATGAGATTCAAAGGTATCATATTTGGACGAGACAATAATCCTAAATTTTGACAATGCTCACAAGCCTTATAAAACTCATGAGTGTCCTTGAACATAGTTGGCCAGTAAAAGTTACACTGCAGAATCTTGGTTGTGGTCTTTTTAGTATAAAAGTGTCCACCACAGGCCTGTGAGTGACAGAAGGAGATAACACTCTGATGTTCATCGTCTGGCACACATTTTCTTAAGACTTGGTTTGGGCAATATCTAAATAAATACGAATCGTCCCAGAAGAATTTGCGCACCTTGGTAAAAAATTTCTTCTTATCTTGCATCAATGTGTCGGCGTGAAACCTATGGTAAGATAATTAGCAATATTAGCGAACCGAGTTGAATGTGAGACTTTGAATAATTGTTCGTGAGGAAACATGTCATTAATATATGTCGTCTCAAGGGAGTCAGAGGAATTAAGGTGGGAAAGATGGTCATCTACTATGTTCTCTACTTTCTTTTTATACTTTATTTCTAAATCAAAATTTTGAAGTGGGAGGATCCATCTTATTAAACGAGGCTTAACATCATTCTTACAAAGAAGATACTTGAGCACCGTATGATCTGTGTAAACAATAATCTTGGATCCAATCAAGTAGGACCTAAATTTTTTTAAAGCTAACACTACGGTTAAGAGTTCCTTTTCCGGAGTCGAGTAGTTCACTTGGGCAGGATTTAGGGTTCTACTTGTGTAGTGAATAACGTAGGGCTTCTTTTCTTTTTTTCTGACTTAAAACCACCCCAAGAGCATAATCATACACGTCGCACATAAGTTCAAAAGGAAGGTTCTAATTGAGTGGCTGCATGATAGGTGCAGTAGTTAACATGCCCTTAAGCTTTGTGAAAGCTTCCTGGCATTGCTCAGTTCACTCTTATCATGCATCCTTATGAAGTAGATTATATAAAGGACGAGAGAGAAGACTAAAGTCCTCTATGAATCTTCTATAAAATTCGGCGTGTAGGATCTTACGTCTCGTATGTTCTTGGGTGGAGGTAGGTTAGAGATAAGATCAATTTTTGCCTTATCTACCTTGATTCTTTTGGACGAGATGATATGTCCAAAGACAATTCCCTTACGAACCATGAAATGACGCTTCTCCCAATTGAGTACCAAATTCTTTTCCTCACATCTTTTCAGCACGCATTAAAGACTCTCTAAGCACTCACTGAAAGATGGACCGAAGACAAATAAATCATCCATGAAGACCTCTAGATATTGGCCCACCATATTAAAAAAATACCCAGCATGCATCGCTGAAAAGTAGCGAAGGCATTACATAGTCCAAATGGCATCATTCAGTAAGTAAAGGTGCTGTAAAGACATATAAATGTAGTCTTTTCCTGATCTTAATGAGCTATCTCTACCTGATTATAGCTCGAATACCCGTCAAGGAAATAGTAATAGGAATACCAGCTAGCCTTTTCAAAATTTGATCGATGAAAGGCAAAGGAAAGTGGTCCTTCCTCATGATGGTATTTAACTGCCTGTAGTCAATGCACATTCTCCAACCAGTAGTAACTTTAGTTGGCACGAGTTCATTATTTGTATTGGCTACAATGGTGATTCTGGACTTCTTAGGAACCACCTGAGTTGGACTCACCTATTGACTATCAGATATAGGGTATGTGATACCCACATCCAATAGTTTAAGAACCTCGGCTTTAACCACCTTCTTCATTTTTGGATTTAGTATACGTTGTGATTGCCGAGAAGTCTTCACATTATCCTCAAGATAAATGCGGTGAGTACAAATCGAATGGTCAATTCCCTTGAGGTCTGCAATCATCCATCCAAGGACTTCCTTATGCTCAATGAGAGTAGATATGAGCATACTCTCCTGTTCTTGCTCAAGGTGGGATGAAATCACCACCGGATATGTCTCATCTTGACCTAAATAAATATATTTCAAATCAGAGGGCAAATGTTTTAACTCAAGCTTCAGTGCCTTGAGGCTAGACGGTAGATGCACTACTTTGGTTTATGGCAATTCTTCAAATTGTAGCCTTCACTGGTTAACTTCAAGTACCAGTGCAGTATCAAGCATGACACACATCTCCCTAATCATGTCATCATTAAAATCATGGGAGTGGGCCAGACACTTCTCTAAAGGATCAGAGGATAAGGTCAAAGGTGTTCTATCTTCCACGAAAGAGTCGATCATGTTAATGTCGTGGAAATCGTTATCATCCTCTAACCATCTACTCATGTTAAAAAAGATGTTTAACTCAAATGTCATATTCCCGAAGGACATACTCATGACTCCATTTCTGTAATTAATGATTGCGTTTGAAGTGGCAAGGAATGAGTGACCAAGAATGATAAAAATTTGGGTGCTCATGTTACTGATGAGTTCGGTATCCAGGATAGTAAAATCTACAGGGTAGTAGAATCTGTCAACTTGAACCAATACATCCTCAACTATCCCTCTCGGTACACGAACAGAATGATTAGCAAGTTGTAATGTGGTTAGAGTGGATTTTAATTCACCCAACCCTAACTGTTTGTACACCGAGTAAGGAATTAGATTTATGCTCGCTCCTAAATTAAGAAATGCATGCTCAATTCTGTAGTTCCCAATTATACAAGCAATGGTTGGGCTACTAGGATCTTTGAATTTCTGTGGCACATTTTACTTTACCATGACACTCGCTTTCTCAGTTAAAAAGACTTTCTTTTAAATATTTTGTCATCTTTTGGTCGTACATAAGACTTTAAGGAATTTGGCATATGAAGGTATTTGTTTTACGACATCAAGTAGAGAAATATTAACCTTCACTTGTTTCAACACCTCTAGAATATCCTAAGAGTTAGAGAGAGGTTTTAGTGCAACCAATCGTTGGGAAAATGGAGCAACTGACTTGCCTTGAAGTTTCAATTCTAATTCTTATGGAGCAGTGCTAGGTCTATCATCGTTGTCCTCTTCCAAGTTCTTAGGCTTTTCAGACCTTACTGGAATAGATTTGTCAATTATATTCTCACTCCTAAAAGTGGTGATAAACTTAGCTTGCTCAATTTGATTTGAAGAACTTAGATCACTTATTTCATATTACGGTTTAGGATTGGGGAAATTTTAGGTTGGAAGAATCCCTTTTTCCCTAATTGAATTTTTTGTCTCACACCATTGTATGGCCTTTAAAGTGTCTTGAAGGGTTTACAATATTCCCTAAGTAATAAGCTCTTGGTTTTGAATATGTTTTAGAACCGGATCCTCTCGAAGTTTTACTTGATTTGAAATTTGATTAAAGAAACCTTGAGGACTAGTAGTTTATCCATTCTTCCAACTGAGCTTTGGATGATTTCTCCAACTAAGTTTGTATCTATTGGAGTTAGGTCCATTGAAAGGTCTTTAGTAATTGTTCACGGCATTAGATTACTTATTCAACACCTCTTGAAAGGCAGGTATTGTTGGACAATTTTCAGTTGTGTGAATGTCCCAAGCACAAATACCGCATACAATTTCCTTATCCTTATCCTTCTTTAATTTCATGGACTCGAGTTTTGTAAGCCCCGTATCCTAGACCGTACCGTTTCATAGACTTCCGCGGTCTTACCGGTCGAATTTCGACAACCTTCGAACCTTAATAGATATTTGTGCACGACCCTAATTCGTAAGCCGTCAACCTGAGTCGACTCAACCCAAGATCTTTACCATAGCGACTGCGCCATCACTGCTGTTCCGATGTCGTGACTTGCGCGCCGAGGCGATACCCTAGTCAAGAGATGTGGGCCAGCGTTTGGTGTGAGGAAAATGCCGCGCGTTGCGAAACCTAAGAGAATCTTTATGACTTGTCAAATCAATCCCATCAATCAATCAAATCCCATCACATCTCATGTCAAGTACACATCACTTTTCACGCTTTCCCAAGCGAGCCATAAAAGTCCAAAAGTTCTTACAAGCCCATACCTTTCTTAAACAAAATTTCCTCAAAATTCAAAAAGTTCTTACACTCCCATGCCTTTCTTACACAAATGGCAACAAAAGTTAAAAATTTCTTACACACTCATCACTCACCACATCCATCACCCATCACTCACTCACTCACTCTCTCTCTCTCTCTCTCTCTCTCTCTCTCTCTCCCTTTACAACTCTCTCTCATTTCTCAAGCTTCATTCCAAGCAACCAAAAATCTCATACGTATGAGCCTCTTCCTCTCTTCCAAAACTCCAAGTGTGGTCCACCTTTCCTACCCCATCATCTCCCATCTCAACCATCCAAACCTCATCTCCTCCATTGGAATCAAAGCTAAGGTGCTAAGAAACCCATAGGAGCAAGAAGATCGAACGGTGGGTGCTAGATAATAGTAGTTTTTCATGTTTTTAAGATGGGCCAAGTGAGACCAACCGATCAATGGTTTGGATCTTACTTGGGACCCTAAGATGTGGCCGATGGTCCACTAGGATCATCATGATCATTCCATGATGGGGTCATTCTCCATGGACCCCATCATGATGTTTATTTCATTGCATTAGGAAGGTCATCTAGACCGTCCATATTGGTGGGGAAAGGATTCACACCGTTGATTTTCAATTTTTGTGGTCCCATGTGTAAAGGGATCCATTTGATTGTATGATTTTTTTAGGGAGGGCTCATAGTGGCGGAGCCCTCCATCACAAGCATGTCCCACCATCTATCTCTCTCTCTCTCTATTTCATTTTCTTTTTTTAAGATCATGTTGCGTTTGTGTGGCCCACTTGAATGGACCCCACCTTGAAGTATTTATTTTATCCAAGTTGTCCTCAAGTGGGGCCCACCTTATATATGTTGTAAACACACTATCCTCCATGAGGTGGCCCACCATAAGCAGGGTCCACCTCTAATGTATTTACGTGTAGCATCCAGCGTCCAGGGACGCTGGACGTGGGTTGGATCACAACACAAATATCAAGCTTGTTTCCAAGCTTGGGAGTGACCCACTCTCATAGACCCCACCTTGATTGATGTATTCAATCCACGCCATCCACCTCATTCCCTGGAATATTTGAACCGTTGAGCTAAAGAATGAGGTTGACGTGATCATCTGGTAGGCCATAATATAAGAAACTTTGGGGGTTACTGTTAAAAGAATTGCCTGATGTTTCTAATCATCCAAAAATTTCAAACTTTAGACTCATTTTGTTTGTTACGAGCTGTAGAATCCCATGGCTGGGATGGATTTTCCAAATATGGGCCCCACCTGTGAAAAACCACAGGAAATCAAAAAAGAAAAGAGAAAGAAAGAAAGAAAGGAAGCAGCGAAGTTGTTGCTGGTTCATTCACATCTACCATTGAAACTCGTTGTTGGGTCCACAGAAGTTTTGAATCAATGTGAAATTTATTTTTCCTCTTCGTCCAGGTCTCTGTGATCGTATGGACGGTCTGGATGCAAAATAAATGTTATGGTGGGCCCCACATGGGACCCATAGTGATGTATGTGTTTTACATCCACTGTCCAGGCGGACGGTGGTACCCACCATGATATATTTGTTTTACATCCACCATCCAGTGGACGGTGGAGCCCTCTGTGATGCATGTGTTTTGTCCACACTGTCCAGCGACAGTGGGACCCGCCATGATGCATGTGACGCATCCAGACCGTCCATCCACTTGGAAAGATCATTTTAAGGCATTAGTTGAAGAATGAGACCGCTCTATAATCAAGTGGGCCACCTATATTTTGGTGTGACCCATTTGACATATAAGGCCTATGGGTTTAGGCCCATTTGATTCATATAAGGCCTATGGATTTAGGCTTATTTGATATATAAGGCCTATGGGTTTAGGCCCATTTGATTCATATAAGGCCTATGGATTTAGGCCCATTTGATATATAAGGCCTATGGGTTTAGGCCCATTTGATTTATATAAGGCCTATGGATTTAGGCCCATTTGATATATAAGGCCTATGGGTTTAGGCCCATTTAATTTATATAAGGCCTATAGGATTAGACTCATTTGATATGTATAAAACCCATGAGATTAGGCCCATTTAAGACACATAAGGCCCATGTGATTAGACCCATTATGATGTACTCTGAAGCTCATGGGTTATGACCCATTGCAATGTACCTAAGGCCATTGGTGAAGCCCAGTAATACGGCCCATTTGATGAATGTAAGGCCCACTAATGTATCCCATTTGATGTAATGAAGGCCCAATAGGATGTACCTAAGGTCCATTACAATGTGTGAACCCAACATGGTTTGTGTAATGATGTTTACTACGGGTTATGACTTGGGAGCAATGGTGGTTTGACGTCCACATTGCAAGTATAGTGTTGGTTAAATGTCTGCATTATGAGTCTCCCTAGGGCCATTGATAGGCCGTAATTGTTGTGTGTAGGCCGTCTAGGCCCATCTGCGTTGTAAGGATAATTCATTACTTTGTAACATGCTTAGTATAATTCCATTACTCATGCCCATACGCATCATATGTATGCTTGATATGAGGAATGTTTAATCATCGTATAAGCCGTCGGGCCGAGACATTTACGGGACTCCTTATGAGACGGAGTGTCCCACATGAGCGCATGGTGCCACGAGATTGTTGCATGATTGTATAGTATGACTCATGCATCTCGCATTTACGTGACAGGTGACATCAGGACCATAGCCTCCACAGGCATATCGTGGTTGGTAGGATTGAATATCAAAAATCTTATTCTACATGGGGTGCTATAGATATCCCTGGGTGAAAGTTCCTAAACCCGTATGGTACTAGGAGGTTGCTCCAACATTTAGACCAAGTGGGTAGATGAGCGTTGAGTGCCGATTATTAGATGGTTGCGCTCTCCACTGTGTCGTGGTCGGTTGGAAGGGGGTGCGGCCTTACCCGCCTGAGAGTAGGGAGCAATGTTAGGCTGAGTCTGATCAGCTCGAGGAATGGATCCGCTATCGACGAGTCGAGCCCGATATTGGCAGACGGATAGTGAGGTCTCTTCCACTTACCTTATTGCGCGCGATGGGGCGGCGATCTGGTTTAGAGTGTACTAGACCCCAGTGATATTCCAGATTTGAGCTATATTGATATGTGGACTTAGATAAGGATTGTATGCTTGACTTGCATCTTGCATCGCATAGCCTTGGAATGATCGACATCATTCATACTTTGCATCGCATAGCCTTGGTACGGTTAATGATATTTATGGATCCATCTGTATATTCCGCATTACTCTGATATTGCATGATCATATTACTACCTTGCGCATACACTTTCACCACCCTCTAAGCTTTCTATAAGCTTATGCACGACCGTTGCGTGCAGGTGACATTGGGGCGCAATAGCGCTGAGGCCGGAGCGCTTTGCAGATCACTTTGGAGATTTTGTTCATCATCATTGTATTTCCCTTTATGCTCATTGTACTTGTAAAGTTTTTTATCATAGTGGAAATGTAATGGAGTTTTTGGTTGTTGTTTGCGGGTTATGCCGTTGGTTATGCTTATCACGAATCAAATTGATCTTGAAAATCCTCCTCGTAGCATCCTAAGATCGGAACCTGGCGAATGGGAGCTGGGAGCCGAGAATGGGGTTCTACGGAGGCTGTCGGCGCCAGATTCGGTGATCGAGAATTTTGTGAGCCCGGTTTCCGAGTTTGGGGCGTGACAAGTTTCCCAATGAGATAAGTCATTTTAGCATTGATATCGTCGTCCTCTTTCAGGAGATACATTTCACCACTCTCTTTGGATTGAGTTGGCCTACATATGGTGCTTGGTTTTGGATATGTGTCTCATGATTGCGCATTTTCAACAAGTCTAAGTAATCCCACACATCATTGACATTTTTATTCATGAATTTCTCATCGCACATTGTCTCGACCAATTGGCACATGGAAGATGTTAGACCATCATAATGCACCACATTTTAAATCCGTATTGTGGGCATGAACTGACAAGATCCTTGAACCACTCCCAACATTGGAAGAATGTTTCATCCTCTTTTTGGGCGAAGTTCATGATTGACTTTATAAGGGTGTTTGTTTTATGATGTGGAAAAAATTTCTTTAAGAACTCCCTTATCATGTCATTCCATGTGTCAATAGATCGAGAACGTAGTGAATGCAACCATGTCCTAGCTTTCTCTTTCAAAGAAAAGGGAAAGAGTTTCAGCCTGACTGTGTTATTAGACATGTTAGGAAAGTATAAAATGGTTATGATCTCATCAAACTCTTTCAGGTGTAAGTATGGATCTTTTGACTCAAGCCCATGAAATTTAGGAAGGAGTTGGATCACCCTTGCCTTGATATCCATGTGTCTCGTATTCTATAAAAAAAACCATATATGAGGGCATATTCACCCCCGTCGGTTATAAATAATCTTGTAAAGTACGAGGCGGGGGTGCTTATGCACCTCATTCTCATCCTGGATGTCCTCCACCCTAGGTTGGGGTAGAAGATGTTGGTTTGCAGACATCACTTCAATTAACTCTAGGGATCTCGAGCGATGTCTAATCCTGTGATGGATAGTTAACCCCTCAACCAATCCTCCTTTAGTCAAGAGACGTCGAGTATTGTCACGGACCCACTTGAGCATGAAACACTCGCAGCCATCAATCTCATATTCTAACCTAAATCTGAAAAGAAAGAAAATAATATAAATCTAGAAAGAAAGATAAGAGTTGGAAAGAAGTTAACAATTTGGAAGTTCCTAATCAAGATCCTACAAAACAAAACAAGTCAATTTTTAAAAATAGAAAGTTATTAAAAATAGAAAGTAAACTAGTTTCTAAAAAAGAAAATTTTTCAAAAACTGAAAATAGAAAGTTTCTAAAAACAAATTAAGTAAGTTTTAACCTTAAAAATAGAAAGTAAATTAGTTTCTAAAAATAAAAGAAAACCTAGAATTAGAAATTTCTAAAAATAGAAAATAAAACCCTAATCCTAAAATAGAAAAATAGAGAAATTAGAAGGAGAATACCAATTTAGAAAGTCTATATCAAAATTTTACAAAATAGGAAAGTTAAAAAATATAAAAACCTAACCTTAAACTAATTTTAAAACTAGTTAATCTCAAAAAAATGCAATCGTCAGTCCCCGACAACGACACCAAAAACTCATTCACCACCCTAAGTATAAGGTTGCGATGTAGTACTAATCTCGATAAGACCGAGGTCAAATCCACAGGGACTGAACCTTGTACGAATTCTGAAAGAAACTAAGACTAGAACTAGAAGAAGATGCAATCTAAATCTAGAATATGTGAATAAGAATTGTGAAAAACTTAAGTAAAAACTTGTGAAATTCAAAAGTGGGAAACTAGGGTTTCCAAGGATCTACTTGTAGAGATCAGGGAGATCTATGTTCGATTCATAAACACAACTGGAATCAGAGTCCTATCTTCATCCAGTAGGAAGATAATTCATTCAAATCAACTATGAACTTCTTTTGATCTAGTTATTAATGGATAAGAGATATGAGAATTAAAATTGATTCCATCACAAGGCCATGCCCATGAGATAAAGTAAACAACAGAATTTAATCAATTCATAACCAATCTGAGAGAGTTATAAACGTTAGGAAGGATTTCATAATCTAACCATGCCAATGAGACGATGGTGAACAACAGGGCTTCCTAACTTCATAATCACAATAATGAAAAGAACATGCTCAAAGATATCACAAATCCATTGTAATTTAAGTCACAACAAACCATTAAAAACTAAGGCATTCCTTATAATCAAACTAAAATGAAAATCAGTTCAACTTAAACCTGAATCAAAGGTATAAAGAAAAGTCTCTCATCACACTACAAGCTTCACCTCTTAGCCTTAGCTAAGAGGTTTAGCTCATCATAGACACGATGTCCAAATTCTCATAAAAATGACATCAAAAGGAAAGAAAAACTGAAGAAGGAAGGAGTGGAGATGGTCAGTTGCACTCCACGTTTCTCTCTCTCTCTCTCTCTCTCTCTCTCTCTCTCTCTCTCTCTCTCTTTGCTCTTCTCTGCATACGTCCTAAGATATCCTCCTCTCGTGCATTCTCTCTCTCTTTTATAGAGCCTAGAAGTTGGTGCTAGATGGTAGAGAAGAGGCAGTGCGTGCCTGTGGAGTTTACGCAGCAAGTGTGCAACCATGAAACACAAAACACTTACGTTTGGTGAATTTTTGGGACGGTTGTATAGCCTGTCCTTAGTATATGGTCAGCCCCACCTTGGTGAACTTCTGGACAGTTTAGATCACTGATTCGATCATGGATGGTGGGCCACAACTACCCGGATCATCTGACTTTCTTGGATGCAAGCCCTGCACAAGAACCTGTACTACGATGGTCGGTGGTCCTCACAGTGGTGTTTTCGGAGAAATTCACCTCGTCCATTGGATTCCTGCCGAGATTTTGGTCAGAAAGGAGTGATTTTGATTGAGTTTTGGTGCGGCCCACTATTTCTTTGTTCTCGCTGTCCATCTTGCGCGTTGGGATGAGATTTACTGGTGTGCACATGCATGGCAAGACATGGTCACCATGGTTGTGGTTGAAATCCCCTCTTGATCTAATGGACGGTTTAGATCAATCATCTGGGCCGATCTGGATGGCCCACTAAGATCACACACAAGTCCTCTGACGTCCGTTCGCAGAAGCGGACGTCCATTGCGTCATTCGATGCACGGCGAGTACACAGCCTCTATGCACTCTCGCTTACGTAAAGTGGGTCCCACCTTGATGTTTTTGATAAATCAACACCGTTCATTCATTGACCCATTTAATTTAAGGGGTTAAGACCAAAATTGAAGTATATACAGATATCAGGTGGGCCCCAAATTAATGATTTATGGGATGATCTGTCCGTTGAGCCACTTCCACAGGGATCCAAGGGCTGAATTTTGACGTGTATGGTTAATTTAGGGTCATCAAGGTAGATATAAAGTTCGAGCCAAACGGATGGTGGGAACCTTGTGATCTTGCATTTAGGACGATTTTAAGGCCTCTTTATTGTTGATCACTTGATTTTCTCGGATCCTTAGCATCTGAATTCTTCAATCTCGGTCCCTTATGATTCATCCCTTTCCTTGGTGATTCTTGAGCATTAAATCCATACCTTTAGCATCATTTTCAGTCTCAGCTCTTAAATTTACCTTGCAACACAAACACGATTAAAATAGCACGTTTCAACATTATCATGTACATAAAACTAGGTAATAATTGAGGTTTAATATGCAATATTTGACCCTCAACACAATCCCCAACTAGCATTTTGTTAGTCCCGAGCAAAGCATGCAAAAAATATTGTGAAAATTATAGGACAATTTCTATAAACTCAAGTGATTTTTGAAAAACAATCTAAATAATATAATTCTAAGATACATGAATGTTGGACATTACTTTCTCTTAAACTCAAGCGCACGCTAAACTTCATGGCAAGTTCAAAGTATTAATCCATTGATTAGAAAAATTCTAAACATTGAGTTTCATGGATGCATAGTGTGACCTCGGCTTATCATCATTAAGAGTCCAATCGTCAATTTTCATGATAACATTAATAATCAAACAGAACATTCCTGCTGTAAACACCCCACCCAGGCTAACATCTCGAGAAGGCTAAGATAATCCAAGAACCATGATCACACCTTGAACCAAACCTTAATCCCAGCTTAAACCTAACCTTGACCCAAAAATCTCAAAAACCTACAAATCAAGACCCAAAACCTTGATCCAAACCGTTCAATCTACACACAACCCCCTCTTATACCTTATACTGTAATTAGAACCCTTTATCCAAGCCTAAACCCATCTGTCCGAGCCATAAAACTCTAAAAGAGGGGCCATCGTGCGAACCCCCACACTAAGCGAAACCCACACGCCCGAACGCAGCCCAAACCAACTCCGAGCGGTAGTCTGACTACCGCCAGCGGTATTCAGGCTGCCGCTACTTGCAGCCCGCGTGTAGACAGCTGTTCTAGCATCCAAAAGTCAACTTTCTTCGAAATTTACCCCTCCCCCCTCCCCCCCCCCCTTCACTATTTACCATTTTACCAAGCCCTATAGCTAATGAGAATGCGTCATGTGGCGTCTCTATCTCCTTAACCAATCACCACTTACCACTTTAGCTTTTAACCCTCTTAATCCAACATATTACAGTAATGCCATTGGAGAAGGCTATAAATAGCCCTCACTCCCTTCACAAAAAAGGACAAGAAGAAAACCTTCTCATCCAAGAGAGAGAGAGAGAAAGAGAGAAAGTGAGGAAGAGAGTGAAGGAGAGGGAAGAAGCTCTCAAGCCTTCAAAGCCTTGATCTTTCAAGACACCCCCTAGCCTTCCTCTCAACCTTTCCAAGCCATAAGCCTAGCCCAGATTGATCATAGTTCAATCTATATCTTAGCCTATTCAACAATCCAAGCCAAAGATCCATTTACATACAAGCATTCATCATAACACTTACTCCCTTCTCAACCCCCTTGCTTCTTTAAGATCTCTAGTGAACGTATGCTTTGTGACTTGTCGTCCATCGGATCATATCACATCAGAAATTCTTAGTAATCTAGCCCATTTTTTACCTCTTTGCATAAGCATCATCACATCCACCTTTTAGACACGCCATCGAACGTATGCTCTGTGGCTTGCCAAAATCTCGGATCTTGCTATATCAAAAATCCGCCTGTGTGACTAGTCTCACCCCGATCACAGCATCCATCATCCCCTTAATATTATTTTACCATACAAAGTAGAGACCATACGTTGGTACGGGCAGAGAGCGTGCCTAACACCTTCCCTCTTTATCACCGAGGTCCCTTACCCGGAATCCCAGATCGTAGATCAAGAATCAATTTAAGGTAGGGAAGTCTTCGGATTTCCCCCACCTTACGCATTCCATGGTTCTAGCCGACTGTGGGATTTTGAGATTTTTTCGCCTAGTAGCGACTCCAACTCCATGATCAGCCTATCACCCCTAATCACCCTACAAATATAAATCAGCGTGGGAGCCAATTTTTCAGTGTCTATACTTGGATAACCCAACCCAAACTGAAACTTTCCTTACAGTTCAGCCTTTTTATTCTTCCAGCTTTTAATTTTTTCATCAATGGCTTCATGCTATGTCAGCTTTTTTAAAGAACTTTAACAGGTAGCCGTTTTCAATGACAACTGTTTTTTAGCTCGATATTTTCCTTTTTTTTATGAACATGATGGACAAATTCCCAGGTTGGTTCCTTCCATGCTTAGTGATTACCAAGTTAATTATTCAATATTGAACTGAACCTTAATGTGCAAGCTAGATGTGAGATGTTAAATTATGACTCAATCAATGTTTAAAACTTTTAATAATGGATTGATAATTTAAGCTTAACTGTAAAATCTAACAGGTAACTGAATGCAAGAGTCATAAATTACCAACATTACGTATCTTATACTTCTAAATCAAAGATGTTCATCAAAATCACTTCGAATTCACAAAAATTTTCAGAAAAAATGGAAAAAAATTTCACAATTTTCACAATTTTTGCTTAAGACCAAGAAAATACTAATTAGGTAACCTAATTAATCTCTCATCCCCAACCTAAAATCTACATTGTTCTCAATGTAAAAGATATACGCATGCAATGCATGTGAGACAATGAAAATAAATGAGCAATGATGGAAAGATAATACCTGAGGAAAGAAATTGAACGGCTTTTTCCAGAGAGATCTCAGTGTGAAGGTGGGTCAGCAAAAGAGTTAAACCAACAAAAATCAAACTATCCTAAAAAATGGAAAGCAAACTATCCTAACAGCATAAAGCCGACTATCCTATAATAATAAAAAACAAACTACCCTAGTCCTATGAAATCAGTAACCCTAACTATACATCCATCAGACTAGGAGATCAATCCTAGTAAACAAGATCATTCAGAGGCATGGATATGTCTTCTGAATCAAATTTCTCAACAAATGGCTTTAATCGGTGTCAATTACTTTAAACTTATTGCCATTGTCTGGATTCTGAATCTTGACAGTCTCACGAGGATAAACAGTGATAACGGTGAAGGGGCCCGTCCAATGAGATTGGAGATTACTCAGAAAGAGATGTAACCGAGAATTATATGAAAGGACTTTCTGACCTAGCGTGAATGATTTTCGCAGAATGTGTTGGTCATGAAACGACTTCATCCTGTCCTTTTAAATTCTCAAGTTTTCATACGTATCATTTCGGATTTCTTTGAGTTCATTCAACTGAAGCTTGCGTAGCGAGCTAGCGTTGTCCAGATTGAAGTTCAAATTTTTTATCGCCCAGTAGGCTCTATATTCCAACTCCACAGGCAAATGGCAAGTCTTCACATAAACAAGTCTAAAGGAAGACATTCCAATATGGGTTTTAAATGTTATACGGTAAGCTCTTAAAGCATCGGTCAATCGAAATGATCAATCCTTACGATTAGGGTTAACCGTTTTCTCCAAAATATATTTGATCTCCTTATTGAAAATCTCAATTTGCCCTCTTGTTTGTGAGTGGTATGGAGTGCTCACCTTATAAGAGATACCATATTTCTTCATTAAATTCTCGAACGGCTTATTATAAAAATGTTAGCTCCCATCACTAATGATAGCTCGAGGCATTTTGAACTGGAATGGGATGAGCTTCTGTAAGACCCTTCCCTTTTTGCTTCCCCGCCTAGAAAATACCTCCATGAGAGATCAACTTCTCATCCAACAGATTTGGACTTGAGAGAGAGAGAGAGAGAGAGAGAGAGAGGGGTTCCATACCCGTGATGCCACCATGAAGTGGAGGAATAAATGGGGCCCATTGAGAGAGAGAGAGAGAGAGAGAGAGAGAGAGAGGGGTCCCATACCCGTGATGCCACCATGAAGTGGAGGAATAAATGGGGCCCATTTTCTTCATCAGCCTTGCATATCGAGCATTTTTTTGGGAAGAGTAATGCTATGCCGAACCAGGGTGTCTATGCTCTGGAATTTTACCTCATGTTGATATCCATAGAAAAGTTAAGGCTGCGAGGTATCTTCAACTTACATAAAGAGGCTGCATAATCAAATTGTCTTCTATTCTACCTTTAGTGAATGAAAGAGTGAGTTTGCTGAAAATTTACCCGGTGAATCTTTTTTCCATTTTCTTTCATTTGCGAGACTATTACTAAGGGTCCGAGATGGATTCCTCTCCGGATGTTGATCAAGGCTTGAAACTCTTCTATCCACTTTTCTTTTTAAAGTTTCTCCTACGAATGATGTTCGGAGACAACTTTCCCCCATAATTTTTGAACGCCCTTTGACTGCAACGTGCCTTTCACGAACAAGTCCATACAAATTAGCTAGGACGGTGGATGTGAGAGGACGATTCTCTATCCATTCCCCTTCCCAGAAACAAACCGATTCATCACCGTTAACCAAAAAATTGAATCCTCCAGTCAACGTGTGACCTGATGGTAAATAAATCGTACCAACAGGAGGATCCTATTTCCCCTATTCAAGGGAAATTTTCCCTTTCCAGTTTCGACTGCTCATCTTCTTTGATGTTTAGTCTCCACCTAAAGGCAGCATGTCAGACAGCTATAATTGCCTGACTGTTGTTGCTTTCATACCTTCAACCCATTTAATTATTAACAGCATCACTAAAATTATAACAACAACAACAACTAGTATTGGCTGACCTAACTTGACCATCTAAATGAATGGTTAAAAAGCATGGACAAGTTACTCATTTGTGCTCCTCTAATTAGTGGCCCACACAAGGCTCAAAACTTCCTCATCTTTTGCCAAAAATATATGTTTCAATTAATTATAACCCTTCTGTCCAATATATATATATATATATAACTAATTTAGTTAATTAAATGTATTCTGCGGTGTTTAAGATTTCCAAATCCAAAATAAGCATTCATTCCTTGCCTAGCGTAAAATATAGCACATATATTTGTGGTATGTGCACATGGCCAAACTCCATGGGCTGAATCATAATGCATATATTTTATTCAGTCATTTCCTTTACTCTGAAGGATTATTATTTTCTAGAAATGAGCCCAAAAATAGAGGGATCCATAGTTTCAGTGGACCATGCCATGGGAAGTAGCGGAGATAATGAGGCCCACTTATTATCGAAACCTTCCTAGGGCTGACCGGGACCTTTATTTGCCATCCAATCTCTGCAAATCCGGATATTCTATATGGATTCTCATTGTGCCATGTCATCACTGATGACACTACTACTCCTGCCAACGGAAAACCTCCACTTTCCGGCAGCAGAGGATCTGGATTCGGAGAAGGAAAACATGAATGTTAGCCCGATCTAAAACTACCGTTGCCTTCGAATAAAGATTTTGATGATAGGCATTCCATCCCTACTATTATTTGACACTGCTACTCCTACCAACGGAAAACCTCCACTTTCCGGCAGCAGAGGATCTGGATTCGGAGAAGGGAAAACATGAATGTTAGCCCGATCTAAAACTTCCGTTGCCTTCAAATAAAGATTTTGATGATAGGCATTCCATCCCCACTATTTACTTGGTGTTAAGCTTTGGATCTACTTCATTTTTGGTTCATGCCTGAAACGGTACGGGAAAATGGATGGACCACGTTGAGTTTTGACACGTATATAGAATACCGACGTATGTGTCATACTGACGTCGATCCCTAACTGATGAACGGCCCCGATCTCTCATATGTGTGCCGTACGCATGGATATGTAACAAAATCGGCGCCCATGGCATGCAAGAAAAAGATAATAAACAAATGCCACGCAACCTACTACGATCGCGACACGTGGGTATTATTGCGCGGTAGCAGCGGTTCTCGAGAGCGGATTAGGTATTACCAGGTAAGACCTTAGTGGGTGTTACTCTTACCCTTTGGGGCCATATTGATAAATATTTTATATATCCATTCCCTCTACCCTTTTTAAAAAATTATTTAAATTATGATCCCAAAAATTAAGGAAAAAAAAAAATTCTTAAATAGACCACAGAAATGAAAACAGTGGTGAATGGCTATTAAAAACATTTTTAAGCCACAAAAGTTTTATATCAAGATGATCTTTATATTTTCCATTTATATAGATTTTTTTGACCTTATCAACATATTGGATTTCAATAAAAAATTATGCTAGACCCTAGGAATTTTTTAACGGTAGACACTTAATCACCACAATTTCCTATGATGCCTGTCCGCATAAGATTTATATCTGTTTAATTTATCGTAAAAAGTTATTAAAATCGTCTGGAAAAACGGATGGACGGGGTGGATATACAAAAAAATCATCAAAGTGGGCCCCACAATAAGCGTAACACGCACTAAGGTATTACGCGGGTAACACCTAATCCACTCCCGCGGTCCAAGGGGCCGTTTGAGAATCCAAACCCCTTAAAACGTATATGGACGGATTTCCGTCCACATTCATTCTCTTCTTAAAATCCTTTCTTTTCCGGAAGAGAAGGGTTGAGAGAGAGAGAGAGAGAGAGAGAGAGAGAATGGAAGGGAAAAGGCAGAAATCAGGAGATGGTAGGAAGGGAGAGAAGAAGGAGATGTATCACGTGATCCACAAGGTCCCGTCTGGCGACAGTCCATACGTTCGAGCTAAACACTTTCAGGTTTCAATTTCTCCTTTCCCGATAAAACCATTCCAATTTCTCATTTTTCTTCTTCTCTTTTCTCATTCCTTTTCTTCTGTAATCTCAATACATGCTTCTATCATTCTTCTCTTTCTCATTTATTTCCAAATTTTTGATTTATTTTTTATTGGATATTTTTCTTTTATCCTTAAAATATTTCAATTGAAAGAAGAATCTTTTAAATTCCATGAAAGAATATGAATTCTCATTTCTATGAAAACAATTTAATTCCAAATATTTTAAATTGCAGATTTCTTTTTCCTCGTTGCTTTGAATGACTCTTTTTGCACCCGTTGACTCAATTACAAGAAAATGCTGAGTTTTTCAGATCAGATGAGACTGATTTTTCTTTCTTCTTCTTCCTTCCGTTTCTATTGAAATTTTCATATTAGATTATAGAAACCATCTTGTAAGGGTTCGTTTGGATGCCAGTAAAATTTTAAGTTGTAAACACTTTATAATCTTATATATATATATATATATATATATATATATATATATATATATATATATATATGATGGCTTATAATTGGATTAGCTGTAATTTGAAACGCATCAAATTTTCAGAAATTTGAAAGCCCCCTAACATATTCTATTGAGGGTTTACGGGCAATTAGAGACATCCATGAATGAATTAACAAAGCTTAAAAGCAGCTGTTTGAAAATTAAAATTACGAAAATACCCTTGGGTGGAAAGATGTTTTGCGTTTCCCAAGGATGTTTTGGTTCTTGAGATATACTTCTGTCAGCTTCTATGGAAATGTGCTTTGGAGTGCCAACTCAGCACATTTATGCTGGATCCAGGCCATTCATCTTGTTATCAGCACATGTGTGCAGGATCCAGGCCATTCATCTTGTTATCAGCACATGTGTGCTGGATCCAGGCCATTCATTTTGTTGGGGACACGGTGGTTGGCCATCGACCATTGTTTTAAGAGTCTGTTTTGCGTCTATCATGACTAAGGATCCAATGTGTTGCCGGCCATGGGCCCACATGGTGAGATTGTCCTAACCGTCCATGTTATTGTTACTTCTGTAAATTACCATCCGTTTTGCCTCTATCACAACTTAGGATCCTGTGTGTGGCCACCTAGTAGGGCCCACATGCTGAGATAGTCCTATGATTTGAATGTCCCTATTATCAATTATACCATATTTAAGTTACCATCCTTAATTGAGTTTATTATCTCAACCTTTTTTGAGTCGAATGTGAGCTATTGATATTTTGTTTTCATTGTTCAATTTCATCTATAGATGGTGACGGTCACAATCATTTGTGTGGCATAAGGTATTCCATAATGGTAACGGTGGCTACAACGACCACAAGCGATGCTATTACAATACAAGCCGTTAGGGCCTTTCCTTTTTCTTTTCCTTTTACTTTCTTTCTTTAAAAATAAAAAAATAAAAATGTTTCGGCCCCTTAAGAGACCGTTACAAGGCGTTTATGAGCCATTTTTTCTCATTACAACCCCATAATGCATGATGGTTACCACCTTTACCGTTTTGGAATGCCTTAGTGCAGCCTAAGTTCCTTAGGTTGGCCCATATAGCATAGTGTCCAAAACATGCCTGACTTTGATCATTGGACCACTCAATATGTGGGTACCAACCCTGGATCCTTGGCATTGAGAAAGGAAAAACCAGGCTTACAAGGATCAAGATATTGGACAACATCTTGCCTATGGACACCATCTTTAGGGAAACCTGGAAAAAGTTCCACAATACTAGGTTTATTTTCAAACCTCCGCCTTCAGTGAAGCAAGATAGCCTTGACCTATGAATATGCTCATTAATCTAGACTCTCCATTACCATGGCTCAAAACCCTATGTGGCAATGGGCTGGGTAGGCCCAATGGGTACTCAAGCTTGGCTTGACACAATTCGGGCATGGGTGTAGCTAAATTATGGGTGTGGCGATGGTTGGGTAGTAATTCGATCCTGATTAATAATAGGGCGGGTTTACCCTTGCCATTACCAAGCATGGCCTGGAAACACACACAAACACACAATATTATTATATACACTCCCAATGCCCCCAATTAATTTATAATAAGTAATTACTAATTTGTAGCTGTTGTTCCTAATATCGGCGGTATTATCAATAATATTGCCAATATTATCAGCGATATCTTTGGCGATAGATTGCCGAGTATCACTAAGTTATTGATATTTCAAAAATATAGCCCATAATGCCTTTGTATAAATACCAGGGTTTGATTGTATGAGCATAAATAGTCTGAAATTTAGAAGGAAAAAAAAAAAAAAAAGAAAAAAGAAAAAAAGAAAATCAACTGGTTTTTTATTTTCTATATCTAAGTGATGGGGGTGGATATCAGCACCTCATCTTCCTTGTGGATCGAAACTCCCATTTGGGGGAGAAATTGCAAAGCGAAAGCTCGGTGGTCAGGAATCAAGAAATGATGAAAACTAAATTTTAATTTATTTATATTTTTTTGGTAGTGGATTTCGACCACTCCTATTACATTTTTGGGGTAAATTTTGAGAAATGGGGAAAACGTGCAGATATTTGTGAAAATCAGAAGAAAAAAATAGAATATTAATTTTTGTTTTAAAAAATTTTGAGGACTAGTTTGGGAGAGGATTTCGACCACTCTTCCATTTTCGTGAATCAAATCCCTCAATTTAAGGACCACTCATGTTACATTTTTAGGGTAAATTTTGAGAGATGGGGAAAACACGCAAAAAATTGTGAAAAAAAAAAAAAAAAGAATGTTAATTTTTGTTATTATAATAATAATTTTTTAAAAAATGGGATCTAGTTGGGGAGTGAATTTTGACCACTCTTCCATTTCTGTGAATCAAGTCCCTCCATTTAGGGGAAATTTTGGAAAAGTGGGGGACCGTACGTAAATCTACAAAAAATAGAAATAAAAAAAAAATTTATTTAAAAAATTGCAGAGATCTGGTTGGGAAGTGGATTTCAACCACTCCTTTTCAATTGTTGGGTTTTTTTAATTATTTAAAAGTTATTCAAAAATTTTAAAATGCAAAAAATTAAAAAAAAAAAAAATCTATTTTATTTAAAAAATAATGACATTGTTTAACGAAAAGATTATTAATATTTTCTTTTTATGGATGAATCTTGGCGAGTCATTTGTTGCATTTTTCAATAAAAATTATTTTTTGGAATTTTAAAAATTATGAAAAAAAAAATTGTTTACTTTTAAATTATTTTTTATAATTATGTATGCATATATGGATATATGGATGGAGGTATGATATATGTATGAGTGCATTGATGGATGGATGGATGTGTCATGCATGTATGGATTGATCATTGATATATGTTTCTATGCATGGATGAATGGATGCATTAGTGTATGCTTGCATGGATGGATAGATAGACATGTATGGTTGCATGTATGCATGGATGGATGAATCTATTAGTGTATGTATGCATGCATGCATGGATGAATCCATTAGTGTGTGTGTGCGCGCGCGCATGCATGGATCATATATGTGTGTACGTGTGTGTCTATGCATGCATGGATCATATATGTGTGTACTTGTGTGTCCATGCATGCATGGATCATATATGTGCGCGTGTGTGTGTCTATGCATGCATGCATGGATCATATATGTGTCTATGTATGCATGGATGGTCATATGGATGGTTGGTTGGATGGGTGGATGGATGGATTGTTGGATATCTATGCATGTATGGATGGATCATGGATATATGTTTGTATGCATGGATGGATGGATGCATTAGTTTACGCTCGCATGGATGGATGGATAGACGTGTATGGTTGCATGTCTTATGCATGGATGGATGAATCTATTAGTGTATTGATGCAGGCATGCATGGATGGATGGATCTATTAGTGTGTGTGTGTGTGTGTGTGTGTGTGTGCGCGTGCATGGATGGTGTTTTGAATGGATGGTTGGATGGGTGGATGGATGGATTGATGCATCATGTATGCATGTATGTATGTTTATATGCATGGATGGATGGATGTATTAGTGTATGTATGCATAGAGGGATGGATAGATGTATTAATGCATGGATGGATGGATGGATGGATGGATAGACATGTATGGGTGTATGTACGCATGCACGCATACATGGATGGATTTATTATTGTATGCATGCATGGATGGGTGTATTAATGTATGTATGAATGGATGTATGGATAGACATGCATGGATGGATGGATAGACATGTATGGGTGTATGGGTGTACGTACGCATACATGGATGGATGTATTATTGTATGTATGCATGGATGGGTGTATTAATGTATGTATGAATGGATGGATAGACATGCATGGATGTATGTACGCATGCAATGCATGGATGGATGGATGTATTAATGTATGTATGTATGGATGATGGATAGACATGTATGGATGTACGTATGTATGCATGCATGCGCGCATGGATGTATGACTTTTTCTTTGATTTAGAAATAGCTTTTTTAAGTGATTATTGTGTTTCTAATGATATTATTGGTATGAAATGAACTCATTTGGGTTACTATTGCACTAATTTCTTAGGACAATACATGCTTCTAGGCCCCCATTAAATGGAAATTTATTATGTACGCATCCATTTTGCAAATTTTTTAAAAATCCATAATATATAAATATGTATATTTTAATTATCTCTTGGAGTTTCGAAAATCCCACCATTTTTCCCAAGTTGCTCCAATGTTTCCCAAAATCAGCGATACATTTTCAAGTATCAGTGATGTCGATTCAGGCCTTTTTATCTCCCGCCACTGATACTTGCAATGATACCGATACTGCAAACGCTTTTTGTAATAATGATGTAGTGCTTTTTTAGATTCTCAAAATTATATATAAAAAAGAGGTTGGTTCCTCTACCACGTTGTATGATAAGCTTATTCTACAAAACTTTGCGTGTAGGGCAGATGTGGTTTGTAGTGTTTATGCCATTCAATCCATCCAACAAGGTCGCTCCATGAAAGTGGGACACCCCATCATGAATTTATGTTTTTAAGGCAACCATAGTTTTGTAAAAATTTCGCTGTAAGATCTAGTTTTCTAAAACTGTATAGAAAATTTTAAAACCATATTATAAAAATAATAATAATAATAATCTAGTTGATTTTTTATAATTTAGTAAAAACCATATTTTCTTTATTTTTTTTTTAAGAAAACCATATATTTTTAAAATTTTTTGCCATAAAATCTAATCTTTTAAGTTAATGGTTAGGTTTTTTTTTCTGATTTCAAATCATACATGTGTGATTGATGCACTATTGGGTATGTAATGGGTGCCCATTGGAGGCCCAACATTGATATGGGTACAGGGATGGGCATGGATGCCCCTATAACTGACCCAAATCTGGTCCATTACCACCCCTCCTAAACCCAAATTGATTGGATGGTCTGAACCATGTAAAAATTAGGTTATGTTGTTCATTAATGGGAAGGACAGCCAATACAAATTTTAACCTGACATATGGAAAAAACTAAGGGTGGTAGAATAGAATTGATTGTCCGCTTAATGAACACCATAGATTCCTTATCGCACTCCGTTCGTTTTGGGCAGTGGCCTATCCATGAGGTGGCCACCCATCAGATCAGTGAGCACATTCACCAATGAGGCTCGGTGAAGGTTAATAGTCTTCACCAACGTGGATAACGTTAACAAATCCATACTATTAAGCTTAACAAATACTTAACCTAAACCTAATTATTTAAAATATATATTGATGACATTTTCACCAACATCTCTGCCTTTATTGACCACAATGGCTGATAGCTTGCAGACCGATACAGCAACTTCGTATCGTATATATCACCAACACAAATAATATGTTACTAGAGCAGCATCTAGTGGTGTGGGGCTTACCTAACAACTAAATAGTGTACAGGCGAGACCTGTCCGCCAAGTTGTATTTGGACTGTGATCAGGTGGTGGGTCCCACCACCTGCTCGAGTTATCTCACACCTTCATATGGGTTCCATTGTGATCACTTTTTTCAAAATTCTCTAAGTTTTTTGAAATAAAAAGGTATTCACAAACTTCTTTTCCACTTTTTCACGAATTTTTGATAATTCATGGTTTTTTACTCAATGTGATTTGCAGCTTGAGAATTATATGCAGACTATTTGTGAGCTAATCATGAATTGCTGGATTCTTGTTCACCCAAATTACTGGATTCCCCATTTTTTCCCGACTTCTTCCCAAAACTTTCTAGAATTTTCGTACAAACTTGTGGTTTATCCTGTTGCAACAATGAATGATGGTGAGGCATCTTGGCACAAAATGACAAGGGGTAGTATTACCTGGAGCCCTGTGCCCCATGTTTTCAGGCCCAACAGGTGATGATGATGGAATTTTATACTTTTAGTTGGCTGAATGTAAACAAGCCGTTGACAAGGTTTCATATGTGCTTGACCTTGTTCCAATGAAAGATAAATACCATATTTTCTGTACTGAAAATAACTCAAAATTCTATTGGCTTTGCAGTCCTAATGGATTGGGTCAATGGGGAGTTCTGATCTTGACCCATTTAAAATTTGGTTCAGACCCGGTTTGGGTCCAAATCAAAATAAGCCACATACCCATTTATTTAATAGGCATAGTACTTGCATAAGAGGATCAAAACCCGATCATATATTTCATGAGTCGGGTTTGGTTACTGTCTGGGTCAAGTCTAGGTTAGGTTTGGAAAGTGTAGTTCATATACAATGTCTACAATTATATATAGAAGGACCCACCTGATGGATCAGGTGGATCTTCCCCAAATTTGCTATATTGGCACGTTTACCAGCATATAGATGGGCAAGGAAAGTAGAATTATATGCATAAACCTCGTGTCTTTAAACATAAGACAGATTTAAAATGTGGAATTTCAATGGGTGGCTCTAATATTGGTACGAGTCAGGTACAGGCCTGGGTCTGGTCCATTTTTGGTTGGTCCAAACAGGACCAATTTAAAAATCAATTCATTTTGTAGTCAGCATGAACCTTTGGATCCAGACCCACTCCAGCAAATTGGGATCCGGACCCTTTTGTTAACGGGTCGTGTCCAGAGACCCATCAGGTCAGTGCGACCAATTAGCTCCCCAAGTAAAGGATGCTGCCCCCAGATCCACCAATTAGAGATCAATGTACACTGGGCCATGGATTAGGTAAAACACAATATAATATGCTTGCATGCAAACAATCAAACTTTTCTTTCCCTTTATTTAATTCTTTTTGAGTTTCTCAATCTCAATGGATTGGATTGAGTTTGTCTTTTTTCACATTGATTTGGTACATGGAATTCTCCTCAGCTAGTAGAAAAGGATCCAGAAGCCGCCATTGTTTTCTTTTGGAAGGCAATAAACACATGGGACAGAGTTGACAGTGCACTGAAAGATATGGCAGTGGTGATGAAGCAGCAAGACAGGGCAGAGGAAGCCATTGAAGCCATCAACTCCTTCAGGAATCGCTGCTCCAAACAAGCCCAGGAATCCCTGGACAATGTCCTCATTGACCTCTACAAGGTATTTAGTAACCTTTTCATACTTGCATGTGCAAATTAGACTTTTCTTGAAATTAATATTGTTCTTTTGATGATGATGATGGCGACAGAAATGTGGAAAAATAGAAGATCAGATCGAGCTGTTGAAGAGGAAGCTATGGATGATATACCAAGGTGAAGTCTTCAATGGCAAGGCCACGAAGACCGCCCGCTCCCACGGCAAAAAGTTCCAGGTCTCCATCAAGCAGGAGACCTCCCGATTACTGGTAATTGCATCAGGCACCCACTCAACTTCCTAATTGTTTGAATGTTGGTGTTCACTTATTGCTATCTTTCTGTGATCATGAATTTGCAAGTGTATGGTCTCGATGTGTTATGCGGGCCACCTGCCAGTGATGCTATCTACAAGCGGTGGCCTAACTCCTCGACCTTTGCTCCTAGTTAGGAATTTCGCTGCATTCATTTACTTCGTAGATCTCCCATGCACTTGAAAATACTGACATACATCACACAACACCAGCATCCATAGAAGTAGTGAAGATGTGGCCATCTATTTTCTCTGTCACAGTGCATCTCTTTTTGCTAAGATGGGCCATGATCACCCTCCTTTGGAACAACGTGTGGTCTGCGAATTTGGTAAGCTCCCTTGTGTGCTCCAAACCAAGTGAAGGAAACTTGTTCACAATTCATTGCACAGACCGACTTGCCATTTGCTTTGAATTTGGAGAATTCAATTAGTGAATTACCAGCCCCTTAGTTTCACCAAATACTATTAATGCAGTGGCATTTTCACACCGGGCTTGAGTGGGGTTGCCTATGGGATGCAGGGACACACTCGGGTTGGGCAGCTCATGTGAGGTGGGTGGCTCATGTGAGGCGGTATGCATGTGATTTGGGGGCCGGGGAGGGGGGGGGGGGGGGGAGAGGGGGGGGTTGACCGAGGTCCTGACCCATGGGATGTAGGGCCTAGGCTATGAGATAAGGGATTGATTCGCCATACTCTATCAGTTTAAGCTTTTAGAGCAAGTGGTTTATTGTCCTGCATCAAATTGGTATCAAAGCAGGAGGTCTCGTGTTCGAAACTCCTCACCGGGAGTGATTAATGCGGAGAGGTCCTTATGGGATGCAGGGTCTGGGCTATGAGATAAGGGAGTGATTCGCCATGCTCTATCAGTTTGAGCTTTTAGAGCAAGTGGTTAATTGTCGTGCATTAACTTGTATTTCAATTTCATGTAAATTCATCAAATTTCATGAATTGTTAGTCCCAAAAATCAGCCCAAGTCCAATACCCAATTTAAAGGTTGAAGCCCTTGTGCCACCAAGGCAAATCAGCTCCAACTAAACTTTAACACATCTGCAAACTTCAGACTATGAAATGGGCCTCAAACTGGCCTGAACTTCAGAATCATGCAACAACAGAACAACCTACTCTTATCAATGTTTTAAAACTGAGATCTGCCCACCAAAATGGATTTGATCGCTAAGAATGTCTTTAGATGGAAACCGTTTGTACCATTCATGCCCCCGAGTCTGGCCAGCCTGGTCAAGTGGCAAGTCCGGTCCAGCTGATCAAACCTTTATTCTATTTGTTACGAAGCCATTCATCGGACCAGCTGGACTGGTTTGGACCAAACAAGCTATGAAAACCAGTCCGGGTCTGGTTTGCATTTTGAAACACTGCCTCTTTGTTTCAACCTACTCCTAATCCATTAGATCCTACTTTCATTTCTTTCTTTCTTTCATTTTTTCTCCTATTTTTATTCTCATTAACTGACCTTGTTACTCCCTGGCGTCAGGGCAATCTGGGCTGGGCGTACATGCAACAGATGAACTATGCTGCAGCTGAGATCGTATACCGGAAGGCCCAGCTGATTGAACCAGACACCAACAAGGCCTGCAACCTGGGCCTCTGCCTAATCAAGCAGGCCCGATATGACGAAGCCCGCTCCATTCTTGAGGATGTCCTTCTTGGCAGAATTACGGGCTCTGAGGACTGCAAGTCGGTGAATCGGGCGGCTGAGTTGCTGCACGAACTTGAATCACAGCAGCAGGCTTCGCCGCTGACTACACCACCTAGGCTGAACCTTGAAGAGACAATCGTGGAAGGGCTGGACCTGCTAATGAGCGAGTGGACCCCATTTCGGTCCAGGAGACTGCCCATCTTTGAAGAGATCTCTCCCATTCGAGATCAGGTGGCTTGCTGATTTTCTTTTTTCAATGGTGTTTGGGAGATGAATCAATTCAAGGTTTTAAATCAGCGTATCATGTATGGAATCAGTCACCACCGATATGGGGCTGTATCTGTATCGCCTTCTCTATATTGAGCCGATATGGGCATATACAGCCGTGTATCGTTCATGGATGATACTGGTAGCGGGACATGTCGGCTGATATGAACTAGTTACAGATGGTACGTCTGAAACTTTAAACCTTGAATCAGACCATCGAAGGGGGTTTGGCTTTTGTAAATAGCCCATGTATATGAGTGTAGTTTTGTAGTTGTCATTTTGTTTGTGAGCTTTGCTAAGTCCTCACGCCTGCACAAATCAGTTAATGCACTACCACATCTGCCAACATGGCAGATAATTGCAATATCCGAGCCATTCATTAGAAGGGTACCCACTAACCTGGATTCTCTTATCTGAACAAATCTACAGTTAGTAGAAAATATTGGCAGAAGTTTTCTTTGTTGTCCACTTAGTCCTAATATCGTGACTCTATCTACCGAGTGGACCACTGTGATTTTGGGGCAGTAACATCTGCATGGTGATGACCACCTGATGGATGGTTTGGATATTTCACTTGTCTCCCACGCGCACATGTGCGGCATGGGCATTAGTTGTTTTCTACACACGTGTGGGTTAGTAGTTGCCTGTTGTTTTGTCGCGCAGACTGAATAGTTTTCCAATAAATTATTGGGAGAAATATGTAAAAGAGATGCTGATATTTCCACCATCTTTTTTCAAGGAAAAAAAATAAAAAGAAAAAGGTGATATTTGCACTATGTAAAAGATGAAAGGGTTGTACAATACAACCCATTTATATGTATCTTCAGAACTTTTTGTTTCTATTCTTGCCGTTTGCAGTAACATCATGGTGGGGCCCTCTCAATATGGGTTGGATGTCATACACATCACATAACAAGGTAGGCCCCACCGCAGTTACTGGTTTTCTTTTTACACGTGCGTAAGTAATTATGTACATAGGTAATTAAATGTAATTATGTACATAGGTAATCAGATGGTGAGTTAATATCATTCATTTCTTCTCAGAATTCCTTCTTCAAGCAATCCTTATATGAATGATAATCAGATGGTGAGTTAATATCATTCTTTTCTTCTCAGAATTCCTTCATTGAGTAATTCTTATATGAATTATCCATCTCGGCTATTAAAAAAAAATAATAATAATCACCTAATTCTGCCAAAAAAATCATCTACTGCACGATTCTACTAATGGATGGTGACGGCCTTCTGAGCATTTCTATCAATGGATAGTGTATCAATTTCTATTGTTTAAATTGCCCTTAATAGTGTATCATACACCACCTTCTATGGCTGGGTAAGGATGATAAAAAGTAATATAATCTCATTCAATGGAGACAGGTCAGTAAGCAGATCAAAGATGGAGGAGCTGGAATAAAAGGGGGCTGGAATAAAAGACTTAAAATTGATGAATCAGGCACTTCTAGGGAAATGGATCTGAAGAGTAGGCACTGAAAACGATAGCCTGTAGAACAAACTCATCAAAGGAAAATATGGGAGCTCAGAAGGGGGGTGGTGGACTAGAGAGTCCTCCCTATACAGGGCTTCTGCAATGTGGAAAGACATCTGGCGCATGTAGCGTGAGATGAACAAAAGGATTGGGTTTGAAGTGGGCTTCTGCAATGTGGAAAGGCATCTGGCGCATGTAGCGTGAGATGAACAAAAGGATTGGGTTTGAAGTTGGCAAGGGAGACCGCATCAGATTTTGGACTGATACATGGTTAGGTAATACTCCTCTGAAAGACAAGTTTCCCCTCGTCTCCCAGTTGGCGAATAACAAAAACAGCTACATTGCGGATAACTATTCTATAGAAGCAGGCAAGGTAGTTTGGAATATTCAATCCTGAAGGAATCTGGAGGACTAGGAAATTGAGGAATTCGTGGATCTAATGAACTACATTCAGCACGCTTCCCGCACTCAGGACCGTAAGGACGGTCTTATCTGAAAAGTAGATAAATCGTCTGCCTTTTCGGTCATATCTTTCTTGGTCACACCTTTCTTCAAGGAGCTTTCGATCTCTAATATTGAAAACTCCGTTCAGCATCCTCATTTCATTTGGAAGTATGCCATTCCCCCAAAGATTCATGTGTTCGGATGGCTGGCTGTAAATAGTCATATCCTCATTGTGGATAACTTGAGGAAAAAAGGAATGATCCTTCCTTATGTTTGCATTTGCTGCATGTCCGCTGAAGAAACCGTGAACCACTTACTGATCCACTGTTCCTTCGCTAACTCCATTTGGACAACCATTTTATCTTGTTTCAAAATTAATTGGTGCCTCCCTAGGGACGTAGACATGAAAAAAAGGAATGATCCTTCCTTATGTTTGCATTTGCTGCATGTCCGCTGAAGAAACCGTGAACCACTTACTGATCCATTGTTCCTTCGCTAACTCCATTTGGACAACCATTTTATCTTGTTTCAAAATTAATTGGTGCTTCCCTAGAGACGTAGACATGCTTCTCAAGACCTGGCATGGTGTTCTACTTCGCAAACCTCTATCAAGGTTACGGCGTATGGCAATTTTGATGAATTTGTGGGCTATTTGGATTGAAAGGAACAACCGATGCTTTCGGAACGAGTCGAAGCCCCCTCATTTAGTGTGTTCTTTTGTTAAAGTGTTTCATTGCTGAATGGGCTTCCCATATGGATGGGCTTGATGTTGATGTAGCTTTTCTTGAGGTTTCTTAGGTGCTTCTATCTCAACAGTCCATTTCTCCCTATAGTTCTTTTTCCTTTTTAATACAAGTTATCTTTATATATATATATATATATATATATATATATATATATATATATATATATATATATATATATTGCCCTCAATAGGTTTTTTTTTTTTTTTTCTAAGAAAATGCATTTTTGTAAAATAGGTTTTAATTTGCTTTCCATAGAATTAAACTAGGCTTCTTTTTCGTTTTTCTTTTTGGCCTATCTTCTAGAATTTGCTTGAAGCAATTTTATAAAAATATCTAAAAATATGTTTAAATGGGAGTTTTGCTAACTATAAGATCCCCACTGGCAATAATGCATAAGCAGCATAAGTAGGTGAATATTTTACAAGCAGGTAAATAGTTCATAGAATAAGCTTATTCTGCAGGCTTGTAGCGGATCCAGCCTCTAGAAAATAACAAATTTCTAGGAGGAATATGCCAAATCCGTGAACCACCATAAGCAATCCCTGGTCCCAAACAGTCCCTAAAACTCAGGTTCTTGGAAGATCCCAGCTAACTAATATCCAGGCTTTCTTATGGCCCATGGCTACATTTTTTTAAAAATTTTAATTTTGTCAATTTTTGGGCCCATGATTTTGGGGGGTTGTGATCTTCCACCTTGGAAGATTTTAAGGGCATCCGAATCCATGAATGGAGCCCATCAAATCAATGGTTTAAATCATGTAACCATTGCCGTGGGCCTATTTTATTGACTACCCATCAAAATGCTATTTAGATTATGATGCATCAGGACCACAAAATCACTCTTAGAATTGATGTAGCCTTTGTACTAAGAAGATGGTACACTAAGATGTACTATATCATATTCAAGTCTTTTTATATATGCAGTAATCTTTTCTTGAGATATTTATTCTAGAGTTGTTTTCTACCAGCTTTGTAGCTGCGAGTTGAGTGATTAATCTTTTGTTGGGTGAATGAATCCCTAGGCTATCCTTTATTGAGTGAGTGATTCCCCACCCTTGGATGAGTGATTACCCAATCCCTTGAGTAAGTGAATCCCACCGCTATTTCATTTTTCTTATTCACATTTGACTTATGTACTCCTGGTTCAAAATATAGGAACAGAGTTCTTTTTTTCTTCCCTTTGTTGTATTTCTTTGGATTCTACATCAAAGTGGTATCAGAGCTATATCAAGAATGGCCATAGGCGGCCGGCTGAAACCCACCTCTGATTGAACTCTGAATCGAATCTCCTATCTCTGGATTGTATTATGGAATTTGGAAAGGGGGTCACTGAATCAACGGCATCCTGTGTTGAATTGGTGATCAGATGAAGAAACTAGTTATGTTGGTTCAACCAACGGACTACGTTTCAACACTGATGTCATGGATTTGAGTACCCATGTGAGGTGTGCGTGTGTAAAAAAATAAAAAATAAAATGGTTATGTTGGTAAAGCTTTATACAAAGTAATAAATGGGTAGGTCATAAGCCCGAGTGACCGTTTAAGCAACGTTTGGTCATTGGATGATCTAGACTGTTTGTATGGTGGACCCATCAGTCTCAAGGTTTCTCTAATTAGATGATCTCAACCGTTTGATTAGTGCTTTGCTGATCAATGGTTTTTTTTTTTTTTTTTAAATTTAAAAAGATACAATTATGGAACATTTATTAGAAAAGACCATCAATTAGACAGCTTTGGTCATTGAATGGGTGATGCTGGATCCAGCACTAACCATGGTCTAGCTTCCAAAAGGAATTGTTATGATCACCAGTAAGTAGGACCCCCTTTGTTGATTTATGAACATTGGTGTGGCCTGAGCTAGCTTCAATAGTTCACTCAGCTTTATGAATAGTTAAATGTCATCGTTAGGGGGCCATCCTAATCCTACTGTGGTCCACGCCATAAATAAAAATTTATGAAAACGACAAGCTCAGGTGCGCATCTCATGATCAAACCCACAAGAAGTCAACAAGCGTGAAAGGCACCCTTTCACATGTGCGCTGTCTCCTCATTGCTCAGTTTACTTTTATTAAAACTCTGGTGCATTGTAAATGTTTAGAAAATTAAAACCAAGTCGATGTGGGAAACCAGTTGGTGATGGACACGAGGCTTTCAGTTCCATATACATGTAAGTAGAAAACCCCTCTAAAACCCACAACATGTTCCAAATTCCAATGGATGCTACCAAACCTCTAGTATTCTCAAATCCTCCCATTGTTACAGCATTAGGGACTTGAAAAGCGTATAAGCCCGTTGAACGGACTTTTATGATCATGCCACCAGTGAATTCTTTTTTTTCTTTTTTCTTTTTTCTTTTTTTTTTTTTAAAAATAAAAATATTTATTTATGACAGACAGGGTTCCAAGGCACTGTATGGATGGCCCTAATCATTTGTACACATGCCAAGTGCATGGTGAAGGCGCACCTGATAGCTTTCTATCCACCATAGCTGTAGTTAACGTATGTGAGAATTAGAGAAGAAAAATATTGAAAACGCACGTTAGCATTACCTAATAAAAACGTTAAAAAATAATAATAAATTGGGGATCAATTGGATGGTGGGGCATTTGAATTACAAGATATTTGCTGGCATTTATAATTTCTTTATTACGTGACCAATGCAGTAGGGCATTGTGATTGGTTACTACAATGCCTGTCTTTAGTTGGCAAGCTGGAATCACGTGTGGTTTCATGTTTATTTATCTAAACAAGTGTCTGTTAGTGTGGCCCCACTCTGTCACCTGATCAACTACAACCACCAACCATAAATTATATATCTTGCAATCGAAATGATGTTGCCCATGCAGGCAAAAGTTGCGCAAGTGCACAATCGCTAGGCATATGAACGGCCCATAGTAAACATAATAATATGATCACTGACATAGAATGTCTTTCATGTGGTTCTCACCCTTGATCACCATTCCCCTAAAAAAAATCGCTTCCAAATGGAAGATCCTAACTGTCCATTCAATGATGAGTGAAATGGGCACCCATA
This sequence comes from Magnolia kwangsiensis, assembly GCA_037074715.1. Classification (NCBI taxonomy): domain Eukaryota; kingdom Viridiplantae; phylum Streptophyta; class Magnoliopsida; order Magnoliales; family Magnoliaceae; genus Magnolia; species Magnolia kwangsiensis. Next base: position 36,462,224 of record CM073573.1, read on the forward strand.
CTTATCATACTACAACAGTACGATAATTGAACCACACCGATCATATGGTCCCACCTCGATTGCCCATCAGTGTAATAAATAAAAAAAATACCTTGTCAGATGATCTTCACCATCCATTCAACGCTCAGGGAAGTGGATAGTCACTTGTCATGCCCTGGATTGCCCATCCCCGAAAAAATCATTTTGGTCGTATGGTCATAACCTCCATTCACTACCTTAAAAAAATGAATCCATATCATCTGATCATTGATCCAGACATTCATCATGTAGATTACACCAACAAATCGATCAAGACGGATGATCCCAGCTTTCAAATCAAATGACAAGGGGAATGGGTGGCCAATATTGATCATGCTGTAAATGATACCACCATTGATTATGACCCTTCCTTGTGTGGATCCCACACACTTATAATTGCCCATCTCACTTTGGTCCAATAATCCTAAGGCAGGATGTACCCGCATTTCAGGTTATTGCAACTGGTGGGCATTCAAATTGCCAGGATTTCCAATGCCTCAGCCATCATTGGTTGCAAGGGTGGCAGGTATTCCGATGCCTAATCTTTGGAACTCTGATACTCAATAAAAAGGATCCTCCAAATCTTAAAATGAAGGACGTAGTAGAGACTGGCATAAAGCTCCAACTCAATGAATAACTAGGAGAGATTCCCGCCCACAGAAAGAATTCAAGCCCACAATCTATACAGGCAATGCCACACAGAACAAAAATCATTCCGTCTACAGAAAGGAAAAGACAAGAAAACGGAGGAAACAAAGGCCTCTCATCAATCATCCCTGTCTACAGAGAGAAGAAATCTACAGAAAGAAAAAGACAAGAAAAACGTAGGAAACAAAGACCTCTCATTCACAAAAGAGAACATTAAAATAAGATATAATCAGCACCAATCTAGTAAAGAAGATATAATGAAGCAGCAGCAGTCGTGTAGAGAGAGAGCGAGAGATGGGGTTGAGTAGGCCTTTTGTTCATCAACATTTGAAACCATGGCAAACAGACAAGATAATAATGAGAATCAATGCGACGATGATACCCAAGACGATCAGCTTTATCTTCATGTTCTGTAGCCACATCTTCCTTCTCATCTTTGTACCTTGTTGCCGGAAATCTTGTGCCTGCACCAATAACAACTCATGCATCAGTCAACATTATGATGACTGGAGAAGGCACCTCCATTGAAGGCTGAATAACCCTCAGCAGGCCATGGCATCCTATTGAAAGAGCTGCATGTATTGTTTGCAGCCGTTTCCCTAATTTCTCTACTAGGGGTGCATCCAGAAAGCAAACTACAAAATTACAGGTCAGCCCAGGGCATTTTATTAGTTACTTTGGAGTCAAGACTTGAGCCACAGTTTTTTATACAATTCCACACACTTTGCCTGCATTTTAATGCAAAAGCAAACTAAATTGCAGTTTAATCAAGAAGAAATGAGAAACAATTTTTCCTAGCTTTTGTACCGAGGAAGCGACCTTCATTTGCAGGTACATTTCTTTCATGTCCAATGTTGAAGAAAATCAATTGGTATTTGGTGAACAGACTAGTAAGATGATGACATGGTTGTTGCAATTTGACTATTACCACTGCACTGGTAGTTCGAATCCAATTTGATAGTGTATCTAAATGCAACCTTCATAAAGAACACAAGAACAAGTGATGACAAAATTATAACTCAACAAGTTACTCAAAACTTGTTCAAGGTACTGGAACAAACCAAAAAACTGAGCAATGTGGAAGCAAGATTTTTCAGTTTGTGCTGAACTTTCTCAACCTTCGGGGGGGTTGAATAGGTGAGCATCACACCATTTCAAACCCTTTCTCTTCATCTCCCTCCAACCCCAACATCTAGTGCGACTCCATTCATTTCCTTTTTATAAACTAAAAAGTAAAAACAGATGAAGGGTTTTCACCTTGTTGCAGTTGAACTGGACTGCCGGTATCTAATTTTATTGCATCACTTCTTTCAGACTTCTTAAATATTCTTTACCATAAAACTGCAAAACACCTTATTGATTACTCGAGTTGACCTTATCTCATAGACTGATTAAGTCAGGAGAAAGAGGTTGGAAAACTCGTCGATTGGCACTTGTTTAGGGTGTGTGCATGAATTCTCTGTGTGAGAGAGAGGGGTTTGCAAGAAATGGGATAAAGGGCAGAGAATTGGTTGTGAAAAGGTTTCCCCTATTTTGCCCTAGGCTGCGGCAATTCTGCGACAAAATTGCTGCTAGAGAAAAAACAGGTGCCTGCAGTTTTAGGAGATCCAAAAATTGCTGCTAGAGAAAATATCATTGACTGGATGCATGCGAGTTGGGCTCGGAAAGTCATGGAGATTATTTCAGAGTTCACGATCTATGTAGAGGGTAGTCAATTCACTTCATCCAGATAGGGAGGCGCAAATCAATTGGCTGACTCTCTTGCAGAAGCAGGAGCCTCTAGGCAAGTGCTGATTATATGAGATCATAGAAGTTTGTAATGTTTGGGTCTTAGAGATTGCAGCTGCTGTTGCGCCCTTTGTTGGATTTGTATGGTTGTTTTATTAATAATATTGAATTTACCCATCAACAAAAAAAAAAAAAAAAACCGTCCCTCCAATGGGGAATTGCGTACTTATCTCGAGGTATTGATATTTTTTCTTGGGGACTGTAGTTATTGAACCTAAGGTCATGTTTCAGTTACCAAACCGTTTACAAGATGGGCCTCGTCGTGGATGGGAAGACAAAACTCTCAGATTGGAATATCTGAATCCTTTGATCATTTAAAACTTTTTCTTTAAATATGGACTGTCCATTTGAAATGTAATTCCCAGGCCATCCATAGGGTCCTCCAATCTTGAAAATTGTTTTGGTTATCAACACTGACTTTGAGGGCCCATCATATAAGCAGTATGGACCACTGCAAAAAAATGACATCAGATCCAAGAGTTACGGTCCCATAGTAAAAGATAACAATACGTTAAGATTTTTATATGAGGGCCGCACATGAGACATTCCGTGCGCTTGTGTTGAGAGGGTAAAATCCCCGCCATCATCTCATCTCTTGGAGGGTGGGCAAAATCCCATCCACAAGCTGTGTAACATATGGCTGAGAAACACCAGTATAACACATAAATACCCTTTCCCTTGTCTAAAAACCCTTCCCATACTGTGGAATAATGCAAAGTTTTAACCATCTCAAAATCTAAATTGTGTGCAATTTTTGCCCCTTCCTACTCATGCTATGTGTCATCGTCGTCGTCGTCATCATCAAAGCCTTATCACAACTAATTGGGTTCAGCTACATGAATTCTTTTCTACTATTCCACAATATCAAGGGCCGTCATGTCAGTTAGACCATAGGTCATCCAGTCTTTTCTTACAACCTCCAACCACATCCTTATCTGCCATTTCACTCTATCAAGGGCTGTAATGTTAGACCATAAGACATGAAGTCTCTTCTTACACCCTCCACCTATGTCCTTATTCACCATTCCACTCTATCAAAGACTGTAACATCAGTTAGACCATAGATCATCAAGTCTTTTGTTACTACCTCCACCCACATGCTTTTGGGCTTTGCCCTAGCCCTTTTAGAGCCTTCAACTTGTACGAACTCGCTCCTAACTAACACAGTTCTTTGTCTCCGTTGCACATGACCAACCATCTAAGTCTACTTTCCCTCATCTTGTTACCTATTGGTTATACTCATAAATTCCCTTGAATACGCTACTCTGTTATATATAGTAGAGATAATCTGCCACCAACCTGTGAGCGGAGGTTCTCTGTTTTGTCTACCAGAAGCTCAATCTTCTCACCACGGTCCAGAACCTGCACAAAGAGAGATTACAATGGGTTTATGTTGTTCTACGCATCACAAGATTTAAATAATTTGGGGGCTTCAAAAGACAGGGCTTTATGGAGGACACTAATCTTAGCAAGTACAAGAGAATTTGAGCCTCACTTTTTCAATATTTTCCATCATAACTCCTTTAACTTCTGAAACCTGAGCTTTCACCTTTGCAAGCTTGCTGATCTCCTCTGGATGGTCCACACAATACTGCATGTGTTCTTTCAGTTTGGTCCTGAAATGTTAAGGGTGATCTCATCATGCAATAATGATATCAACATAAATCTCATGTTTTCTGTGTTTGGTCAAGAGCAAAAAACAAAAAAGAATTACCCAAACTCCTTGTTGAGGCTGTTAGCAACAGCAGTGGCAGCTTTTCCTCCTCCATACTTCTTGTTGAAATCATCCTTAACCCGCTCCAGAAAGGCAATAGGAATTTGTCTACCAGCTGACTCAACTGCAACTACACAGTAGGCTGCAACATCCAACAAGATAAAACGAATAAATAAATAAGTGATTAGGCTCAAGGCACTTAACCAGAAACTCAAATTTACAACTCAAGGTCAGCTCAAAACTCATCACAAATGGCAGCCTTCACCACCGCAGAATTACAAAAACATATGCACATGTTGCTACCACCCGCTCACACACCTCCAAATGTGTCAATGTGGCAATGTTCGTAAGATCCAAGCTATCCATCAGATGGCCCTCATGTAGATGTCCTAAATCAAGAATCAGGGTGGTCAATTCATCAGGTAGGCCACAATGCACAAAACAAGCTGACAGCTGCAAAAAGCTGGCCAAAGCCATCCATTTTTTGTTTCCCCAGTGTAACATCATGGCCCCTATTGAGTGGACCAGCCTGATTTTTTGTTCAGGTTCTCTATTGGGAGCCACCTGATGGATCTTGCCTGCATTGCCACATTCACATAGGTGTAGGAGGAGATGGGGGTCAGCTATATACGTATGGAATTAGCAAACCTAAAAATGAATGCCTTTGGTACACCTCTTTGTTTTCCCATCTTTCCATAGAGCTCCATGAATTAGGAGAGAAGGGAATCATTGTCAAGCTCAGAGCATACAAGTTATTTGAAGTGATGGCAGAGAGGAAGTTTAGGCTTCTGCATGTTAATTTCTTAGGATGAAACACTATGATTGCTTTTTTTAAGGGGTAAATAGTATGATTGCTTTAATCTTTCTTTTTATAAATCTTGCATTAATCTTCTGTTCCAAGACGTCAGGCTTTGACAGGTTTTTTTTTTCCATTCGCGAGTTTAACTGGGGAGCTTCAAACTACTGAGGACAGCAAGAGTCTGGAGAGGCTCCAGACTATCCCACTTAGAATTCCTTTATGAGAAAACAATATGAAAATATATGTGGATTAACTGGAACAAGGATTTATAATCTCATGTTCACATGAGAGCATCCAACCATAGGGGGAAAAGAGAAAAAGAAAACTACATACTGTGTCCTGCAAGCATATGAGACATCACAAAACCAGACCACTGAATGCCAATAAAATGAAGAATGTCGGACCTTTTTGGCTTTAATATGGTTATTAATGAGAAACAAGATTCTCTCTAATGACCAATTATGCAATTAGCCATGCAGAATAGTTCTACAGAGGTCCCTTGGGCATTAAGTGATGAAATAACAAGCCTCCTTTCTGCATCAATGACAGCACTTCTATTCAAAAGTACAGAACATACATCAAGCAATAGGAATGACATTCCTGTACCCCCTCTTTTTCGAAGGTGTTGTTAATAGCGTTGGCACTCTACTCACATTAGAAGATGAAATGTTTAGTTTATCAATTAAAGCCCAAAATTTCATCCTTTCATATGGGTGTACTTAGGAATGACATAGGGCTGTTAATTTTCAATTAGAACTGTACTAAATAACTACATATGGGGCAGCATCTTCCACTCTTCCTGTCAATAATAATGTCAGCATCCCTGACAACCATTTTAGAGGCAACTCTCTGGCTAGCATGTAGGCAAACTATGAAGCAAACTATACCACAACTATGGCATGGCCAGGTACACCTAGCTTGTGAATAGCCACTTACTCTTACCTCATTATATTTCCTTCTGCATGCTTTCTTTCTAATAACATTTGTTGTTTCAGAAATTATATATATATATATATATATATATATATATATATATATATATATATATATATAGAGAGAGAGAGAGAGAGAGAGAGAGAGAGAGAGAGAGTAATGATCTCCTGCGCACAGTCCTGCAGGAGACTTTTAGCGCACCAAATTAGCACTGGGCATGACAACTTGGACAAAGGTGTTGGAGGTGTAATGCGTTGATAAAATCCACTCCGACCATTAAGTCTGTGATAACAATTAAACCGTAGGGTGAAAAAATCTGGTGGATTTGTGATTTAGGTGGGCCATGAAAAGGGAAACAATGTGAGAGGATGATGCCTATCTTTGAATTTTTATAGGGCCCATTATGATGTTTATGTGAAATTCACTCCAACCATTAGTTTCCTCTTGGAAATTAATGCATGTATACCCAAGAATAGGCCCATATGTGATGTTAGTGGGCCCCACCAAGCAAAACAATTTGGATGGTGGGCATCTCTTCCATTGTTTCCACTCATGTGGCCCACTAAAATTATGAATGTGTCTGATGTTGGAGCCCTACCGGTAAATTATTGTCACACCCCAAATGGTCGGAGTGGACTTTATATATACATCAAGGTAGGTTTACCTTCAGCCGACCCAAGTATTGGTTAAGAGGAGGCTGTCCTAGGCCTGTGGATTACACATGCCGAGACCAACAGCTACCTGGGCGCTGGTCCATGCTTGTGGGCCCAATAATGATGTATCTGTTTAATCCAAACAGTCCATCCATTTTGTCAAATCATTTATGCCATGAGCCCAAAAATGAGTCAGATCCAGATCTCAGTTGGAGCATGCCACACGAAACAGTGCAAGGATGCCCACCATTAAAAATTTCTTTAGGGCCACAAAAGTTTTGGTTCAAGCTGATATTTGTGCTTTCCCTTCATACAGTTTTGTATGACCTAATCAACAGGTTGGATGGAAAATAAACGTTACAATGGACCCTAGGAAATTATTAATGGTGGGAGTTCAATCACCACTGTTTTCCTATTGTATGGTCCAGCTGAGATTCGGATCTGACTCATTTTTGGGCTCATGCCATAAATTGAGCTGAAAAAGCAGATGAACACCATGGATTAAATATATACATCATTATTGGGCCCAAAAGCACCGACCAGTAGCAAGGTTCTTACTGGTAGGGTCAGCATGCAATCCAAGTAGTGATGGGATGGGGATGTGCCCACATTGACTTGTATGTATTTGAAATCCATTCCAACCATAAGGTGCATGATATGATGGTTATTTAGCTGCAGGATTAAAAATTCAGCCATATCTATAATGTTGGTGGGTCACATGAGTGAAAATAGTGCAGGAGATGCCTACCATCCAAACAATTTGACTTGATATGGCCCACATGAATTATATAAGGGCCTAATATTTGGTCCCCATTCATGAATGTTCATGAGGAAGCTAATGGTTGGAGTGGATTTCATATAAACATCACAGTGGGCCCTGTAAAAATTTAACAGTAGGTGCACCCTCTCCCAGTGTTTCACTTAGTTTAGCCCACCTGAATCACAAATCAGCCTGGTTTTTGAGCCATATACCTAAATTTCCATGATGGACCTAATGATCGGGGTGGATTTTCACAAATACATCATGGTGGGACCCACCCCAGCAGACCTTTCGACGTGAGTTGGCCTTGGTGCGCAAACGGTCTCCTGTGGGACGGTGTGCAGGAGACCACTGCTCTCTCTCCTGCACACCAATTCTCATGAGAACTCGGTGAGAACTTTTTGAGAACTCATCTCCCATGATATGAGTGCAAGATCTAAACCGTCACCCCATGAAACCCCCTAGGCCCAAATTTTACCCTGATCTAAAACTTTGGTAGGCCATGGAAAAATGAAACAGTTTCCTCCCTTGATTTGCCTCTCTTTTGCCATGGCCCACCAAAGTATTGGTTCAGTGTAAAAGTTGGGCTCTAAGGGTTTCATGGGGTGTTGCATCACGCAGACGGTTCAAATCTTGCACTCATATCACAGGAGATGAGTTCTCAAAAAGTTCTCACGAGTTCTCGTGAGAACTGGTGCACACACACGGGGAAAGAGATATATATATATATATATATATATATATATATATATATAGAGAGAGAGAGAGAGAGAGAGACCCCAGAGCTCAACCTACTCATACTTGTTCTTGGGAATTTCTTGAGACCAGGCATGCCATTTCATAGTAGCCATGAAAGCCTACACTATTCCAGCCTCATCTCTCACAAGAGTATTGTATTTTTGGTGCATGTGTGTGGATGGCACTTCAAAATTAAAAATTAAGGGTAAACAAACAAGACTCAAGATGTAACCTTTGCATATCCATGCCGAGTCAAAAACAATTATTGTAGCATCGAGAATCACCAAAATAACTCAGATCTTGCCATGAAAGACAATGCATGAATCCCCAACTCCCTTGCTAAGGGAGAAATCTCAAGGCAATAATATGAATAAGTGATAGGGCTTGCTATTCCTTGCCTGTAATTCTACACGTGCGCGTGCGCGTGCGCATGCATGTCACTTTTTTTCTTTTAGAATGCATTTGGTTGCATCAAATATTATGAAAATTTTATACCAAATTAGACTGATTAATCATGAAAATATCATGATATTTCATTATCTTTTGCACTAAATTTTCATGATATTTGGTGCAACCAAATGCACTGTTCAGTTTTTTTTTCTTTCATCAGTGAAGCCTGTTACACGCGCAGAAGGAAAAGAAATAAAGAATTCCATGAATACACAAGGGGAGAAAGGTTATTTCAACTTACCAATAATTTGGATTTAGATACTACCGATTCCATCTGGAAACCAGACTTGTCTGAAAGCTGCATGCTCAGAGAAAAGATACCGACTGCTCATGAAAATATCATGATGCAATCCAATACAAACAGCACACTTATAAAGAGCCATGAAAGCTATGCATATGGAAGGTTAAAAATGAGGCAAGCGCGGTTTTCAAGATCTGTTAGGACCTGTTTAGTAGATGCCTAAAAATGAGTTCATCTCATTTTAGTTAAAAATATATCTGTATTAGAGATCCTGATCTCTAATACATAATCACTGTTCATAGGGTTGTCAATGGTCTCAGCCTATTCAAAATTTTGATTTTTCCCAGCCCGAGCCTGGCCAATTGACAGCCATATCTGTTAAAATGAACTCGTAATGTATTAGAGACCAAGATCTATAATACGCAATTACTCATTATCCATTAGAGAACAAGATTTCCAGTACATTATTACTGTTAACTAAAATCAGATCAACTAATTTTTAGGCATCTACTAAACAGGGCCTTAGGTATTCTGTCTTGCAATTCCTTTACGTGATATAGGGGCAAACAGGTCCTGCTTACGAAAATAAATTAAAGCGCTGTATCGGACCTTATTGACCTACACATGACGATACAAGCTGTGTCGGTGCACCGATAAAGGCTCCCTTTCAAATTATTTTTTTTTTTAATAATTGTCTCGGTTTCACTTCTACGTTCTTTCCAACAATAGAGGAACAGCTTAGAAACTCAACTTTAGACTAGATCTAGGCCTATTTTAGAGAGAAAAACACAAAATTGGCATTGGATGTATCAAAGCAAAATAGATGATTTTGGGAAAAATCTGAAGAATGGGTAAACCATCATTTTTTTTTTCTTCTTTTTGTTGCATTTCTATGTAATGGACGTATCGGACCTTATTGACCTACACATGACGATACAAGCTGTGTCGGTGCACCAATAAAGGCTCCCTTTCAAGTTTTTTTTTTTAAAAAAATTATTGTCTCGGTTTCATTTCTGCCTTCTTTCCAACAATAGAGGAACAGCTTAGAAACTAAACTTTAGACTAGATCTGGGCCTATTTTAGAGAGAAAAACACAAAATTGGCATTGGACGTATCAAAGCAAAATAGATGATTTTGGGAAAAATCTGAAGAATGGGTAAACCATCATTTTTTTTTTCTTCTTTTTTGTTGCATTTCTATGTAATGGGGCCCTAATCCATCAAATCATGCTTGATTTGCATTAAATTAGATCATATTTGGTTTACTTCCAACAATTCAAGCCAACAAACAACATTCTTAACAAAGAAGGGCTTGATATGCCACTAAATACATGTTAAAGGCATTAAAAATGATAGATTCTGCTGGTTTATGCTTACACCTATCTATAATTTTCCAAAACCTTTTGGGCCAAAAAGATTTTTTCTGCCATTACATGCATGCATTGTTCGTCCGGTATGCCCCCAATAAAGCGATAATGCCATATCATATCCATAGCAGCCTAATATGACATGTGATACAAGGTGTATTGGCAGCGATATGGGCCCAACATGCCCGCTATGGCCATAAAGGCCCAATTTGATTTTATTTTTTTCCAATTTATTCTCTCTTTTTCCTCTTCTTTTTCATTTCAACCACGTACAAAACTTGGAAAGTCATTTTAGATTAGACCTAAGTCTATTTTGGGTAAAAATAGTGAGATTTGACAAATTGAAACAGAACGGACCATTAAATCAGAAAAGGCTAAACCATCACTTCCTTCCCCATAGTCCCATCTCCTTTTGCATTCCAATGTAATGGACCCCAATCCACCAATTCATGGTCGGTATTTGTTCAACTACAACCTACTTGGTTGATTTTCAGCTGATCACACACACACACACACACACACACACACACACACACACAAGAGAGAGAGAGAGAGAGGATAGATTCTTGAAGTACTCTTCTTTCTCTTTTCCTGATATTTTACCCGAATTCTTTGGCTTAAATTTTGACCCATATAATGCAATACGAGTGAATTTATATCAATTTTCCACAAAGTCAATATGCACCCAATGCTGATATTAGGAGCACGCTAGGAGGCAAGGTAATATGCCTCTACACCAAGGTTCTGCACTTGGAAAGAATTGTTATTTTTTTACTTTAAGAACATACACGCAGAAATTAGCATTGAAGCCCAAAAATTGTAACATAACTGCAGAAAACAACTAAAAGAGGAATATGCATTACATTTAACCAATATTATACATCTTCAAACCTCAATCAGATCAAAACCAATCCATGAAAATTTCAAAGACCACGTGCCACTCATAATAGAAGAGACTTCTTCATGAATTCCCAATTAACAAAAGGATCAAAGTATGACGAGAGTCCACATATCACAACAAGTACTAATAGCTAGATAAAGATACCAAGAATTACAATTTCCCAAATTTTTTCTCAATTATCAATTTTTCAACCATGTATGAACCATACATTAATAACTCAAGACTCTTCATAAATATAATATAGATTTCCATAAAAGAAATTTCCTATGCCAAGACCATATTGCACATTTCTATCAACCATTTACTGAGACAATCATTTTACAGAGAATTAGGCCATCAGGAATTAAACATTCACCTTTCATCTCTGCATGTTCTAAACAAACTCCAAAGAACTGTAATGATTTATAGAAGCTGAAAATGCTTCTACACCAAAACATAAACTGGGATGGTTGTTCAATGAAACTCTGCACTAGTCTCAAAATTCAAGGCCAAAGACTTCCCTTCTCCAAAGTTCAGGTTCAAGACCATATATAACATTTGGAAGGCATGCTAGAAACCCCCCCGCATTCCAGAATTATGCTGAGATTCCACTCGAGTTCATTTCAACTGAATAATGGATGCAACATCCCATGAAAGTCTTCCTCCATGAAGAACTCGTGAGATTATGAGGAACAAACCAAAGTAACCCAGATTACGGGTCACTTTGGTACATAGTATTGGAGCAGGTATGTGGTACACGACTTACCATGATGCCTAGCGTGCTCGGGGTAGGATCATTTGTTTTTCTTTAATACATACACTAAGTGTATGTAATAAAGTCTTGTATATGAATTCACATTGCAATTTATATATGAAATGGTGAATGTTACTGTCATTGATCTGGTACTGTATTATTACAGAATAAATAAGTACAAAACTCTATGCGGTAAATACAAATTTGCATTAAAACTAAATAAATAGTAAGAGTATGGAAACATAATTTCGGGTCCCTAAGAATAGGGATCAGGATCAAAATGACCCATAATCTGGATCGCCTGATACAGAACGGAAAACGTAGGGGTTTGGCAATTTAGGTAACATTGGAACAACCTGACACCCAATGCGTTTCAAAAGGAAACGAGTTACTACTACCCATCTCACCAAAGTACAAGATACTTCAAGCAAACAATCAATGAAACGGAACTAACATCAGAATGTAGTTTGACTTCGAGATTTGGAGAAGGTTATTAACATTAACTAATTAATAATAATAATAAGGTAGATAAAACCATCAAAATACCCTATATAATTGATGAAAACGTTGATGTTTTTTATATTTTTTAATAATATAAAAAAAAAAAAATCCAAGTGATACTTTCACAGTTGATTAAATTAGTGAAGTTTCTGCCAATGGCAACAAAGACATGCCTTCCTTAGCAAAGGCGACCGAGATTGCACCAATATCCCAGATAACAGAAAAGTCTCAAAACTCATAGATGAGGAACTGCGGAAAACTAGCCAAACATAACTCAAGATCTAAGATGTCATAGGATAAAGTAAGATGCAGAAAAACGGAAGATTTCATCTGCGTACCATGCTAACTAGATCCGAAACTATCAATAAATTTCAGATCCTCGATCAAAAGAAATGAGATTCCAAACAGCACAAACAATCAAAACAAGGCCAATCAACACATCAATGTACGAAAAGATCCAAAAAAATATATAATAATAATCTGAAACCTAATCGCAACCGACTCCAACCACAAACAGCAAGATGAAGCATCAATACAAACTGTAACCCCATAAAACCCTAGTAGATTCACACAGAGATTGATCTGATCCACGAATCGGACATCACAGATCGCGGGGAAAAAAGGCCAAGTGATCAGATCGGAGACTTACTGAAACCGTCTTCAACGAGGTAATTGAAGGTGTGGGAGTCGCAGTTGTAGGTGAACTTGTTGTTGGAGGCGGGGAGTTTCTGAAGGCATTGAGCAGCGATGCTCGTGAAATTTCCCGTGAATTCGGTGAACTCGGCCAGGATCACCGTCCCTCGGGCAACGAAACTGTAGATCAACGACTGCTGGCCCATCTCTTCTCGCTTCGGAGAGGAAAACCGAAACCCTAACCCTAGACCTGTTTACAGGAGTTGCAGAGACGAAGAGAATGAAGAAATGAAGAGAGGAAGGAAAGAGGATTTCTTCTTCTTCTTCTTCTTTCCTTTCTCTTTTGTGCTGGTTTTGGTATCCGAGGGTATGAAGGGAGAAACGTTTTTGAGATTTGCACTGGAATTGTATATATGCGGCTACTGAAAATTAGTAGGGCGATTCGCGGGAGGAGATATTATAGATAATATTCGCGTACACGTACTAAAATGGAACACGTGTGAGTAAGATGATCTTTTGATAAGGTGGGGTATACCGTGGACGTATGCTATAAGCAGGAACCACCCCAGATCTGTGAATATATGGACCTTGCACGTATGAAAAGAACGGATGGTTTAGGGAAATGATGACTAACGCTCTGAATTCAGCATCAAGGTATGGCCCACCTGACGAGTGGATTAACTTTCATTCCAGGGCATTTCTTATGACTCTCGATCTGACAACGTACGCCGTAGATTTGCACGCAGTGGATCGCCTATTCAGTTCCTACACGCGCGAATCGTATCTTAATTTATCGTAATACCAAGTATCAACGACGTAGATCTGCAGCGAGGGTAAAATGGGAAGAGAAGGTACCGTACGCCTTCAAACGGGAAACCAGTTTTTGGGTCATGCATGCCCTTATTCGGTAACGGAATATCAGAAATGCCACTGAGTATTTCCGCGGCTTACATTTTCGGGTACTACTGCAGTGAATAATGTCATCGTGCGCCAGCCCGTTCAGACGGATCCATTTCAGTGATCCACAACGTTGATAGAATGGGACCCAACTTGGATGGGAGTTTGTTTATAGCCATTTGATTTTTCACCATATTTTATATATTTTCTCAACATCTCGCCATCATAGCAACGGGAGCCCATTGGGTGTTACCCTAACACTGTGGCCACCTTGATGTATTTGTTGTATATCCACACTATTTATATGTTTTTTCATCTCATTTCAGTACACTATACCAAACCTTGTTGTATATCCACACTATTTATACGTTTTTTCATCTCATTTCAGTACACTATACCAAACCTTAAGCAGATCCAGATCTCAGGTGGACCATGGCATTGGAAACAGTAGTGAATGACCATTAAAACTTTTAGTAAGCCACAAATGTTTTGGATTATTCTTATCTTTATATTTTTCCCTTCATCCCGTTCTTCTTGACACTATCAACAGGTCCTTTGGAAGTTTTTAAAGATGGGGCGTTCAATAACCACTGTTTCCTATGGTGCGGTCCACTTAAGGTTAGAATCTGATTATTTTTTGGAATCACATCTAAAATGAGCTGTAGAAACGGATGGATGGCATGGATATATGACACATGGCCCATGATAAGGGTGACACCCACTAAGGTGTTACCCTCCCCAGATCAAGCTGCGTGTAACGGGCGCATTGGAGCTCCGTTCTCGCAGGATGCATTGGAGCGCGGATCAGATGAGTCCGGGGTAGGGCATATAGGGACGCGGATTGCGTACTACCCCCGCCCGTCTCTGGCTCCGAACGGGCAGGTCTGTGGTCGGGCTCACATAATGTATTACATCCAAGCCGTTTATCTCTTTTCTCAGTTTATTTTAAGGCATCAAAACAAAAATAAGATAAATCCAATGATGAAATGGACCACACGATATATGACTCTTGCATTAAGTGCAATTGATATTTAATACTTTGTGCATTTTAATGCAACCAGGCTTATTATTAGGTGTGGTCCACTTGATCGTAGGATCTGTCTCATTTTTGTTTCCACTTGATCGTTGGATCTTACTCATTTTTATTGTAATACCTTAAAATAACTTGAGAAAAGAAATTGACGGCTTAGATGTACAGATACATCACGGTGGGCCCACTCACAGACCTGCCCGTTCGGTGCTAGGGACGGGCGGGGGTAGCCCGCAATCCGCGTCCAGCATATAGTCAGGGAGTCCCCCTACAGTGGGGCCCACCTCAATGTGTCTTATATATCCATTCCCTTCATCTATTTTACAAGTTCATTTTAAGATATGTATCCGAAAAATGAAGTAGATCCATACCTCATGTGGACCATACCACAGGAAATGGTGGTTATTGACCACTAAAAAATTCTGTCAGCCACAAAAGTTTTGGATCAAGCTGTTATATGTGTTTTTACTTCATCGAAGTCTATGTTACATTGTCAACCGGTTGGATGGGAAATAAACGGTGGACACTAGGAAGTTTTTAATCCAGGGCATTCAATAATCACTGTTTTCTGTGCGCGGTCCACCTGAAATTGTATCTAATATTTTATGGACCATCCCCATGAATGAGCTGAAAAAAATAAATAAATAAAAATAAAAATTTGAATAGCGTCGACATACAACATATGCACTGAGGTAGGCCAGACGGTCAGGGACTCACCAAATCAGCGACCATCCGTTTTTTTATTCTTCTCTGGTGCGTGTAAGAACTTGATGTTTGTATTTAGCGCAACACCCGAGCTCTGTGCCCCCATGATATGCATGTGAAAATCCAGTCCGTTCACCTGATGCGAGACTTAATTTTCACCGTACATATAAAAATAATTTCAACAACTTAGTGGGCCACAAAATAAGAACAATGTCAAATCACCACAAGAACCTATAAATTCACACGGTCAGGCTTACCTAAGTTTTTATCAGAATAATTTTTGGGATGTCGCTTCATCCTGAAGGGTCTCACCTGATCAACGGATTGGATAGAATATAACGGCCCAATGTTTGTGATTCCATTCTTCCAACCTTGAGATCTTTTGGAGCATATCCACCCACCGTGAGACACATCAGATCAGTGGTCTGGATGTTCTGACCATGTCCCACTTGTACAATCTAAGGACGGACGCGGTTTGGCTAGGGACGCTCGGTTGGTTCTATGTGGGCCCCGCTATGATGTATGTGTTGAATGTGTTTTATGCAAGCCGTCCATCCACTTTTACAGGTGATTTTAGGGACTGATTCAAAAAATGAGGCAGATTTAAATTTCAGGTGGACCACACCATGAAAAAACAATAATAATTGAACCTCCATCATTGAAAACCCCTTAGAGCCCACTGTAATATTTATTTGACATCTAAACCTGTTGGTAATGTCCTGGATGAAGGGAAAAAGACAAGATCCAAAACTTTTGTGGCATTAGAAAGTTTTTAACGGTGGACGTTCAATGAACACTGTGTGGTCCACTTGAGATTTGTATCTCCTAATTTTTGGGCTCATGAAATAAAATGATCCGAAAAAATGGATAGACGGCATGGATGAAACACATACATCATGGTGGGGCCTACCGAACACCAACCACCAGCCAGTCCGTTTGACACATCCGCCTTGAGGATTACAGATATCGTCAATCAACAGTCATTAATAATTAGAGGAGAGATTATTAGGCCCTAATGCATCCAACCTTGTTAGTGGACCAGTTGACGGAAAGGATCAACTTTTACATATGTCTTCCATCCATGGTGGGGTCCATCAGTTTGACGGTTGTGATCACCGTTCCCCACTTCTGACAACTGGACCCATCAGGATGCTAAACTGCTCATCCACGTTCTGTGCATTGGACCCGGGAGCGGATTAGGTGTCACCCGGGTAACACCTTAATGGGTATTATCCTTACCATGTGGGACCCATGTCGATGAATTTTTTGTATATCCACTCCGTCCTTCCATTTTAAAATTTCATTTTAGGATGTGATCCCAAAATTTAAGATGATTTAAATATCAGGTGGACCACACCACTAGAATATCAGGGGGACCACACCACTCGTGGTGATCCAAATATCAGGTTTTTCATTCTTTTTTCATTACAAGGGTAAATTCGACATTTCAACACAGCTCAAGGGCAAATTCGATATTTCAACACAGACAGCATTTTTTAAAGGTTAGCAGCCTCCCTCGACCATTTGTTCATGAGAAAAGCTTCCGCACTCCGGTAGAATGTGACGAATGATACACAAGCACTTAAAAAACGCATAAGAATTATATAATAAGTTTAAAATAAACCGTCCAAATTAATGGTTCCATTTAAGAGTTACAATAAATAAAAATTTTACCTTATTCGATCATCGGATTAGCAGATTGAAAGACAATTCATTGGACGATCAAAATGAAAAATATAGATGGTCTTATTCGCATAACAATTCTCCAAGAATCAGGATTTAGAATTACTCAAATAATATTGGATCTTGACTTATTGACAATGGATTCCACAATTTAGTTGGTTAATTTTATTTAATATAAGTAATGTATACCATTTACAACTGCCTGTGTATCAAGTGTAACAAGTAACCAGAGTACCAGACAACTTCCCTTGTCCGACGTGACCGCTTTTATGATGGCGAGGGTTTTGAAGCAAGAGGCCCATGAGACGTCGCGTTTGGAAGAAGGAACGAAATTGTATCAGCTTTTTGGAACTGACTTTTCTCTTATCCTCCAAACTTGAATTGAAAGCAACCGTTTTTTATTTTATTTTTAGAGTTATATGATACTCAGGCCGCGTGTGCAGCTTCATGTGCAGGCCCTGAAGAATATGTTAAATAAATAAAACCAAATAAATTTTCTATTTTACTGTGATGAAGGCAATCCCAAGATCAGATTTTCGTGGACCCTCGTTTGTGGAAATTTTTGTTTCATGATACAAATCGGATGCATACCATAATTTGAACGGTTTAATTTAACTAACTCCATGACACGCGGTCATTTTCTTAGAAATTTCTGCGTGCATGTGTATCATCCATCACACTCTGCCAGAGTATCAATTTTTTTTTAATGCATTTTCAAATTTCAACTCTTCCGTTTGAACTTCGAAACGTTTTCATCCTGGACGAATTATATGATAATAATACGTGCCGCGCATGCTTGCACCATACGCGCGTTTGTCAATTCAGACAAGTGGGGACTATGGTTCGTAATCGGGACCGTTGGTTTGTTACGTATCACGGTCGATGTATTAAAAGACTCGTGCCAGTTCTTTATGTGGCCTACAGATGGACGGTTAAGAAGTGATAGGCAACAACAGTCCACATTCAAAATGAAAATGTTCCGGATATCGGTCGATGGATCTTCTAATCCAGGAGGCTTTTAGACCATGCTCCGTCCAAACAGGGCCCTACCTGAATCCGGTGCGGCCCCACCACAGTGCCGTACGGGGTGGGTTTTCAACCGGATTGCATGTTAGATGATGATATGAAACGCTGATGCACTTATTACTACCCGGTAAACATGAAAACGGATTGGCTACTCCCCCTGCCACCAGCCCGATGGCTGATGGTCAGTGCTATGTGGGACCCACCATGATGTATATGTTTCATCCATTCCGTCCATCTATTTTTTCAGATCATTTTATGATATAAGACCAAAAATGAGATATATACCAATCTCAAATGGATCATATTAGAGGAAAAAGTATTGAATGAGCGATGACGATTAAAAACCTTTTGGGAGCCATAAAAAATTTGGATCAAGCTGATCTTTGTTTTTTAACTTCATATGGGCCTTTATGATCTAATCAACAGATTGGATGTCAAATAAAAAGTACAATGGCCCTTAGGATGATTTTAATGGTGGATATCCAATCACTATTGTTTTCCTGTACTGTAGTTCACCTGAGATTTATATGTCCATCATCTTTGGGATCAAGCCCTAAAATAATCTGTAAAATGGATGAACTGAGTGGATGAAACACATACATCATGATGCGTCCCACAGAGCTCCGAACATCAGCCACCGGGCTGGTGGAAGGGGGAGTAGCCAACTATTTCCGATAAACATATGATCTTTGACTCTTGTATTTGAATACGAGCCATTCAATATTCCGACGTCATGTACATTCACAGTCATCAGTTCAAAAATGTTCTTGGTATGGTCACTATACCATAGAATCTTATGAACGGTTCAGATCATCCTCTAGGATGTAATCTGGAGTTGAAAACCCACCCTGTACGTTAGATATTAGTACGGTGTGCTCCGTACCATATTCCATACATACGTCATCTCTTCGCTGGATTTTGATCTTATTTTTCTTCTAGAAAAACGACCCAAACCAAACGCAACCGCGTAGGGACTTCGGCCGTTGGCCGACCACTCCTTTCGTAAAACCAACGACGAATTCCATACTACGTGTGGGACCGGTTAGGAAATCTGACGATGGGCCCCTCCATGGATAAGTCACGCTTTAAGAACCTTTCATGTTCGAAGATTCTAAGCCTTTGACCTATGACCACGAAAGAAGGCCCAGGAAGAAACTATACGAACCTTTCAGGTTAAACCAGTCCTACAATCATAGGATCGGACTCTTCCAATCTCAGGCGTTTTCTGGTATGCCCCATCTACGACTGGGTTCTTCAGATAAGCGGATTAGATCACTGAACCATAGCCCACGTTTGTGGGACCCTGCGTTCCCAAAATAAGGGCGCGCAGCTCCTTGATACAAATTGTCTGATTTTTGAATATTGGGAGTCGTTGTGACGAACTTGCAATGTGATAGATTGGTGCACATGTAGGAACGGAATATGGTTGATACATCTTCTTCTGCAGTACACGTGGCTAGGTAATGTACAAATCAGGTCGGTTCACGTGGATGGGCCTAGCATAGATAGTTCATATCTCAAATTACATCCATCAGAAATTCCTGTCTATTTGATCTGTGTCCACCAAATTGACGGTGAAAAACCAAAACAGGTAAAGGCAATATTAGCAGTGGGATACACTGCAGAAAAAAAGGAATGGATGTGATTATCCGGTGGGTTTCAGCACTGGTGCGAGTATATGGAGTGGACCCAATCGATACAACACCCTGCTACATGTGCTTGAGAAATCGCTCTACCATGTTTCAATTCTTCCTTTTCTATTGTATTATCTTTCACATATTATCTTTCACAATTATTGGCCGTAGCTGGAATAAATGATGTTGATTGAAAGCTATGAATCCTCTAATTCATCATCTATCTTTGATGGTCAAGAGGTATAAAAAAAAAAGAAGAAGAATAAGGAAAGAAAGGTGAGAGAGAGAAAGGGAGATTGCTTAGAAATGCCCCTGGCCTAGTTGGTGCCGGGATTAGGTGAGATTAGGTTGTATAAAATTGTATTTAGCCCCATACAAGTTTACGTGGGCATTTGGAAACGACAGGAAATATTATATTAATTCTGGTATCTTATCATTCAGAGCCTATAATAGATACCCCTTTGAAATCTATTATCTCCTGGGCCTGCATTAATGCATGTGTTTTATCCATGTCATGTATTTATGTGTGCCCTTTACATGTGACATTCAAGTTATATATATACAAGTGATCGATATCATCAGTTGTAAAAAGTGATCAGTTAATTATAATTTCATGGTCCACTTAACACAAGCTTCACTTAATACATTATATTTCTCAATGGAAGAATTTGATCCCAAATGTGAGATTATATTGTTAAAATATCATGGTATTTCTAAGTAATCAGTGTGCAATAATGGAGTCGATTACATCTAATGTAATTCCATACCACTTAATCCCATGTTCTACACAGGCCCTAAATAATGGAAAGTGAGGTTAGTCAGGTCAGGACATGGTTGATCGAGTTCGATCGGGTCATGACCATTGGGCCCACCTTGATGTAGGCATTGTATAATTGTGTCATCCATTCATTTTTCTAGCTCATTTTAAGACGGGTTCAAAACTGAAGCATATCCAAATATGAGGTAGTTTACACCATAGGAAATAGTGGTGATTGACGGTTAAAATCTTCTTGTGAGCCATAAAAGTTTCAACCAAACAAATATTTGTATTTTCCCTATATCCCGGTATGTTTGATCCTAGCAACAACTTGGTTGGCAAATAAAACATTATGGTAGGCCTTAGAAAGTTTTTTATGGCATGTGTTCAATCACCACTATTTCCTACAGTGTGGTACACTAAGATTTGGATCTTCTTGGGTTTTGGGCCGACGTCCTAAAATGATATGAAAAAAACAAATGACAACGTGGATATGCAACACTACATCAAGGTGGGCCCCACTATCACAGCCTAACTTGACCTGACTGAATCCACTCTAAATAATGGAAATAGACATTGGGTCATATCAATTTGTTGGTCCGGATTCACATCAGCATCTACCAATATTTAGAACCATGGTACCATTTTCATTTTTGTGTTTATATACCAGCTAGGGCTATGGTGTCATTAGGAACTACTCACCAATTTGCAATTATGACGGATCATGTATGTCGTTATCATTCAGTGACAGCCCTTCTAATACGTGAAAGAGATCTATGTGAATAGAAGAGGTGCTATGTATCTGAGACATTCATTAGATGGGGGTACAAAGTGATCATGCCCTGGGCCAAACTAACATTAGTCAAGATACACCAGGTCTTTACATCTAATCGCTGCCATCTTCTTCTTGTTTATCAATCTCACATCAATAAGTGGGTCCCTTCCCCCTATAAGTAGTTTTAGACAGGTTTCCTCTACAATGGATGCCTTTAGAATAGAAGATCCAACCCTAGAAATTCAACATACACATATTGCTCACTTGATTAGTGTACTATCCTCACTTTTGTTCATAGGGTGTCCTACATGGTGAATGACCTAAGTCTTTGACACATGTGCCTCCATGTGTGTGTATCTAGCAAGTGTCCTAGCCTCTCACACGAAGGGCTGTTGATTGAATGATGACATTGTGCTCAAAATGCCCTAGCTTATTAGGTTGCGAGTCCCTTTGCAATTATTTTTTTATTTACTATGAGGGTACGTTGCATGTCTTTTATTCGGATAACGATGGGATGGAAATGTTAGCATGTGAGGACACTGGTGCATGGCTCCTTAAAAGTAAGGACTATTTGGAAAATAAATTTTGTTGAAAAATATTCTTAAATGATAATTTGAATACCAAAAAATAAAATAGAAAATTAATTCAATTAGGCTGAGGCAGGTATTAGATATGTTGTACTTAAAGTGCAATTTGTCTAATCTCCTATTCTATTAAAGATTGTTGATGGATTGCAGGTAAATTGCCCTCGCGATACAACAAGCTTTCTTTGGTTTAGCGTGCAACAATTATGAAAACACAATAAAATAGCTTATAAAACAGAAAAACTCTACTTCTCTAAGATAAATGAAAAATCACTCTTTTTTTTAATTTTTTTTTTTACGAAAATTTCAAAATATGTTTGGAGGAAAATGAAAATTTTAAAAATTTGTATTTGAAAATTCATTTAAATTATTATTTGAACCCAAATTCTCAACAAGATTAGATGATATTACATTGCATTAGGTTAGATATAATTTTTTTCTTGAATTCTAGAATGAATGGGAAGATTAGATTAATCTATACATTTGACCTTTCAGCCTAAGTAGGAGATGTGGCGGGATTTGATGTAGGTTTTAAAATCCATTACATTTGTAAGCTTTACGTTGGTGCATGTATTTTACCTATGCCATCCATTCATACGTGCCCTTTACACTAAAGCTCGATTTGCACATGAATATAAGTGACCCGCATCAGTTGCGAAATTTGATCCATTGGCTACAATTCCAAGTTCCACCACACGTTGGTTGATTTTACGTGACATCGTGTTTTTCCTAATGAAGAACTTAATCCCAAATGTGAGGTTAGATTAGATGGTTGAAATACAATAACATTTCTAGACATAAACAATTAAACATGAGGACCACTTTAGACACGCAATACTTCCAAAATCAAATTAATAAAAATAGTACAGAACATCTAATCCAATTTAAATTTATAAATGAAATTTAGAAGACTAAAACAAAGGTGTTGGACTATACCAAGATGCAACCTACTAAAAATGGCCATGGTCCTGCCACCTAGAGCAGCCGCGACAACTGCAAGTCTGCAACGATGGCGCCGTAACCACTAACCACACATAGATGCTGCAAATGTAATAAGGCGCACTTTTCTTTGCCTAAAAGAGGAAGAAGAGTGAGGATGAAGAGTGTCTTAAAACCTTAAGAAAGAGGAGAAAGAAAAGAAGAAAAGGTTAATTTGGGCCTACCTTAATCTTGAGCTTGATGCAATGTGCCATGAGTTCATTTTATATTTCAGAACTGTAGAAAATTGTGGGCCCCATCCAGTGAAATACATGGTCATCACTAATTGTTCTTTTAGTTGTTGTCCATAGTTCTTTTAATTGAGTGACCCAAAATGTAGGACTATAACACAAATGTGCAAAAGGCAACCATCTAAAAGCCCCCACATGGGTAACACATCACACAGGTGAAATATCTAAACCGCACATCAGGTAGATTGTAGATGATCCAGCCTAAAAATTAGGCTGATCCTCCAAGACAAAATGCAAACAATTGATTTTGATCGGTCTTGATTGATTAACACATATGCAGATCTCGTGGTTTATAAGTTTGACCGTTTACCACATGATACTTGCCTCACATCAGATCCAACCTTATAATGTGCCCAGTCTGTACACGTGGGGGTCACTGCTTGGATGATCCAGACTATTGATCTGTTGTATCACTTTAC
The DNA here is from genome assembly GCA_037074715.1 of Magnolia kwangsiensis. NCBI lineage: Eukaryota > Viridiplantae > Streptophyta > Magnoliopsida > Magnoliales > Magnoliaceae > Magnolia > Magnolia kwangsiensis. The sequence goes on from CM073573.1 coordinate 36,485,839, forward strand.
GACGATGCCCAAAAAATACCCAGATTAGAAGATATTGATCCCTTACTATATGATGTAGAGTGGGTTGTAGACACTTTCATGGTAAAGATGGACCAGAGAAGGCTGGATCGGAGGCGAAAACAATCTAAACCATTAGAATCTTAAATCAGTCGTATCTTGTAGACCCGGATGAGTTTTTCAACATATTACATATGATTTTAGAGTAGGACCTACTTAAGACAATCAATCTATGCCAAGTTGCCAACGCCAAATTTTCAAGATTTCATCATATCGATAATCAAAAGTCCTAGTTAGTTTCATTTTTTACTATAAATAGTAAGTTTTAGTACACTATACAATCAATTGAATAACAACTAGATCCAAATAAAAAAAAGGAGGGATTTCTTTTTGTTTTGGAAAGGTATAAAGAAAACAGTATTCAAGATCCAAATCAAATAAATCAAAAAAATTAATGATAAAAAGAAAGAAATGGTTCAATAATCCCTCCAAAAAGAAGATTTTCTATATCTATTTTGTATCATTTTGGTGGCATGGCCGAGTGGTAAGGCGGGGGACTGCAAATCCCTTTCTCCCTGGTTCAAATCTAGGTGTTGCCTGATCAACAAAAGACTCACGGAATCCCTGCTAATAGAACTCGCCAAATTATTGCCCCCAGCAGAAGCAAAGGTCAAAGACTAGGACAGTTGATACTTGGTTTTAAGAATTCAGGGGAGGGGAAGTATAACTTTTGATCCTTTGTAAGTACCATTTAGTTTTGCTTTTAATATAAATATTAAATTTTAGTTTGAGCATAACTTTTGACATTTTGTATTATAGAAATCATGCCCAACATAAAAAGAGCTTAGGAAGTTAAGAGAATAACATGGTTGGGCCAAATTCAGCACTTACTATTTTTGGCAAAATCATGAAGTCTGGAAGAAATAAAGTTAACTATAAGACTATAAATATAAATAGCAAATTAGCTATTTATAAGAAGTTATATTTTTAAGGTATTTGAGATGGATTCCAAGTCTAAAATTCCAAAGTTTGAGTTCCTTATTTAAATAGTTATAAGTGTTTTTTTTCTTTTTTAATTTCATTCTTGCTTTTATCTTTCGTGGATTTAAAAAAGCTCTATTGAGTTCAGACAGCTTCATGGATTTGGTAGTTATCTCCTGAGAAAGATGGTGATCAACCTCATCACATCTCTCCCTGCACCACTATATCAGTCAAAGACATAGGTAACCAGGGAGAAATTTACCACAGTAGACGCCACCTTTTATCCTGTGATTTTTACGAAAGATACAAACCTTACCTTACCAACTTAGAGTTTGCAAGTACGGTTGAAGCATTTGAGGATGAAAATAACCCTAATTGCTGGATTGTTCAGCATGCCATGCCAATCTGGCGGCCCCTATGGATACGGATTATTACTGTAGCCATAGGTACCGCACACAATTTTCTTTATTATCCAAACAAAACAAATAATCACATCAGAGGAATTCTATTTTCTTTTTTTTTCTTTTTTTTCTGTTTGGCATTGAATCCATGGTTTCCAAACATGGCTTAATGGAAAGAAGGTAAAAATAATAATAAATAAAATAAAAAGATGCAGTTCTTTAAGATGAGATAATGTTGTTGACTTTACGGAACAACCGAATGACCTTCATTTTCATGGCTCGCCAGATATTAAGGCACTAACTTTCATTTGAAGATGGCTTTTATTGTCTGATTTTCCAGAGAAAAAAATTCAACTCGTGAGAACCTCTTGTATTTGAGAAAATGGCTAATGTGTTACCATTTGGATTAGTGTCAAAACAAGAATGTATGGTTATCTTGCCAATATTCTCAATCCTTTTTTCTGCTAGCTCAATTGTGTCTGTCAGAAAGATTTGGCTATATGATGAAAACATGTCTTAGTGAATAGTGATTATTACTTCAAGTTTGGAATGCCTTTTGGAATTGAGTGAGGTAACCTAGGACTTGAGCAAGACAACGTAAAAATTGAGTGAGGGAACTTTGGAATTGAGCGAGGGAACCTTGAATTGAGCGAGGTAAAATACAAATTGAGTGAGGCAACTTACGAATTGAGCAAGGCAGACTACAAATTGAATGACGCAACGTAGAAATTCAGCGGGGCAACTTAGAAATTGAGCAAGGCAAACTACAAATAAATCGAGGAAACCTAGAAATTCAACGAGGGAACCTAGAAATTTAGCAAGGCAACGTAGAAATTCGGTGAGGCAAACTACAAATTGAGCCAAGCAACCTAGGAATTGAGCGATTTAAACTACAAATTGAGCAAGACAATCTAGAAATTCAGCAAGGCAGCCTAGGAATTGAGTGAGGCAACATAAGAATTGAGCGAGGCAAACTACAAATTGAGCGAGGCAACCTAGGAATTGAGTGAGTCAAACTACATATTGAGCAAGGCAACCTAGAAATTCAGCGAGGGAACCTAGAAATTCAACGAAGCAACCTAGATATTGAGTGAGACAAATATGAATTTCAGCGGGGCAAACATGAATTTCAGCAAAGAAAATATGAAATTGAGCGGGACAAACTTGAAATACAATACGGCAAACATGAAATTGAGCTGGGGAAACTTGAAATTCAATGGGACAAACATGAAATTCATGAAATTCAGTGGGGTAAACATGAAATTAAGCGCGACAAACTTGAAATTCAGTGGGGTAAACATAAAATTCAGCGGGGTAAACATAAAATTCAGCGGGGCAAACTTGAATTTCAGTGGAGCAAACATGAAATTCAGTAGGACAAACATGAAATTCAGCGAGACAAACATTAAAATGAGCTAGGCAAATATGAAATTGAGTGAGGCAAACACGAAATTCAAATGAAATAAGACATAAACACATAAACTAAACAATCATGCACTTGATAAATTTGAGTGAGCTTCAGATAAAATGGAATAAACCTCTTCTAAAATTGAGTGAGTCAAACGTTAAATTAATTGAGGCAAACATCCAATTCAACAAGGCAAACGTGTATTTCAACGAGGTAAGTTTCTTTACTTAGCATAGTTTGCACTATACAGAACCTGTACATTCTTATAGAATAACATACGGCTACATTAGTTGCAAAGGTAATAGTGTATGATAAATATGAAGTGATATGCATTCCTCTGGCCTTTGGTTTTGAAGCTTGGTATTCAACCGAAAACTTGCATTTTTCTGTCAAATTATGGATGTTATGTTCATTATTGTTCGTAGAGTGATAAACATACTGGATTTAGTATTATATCCTGTTTTTATGTTTATCGGTTTGCTGGACATGTAATTGGATGGAACTTGCTTAATGACTCTGACAGTGTTTTTCCTATGTAGTCCCATATCTGAGTACCTGAATCCACTTCAGAGAACAGATCTGCACTTCTAATGGGTCTTGAATATCTAATTGGCATTTCTTATGTTGATGACATAGAGGTTTTTAAGGTAGTCATGTTAACTGCATGCCTTCTTTTCTTTGTAATTGAGTTTGCACAGAGTCTTACCTTGTCTGCATCAAATGCATGGACATGTATGCTTGGATTACTAGAACTCTTTAGTCTTTGAGCTGTTTGAGGTACATCATAACCTTGACAACCGTGCTGCTGTTGCTGCAAGCATGATGGGGCTTCAAGTACTTTAGATATGATGCTTCTTACTATTATTGTGCCTAGAGTTTTATAATTTCAATACATGGCATGGGTTATTATTAGTATTATTTTTTAAGGTAAACGTTGGAAGGATCATGTAAGCTAAGATCCACAAGCTAATGTTGAATAATATCGACCATACATCAATATTATCGAGAGACTATTTCTCGATATATCGACCATAGTTCGATACTATTGAAGATCCTTGCCAAAATGTCTAACAACCAAAACATAAAAATTCATAATTTCTCAATAATATCGAGTGTTGTTCGATAATATTGATATGCAAAGGATCCAGTTTGCGGATCTAGACATCTAAGTTCTTTCCAAGAAGGAAACTTAGATAAGAAAGAACAGTTTAAAAAGTAGATATTTTTTCAAACTGGTTTCTGATTATCAGCGATACTATCAGTGATATTGATATTGTTTCTGTATCCCTGGCTAGAGAAACTTGTAGCGATACTGATACTTTGAACATGGTTGGTAATAGTAAGTTAGCCCCTACATTAGTTGATAATAGCAAGTTAGCACCCTACAATTTAAGCAACAAGCACGAGAGAGTATATATATCGGGTCCTTACTCTTGCTCCGGTAGTAGACTCTCAGGAGTTTCAACACAGGGTTAAGGGTTCGAGTACCCATAGGTGGTGAAATTCCACTACAGCGTGAGTGTGTGGGGATGTGTGTGCGTGTGTAGAAAAATAAAAAAGCACAAGAGAATATACTTATATAACTAACATGTTGCTAGCTGTTTCATTAAGATTTTACATACGTGACAACTGCTTTTGTCTAAGTATCAAATGACTGTATATGTATGTGTATGTATATGTGTTGGAAATAGGAAGTTAGCACCCTACACTTTATCTGTTTCTAGCTGTTCTTAATTTTTCATTTTAGAAACCAGGCTTGCTATACGTTTAAGCAATAAGCACGAGATAGTATTCTTATACAACTAACATGTTGCTAGCTGTTTCGTTAGGAATTTACATACATGACATTTGCTTTAGTCTTTTGTCCCAACTACTATGGTACATGTTCATGTATAGGGAACCGAGTCAATAACCTCATTAAAGAAAAACAGAGCTTAAAACATCTTAGACTTTAGCGGGGCAAATTGAAAATTTAGTGGAACAAACTGAAAATTGAGTGGGGCAAACTAGAAATTGAGCGGGACAAACTACAAATTGAGCGGGGCAAGCTAGAAATTGAGCGGGGCAAACTGAAAATCAAGCGGGACAAATTAGAAATTGAGCGAGGCAAACTGAAATTCAGTGGGGCAAACTAAAAGTACAAAGGGACAAACTGAAAATTCAGTGGGACAAACTAGAAATTGAGCGGGGCAAACTAAAAAATTGAGCAGGGCAAACTAAAAATTGAGCGGGGCAAACTGAAAATTCAGCGAGGTAAACTATACATTGAGCAGGGCAAATTAGAATATTGAGCGGGGCAAACCAAACATTAAGCGAGGTAAACTGAAATCTGTGCTCAGCTACCTAGAAATTAAGTGGGGCAAACATGAAATTCAGTGACGTTACCTTGAAATTTAGCGATGCTAACATAAAATTCAGCGAGGGTAGCAACAATTTAACTGAACTTGAAATGAAATTGAACTACCTTAACACATAATTGAACGAGCTTCACATGAAATTCAATGAGTACTTCGGTGAAGTTAACCGAGCAATTAATGAAAATGACAAGGTAGTTCATAGATTTTCCGTAACATCACATGAATGTGTGGATGTTCTTGGTCATATCTTTATCATTTGTCTGTCAAATTCATGAATTACTCAGGGAATTCAACCAATCATGAATTGGAAATGTTGGCGACAACTCAAGCATATTGCTGATAAGTAGGTTAACTCCCTAGTCCTTGGAGGTTCACATATCTCCATATGTAGTTTGGCAGAACTTTCCAAACTTGTGTTACATTTATGTTTTTCACTCCCCTTCTTCTGATGGTTTCAAGGTTTTCCCATTGATAGTAGCCTAGCTGATATGTTTTGTTTATTTAGTCTTGATCTTCATCAATTAAGTTCAAATAAGTTTGTCATTGGTGGTTTCTGATATACTTTACTGTGCTTGTAGGTTGCCTTCCTGAAATCAAGAAAGGGATTCATAGGCATAGCGATGCAGATAGGCAAGCCTCTAGTTCCAATATTCAGCTTTAGTCAGGTGGTATTATTTCCCGGTCTGTTTTTGTCTAGGTATTCTAGTGATAGGAACAAAGCATTTCTCCATATTTATCATAAATTGACAAAAATAAAGAACCCATGGTGATCTTGTTATGCTTTGTGGTGTAATTCCTTTTTGTTTGTTGCCAATGAGATGCTTATACTACCAATAAAAATATATAAATAAATAAAAGGACACTATCTTTAACCTTTGGTGCTAATGAGATGTAAAGGCTATTTATTGGAAATTTACCAAAAAACAAAACCAAATTACATATATCCGTAAGAATACCATCTTTAGCCTTTGCCCATAGTAACAAGCAGGCATTCTAAGAACTTGTATCCATTATGAGGAATGCAGTGTTAAGAAAGTCATTTAGAGAAAACGGTTATTGTTTAAGGCACAATTCACTAGCATTTCCAAGCTTGTAAGGGATTAATATAGATGTATTTTAGAACATCTGAATTGGTTTGAATCTCATTGCAGAGAGAGAGAGAGAGAGAGAGAGAGAGAGAGAGAGAGAGAGAGAGACTTTGAGCAGTTGGAATTACTCAGAACACATTCAACCTTTGTTTAGTGTAAATGTTTTCACTATAATTATAGTACCAATGAGTTGCGTGAGTCTCACCATGTAACGACTCAGAAAATTCCCTATAAAGACCCGAGTACCACCTCGAGCAGAAATCACTTAGGATTAATTCTCTTAGAAATTAAACGTAAGTTAACAAGCGTTAAGTTAGACTAGCTGTGAAATTAGCACTATTCGCTTTAAATACATTCTACAAAACCTAAAACCTGTAGAATCGTTAACACTATATTTTCTTGAAATCTAGAATCCAACTCTAAACCCAGTTGCTCTCGGGAGCACTTTGAAACTTCATATACGACTTGGATCGCACGTCAAAAGTTTGATTTCGATGAACTTAGAAGATATTGGCCGCGTAGTTGGACTTGACAATCACCGTGAAAATCACATCCAAACGATGATCTGGGACGATTTCCTTGAGTCCGGAGTGAAGAATGTGAGAAAATGAAGATTTTTAAGAAATTAAATATAATTTTAAGAAATCTAAGACGTGTCGCTTGCGCGTTATTTCTAAGCGTTCTGACCGTTAGATTTTGGCCCAAATTTACCTCGGATCATGTCACGCCCCAAACTCGGAAACCGGGCTCACAAAATTCCCGATCGCCGAATCCGGCGCCGACAGCCTCCGTAGAACCCCATTCTCGGCTCCTAGCTCCCATTCGCCAGGTTCCGATCCTGGGATGCTACGAGGAGAATTTTTCACATCAGTCTGATACGTAATAAGCATAACCAAAGGCATAACCCACAAACAACAACCAAGCACTCCATTACATTTCCACTATGATCAAAAATTTTACAAGTACAATGAGCATAAAGGGAAATACAATGGTAAATAACAGAAAACTCCAAAATGATCAGCAACGCGCTCCTGCCTCAACGCTGCTGCAGTCCAACGTCACCTGCACGCAACGGTCGTGCATAAGCTTACAGAAAGCTTAGAGGGTGGTGAAAGTGTGTGCACAAGGTAGTAATATGAATGCAATGTCAGAGTAATGCGGAATATGCAGATGGAACCAAAACGTCATGAGCCATACCAAGGCTATGCAATGCAAGACATGAATGGTATCGGCCATCCCAAGGCCATGCAATGTACAATGCAACTCAAGCATACAGATACTCATCAATGTCCACATATCAGTACAGCTCAGAGTATGGAATATCACCGGGGTCTAGTACACTCTAAACCAGATTGCCGCCACATCGCGCGCAATAAGGTAAGTGGAAGAGACCTCACTATCCGTCTGCCAATATCGGGCGCGACTCGTCGATAGCGGACCCATTCCTCGAGCTGGTCAGACTCAGCCTAGCATTGCCCCCTACACTCGGGCGGGTAAGGCCGTACCCCCTTCCAACCGACCACGACACAGTGGAGAGCACAACCGACTGGTATTCGGCACTCAGTACTCATCTACCCACTCGGTCTAGACGTTGGAGCAACCTCTTGGTACCATAAGGGTTTAGGGACTTTCACCCAGGGATATCTATAGTACCCCATGTAGAACAAGATTTCCGGTATCCAATCCTGCCAACCACGATCTGTCTGTGGAGGCTACGGCCCTGATGTCGCTAGGGCGTACAGTAACCATGTCACACAAATGCGGAATGCATGAATCACACTATCCAGTCATGCAACCAATCCTGCGCATAACGTGCGCTCATGTAGGGCAACACCGCCTAACCGGGAGCCCATAAACAACCTGCCCGAAGGCAAATGCTATGATCAGACAACTCTCACGTCAAGCATACATATGATGCGTATGATCATGAGTCATGGAACTGTACTAACATGTTATAATCAAGATGGACTTTGCGTATAACTGAGATGGGCCGAGATAGCCTACTTACTACAAGTATAGGTCTATTAGTGGACCTTAGGGAGAGTGACAATGCGGACATTTAACCGACGTCATCCTTACAATGTGGGCATCTAACCATCATTGTTCCTAAGGCATTACTTACTATAAATATCGTTATATGCCATAGAGGGATCACGCATTGCAATGGACCTAGTTGAACTCAATTGGGTCTTAAGTACATCAATTAGGCCGTATCATATGGGCCTTACATTCATCAAGCGAATCACCTCAATGAGCCTCACCAATGGGCCTGAGGTCCTTTGCAATGGGTCATAACCCATGGGCCTTAGAATTCATAAAAAAAAAATGAGCCCAATCACATGAGCTTTATGGGCCTAATCACATAGGCCTTATACCAAAGTGGGCCTCAACAATGGGGCACAAATACATCAATTGGGCCTACACACATGGGCCCATAAATAACAAAGTGGGCCTTAGTGGGCGGGCCACAAATACATTAAGATGGGCCTCAACAATGGCCTTAAAATGATCTCAAAATGGTTGGACGGTTTGGATGAAACTCATGCATCATGGTAGACTCCCATGTGGGCCCACTATAACATTTATTTTTCAGCCAATCCTGGGCCCACTGAAATGCTTATTTGCCGCCCAACCTGTTGTTAAGGCCGTGTGGCAAGGAGCCCACCAAAATGTTTATTTTACATCCCACCTGTTGATAAGGCCATGTAGCAAGGGGCCCACCAAAATGTTTATTTGTAATCTAACCCTTCCATTACGTGTGTCCCACCTGTTTGAGGGTTCACACCAAGTTTCAGCTACATTCAAAATTCAGGTAGGCCCCACCAAGTGTTTTTATATGATTTAGGCATGTCTTCACATGATTTGGATGGCATGGCCCACCTGAGTTCAGTTTGTGGATGATTTTTGGAGTTAACGCACCATTCAAGGGGACCTATTAAATGAACGGTATAGATGTAAAATATACACCATGGTGGAGTCTACAAGAGGGCCAATGCGGCCACCCTTTTTAACGTGGACGTCTCTGGACTCATGGCACAAATTCATGCCAAAAAAGAAAATTATTTTTTTATCATAGGTGCGACCCACATTAACCAAATCTACCTCATCCATTGCATGTGTTCCACAAAATTAGGCGTCCAAACCAAGTTTCAGCCACGTCCAAATTTCAGATAGGCCCCACCAAATGCTTTTGTATGTTTCAGGCATGTCGTCATATGATTTTAGATGGTATGGCCCACTTGAGTTCCGGATTGGTCCCAAATTTTGGCTCAACGCCTAAATTAATCTGAGGAAGATGGTGGAAGGCTTGGATTAAATACATGCATTAAGTTGGAGCTTGCAAGAGTGGCCCACCATTTTCCTTCTTTTCCTTTCTTTCTCTGGACGTAAAGTAGGCAAAAGCATGCATGAAATTTTTTTATTTTTGTTTTCCTAGGTGGGACCCACATTAAATAAATCTATCCCGTCCATTGCATGTTTCTCACAAAAATAGGGGTACAAAACAAGTTTCAGGTAGGTCCAAGCTTCTGGTGGACCCCATAAATCATTTTTTTTCAAGTTTTAAAGGAAGATACTAGTATTCTTAATGTCACGGCCCGCCAGATAATTGGATCGATCTCATTTTTCGGCTCAACGCCTAAAACGATCCCGAGAATAAAATGAATGGCTTAGATTAAAAAATATACATCAAGGTGGGGCCATGTTGGAGCAGCCCATCATTTCCCTTTTCTTTTTCTTTCTTCCTTCATTCTCTTTCTGTTGAAACGTCCAGCGTCCCAGACGCTGGACGGTCTTTTGTTAATTAAATTTTTTTTTTTTGGAGTGTGGGCCCTGATGGAGTGGGCCACCACTGATGGGTGTCATGGGCTCAATGTCCAAGGTGGGCCCCACTTGAATAAAAATTACATCAAGGTGGGATCCATTCAAGTGGGCCACACCCTCCTATTGCAATAAAATAAAATAAAATAAAATAAAATAAAATAAAATAAAATAAAATAAAATAAAAGAGAGAGAGAGAGAGAGAGAGAGAGAGAGAGAGAGAGAGACATGGAGAGTGGGACACGGCTTGTGATGGAGGGACCCCGTCATTATGGGCCCTCCCTAGCAACAAATCATGTAACAAGTGGGCCTTAAAACATGTGGGACCACCGAAATTTAAAATCAACGGTGGGGATCCTTTCCCCACCGACATGGACGGTCTAGATGACCTTTGAAGAGAAAATAAACATCATGATGGGGTCCATGGAGAATGGCCCCATCATGGAATGATCATGATGATCCATGTGGTCCATCGGCCACAAATAAGGGTCTCAAGTGAGATCCACACCATGGATCGGTGGGCCTCACTTGGTCCACCATAAAAACAATAAAAACTACCCTATAGAGGCACCCACCGTCCGATCTTCTCGCTCCTAGGGGTTCCTTGGCACCTTGGCTTCAACTTCAACGGTTAGGATGAAGAATGGAGGGTTGAGATGGGGGATTTTGGGGTAGGAAGGTGGGCCACTTGAAGCTTAGAGGGACTTGGGAAATTCCATACGTGGGAACCCTTTGGAATTGTTGTTGCTTGGAAATTTTGAAATGAGAAAGAGAGAGAGAGAGAGAGTGATGTAAAGGGAGAGAGAGAGAGTGATGGATGGATGGGTGAGTGATGGTGGTGTAAGAGAAATTTGACTTTTGTGGCTTTTTGTGTAAGAAAGGTATGGGTTGAGAAGACTTTGTTGGCTTTTGTGTAAGAGAGGTATGGGTTTGGGAGACTTTTGTGGTTGCTTGGGAAAAAGGGATGGAAGTGATGTGTACTTGACATGTGATGGCTTGATGGGTGATTAATTGATGGGATTGATGTGATTGATGTGACACATCGTTGAGATTCCCTTGGTTTTCGCAACGTGCGGCGTTTTCTCGCACCGAACGTTGGCTCATATCTCTTGATCAGGGTATCGCCTTGGCGCGTGAGTCGCGGTATCGGAACCGCAACGACGGCGCGGTCGCTATGGTATTGGTTTCGGGTTGAGTCGACTCGGGTTATCGGTACATGAATCCAGGTCGCGCGTCGATACTAGTTAAGGGTCGAAAGTTGCCGGAATTCGACCGGTAAGACCGCGGAAGTGTACGAAAAGGTACGGACCAAGATACGGGTCTTACAGATCAGGATAGGTGGCCCTTACATGTCATAGTATTTGTAGCTCTGATCGAGTTTCCGTAACCGTTCAACTGAAACTAGTCCGCCACGGTCGATCTGGAAACCCGACCGGACTGAAAACTTAGCTTGACCTAGATCCAATATTAGAGAGCTTAAGTCCCATCGCATTTAGTAATAGGACCTCCAAAAGTGCTCCGTTGGATAGGATCAGACCCGATTTGGTTATAACATAAGTATACCTTGGCCCTGGGTCTAATTTGGTGAGTTTTTAGCTTATATAAGGACCTTAAACCCTCTCACATTCCTCACATACGAATTTGAGAGAAATCCTAGGAGAGAAGAGAGAAAAGAGAGAGTTAGTGTGAGAATTGTGGGAGAAAGTTCATGTTACTCTACCTTGCTATCATACGTACTTAACCATCCCAATCTAATCGCTATTTTGGCGATTCTGACTTCATTTTTAGGTAAGAAAACCCTAACCCTAACCTGTTTTAGGCTTTCTATTGGTACAAGTAGCGAAGTAGTTGACTTACCTTGTGTTATAGGTCGTCATATCGACGTTGACGAAAGCGTAGAGTTTCTATTCAATTCATTATGCTTCTATGGCGTAAGGTGTGGATTTTAGATGAATAGGTTATGGTTTTCAAGGCTTTCAATGTCAGTTAATGATTTATTACTGACGTGGATGCTATTTCACATGTCTAACGTATTGTTTGTTTTGCTTTACGAATACGTATGAAAAATGTATAGTATAGCGTATTCTATGTATTTGTTGGAATACTTGTATACATATAGAATTTAGATTTATGATTAACATGATTAATTGCCGTGAATGTATGCTTGTTACATGTGTGACAACTCCTTAGCGAAAGGACTTGCCCTAAATCATGCCACGACCAATATACGCTATATATGTTAACGTGTGTAGCCCACGTGTTTGAGAAAATGTTTAAATTAATACGGAACCCGGATTCATGCATGCTATGATTATCCGTCGTGGGTATATGCAAGTGGTATATGGGGCAATTCCCTAGTAAAAGGATTTGGCCTAATACATGTATAATCATCATACACATGTATGATAAAGTATGTATTCTAAGCGTTTGTGAAAATGTCTGAATGAGCATATTGTTTCTATGAAATACTTTGTATGATGGTCGAAACGTAAGTCTCCACTACCTTATTTATGTGTATGATTTCCTCCATGTATGTTTACATCATGAGGTCTGTTTATTTATGAAATGAACGTGTATGGAATCATGTTTGTGATGCACTTCTCAACATGCTCATGTTTGAAATGATTGATTTATCTGATCATTACAGTTTTTACTGTTTCTTATGATTACTTGTTGAAAATGGATGAGATTGGGACTATGATATAGTCCAGGCAATCGGTAATCGGCCTTGAGTTCGTGGCTGAGATTCATTCGCCATGTAGGACATGTTTGACGAACCCGAGACGTACGTCGGTCGTCGGCAGCGGTTAGGCCACATGAAGTGCTTACGCATTTCATGTCGATTGATTCGATGTGTGCTCGTACTAGTCGAGCTCGTCAAGTAACCCGATCTGCTTAATGTGTGTTCACCATGTATGGACGCTATTGCTTGAACCTAGGGTACTGAACTTACTAGTGATAACCCTGATAATCGTGGTACCTTGATCCATTAAGACTCATGAGCCGGGCATGGTGGTATGGGACATCATGGTCTAGCTATCGGCCTACGCTGGGGTCACGAGCCTTCCCATAGTGACCAGTGAGCAACCCAGACTCGTGAGCCGAATATGGTGGTATGGGATACTGTATTCGAGCTATCGGCCTACATTGATTGGTGATGGGGGAGTGGTGTAACGATTACATGTAACAGCCCTGACAGCCCTTGTAGCGACCTCAAGCGTATTCTGAGTCTACGAGGAGGCGACGGCTCTTCTGTAGTAACAAGAGTACAAACTAGGCCTGTATTGATTTGGTGATGGGGGAGTGGTGTAATGATTACGTGTAATAACCTTGGCAGCCCTTGCAGTGACCTAGAACCACAACATCGTATGAGACTAACTAGAAGTGACGACCCTAGACAGGATCCTTGTTGGGAATGATAAAAGGGAAGTACCTTAGTTTTTCAATCCTGCTGAATGAAAGGACTAATAACAACTCAGTAATCATTATTATATCGTACTGCATGTGCTTGGAAGATGTGGAGCATTGAGGGATGAAAGTATGCCGCGAATGTGAGATGATGTCCCATGAGGGAGTATGTAGACAAGGGCACGCATCATTATTGCATCTCATCCTTGCATTAACAAGAGTAGCTAGGAATGTTTAATTGTACTCTTTATCATTACTGCTTGACTGAATTGATAACATGTTAACATTTGCTCTATGATTCCACTGAGTTGATCACTCACTCCCACGTTACGGGACGGTGCTTTAAACACCAACCAGACTCTGTCTTAGGTACAAATGACGAGACGATTCAGGAGCCAGAGCCAGACTATTACGAGGACCAGGACGAGTTCTCGTACATGCAGTTCTCTGACGGTTTCGCATAGGCAGACTGGGTCGACGGGGTTTTGATAGTTAGGCCATCCTTTGTCATTTTGATTTTTAATTTAATATTTGTATATGGTGACTCAGAGACGTATTCATACTTTGGAGACAGATCGAAATTATTTTGTTTTACATACAGTGATATACATCTTTCAGTCTTCCGCTTGCATTTTATCGATAGATCTGGAGTATGAATTACTATCTTGGTATAATTTTACTCATGTTTAATGCACTAACTCAGACAACATTTAATTATCTTCATTTATGTTGCATAAGTGATGCGTTGGAACATGCGAGCTGAGCATCCGCTCGACCTCCGATTTTCAGGGCGTTACAAGTTGGTATCAGATCATGATTTAGATTAAACCGGACCTGGGTTATAGTTAACATGAGTCAATGGGCATCGTGTGATGCATGTTGACTTAGGAGGGTGCGAGAACCATCTAGAAATGGGTTTAGGACTCCCAGTTTAGTTGTTGGTGAAAGTTTATTGAAAATGATTACCGAGATCGAGTTCGTGCACACTCCTGATCACACATGATGACCCTAAGTCACTTCTAGACCGTCAATTGATGGGGATAGACCGCGTTTCATCCCATTTCAACTGTTGAAAATCAGTAAATGGGAATGGAGATCAGATTTATTCCGAAATGATCCAAAACAACTCGAAACAGAGTTGGGGGCCAAATAGTGCAATCCAGGGGGACCTACAGGGGGACCCAGGGTACCATCGGCACCACAGGAGGGGGGTGGCCACCGCCCTACCGAGGCAGCACCGCGCCCGGTCCAGAGGACCGCGGCGCACCGCGGTCGACCGCGGTTGGGTCCTGCCGGGCCTATCGGGCCGATGTGGGTCGGCATCGGGCTGGTCTCCCAAATCACGTGGGGCCCACCAAATCACGTGGGGACCCCCATTTATTTCCCTTTTGCCTCCTTTTTTTCATTTCCTACCCTTCCAATCCCTTATTCCTCTCAAAAACCTCAAATTTCCTTCTCAAATCTCCCCTCCATTCCCTCCTTTTCTCATTTTCCTTCAACTATACACTCCTCCACTGTTTTCCTCAAACTCCATCCCCAATCCCTCTTGTTTTTCCTTGATTTGAGGTGCACAATCTCTTCATTTGTGCCTCATATATCTTATCTCCCTATTCTTCCACTCCAATGGCCCTTTTTGAGATTGTGGAAGCTATTTTCTCACTCTTCTTGATACTTTCTCTCATAGGAAAGTGAAGGGCGACCACAGATGAAGCCAGGCCTAGTCACCCAACCCATCCAAGAAGGAGAGTGGGAGCCGAAGCTAGCTCTAGCGCCGCCCAAGAGCATAGGTCGAAGCGAGACCTAGACCCTCAACTCCCAGTTAAGAGAGTGCTGCCAATAGGTTTCAAACACGGACGTTTTGGTGGCCGTAGGGTTGTACTTGAAGCTCACGTGGATGAGAAGTTGTTTGGGCTACATGCAATTTTGGACCTCTTGGTGGATTTTGGGTGGGGTCCCATGTTTGACGGTCAGTATCCCGCATGTGAGAATATGGTTCGTGCGTTCTACGCCCATATCCGTGACGCATTGTTGGAGCCTCTCCAGTTTACTATTGCTGCGGTAAGGGGGCGGGAGAACACAATCAATGTAGATGTGATGGCCCGGATTATGGGGATTCCACATGGTGAGGTACACACCAATGAAAATTTCTTTAAGAGTGTACGAGAAAGAGATCGCCGCACGCGATACCTTTGTGGTCGACTGACCCCCTGGACGCGAGGCAATTGCCTCCCATCGACGAGTTTGACAGATGATTTTTGTTTGTTTCACCACATTTTCACGTACAATGTCTATCCACGATGGGGCAACCGTACTGAATACACTCGTTTGATGGTAGATTTCATGTACAGGGTTGGACATGGGGACAAGTTGTGCCTGCCCACGTACGCCTTTGTATAGATAATCCAGACCGTGCGCTCGGTCAGGAATGACATCTCCCTCCCATTTGGGCAGCTGGTATGTAAGATTGCTCGAGAGGTCGGCTATAGGCTTAACATGGATGATATCGCGCCGGTCTGATTAATAAGCGAGGCTACCTTAACAATGTGGGGATCGGCCCTCGACAACGTCAAGCCCGACGCGATGAGTATGGGGAAGAGTCTGATAGTGCAGGAGAGGAAAGTATCGATTTAGAGGAAGAAAGTAAAGAGGGGGGTGATAATGAGATAGGGGAAGAGCATGAAGAAGAAGAAGAGGCCCAAGGCACTAATGAAAACACTCCCCCCACCGCGTGTATGAGCCATTCTGATCGGGCTACTCACGAAGCCCGTCTAACCCAACTTGAGGAGGGTCAGGTTGCTTTGCGACAAGAAGTCAAAGAACTTCGGGCCGAGGTGAAGCAAGAGCTTGAAGAGACCAAGGCTGTCATGAAGTAAAAATTTGGCAAGATGACTCGCACCTTGAAGGATATCCTGTGCTTCGTACAAGACAAGGGTGCCCCTCCTCCATTGCCAGATTCTGACGACTAGTCTTATATATAGTCGTGCTTTTAGTTACTTTCTATGTTTTTCTTTCCTTATTGCATTGTATAGCCTTGATAGGCTTAGTGATGTGGGTGAGTAGTTAGCATGTTTTTAATGTTTGAAGCCTAGTTGTATTAGCTCACATGCATCTTCTGTCATGATCCATGTAAAACTTGTGTCTCATGCATTATGACACTTTTGGTAATGAAATGCATGAAGTTGGCTTAAATTTATGTGTAAATGCTGCGTGCATGGATTGTGCTTATGTTGAATTTGACTAGGTTGCACCCTATTTTAAATATAGGGAATGCCACCTAAGGTTATGCGGAGCACGACACGTCTTACACTTACCAATTCGATAGACGGGACACTTTCCCGGAGCGATAGTTATATGGACCCTAGTGTGGGCCTGATTTGTGAGACTGTACCTGAGTCTCAGCCTTCTACTGGTCCTGCAGTCGGGCCGCCACCTTACATACCACCGGTTTGTGAGCAGAACCGTGCATCTTCCTCGACGCAGTATGTACCTCAGTCGGCCTCACCTACTGATAGGTTGGAGTAGTTGATGACTATGATGCACCAGCAGCACCAGCAGCTCTTGGCCACTATTGCAGGGGCCCTAGCTCAGGGTGGGAGTGCGACTCCACCTGCACCATCTGTGCATCCAGCTGAGAATGCTGGGACTTTTACTCAGGATGAAGGTATGACTCATCCTGCACCTTCTGCCTACCCTGCGGGATATGTTGCGGATACTAGAGGCCTACTTGAGCGATTCCAGAGCTTTCGGCCTCCTACTTTTGCTAGTTCTCACAGACCCGAGGAGGCCGAGTATTAGCTCGATCGCATCTCGAAGATGTTGAGGATGCTGCACTGCTCGGAGTCTGAGCAGGTTGAGTTGGCCACTTTCATATTGGAGAGGGAGGCGAGCTTGTGGTGTGATAGTGTACTACGGACTGTTGCAGTTAGTTATGTATGGACATGGGCAGCATTTGAGTTTCGTTTCCATGAGAAATACTATCCTCAGACCTACCGACACGAGAGGGAGAATGAATTTTTACACCTCAGGCAGGGAGGAATGACAGTTAGTGAGTACGACCATCGATTTACTGAGTTGGGCAGATATGTCCCGACTATTCTTGTTGACGAGCAGATTCAGATGCGACATTTCTCTAAGGGCTTGCGACCTGATATTCGGTCGAAGATGTACTGTGCTAGTATACCATCTTATGCCAAGCTAGTGCACATGTCCATGCGAGCAGAGCAGGACGGGGATCGACTGACACGTTCTTGTGGCCCTATGGTTATCAGGCCACGACCAGATATCTAGAGTAGGTCATTCCTCTGTAAGAGGCCTCGTGTCGACTCTCCTCCCAGGATCGCAGCGCCAGTAGTTCCGATGAGGCGCCCAAGTGTGACCTATACATACTGCGAGAAATCGGATCACCCTGCAGAGAGATGCTTTGCACGGATGAGAGATAACGGGTTTTCACCACCACAGAGGATTGATCGTCCTCGCCCTCAAGCTTTATCGGCTCCACCTCTACGGACAGCACCTACACATCCGTCCTTCAGACCACCTGCACCCCATTTTAGGTCGCCTCAACGGCCTATGGCATCATTGTCGAATCGCCCGAGCAGGCTCAGGTACACTTACTCACAGCAGATGTACCAGAGGAAACACTTACAGTACCCAGGGCTTTTGAGGTCCCTACACATGTGCAAGGTACTCCTGTTTTCTTGTTGGTGGACACTGGGTCCACAACCTCCCTTGTTTCATGCGCGTTAGTCAAGTAGTTAACATTGGTTACTGCTCCTACAACGGGAGTGACTCTCACTATGGCTACAGGGGACTCTTCTGCCATTACTAGAGTATGTGTGGGTTGCTTGATAGACCTAGGGAGCGGCACAGTTGTGGTTGACCTGTATGTCACGCCCTTGCATCATTACGACATTATCCTTGGCATGGATTGGCTCACAGAGATGAGAACAGAGCTTAATTGTGAGACTAGACTGGTGACAGTCCATGGATCTACGGGCGCGGCATTCACTTTTCCTGTTTAGGTCAGTTACCCTACTCGACTTGATTGTTACACTTCTCGATTGGAGAGTTTTATTGGTTCTACGCTTGAAACCACACCTGTGGTTCAAAATTTTGGAGAAGTGTTCAGCAAGATACGTGGGCTACCTCCTCGGCGTGAGATCGACTTTATGATTGATCTCGTGCCTGGTGTAGTACCTATTTCGCTACCAATGTATCGTATGCCGCCATGTGAGATGGAAGAGCTGAGGAAACAGATTGACGACTTGGTAGAGAAAGGCTTCATACGACCCAGTGTGTCTCCTTGGGGAGCACCTGTGTTGTTTGTCAAGAAGAAGGATGGGTCGTTACGGTTATGTATTGATTACCGTAGGTTGAATCAGTTAACTGTGAAGAACAAGTATCCTTTACCCATTATAGATGATCTTTTTTATCAGTTGAAGGGGGCGAAGTATTTTTCGAAGATTGACCTACAGTCAGGGTACCATCAATTGCGCGTCAGGGGTGAAGACGTGCAGAAGACTACATTCAGGACCAGTTTTGGTCATTACGAGTTTCTCGTGATGTCGTTCGGCCTTATGAACGCACTGGCCGTGTTCATGGACTTGATGAACCAGGTGTTTCGACCATTTCTATACCGATTCGTCATCATGTTTATTGATGATATTTTGGTATACTCTGCGAGTCAGGAAGAGCATGAAGGACACCTTCAGGCAGTCTTGGATACTCTGAGAAAGAATCAATTGTTCGTGCAGTACAAGAAGTGTGACTTTTGGCAGGAGGAAGTCACGTTCTTGGGACATGTGGTGTCCAAGGATGGAACAACGGTGGACCTTGATAAAGTAGCCGCGGTGTAGGACTGGAAGCAGCCTGGTTCGGTTACTGAGGTGAGGAGTTTCCTTGGACTTGCTCGCTACTATCGACAATTCATTCAGGACTTCTCCATGATAGCTAGACCCTTGTCTCAGTTGATACGGAAGGATCTGAAGTTCGCTTGGAATGAGAATGTGAAAATAGCTTTTTAGGAACTGAAGGACAGGCTGACGTCTGCCCCTGTGCTAGTATTGTCAAAGCAAGGGGTTAGATATACGATATATACGGACACGTCTCGCGTTGGTTTAGGTTGTGTCCTTATGCAGAAGGACAGAGTGATTCCATATGCCTCGAGACAGTTGAGGAAACACGAGGAAAATTACCCTACACACGACCTAGAGTTGGCAGCGGTTATCTTCGCATTGAAGCTCTGGAGACATTACCTCTACGGAGAGGAGTTCGAGCTCTTTTGCTACCACAAGAGCTTCAAGTACATATTCACGTAGCGAGACCTGAATATGAGCAGCGACGATAGATAGAGACCTTAAAGGACTTTAAGTTCGAGGTTTCCTACCATCCGGGCAAGGCCAACCTTATGGCCTACGCGTTGAGCCGCAAGAAGACGATAGAGTTTGCGGCTCCACTGATGATTGTCGAGTGAGACATGGTCAAGTTTTTGTGAGACTTTGAGCTGAAACTCACTATAGAGGAGCCATTCGAGGTTATCGCACATGTTCAGGTATGACCTCTTATCGATGATAGGGTTATCACGGTGCAGAGGGACGATAAGCATCTGACTGAGCTTTAAGAACAGGCCAGTGATGATGTAGTTGCAGAGTGGTGAGTTGGAGCGGATGGGGGCTTACGTTATTATGGCCGCCTATGCGTCCCAGATGTCCCCGACTTGAGACGAGAGATTCTCGAGGCTGTACACAGTTCTAGGCTTGCGATGCATCCGGACAGCACGAAGATGTATCGTGACATGAAGAGGACGTATTGGTGGGATGGTATGAAGACCCACATTGCAGACTTTGTGTCCCGTTGTCTCACTTGCCAGCAGGTGAAGGCAGAGCATCGTCGACCTCCTGGTCTCCTTTAGCCTATGCCTATAACTGAGTGGAAGTGGGACTTCATCTCTATGGACTTCATTTCAGGACTGCCGAAGACGAGGAAGGGACATGATTCTATCTGGGTGATTGTCAATCGATTGACAAAGTCGGCTCACTTCCTGCCTATCAGAGTCACGAACTCTGCAGATGAGTTAGCCAGACTTTATATCAGGAAGATTGTACGTCTGCATGAAGTTCCTTTGGAGATCGTGTCGGACAGAGACACGCAGTTTACTTCTATTTTCTAGACTCGCATCCAGGAAGTGATGGGTGTGAAGTTAAAGTTTAGTACCGCGTTTCACCCACAGACCGATGGGCAGACAGAGCGAGTAAATCAGATTTTGAAAGATATGCTGCGAGCTTGTGTTTTAGACTTCAAGGACAGTTGGGATGACTGTCTTCCATACCAAGAGTTTGCCTACAATAACAGTTTCCAGGCGAGTATAGGCATGACACCTTATGAGGCCTCGTATGGCATCCTTGTCGAGCACCGCATTACTGGGCTGAGGTTGGCGAGCGAAACTTGATTGGTCCTGAGTTAGTACAGGCGACCTCAGAGAAGATCGACATCATCAGGCGTCGACTTCTTACAGCGCAGAGCAGGCAGAAGAGTTATGCCTATACGAGGCGGCGATCACTAGAGTTCGCGGTTGGAGATCACGTATTTTTGAGAGTTTCTCCTATGAAGGGAGTTCTTCGGTTTGGGAAGAAGGGGAAGCTCGCATCGCGATTCATTGGATTCATTGGCCCATTCCAGATACTTGATCGTGTGGATGCAGTAGCATACCGTCTAGCTTTGCCTACACCTCTCACGAGCGTACACAACGTATTTTATATTTCTATGTTGAAGAAATATGTCCCTGATCCTTCCCATATCATTAGATGGGAGCAGCTGCAGTTAGGTGAGGATGTGACGTATATGCTGCGACCGACGCGTATATTAGACAGGAAGGAACAGGTGTTGCGTATTAAGGTCATCCCCCTTATGAAGGTATTGTGGACGCATCATACCGAAGAAGAGGCTACCTGGGAGACAGAAGCCGAGATCAGAAAGAACTACCCATAGCTTCTCGAAGAATACAAAAAGGTATAAATTTTGAGGACGAAATTTATTGTTTTAGGGGGGTAGATTGTAACGACTCGAAAAATTTCGTACAAAGACCCGAGTACCACCTCGAGCAGAAATCACTTAGGATTAATTCTCTTAGAAATTAAACGTAAGTTAACTAACGCTAAGTTAGACTAGCTGTGAAATTAGTACTGTTCACTTTAAATACGTTTTGCAAGACTTAAAACTTATAGAATCGTTAACGCTATATTATGCTGAAATCTAGAATCCAACTCTAAACCCAGTTGCTCTCGGGAGCACTTTGAAACTTCATATCGGACCTGGACCGTACGTTGAAAGTTCAATTTCGATGAACTTAGAAGATATTGGCCGTGTAGTTAGACTTGACAATTACCGTGAAAATCACGTCCAAACGATGCTCTGAGACGATTTCCTTGAGTCCGGAGTGAAGAATGTGAGAAAATGAAGATTTTTAAGAAATTAAATATAATTTTAAGAAATCTGAGACGTATCACTTGCGCGTTATTTCTAATCGTTCTGACCATTAGATTTTGACCCAAATTTATCCTCGGATCAGGATAGGTGGCCCTTACATGTTATAGTATTTGCAGCTCTGATCGAGTTCCCGTAACCGTTGAACTGAAACTAGTCCGCCACGGTCGATCTGAAAACCCGACCGGACTGAAAACTTAGCTTGATCTAGATCCAATATTAGAGAGCTTAAGTCCCACCGCATTTAGTAATAGGACCTCCAGAAGTGCTCCGTTAGATAGGATCAGACCCGATTTGGTTATAACATAAGTATACCTTAGCCTTGGGTCTAATTTGGTGAGTTTTTAGCATATATAAGGACCTTAAACCCTCTCCCATTCCTCACATATGAATTTGAGAGAAATCCTAAGAGAGAGAAGAGAGAAAAGAGAGAGTTAGTGTGAGAGTTGTGGGAGAAAGTTCCTGTTATTCTACCCTGCTATCATACGTACTTAACCATCTCTATCTAATCGCTATTCTGGCAATTCTGACTTCATTTCTAGGTAAGAAAACCCTAACCCTAACCTGATTTAGGCTTTCTATTGGTACAAGTAGTGAAGTAGTTGACTTACCTTGTGTTATAGGTCGTCATATCGACGTTGACAAAAGCGTAGAGTTTCTATTCAATTCATTGCGCTTCTACAGCGTAAGGTGCGGATTTTAGACGTATAGGTTATGGTTTTCAATGATTTCAATGTCAGCTAATGATTTATTACTGACGTGGATGCTATTTCACATGTCTAACATATTGTTTGTTTTTCTTTACGAATACGTATGGAAAATGTATAGTATAGCGTATTCTATGTATTTGTTGGAATACCTGTATACGTATAGAATTTGGATTTGTGATTAACATGATTAATTGCCGTGAATGTATGCTTGTTACATGTGTGACAACTCCTTAGCGAAAGGACTTGCCCTAAATCATGCCACGACCAATATACGCTATATATGTTAACGTGTGTAGCCCACGTGTTTGAGAAAATGTTTAAATTAATACGGAACCCGGATTTATGCATGCCATGATTATCCGTCGTGGGTATATGCAAGTGGTATATGGGGCAACTCCCTAGTGAAAGGATTTGGCCTAATATATGTATAATCATCATACACATGTATGATAAAGTATGTATTCTAAGCGTTTGTGGAAATGTCTGAATGAGAATATTGTTTCTATGAAATACTTTGTATGAGGGTCGAAACGTAAGTCTCGGCTACCTTATTTATATGTATGATTTCCTCCATGTATGTTTACATCATGAGGTCTGTTTATTTATGAAATGAACGTGTATGGAATCATGTTTGTGATGCACTTCTCAACATGCTCATGTTTGAAATGATTGATTTATCTGATCATTACAGTTTTTACTGTTTCTTATGATTACTTGTTGAAAATGGATGAGATTGGGACTATGATATAGTCCAGGCAATCGGTAATTGGCCTTGAGTTCGTGGCTGAGATTCATTCGCCACGTATGACATGTTTGACGAACCCGAGACGTACGTCGGTCGTCAACAGCGGTTAGGCCACATGAAGTGCTTACGCATTTCATGTCGATTGATTCGATGTGTGCTCGTACTAGTCGAGCTCATCAAGTAACCCGATCTGCCTAATGTGTGTTCACCATGTATGGACGTTTGAGCTTGAACCTAGGGTACTGAACTTACTAGTGATAACCCTGATAACCGTGGTACCTTGATCCATTAAGACTCATGAGCCGGGCATGGTGGTATGGGACATCGTGGTCTAGCTGTCGGCCTACACTGGGGTCACGAGCCTCCCCATAGTGACCAGTGAGCAACCCAGACTCGTGAGCCGAATATGGTGGTATGGGACACTGTATTCGAGTTGTCAGCCTACACTGATTGGTGATGGGAGAGTTGTGTAACGATTGCGTGTAACAGCCCTGACAGCCCTTGTAGCGACCTCGAGTGTACTCTGAGTCTACGAGGAGGCGACGACCCTTCTGTAGCAACAAGAGTACAAACTAGGCCTGTATTGATTTGGTGATGGGGGAGTGGTGTAACGATTGCGTGTAACAGTCCTTGCAGCGACTTAGAACTGTAACATCGTATGAGACTAATTAGGAGTGACAACCCTAGACAGGATCCTTGTTGGGAATGATAAAAGGGAAGTACCTTAGTTTTCCAATCCTGCTGAATGAAAGGACTAATAACAACTCGGTAATCATAGTCATATCGTACTGCATGTGCCTGGAAGATGTGGAGCACTGAGGGATGAAAGCATGCCGCGAACGTGAGATGGTGTCGTATGAGGGAGTATGTAGGCAAGGGCATGCATCATTATTGCATCTCATCATTGCATTAACAAGAGTAGTTAGTAATGTTTGATTATACTGCTTTATCATTACTGCATGACTGAATTGATAACATGTTAACCTTTGCTCTATGATTCTACTGAGTTGATCACTCACTCCCACGTTACGGGAGGGTGCTTTACACACCAACCAGATTCTGTCTTAGGTACATATGACGAGACGATTCAGGAGCCGGAGCCGGAGCCGGACTATTAGGAGAACCAGGACGAGTTCTCGTACATGCAGTTCTCTGACGGTTTCACATAGGCAGCCTAGATCAATGGGGTTTTGATAGTTGGGCCATCCTTTGTCATTTTGATTTTTGATTTGATATATGTATATGGTGACTCAAAGACGTATTCATACTTTGGAGACAGATCGAAATTATTTTGTTTTACATACAGTGATATACATCTTTCAGTCTTCTACTTGCATTTTATCGATAGATCTGTAGTATAAATTACTGTCTTGGTATAATCTTACTCATGTTTAATGCACTAACTCAGACAGCATTTAATTATCTTCATTTATGTTGCATAAGTGATACGTTGGAACACGGGAACTGAGCATCCGCTCGACCCCCGATTTTCAGGGCGTTACACACTATGATGTGTTAATGACATTCACTATATCCATCACGTATGCTCTCTCTTATTTGGCCATGGGCCCAAAAATCAGGCCAATCCATGACTTAGGCCACACGAGCAAGAATGATTGGGAGGAGGGTGTGCACTCTCAAGTGTTCCCTATGGTGTAGCCCACCTAAGTCATGGATTAACATGATTTTGGGCCTCTGGCCAAACATGGGAGGGTTTTCATGATGGCGAAGTGGATGTCATCAACACATCATTGTGAGGCTCAAGCAGTTGTTTTCACCACAAATGTGTTGCATTTAACACATACCTAGTAACTTGGTGCATCACAATCAGACCGTTAGATTAATCACGATTGAGCAGAAAAATCAAAACTTCTAAAAGTGGTAAATGAAAAAGTAGATATCGCGCTAACACTTATATATATATATATATATATATATATATATATATATATAATTAAATAATCAAAGTCCTTATTAGTGTATAGAAGTGTAAGGCCCATATCCTAGTCCGTACCATTCCGCAGGCTTCCGCGATCTTTCCCATCGAATTCCAGCAACCCTCGACTTGTAATCGACATTTGCGTGCAACCTTAAGTCACATCCAGTGATTTTGAGTTGGCTTGACTCGAAACTTGTACCCTAAGAACTGCGTTGTCGTCGTGGTTCCAACGTCGCATCTCACGCGTCGATACGATACCCAGGCCAAAAGATGTGGGCCCGCATTCATTTCGATGAAAACGTCGCGCGTGCAAATTTTGAGAGAATCTTTACAACCTATCCCATCAATCAATTACACACCCTATCATAAGTATAAGTAACCCATCCCTTTTCCATTCTCAAAGTCAACTCTCTCTCTCTCTCTCTCTCCACCCATCCCTTTCTTACAACTCTATCACTCCACCCATCACCCATCACTCCATCTCTTTTCATCCCATCACCTCTCTCTCTCTCATCTCTCTCTTCACTCCCAAACAAGTAAAGAGAATCCAACGTCCAAGCCTCCCAAGGAGAAGCTAGGTGTGGCCCACTTCCTTACCCCCACATTTCACCATCCAACCATCAAAACTTCATCATCCACCGTCAAAGGTTGAAAATAGGAGCTAAGGAAGCCAAGGGACCAAGGAGTACAATAGGTGGGTGATCCACCGTTGATTTTATTTTTAAGGGCCCACTTGTTGTGGGAACTGCTTGATGTATGCATTGTATAAGGGAGGGCCCAATAGTGGCGGGTCCATCCCCTTCACGTCTCTCTCTCTCTCTCTCTCTCTCTCTTTTTCCCATATTTCATGGCCCACGTTGATGTATGATCCACGTTATATAAGGGGATCACACGCTGTTGAAACAGCGGAGTGCTCACTGTTTAGAAGCTGGATTGCTTTGCTGCCCAAGTGAAAGGAAAACACAAATTTCAACTTTATCTAAAGTTGGTGGGTCCCACACGTGTGGACCCACCTTAATGTATGTATGATGTATCTGGGCCGTCCATCTGCTGGACGGCCAGCAACTAAAAGTTGCTATTAACATTAGCAGGTCCGTGGGACCCCTTGCATGTATGTATTTTGCATCTACACCGTCCATCTGGACGGTGCTGCATAGGATGCACCGTGATGCATGGGTCTTATCCTAGCCGTCTGTCTTTCTAGACGGGCGGGGCCCACTTTAATGTATGTATTATGAATCCACACCGTCCATCTGGACGTGCGGTGTGGGCGCACCAAGATGTATGGGTTCATCTATGCCACCGTCCATCTGGACGGTGGCCAGCAGGCCTGGACCCTTTCATAAAAAATAAAATAAAAAATATTATATATATATATATATATATATATATATATATATATATATATATATATATATATATATATATATGGTGGGCCCCACGTGGGACCCACCTGCTGAGAGAAGTGGATTGGCTGGTGTATCTCACACCAACTATTCAGCTGAAATGAGATGTCAGCAAGTTCTGTGGGACCCACCTTATATGTATGTATCTCATCTACAGCGTCCATTTGGACCATTTACAACCCTACCATGACACTGTAGTATCTGTACCATCCGTGCAGTGGCCCACCTTGATGTTTGTGTTTATCACACCGTCCATCCATCTATGGAAACCCACTGTGATGTATATTTTGTATTCCACGCCGTCAATTTGGGCAAGTGTGACCCACATGATGGATGTGTTCCATCCAAACCGTTCATCCATTTGGCAAGCTCATCTTAAGGCTTGGGACACAAAAAAATTGAAGTAGATCTGATGATCAGGTGGACCACACCGCAGAAAATAGTACAGAGTGAACGTCCACCATTGAAACCCTTTTTGGGGTCATGGAAGTTTAGATCAATATGAAATTTATTTATTTTCCTCTTAATTGAGGTCTTTATGACCTTATGATCAGGTTGGACAAAAAATAAAATGGTGGGCCCTGCGAATTTAAATGTGAAAATCATTATCTCCACTGTTATTTGTAGTATGGTCCAGATAATCCTCCGATGTGATCCATTTCTTTTTAGTTAATGCGATAAAATGATCTCTAAAAATAGAAGAATGGTGTAGATGATGCGACTCATATAATGTGATAATGCAGCCCATTTGATGTATGTTGGCCCATTAGTGCGGCCCATTTAATGTATATTGGCCCATTGGTGCGGCCCATATGATGCGGCTCATTTGATGTATATTAGCCCATTAGTGCAGCCCATTTGAAGCGGCCCATTTGATGTATGTTGGCCCATTGATGCGGCCCATATAATGCGGCACACTTGATGTATATGAGGCCCATTGAGATGTATTTAAGACCCATGGGTTGAGGCCCAATGTAATGTATATGAGGAACACGAGTGAGGCCCGATGAGACGTATGTGAGGCCTTTGTGTACGGCTGAATGTGTTGTATATGAGACCCATTGTAATGTGAGATTCCACCATGATGTATATAATGATGTTTATGGCGGTCATGCCTTGGGAGAAATGATGGTTTGACGTCCGCATTGTAAGAGCAATGATGGTTAAATGTCTGCATTGTAACTCTCCCTAGGGCCCATTGTTAGGCCCATACTTGTAGTGTGTAGGCCGTCTAGGCCCATCTTCATTATGAATAGAGTTCATTACTATATAATATGCTTAGTATAGCTCTATGATTCATGCTCATACGTATCATATGTATGCTTGATATGAGGATTGATTGATCATAGCATATACCTTCGGACAGATTATTTATATAGCTCCCTGATAGGCGGAGTTACCCCACATGAGTGCACGGTACGCGTAGGATTGTTGTATGATTGATAGTGTAAGTCATGCACCTCGCATTTGTATGACATGATTACTATATGACCAACTGACATTAGGGTTGTGGCCTCTACAAGCATACTGTGGATGGTAGGATCAAACATCGGCAATACTGTTATTAGCATTGGGGCGCCATAGATGTCCCTGGGTGAAAATCTCTAAACCCAATAGTACCCGAGTGGATGCATGAGCGCATGAGGGCCGTTACCAGTAGACTACATCTCTCATTGTGTCGTGGTCGGTTGGAAAGGGGTGTGACCTTACTCACCTGAGTGAGGGGAGCAATATCTAGGTTGAGTTTAACTAGCTTGACGAATGGGTCCACTATCGATGAGCCGGACCCGATATTAGCATGCGGATAGTGAGGTCTCTTCCACTTACCCAGTTGTGCGCTCGGATAGGAGCGACAAGCTGATGTAAAGTGTACTAGACCCCGGTGATTGTCCAGCATGAGAACTGTACTAATATTTGATGCTCTAGTGATGAGTTACATTAATATGTGGATTTAGATGAGGACTGGTATGCTCGAGTTATATCTCGCATCGCATGGCCTTGGTATGTCTGACATCATTCACTCCTTGTATTGTATGGCCTTGATGTGGTCGATAATGTTCATGTCTTACATTACATGGTCTTGATATGGCCGATAGCATTCATGCCTGACATCGTATAGCCTTGGTACGACTAATTGCATTCATGGACTCATCAACATGATTCCGCATTACTCTGATATTGCGTTCTGAGCACATTCATATTGCACACACACTTATACCATCCTTTGAGCTTTTTATAAGCTTATGCATGATTGATGCGTGCAGGTGACGCCAGGATGCAGCCGTAGCTTAATTGCAGCAGGAGCATGTAGTCAAGTTTCAGGAGTTTTCATTACTATTATCTTATATTTTCCTTTATACGCATTGTAAATTTTTTTATCATAGTGAATTTTGTGATGGTATTTTTGTGGTTATTGTTCGTGAGTTATGCTTATAGTTATGTTTATTATGAATCAAATTGATGTTGAAAATTCTCTTTGTAGGATCTCAGGATCGGAACCTGGTAAATGGGTGCCAGGAGCCGAGAATGGGGTATTACGGAAGCTGTTAGCGCCAGATTCTGTGATCGAGAATTTTGTGAGCCCGGTTTCTAAGTTTGGGGCATGACAGGAAGTGTAAAAAAATATGTTAATCTCAGATCAACCCTCCTAAGGCTATCATGATTAGAGAAAGAATTCAGACTGAAATACGTAGACTTGGAAATTTTCTGTACTCAAAGATTACTATAAACCTCGTATAGTTTACTTGAATCAATGGTTTGTAAGCTGGACCGCGAGTATCAAACAAATAAACTACCACCTTCGCTAGCTTCCATAAACATTTTCTTTAGTTGTAGGTCATCTGGTATAAAGAGCTTATCCTTCTCTACTAACCGAATTCCATTACCAGAGGCAGTCTAGGAGGGCAGCTTGATTATTTTCTCTTTGAGAATCTCTTCAGTTTTCAGGTTCCAATTTTCAAGTACATGAGTCCAAAAGGAGTAACACTTCACCAAACTCACTTCATTTTGATCATTTAATTCACAACCATTCCACAGGTTGACATAGTCATTAGTCGAGGGAACCATTGAAACACCAAAGGAACCATTAAAATACCAAAAGCTGAGTAGAAAATTTGAAGCATGTCACTTTTGTAATCTTTATCAAGAACATAAAACCACGAACCAAAAAGACCATCCCTGTCATGAATCACACAATCCTTTGAACTCACCCACTCCCTATCATGAAATTGAGCGAGGCAAACATGAAATTGAGTAGAGCAAACACGAAATTGAGCAGGGCAAACTAGAAATTGAGCAGGGCAAATATGAAATTTAGCGGGACAAACTGAAATTTGAGCGAGACAAACATGAAATTTAGCGGAGCAAACATGAAATTTAGCGGAGCAAACATGAAATTGAGAGAGGTAAACTAGAAATTGAGCAGGGCAAACATGAAATTAAGCGGGGCATACATAAAAATTAGCAGGGCAAACTTGAATTTTAACAGGGCAAACTAGAAATTGAGTGGAGCAAACATGAAATTGAGCGGGCCAAACTAGAAATTAAGCCGGGCAAACGTGAAATTGAGAGGGGCAAACTAGAAATTGAGCGGGGCAAATATGAAATTGAGCGGGGCAAACATGAAATTGAGTAGTGAAATTAAGTGGTGCAAACATAAAATTGAGCGGGGCAAATATGAAATTCAGCGGGGACAACTAGATATTGAGCGGGGCATACATGAAATTCAGTGGGACAAACTGAAATTTGAGCGAGGGAAGCATAAAATTCAGCGGGGCAAACATGATGTATGTGTTTTACATCCAGGATGTCCATTTATTTTGATGGCTCATTTTAAGGCATTAAGATCAAAAAATGAAGTAGACCCAAACCTTAGGTGGACCACACCACAGAAAGACATGGATGGAAAGAGAACACAAATAATAGCTTGATTCAAAACCTTTGTGCACTATCATCCCAGTTCAAAATGGAGAGAATTGACTGATGAATGATAAAATGTAACTAATTGATTTGGAGGAAGAGACTGTTCAATCAACTGGATAGTACATTCCATACATGTTCAGTTGTCTATTTATTTCATTGGTATGGCCCACCTTATGGGTGGACTAGCCTAATTCTTTTTTTTTTTTTTTTTGAAGGAATTGTTCAATTTTTTCTGAACTTACCTGAAATCCAACCTTTGCTTGACCGGAATTTTCTCAACCCAAATGAACCTTCAACATGCTTGAAGGATCTATTCCTTCAAGCTTATGTGAGTGGCCATCACTCAAGGCCCTTTCACTGGGTGGGAATTGTTTACAAGGACAGCTGCCCCCATGTCTAGGACACCTCACTACCTTGCTGCAGATGAATGTAGGGAAGAATCTCCTCACAAGTGCAATCCCACCCACTTTCAAAAACCTCCTTACATTGCAATCCCTTGATTTGAGCCACAACCTTCTCTCTGGGAGTATCCCTGATTTTGTAGAATAGTTCCAAAGCTTGACCCTTTCAGACCTTTCAAACAACCAATTCTCAAGACGGATGCCCATTTCCTTGTGTAACTTGTATAATGTTATGGACATGTCATTAGAACACAACAATCTCGCTGGGGCAATCCAAAGTCAGATTGTTAACCCGAAATCCCTTAGCAACCTCTCTCTTAGCCATAATTTTCTAGAAATGGGTTATCAGATCCATTGCCTGTTGCCCTTGCAAAGGACACCCATTCCATCTTGTCTATAAACCTGTCCTACAACAACCTGCATTTGGGGACTGTTCCTGATTGGGTTAGGAATTCAGGCCTAATAGCTGTCCACCTTGCTGGGTGCAACCTCAAAGGAAGCCTCCCAATCTTCACCGAAACCTGATTCCTTAAGCTCCATAGACCTCACTGACAATTCTCTCATAAGGGGATGTGCCACAGTGCCTATTTTGAGTTTACTGTCACAAAGCCTATTTTGAGTCTGTCACAATGCCTATAATGAGTCTGGATACGGGCGATATCCAACAGCAACATGCATGGATTATATTGCCGAATTTACTGCCATAATGCTTATTTTGAGTCTAACAGGAAGAACTGACTATTCACCAGATGGGAAACATGTTGAGGTTTACTGTAGCCGGACCTTTGGATGATCACATTGGCTGCATAACATCCAGCACTTGCACATTCCTTTATGGGCTTCTCTTGCACCAGTTGTGACAAAAATCCACCAACAAAAGCATCCCCTACCAACAGGACAAAAGAAAAAGATTCAAGAGAGAAATGCAGGAGCATGTAGAAGAAGGTGATGATTATTAAAACCTAATTCAAAATGCCTGCACTGATTACATCATGACACATTATTGCAGCATGACACATTACAATGGACTCCTTATGGCTATGTTGTAAGTATTAATATATAGAACATAGCTGCATACTACTGTTTTTAGTGTTTACATGGCATTCAGAGCCATATGATCAATTTGCTTATGGTCTCTCAATATTTATCTGGTCCATCTGATTCTCAACAAAGTGTTTTGCTACCCTCATGCAATGACTTCATGTGGTGCCCACTAAATTTAGTGATGCTATCTATCATAGAATTGAATAAGGCAAGCATGAAAATTGAACGAGGCAAGCTAGAAATTGAATGAGGCAATCATGAAAATTAAACGGGGCAAACTAGAAATTGAGCGAGGGAAGGATGGAAATTCAGTGAGGCAAGCTAGAAATTGAGGGAGGGAACCTACGAATTGAGTGGGGCAAACATGAAATTCAACAGGGCAAACATGAAATTGAGAGGGGCAAACTTGAAATTCAGCGAGGCAAACATGAAATTCAACGGGAGAAACTGGAAATTGAGCTGGCAAACTAGAAATTGAGCGGTGCAAACAAGAAATTGAGTGTGGCAAACATAAAATTTAGCGGGGTAAACATGAAATTGAGCTGGGCAAACACGAAATTGAGCAGGGCAAATATGAAATCGAACGGGGCAAACTTGAAATTCAGCGGGGCAAACATGAAATTCAGCGGAATAAACTAGAAATTGAGCGGGGAAAACATGAAATTTAGTGGGGCAAACTGAAAATTGAGCGGGGGAAACCAAAAAATCAACGGGGCAAACATGAAATTAAGTAGGGTAAATATGAAATTTAGTGGGGGAAACATGAAATTGAGCAGGTGAAACTAGACATTGAGCGGGAAAAACATGAAATTGAGTGGGGCAAGTATGAAATTGAGTGGGACAATTAAGAAATTTAGCGAGAAAAACTAAAAATTCAGCGAGGGTAACATGAATTTCAATGAACTTGAAATATAATTGAACTAGCCTAACACATAATTGAAATGCAATTAAATTAGCCTAACATGAATTTTAATGAACTTAAAATGCGATTGAACTAGCCAAACATTAAATTCAAAGGTCATTACTCAGGGAATTCAACCAATCGTGAACCGAAAATATCGACGACAACTTGAGCATATTGCTGAGAAGTAGGTCAAATAGACCAATAACTCTTGAAAATTGGAATCATTTTGATCAATATGCTTTTATTGTGCTGAGTTAACTGATTTGGGCCCAAGAATCAACTTGAATGTATGTGGACTATCCACAACATTTATCCATTTTTCTATCTATAATAGGGGTTTGAGCCCAAAATCCGATTTTGCTTGCTACGCCTCATAATGATGTTTTATTTGTAATCCATCATGTTCATTAGATGATGTATACATATAAGAACCAAATGCCCAAATGCAAGCTTTATCTAACAGACAATATATGAAAATATACATGTGGTACGTGCTTTCTTCGGTGGACCGACCATTTTTAGAAGATGAGGAAATGCTGATGTATGGATAGGATGCAATCCAATGAGAGAATGGTGTGATCTAGTGGAGGGATTTTCGTGCCGAAGAAAATAAATTTTTTATCTTTCTTAATAGAAAAGGGAAAAAAACAACAAAAAGAGGAGTATTTTTGTCCTCAAATTTGTTGTTGTCTGTGAGTACAACTGTGCAAGGTCTAAGTTGGTAAGTTAAGTTTCTCATGTTCCATAAAAACCACTGGATAAAAGGTGGCTTTTACGGTGGTAAATTTCTCTATAATCATGTTGACAGCTAGCGTATACCAAATATGGATGGTTGGTCATATTCTTCTGGCCATCATGTTTGGTACAACCAAAGTGACCAAGAAAGGGATGGTTTGAACTAAAATACGACAACCGTTCACGTTTAATAATAGAAAAAGCCAAATATTTAAAAGGTGGGATATTTCAATCTGTGCAATTTTTGGTGCTTGGGCCCTGCAGGATGAGGAGCATGTTCCCCATTTCTACGGATCTACACTCGTATCTCACTTATACAAAAGTAAAACCCACGAGCAACCATACAAACTAGGCCCAGTTCAATCAACGGCTGACATCCAACTGAGAGTCGTGGATGTCAATTTAATATACAGCAACTTTATTTTGTATATACCATCCCAGGCTACACCCCAAAAATAAATGTAGAGACAACTGTCTCATTCATTATATGCGTGTAGCACCTGATAATTGGATTGATCTAAATTTCTGATCACTTGATCTTTTTGCTACGATGTAGCCTTTTAACGGCTCGGATGTTTCACTGATTTAACACATAAGGCTGAAAAAAAAACATATAATGCTATGTTGACATACTGCCTGTGACACTACAACATGGAGCCGTGCTAGGGTGCTTAAGCACCCAAAGGGAGTCCTCTGGCAAACCAAAAGCAATGTTAGTGAAACTTTCATAACAGTCACTCCGTCTGTATTACTTATAATTAACTAATGTCTTGTGATAACCATTGAACTTAAGTCATGCTGCACAAAACAGTTGAGATGGAATGCCAACCATTAATTTGTGTAGAGCCCACTATGATGTTTATATGCCATTTAATCATAATATATGTTGTGCCTCATAAGGATGAAATCAAATATCTAATTTGTGAAATAGCTGACTAAAAAATTGAATTATTTCAAACTTTAGGTGAGTTGTAATATGTCAATTAAAAGGTTAGAGGTAGCCCAATAAAGTTGTGAATTAGCTTCTTTTTTTTTTTTTTGATCAAGGCCAAACAAGAGGTAGTTTATCTTATAGATGATGTTGATTTCATTCATGTTTAAGTTGTTTCTCTTTGGTTTCATAAAAGTAACCTATAACTCGAGGTGGTCCAATAATAAAAAGCACTGCACATGGGGACGGGTTAGGTGTTACCTAGGTAACACTGGAGTAGTGTTTCACTAAACATGGGCCCACCTTTATGTATGCGTTGTATATGCAAAGTCTTTTTAGGAATAGGCCCAAAAAAAAAAGAAGCAAGCATGCTAAATCACAAGCACACTACATAGTAGAGATTGAATGGCCAGGGCAAAGTTTTAGATCAAATTGGTTTTTGTATTTTTATTTTATCTAGGCGTGTGATCTTATACATGTTGGATGTCTACGAAGTTTTCAACGGTGAGTGTTTATTGACTACTGTGGTGTGGTCCGCTTAACATTTGGATTTTCTTCAATTTTGAGACAATGTCTTAAAATGAGTTGGAAAACTGGTAGACAAGATGGATATATGACACATACATCAACATGGATTGACGTGAGGGAAAGGTAACACCTAGACCGCTCCCACATGTGGAGCAGTCAAATGTAAAGATTTCACTGAACAAGGAGTTACCTTTTTCACCTCCGGCCTGTATTAAATACATGCGTGTTGCTTCTTATTGATGCCAAGCCAAGGCTCTTGGGAGCATGCTAGCCAAGGGTGAGAGTCAATTCAGGAGGTGGATGATGTACCCCATTGTCCCAGCTCTCCCACTCTTAACATGCCCAGATTTAATTAGATGATAGGCAACTGCCAAAGATGACTTAAGCAAAGCATGTTTGAAAGTTGTTGACCAGTCTTATCCCGAACTTGGGATGGCTTCAACCTGTCAATATTCGATTCCATTTCCACCACACATCTCAAATAGTAGGGCTTATCTTGATGCAAATGCCTCACATCCACACCATTAATCTATTTTGGTAGCTCATCTTAAGGTATAATTCAAAAAATAATGTATATCTAAAGCTTAGGTAGACCACACCATAGGTAATGCTGTTGATGAAATACCCACCGGTAGAAACTTCCATAAGGCCACTGGAATGTTTTACATCGGGATGAAAGGACTACACAAATATCAACTCAATCCAAAACTTTTACAGGCCACGGGAAGATTTGAACGATCAATCCAAAACTTCTATGGCTCATGAGAATTCTTTTAGGGCTAGTCACCGTTATTTCATGTGCTATAATTTATGAACTAATTAAATCTACTTCAATTTTAAAATCATGCCATTAAATGAGTTGTCAAAAAGGATGCACTACGGGATACAAGGCACATTTATTACAATGGTCCCATGATCATAGATGTGGATCTAATAATAGCTTAGGGCCCGTTTGGCCGGGTGGATTGAAAGGGAGTGAATGGTATTTGGGTGGATAGCCTGAATTTCTAAGTAATGATGGTGTTGTCAACGGATTGTCTTGAGATCTATGGGATTGCTATATCCCTGGCTCATTCAGTCCGTTTGGCACGCCCGGCCAATCCAGCGATTAAGATCCCTTCCAATCTCACGAACCAAACACGTTGTAGGCTAATTTGAACGGATTAGGTTGGATTAGATAAGATTTAAAGATACCGATGGAGTTGTCAGTGGATTGTCTGAAGATATATCTGATTTGAATCAGATCACCTACACTGTTTGGCACACCCGGCCATTCCCGGGGTTTACCATCCAATCCCTTCCACTGCCATCTAATACCTTCCAATCCAACCGGCCAAACGGGCCCTTACTGTCCAGTGAAATCCAATCGGAGTGGAGTGATCCTCTACATGAGTCACTTCGGTGGTGTATGTACCTTACATCCACAGCTGTCCATCTGTTTTGATAGCTCATTTCAGAAAATGATATAAAAAATAACGCATGTCCAAATCTTAGGTGGACCACACCATAGGTATGGGTTTTCGTTTGTATTACATGTTCGGTGATGGAGTGTCTTATCCTTTGATTCTTGAATTTGAATATGACCCATTCAAACCCACTTTTTAATTTTCCGAATTTATCTTCATACACAATCGTTCTAGAAGATCAACGGTCCAGATTATCATCTAAGATGCAGTCAGGAGGCGAAGCTCCCTCGGTAGACGGTGGTAGCCGTACCTAGTAAAGACCTCCCGCACATACACCCTCCTCGCCCTCTCTCGAAAGGAAATTGAAATTACCAAACTACCCTCGAGCAACTGCTACCGCGTATGCCCTCCTCTTCGCTGGTATGGAAACAGACTGCCATTGGAGTGGCTCTTCTTTAGGCATTCTTTCTCTCTCTAAACCCTTACTTCCTTATTTTCAAATTTTATTTTTGCCTCTATTGCCCTTTTTTCCTTTTGTAGATTCTTCTGAATACATGAATTCAAACTTCGTAGAAGAAGAAGAAAATAAAAAATCCTTTTATTGTTTGCTATACTTGTGGATAGGGCTGTTTTGTACTAACGCAATTCCCCAAAATGGAAAATGGGTGTATGCAATTCAATTTGGTGGGTGTAGATATCAATTCCCTTGCGGATAGCGTTGAACAGGGATTTTTTTGTGTGTCTTTTCAGGCTTATGCGTGATAAGTCCTCTTTTTCCCAGCAAAATTCACAAGGCGACAGTTTGGATCGCGACGAAATGGCAGTCTGGATACAATGTAACGTTCTTTCCCTGGTGCTTTCTGTTGTTTGTTTCGGATGGATGCGCCTATTGCTTGGATACAATCTTCATGTTGCGTTTGGATTGCCAATTGATTTGAATTGCAATAATATTCAACTCAATGAAATTGAAATGACCCATGTAAGGTTGGACATGGGTCAGGTCGAGTGGGGCCTTGGATCCTCATTCAACCCATCTAAGAAGTCAGTCAGAATTTTGGACCAAGATCCAACCGATTAAAATTCGGGTCAGGTCCAAATAAAAATTAGTGGACCCATTTATCACATGGGTTGGGTCTGGGTCGGGTATAGAAATTGCAACAAAATTTTCACATGAATTATGTTTCCAACCATCCAATTTGGTGGTGGCTATATATTTTGATGGTTAAGAATAAAATGGTCAATGGTCCAAATTCAACTGGTAAAATCAGATGGTTAGGTAGTCCATTTAGTATAATTTTTGCTTTATTCTCCATTGACACTAGGCCTGTGATTTGCAATCTAGATTGTCACAAGTACTAGATGGGTAACCATGTTTTAAAAAAAATGTGGTGAACCATTGTTGTATTCTAGCCCAAAAGAAAAGAAAACCCACATGCTTGGCTACTTTTTCTTGGGTCTAGGTCCGGTCTGAGTTTGGGGCAGGTCTGGGTTGGGTCCATTTTAGATGACCCAAAATGGACCCATTTAAAAACTGGGTCTAGGTTTGGTTGATTTTGAGAGGACCCAAATCTGACCCATCTAGTCATTTGGGCCAAACTTTAGAACCGTAGCCCACTACATGGGTCAAAATTTTGGATCTAGACCCACAAATTGTCGGGAGGGGTCCAATGACCCATGGGGTCAACCCGACCCATTTGCACCTCCAGATCTCTGTCGATAGGCCCATATGGCAATTTAGATCATTTAGGGGTCGCCTAGATGCCTGTAAATGGGCCAAGTTGTAAATGATTTGGATGATCTTTTTTGCCTGTATATGATTTACAACATTTACCCCCATCTCATTTACAGGAAAAAAGTTCAGATTTCATTTACAGGCTCTCCATTTATAGCCTAATGACTATAAATGGAAAGATTGGCTCTTCATTTATAGGACTTAAACAATTTATAGGCTATCCAAACCAGTATTTGAAATATCGGTATCGCGTTACGTATCGCACCCTTGGGATACAAATAACTATTGGTTATCACATGGAATATATCAGTTGTATCATGTAATGTATCGCTGTTGTTAGAAACATGGAGAAATATTGGGAAATTGGTCTAATTTTTCAATGAAACTTCAGTGATTGTTAAAAAAGACATCAATGCACACTTATAAATCAAAGCATTACAAAAAACAAGTGCACATTATATGTCTTCTTTGTATGAGGTCCTAATCTATGTGTTGTCTACCTAAATTGATGCAAGTATATTCAAAGTCTATTCATACAATTTATAAATGTAAGAAGACGTATGGAAACACAAGCAATACATTCAAAAGCAAAAGAAGAATCACTGGATCAGGTTACATACATGTTCGATTTTATGTTTGGACACAAAGATTGCAATCAATTTGTGAGAAATTGAGAAACTTTAATTTTTTTTCAATTTTTTGCAACCCAACCTATCTCCTCCAAATCTCGAAATCAAAGTTCTTTGTATGAAAAATCATGGATATGTAACAAATTGACACTGATTTAAGATGATTTGCTGAAAAAAAGGAACCAAAGATAAAAAATGCTCACTGGATCGAACATGTGGGATATATCCTACTACTTTTGTGTTTCGTATCGCACGGGTGGGATGCAAGATATATTGCGGGATATATCGGCCGATATCGTCGATACTTAAAACACTGATCCAAACACAGACAATCATTTACAACTTCAAGCCAAACAGGACAGGCTGTAAATGATTTACACCTGTAAATCACTTACAACTTAAACCATTTATAGGCATCCAAACAAGGTTCACCCAGGGATTGAAATGGAATTATTTATCTGGACAGTCCATTCAATCATAACAATGGGTGCCAAAAAATGGTACAACAATTGTGCCGATGGAATAATCCTGACCCTTTGAATGCAGTCCCTTTTTCTTTTTCTTTTTCTTCTTTCTTTTTGATCCATAGATCAGATGGTTAGCATCATCAAGCCAAAGTGCTACTTTGGAAACATAATCAATCCATGGCGGGACCTATTGAATTGATAGATGTTCCAAGATGATGATTGCACCTATTTTCTTCTCCACTTGACCTGGACTGTGCAATTTTCATGGAATTGATCAGATGGTTAGGATCATCTGATTGGCGTGATTTTTGCACCATAACTTGCCCCAATTAATGATGGGATGGGCTGTCCAGGTAGATGATAGTGCATGTCATATGTGACTTCGAAAACTTTGGGGATGTTGCTAATGTCCCTGCCTTCATGGGGATGTTAGCATTTCCCATGCCCAACTGGTTGGACTGCTAATTTACCACTCAACCAGCAGATAATTTCCATCTTGTCATGTCTCTGTGACATCAAACCTGACCAAAAGGTTGTCCCCGCTACGATGATCACCTTGTTCAAAATCAGCCCAAGCCACCCATTAAGTGGGCCATACCTATACATGTCTATTTTATTATACCATAGTTACCTGTCATTCCATTTTCCATGTTCTTGACTGTCTGCTTGAGTAATTTGAGTGCTCAGTTGAGTTTTTCACATACTTGATTGGTTTGCTTGCATTTCTATAGAGAAGCGATATACAATTCCCAGTCCAAGCCATCAGTGTTGCATCCAATCCAGCATTCTGTACAGGTGGGCCTTTGTTTCATTTCCAAAATTTCATCTGGTGGGCCTCACTAAAGATGAGTGTAGCAAAAACCTCCATTGACCAGATTTCAGCCATCTGATCAGTGGACTCTTTCCCTGTTACATATGAACCATTGGCTATATTGCCTTTTTTACTTGACCGGATCACTTAAAAGATGTGCCTTATGTCTACAGACCATTGGCTCGAATGACTGCACTGGTAAATTGGGCCAAGCAATGAATATTTCCTCTTGTAGAAAACCAAGCTACCTCACTAACTTCATACCATTCTGGATTGAGTTCGATCAGCTTGGCTTTGTTT
This sequence comes from Magnolia kwangsiensis, assembly GCA_037074715.1. Classification (NCBI taxonomy): domain Eukaryota; kingdom Viridiplantae; phylum Streptophyta; class Magnoliopsida; order Magnoliales; family Magnoliaceae; genus Magnolia; species Magnolia kwangsiensis. Next base: position 36,526,388 of record CM073573.1, read on the forward strand.
TGAGTGTCGATCGACATTTTAGACTATGCTACATGAACAATAGTTAATGAAGCAAATAAAATAACAGGGGCTTACTAACTTCATGCAGGTACAGACGATACATGCAGTGGTGGTGTATAGAGGGACTTGCTACATGTGGAAACAAGGTAGTCAATTACTAACCTGCTCAACACTGCAAATCCAATAAGTAGTTCCATGGAGTAGCACACATCAATACAAATATGGAGTCTCCAAGAGACTAACACAACATTTCCTTTTCAAAAGCTATTTAAAGAGAGATAAATTGACAATTCTCCTAAATCCAACAATTAGAACGAGAAGTTTATTTTCCATACACTTAGCCTTGCACTTTGAAAGAGATGTGATTGGAATATGTGCAGTCCAATTTGAATGATGTCTTTTGCCTATATTCTCTTGAAAATTTCATCCTTGATGTGTTTTGTATTTGATATGAAACATTCTATTCAACTTTAGCAGCTTTGTTACTAGGCCTATATCCAAATTCTGTTGTTCAAACATTGATTTGTTTTTTAAAATTTTTAATTTTGTACTTTTTGTAGATTTGGCAGAGAATAAAATTTTGGGCATTACATCCACTGTTGTCACAGAAGCCATCCAAATGAGTTGTTTAATCCTATTATATTTGATAGAGTAGATAAGCCACAGTGACTGTAGCCAGTTAGAGTCGCGTTGGTGATTTTTTTATTTTTTTAGTTTCTGTAATTTGTAATAGTGCCGCAGCATTTGAAATTAAATAAATCTTAAAAAATTCAAAATTTAGTTGTAGTTTGTTAAAAGTGTCTGGGCTAAATTATGTATGGGCTGATGTGTCTGGGATTTGTTAATGGGCTGGTCAAGGCCGAGCAGCAATCTTGTAATTCTTTTTCACTCGTATTGTTAATACTAAACCCAAGAACGTCACTCCATCTCATCTCTCTCTCTCTCTCTCTCTCTCTCTCTCTCTCTCTCTCTCTCTCTTCCACATCATCAATCATGTGGCTGTGATAGGGGTAAACTTAATTCTCTTCTTTTCTTTTACCAAGAGAAAAAGAGAACCAATCTGGTTCTTTTCCCAGATTGCAACATGATGCTGCAAGTATAAAAAGGGAAAATCAGTGTTTTCTTCATTACGACCAGTTGGGTCGCAGCAATCTGATTTAAGGAATTTGTGTTTATGGTCCAGCGTGTTCTCCATTTTCTTTCTTTCCTTTTTTTCCCCGTCTGAATAGAAGGCCTGCTTGTGGGAGGCTAGAGGTGTACATGTCCTCTGTTAGGTTTGATCATTGCTTGTTGAGGCGAATGCTCGCTGGATTGTTGTGGGTGTGATTATCAACTTTGTGTGACTATTGTTACTGATTGTTGATTGTTAATCATTGTAGGGCCTGATAGCTGAATTATGTGTGGTTGTAATTCTGTTAATTCAATAAATACAGTGTACAGTTGATAATTACCATGTCTAATCGAGTGTTGTATTCGAAGCTAGAAACTAAATCTGACAATCAGCAGATAGCCCTAGTTAAATTGAGAGGCATTGAAAATTATCTTCCCTATGCTGGCTTTGTCAAGATCTTTCTTCAGTCAAAGAGAAAATTGAAACACCTAATTGATTCTAGACCCACGGGAGACAATGACACACACTTAGCATGTAAGGAAGATGATTGTCAGGTCATGAGTTGGTTGTTCCATAGTACGGAAGAAAATGTAACCACAGCGTGATGTACGGTGAAAGCGGAGTATGTGATTCTCCAGCAATTATACTCAAATGAGAGAAACATCCGACATCTCTATGATATATTTGGAGAATTTCAAACTATGAGATAAGGGGGAAGCCTATATGAACATTGTGCTCAATTATGTGGTGTGTTTGATGAGTGGAAGATGCACTATCCACTCACTCGGGATGTTGCCCAACTACAATGTCAAAGAGAGAAAATTGGAGTTGCGTTGTTCCTTGCTATAGTTTGACCTTACCTGGAGCTTGTTAAAGCCCAACTACTTGGAAGTGAGCATGTAACCTCCTTATCAGATGTTTTTGCTATTGTTGCGTATCTCACTCCCTTTACCCTCAACTGTGATACTTCCATCAAGCGAAACTTCAGCCTTAGTTACTACCACTGGTGGACGTGGAGGTGTTGCTAGTCATTCAGGTGTTCGAGGACGTGGACGTGTTTTCTCTAAAGGCTCACCTTGATAGTAGATAGGCCAGACATCCTGTATTTACAGCAAGAAGGTGAACTATGCTGTGGACAAGTGCTGGAACCTTCTTCACAAGGCAGGGGTATCCTAACCTCACCAAGCAAACCTTACACTGTATACATGTGATGGTACATCTATTAGCGGCGGTTCTTCTAGCATGGATGATTCCATCATGATGGTTCAAGTCTCCTGTGCTGGCCACGAGAAGCTTCTTGGAAGGAACATGGTCACTGGTTCTCTCACGTCCTCAGCTTCTCTTGTCAACTTAGGTGCCGTTTAGTAAACTGAAAAATTATGTATGAAAATTAAGTCAAGTACTGAAAGCTTACAGTGCTTAATGTTAGTACTTAAAAGTACTGAAAATTTTGTTTGGTAATTTATCTGGAAAAAGTCCTGATATCTAAAAATAAGCACCTTTTTTTATTACAAAAATTTTTTTGGTAAACACAACCATAAATGTCTGAAAATTAGAAATTTGTCATATTTGCTCCTGTTGTCTCAATTCCATCTTTTATAGAGTAGGAGATGAAAGCCGTTATTGCCATGCCTTTAAATTTGGCACACCTTTGCCCAATTTAATAAAATTTTAATACTTTCCCCACCAAATAAGGGCAAGTAGATGAATTGCCTACATTTCTCATGTTTGCCACGTATAGTAACATGAATTAATTGTGTAAGGAAGCAAGTGGATGATACTTGTTCTAAAAATATGTACTATATATTTAGATTTCCGATTTCTACACGCGTGGCCCTCAGTTTTGTGGTCAACGTGCATTAGTGAGATTGGCCACACCATTGATGAACTCCATTTTAGATAGATAAATAACTCAAAGATCATGCTGATTAATCCATCCGAATTAGCACATTGATATTGTATCTTAATCAATTTAATTTTAGCCATCCATTTGACAACCACAAATTGAATAGTTATATCTTTAGATGACCTTGGTTTTGAGGCTATGATCCATTTACAACGGAATTGATTGCTCGGCTGTCTAGACAAACATACATCTATGCAATGCAATGTGTATGATAGATGAGTGAACCATTTTAAACATTGTGACAAACTATCAAAATAGTCTTCTATGAACCCGGATCCAGCTAGGTGGGTGCAACCTTGACTGTGGGCCCCACGTCAATGTATGTGTTGTATACCGACACCATTCATCCATTTTTCTACCTCAAGTTAGGGCATGGGCAGATCCAAATCTCAGTTGGACCACACCACATAAAGCAATGGGACAATGACGCCCACCATTAAAACCTTGCTTAGGCTCACCATGATGTTTATTTGCTTGAAAAACACAAATATCACTTTCATCCAAACTTCATGGCCCAGGAAGTTTTCAATGGTAGGCATTTGATCCCCATTGTTTTCCGTGGTTTGGTCCACATGAGTTTAGGATCTACCTCATCTTGGGGTTCATGTCCTAAAATGATCTGACAAAATGGATGGACAATGTGGATATTCCCCATACATCAAGGTATTCCAAAACAGTTTTGCATTCATACACGCTTGACATGGTTATATGAATGAAAGAGACTTTGATGGCCCAGGCTTGTAGCCAATTACATGATTAATAGGAACCAAATATCAGTAGCTAGAATTACAAAAAAAAAAAGAAAAGAAAGAGAAAAAGAAACCGGATGTATGTTTTAAGCCATTAAATATTCAATAGTGAGAGAGTGGGGTGCTTGACGACCTACGGTCTAATAAAAGACTTAATGACCTATGGTCTAACTGAGGTCTGGCCCTTGATAGAGTAGAATGGTGGACAGGACTTATGTAGCCAACCCCAATTAATTAAGGCAAGGCTTAGATGATAATGATGAGTGAGAGAGTGGAGCAAACAAAAACTACTTGAATTTTAAGTATCGTGAGAATAAACACTGAAAGTGGCTAACAAAATGAAGATGAAAGGCTATGCATTTCTGTTGGCTTTGGCATGAATTTGGTGTCTCAGAAATACTGGTATTAACATCAAGGTATTCCAAAACAGCTATGTAACGGTAGCAGTGGTAACCATTACGTGTTTTGGGTTACAGAAAAATTGACCCTTAACAGGTTGTAATGGCCCGTAGCAGTCCCGTAAGAGGGCCAAATTAGTTAAAAAAATAATAATAATCTGTAATGGCTGTTACGGCCTGTGTCGTAATGGTAACAGTGGTGGTCGTTACAGCCACCTTTACTGTTATGGAATACCTTCAATAACATGTGTTGCCCATTGGTATGCCATGTAGAATGAAATATATGGGTAAGATGGGTGCACCTTTTATATAGGAATGGAATGTTGTTGTTAGCTGTGGCTTATATTGCATAGTACATACACAATGAGGGGTAGTATCTCCTGTACACAATGACTGGTAGTAAATCTCTTCTGTACATTTCGTAATTTTGTACCTGTCATCTCTGTTCTGTGCTGAATCGATATATTTTTCATTTGATCTGTAGGATTATTTGACATAAACTGGTTTTAGTTTATTGATTTTGTTGTTGTGCTTGAAGGGTAGTAAGCAAGCCATTCTATTTAACATGATCTGTCAAGAACATAATAATGGTAATGACTCCCTTTCCCTTTAAGTACTACAGATTCACAGGGCAGATGCTTCTGACCTCTATTTAAAGCTCTCAGAGCATTCAAAGAAGCTGTGAAGTTTACAGCAGATGGTTCAGGACCTGTCATCAAAGGGTTCGCTCCAAGCCCATTGTTCACTTACCTTTGTTACTAATCACCAATTTGGATCATGGGTTGTTTCTTGAGTAGCTTCATGGACAAACTTTTGTACTGTAAAATTCCATTTTCTTCTTCTTGTGGTGTTAGGAGGAAACCTAAGTAAATGAGATCCTTCTACTTCCCATGGTAGCCTTTGTATGTTGGAAACTTGTGGAGTACTAAGTATGTCTTCTCCCCTTTTTTGAAAACGAATTTTAGTATTTCTCTAAAACCATGCTCTAAACCCACGTTTCGATCATAAATAGGGCAGATTTTCCCCTTTCATGCTTTTCCTACAACATACTGAGTTACCATTGTCTTAAGGAAAAGCTCATCCACCCTTATTAAAGCCACAATTCATGCATTACTACTAGAAAATTCATGACATAAAATTTAAAGCCAGATTTTTTGTTGGTAAGTTGACCCCAATTACAACAGGATTCATGTGGCTGACCCCAATTATTTGGGATATGGTTTAGATGATGATGATGATTTTTTGTTGGCAATCCAAGAGAGACAATTGGATTATGATTTTCATGTTTTTGTTGCAGGTCATCCTTAATTATGTTCCGGCACTGCACTTTCTGTAGAAGAGAAATGGAAGTTCAGTTGGAATCAGTGATTGTAGTATCACTGGCCGGGGATATGGAAACATGTATTGATATTGCGGATGTTATCGTTGATACCCGGTAATGTATCGCTGATTGAGGGAAACATTGGGGAAACACAAGGAAATGGTGGAATTTCTCAATAAAACCTTAGGAGAGATTAAAATACACATATTTAAATATTTAGGAATTGCAAAAAAGATGCATCCATAATAAGTTTCTCTTTAATGGGGGTCCAAAGCATGTAACGCTGACTCTAGGAAACATTAGAGAAACATGAGGAAAATGGTGGAATTATTCAATGATACTTCAGGAGATGCCAAAATACACATATTTGCATATTTAAGAATCAAATAATAGCGAAAAGATGCATATTGCATATTTAGGAATCAAAAATATGTTTCCCTTTAATGGGGCCTAAAAGTATATAGCATTGAGTCAGGAAAACATTGGAGAAACATGGGGAAAATGGTGGTTCCATCTATCCATCTCTAACCATCCATCCATGCATGCACATACATACATACATACAAATACACATACATGATCCATACATCCATCCATGCATGTGCATGCACACACACACACATCCATCCAGCCATCCAACCATCCATCCGTGCATACATCCATCATTCCATCCATCCATCCATGCATGCATGCATGCATGCATACACACATACAAACATGCATTTCATCACACAACCATGCACCCATAAAATAAATCGAAATGATTGTTTTTAATAAAAAGGATTTTTGGTGATATCAATACATTGGCGATGTTATCGAAGTATCGCCTATACATCGGCGATGCAAGCGACACCCGGAATTTACACGGTTAAAAATGTTGGCGATACAAGCAACACCTAGAATTTACGTAGTTTAAAATATTAGTGATATCAATACATTTGCGATACTAAGCGATATACTGCCGATACTTGTACTTGGAATTTTGAACACAACCAGTGTTATTGGTATCGTCGAGCTGGAGATACGGATGATATCAGGATATTATCGATAATAGCGGGGATACTCTGAACAATGGTTGGAATCCATCTTATTGCACATGCTTATTCATCATGAGGCCCCCAAACTGCCTTGGAACTCTTAGCTTCTGTAGTGTCCGGGTTCCTGTATCTACATCTTGTAGCGACATGAAACTTGTTACTAGGACGAAGCACCTCAATAGGATGTGGAAGTTTAGTTTCAGTGATGCAAAAGCATAAAGAAGTCCTTTGAAGGCATTAGCAGATCTCCCACAAATAATTTTGTTATATGCTGAATACAGAATTTGAGTTCTGACATTTGCTTATTGACAAATGCTCCAGTGCTCCCAGAGCACCATGAGCTATAGGTGCTTATAGTTGCATTAGTTCACTTGGACAGTCCACTCGATCAATCTAAACTGCCCATTAAGTCCAGAACCAGGCTATCTTACAAAAATCTTTCTGTTGGGTGATGTAATCCATCTTTGATTGGGTCTTATTTTCCACAGCCATCCATTTTTTAAGCCATGGATGGGATGGTTACAATTGCCTAACAAAAATGATTCTTTAGAATCACAAGCAAATCCATGAGATGCCCTAAGAAATAGATGAATCAAATTGTTGGTTGGACCTACTTTTGGGTAAATTATCTCTACGTTCCATATTATAGACCATTTATCAAAATCATTCATATTTGTTAGACCAGTTTATGTTTGCACGGTGGCCTATGAAATGTGTGCTGAACCAAATGAAGGGTCTAGATCAATGGACTGGATTGTCTAAGTGTCTCAATGCAACTAGAAGCGCTATAACTTATTATAGTACTCTGAGAGCACTGGAGCATCTCTTTTCATCATCATCATCATCATCATCATCATCTAAGCCTTATATCCCAACTAATCGGGGTCGGCTATATGAATCTTTTTCCACCATTACACTCTATCAAGGGCTGTAACTTCAGTTAGACAATATGTCATCAAGTCTTTTATTACTACCTCCACCCATGACCTTTCGGGCCTTCCCACTTGAAATGAACAATCTCTCTTGCTTTTTATTATTACTATTACTATAGCTGCTGCCTGCTGTTATTGTTATTTATTAGAAGCCGAGTTCCTTTTTTGTGACGAACGTAGAACTTTCTAGTTGTTCACTGATTTTGTACATGTGGACATGGGACACATGGTTGGTTTATTCAAGCCATTGATCTGATCGTCCTCGTAACGGATAGACCATGCCCCCCAAATTGGGAGATCCTAGCCATCAGATTTTTGGTCTTTTTTCTTCATAGAATTTGGATTATTGCTGCATTTCTTCTCAACCATGTATTTGAATGCCAACATGTAAAGGTCAGAGTTGATGAAATGTGGAGATCTTTCTGAGCATGGTTCATCCATGATGGAAGCCATCAGACCAGTGGTTTGTATAAACCAACCACTGCCCCACATGCAAACTCGTTGCATCAATGGGGAAGTTGTTCCCTGTTCATCACAATCAAGGAACTCCAGCTTCTTATTCTTATCTTCATATTATATGAGAAAATGCCACAAGCTTATTTCACAAGGTTGCAGTGAATTTCTAGAAATAGTGTCTGATTTGTTTAATTGCAGTTTGCATGGAACTTGATGAATCCATGGTATTCAAATGCAGCCATTGCTGCAATATCTGAATCAAATGTGGATGAGCCATCTGCTTCTGTCACTAGAATAATTGCCGGGTGGGAGTCCACATCAACATTCTTGAATTGTGTTCTTGGGATCTTTACAGCTTCTGTTACTTGAGAACGAGGTGAGAGGGCCCATGCAGAGTTTAGAAACAGCCTTTGCTGATCTTGTGCTGAAAACTAGTTTGTCCAAATGACCCAAAGATAGTAGTTTTTGCAAATGAGAGGAACCTGGTTTCTATCTGTTGTTTTATTTGGAAATTACGCTAAATGCTGTTGGTTTTGAGGCAGTGAGTGTGCATATGCTCTTTGATTTATAGGAAATGCTTGTTCGTTTGTTTTTTGTTTTGTTTTTGGCATTGGTTTAATGGAAGGTAACCCTTCTGTGGGCAGAGATGCAAGAATCAGTCCTACATAAAAACACAGTTCCAAAACTAACCAACTTGACACAATACTTGGATGAGTCAACTCATCTCTGTAGATTTCGAGGTGAGTTTATCAGAAACTCAGTTCTGGGTCTGATTCGACCCCAACTGATTTACTGAGTCGACTTGACCACTCGGTTGACTCAATGCTACTCACAGTGACTCAAACCCAGTCACTTGCTGAGTCAGCGGTATTGTTAAGTAAAGAGGTAAAGAGGGAGCTTGGGAATTGAACTATCTCACTCATAGCTTAACCATTGCATCAACCAGGATTATGTTAATGATATTTCAATTTTATATTATATTACATATTCAAATTCAAGCTATGATAGCTGTCTACACTAATACCCAATATTTTTAATAATAATTTATTAAATGTTAGAGTTGAGTTAGGTTAAGTCGAGTCATCGAGTCAATGTGAATCAGCTGAATTTCCAGTCCATGCTGTGCCTAAAGTAACCTAATTTACTGAGTAGTGGTGCCATGTGAGATTTAAGCCTAGGAAGTCTAGCTTGCTAATTGAAACAAAGGAAAAGAGTGGCTTTACCTATAGGTCGGGCCAAGTACTGCGAAAAAAGCGACTAATCAGATCAATCAAGATACAGGAGGTTCGGCTAAACGTGTTTTTCCTGCTGCATCTTCCTCATTGGGGGAGGTAGTTTATTCAAGAGTTGTTTGATGGGGGTCCATCCATAGGGCGCAGATTGCATGGCGACCCCAACAACGCTTAGCTCGGTGGTGTTGGGACATGGCGGGATTTGATGAGACCACATGATGGTGTTAGAGATGGGGCTACTCAACCCAATAACTTTCAAACATGTATGTTTTCCATTGGCTCATATCTGGCAGGGCACACGGCCCAGTTAAATCCTGCCATGTCCTAATACCACCAAGCTCCATGATGTTGGGGTCACCACAAAATCCGACTCCCATCTGCTGACATCATTCGCATGGTCTGGAACAGCGAACCATGTGCCCACCCGTATATTGTGCATATATCCTTTGGTCGAGGATACGGTTACTGTTTGCTATTTGCTTGGGTTTTCAGTTTGTACAATGGACCCCCATGGTTTCTGTGATCCCAACCATTGATATGATGGGCCCCACTGTGGATGGCCCATACACTAAGGATCTGGGAGCTTTTTGGTTCATGGGGCATCCTACGTGATGCCTGTCATGCAACAGTTTGGATCCTTGTCCAAGTTGGAGAAAAAAAAAAAAAAAAAACCGAGCAAACTACATTTTCTAGGAGCATGGTATAATATCTCAATCTGAGAAGCTTCTCATACAAGGCCAAGATTCTGTACAAGCGAGGCCCACCCTTATACAAATCATTCATCCGGTGGGCCCAATTGTACTTGGGTAGACAAAAATTCACATTGGGCTGGGAACATTCTCACCCATCTGAAATCATACTTTCTCCCATTTAGTGTAGCTAGAGCTGGGCATTGAGTCAAGTTGGACTGAGTTAGGGCTGACCTGACTCGATCTGGTTTTGAAATAGACTTGACTCGACTCGGTACGGACTCCAGCATGCTGACCCGATCTGAGTCTGGGTTTGGCCTGGACAAATCTGGCCTGAGTCTGACCTAGTCACAAGTACTGAGTTGGGTCGGGTGCGGCCGGTATCCATGGGCTGAAATCACTACTCAAAAACTAGGTGCATTTGCTAGAATTGCAGCCTCTCCATGGAACATTAAACCTGAGTACACACATGAGTTGAGTTTCAGATCGAGTTGAGTTACCGGGTAACCTGAACTTGACTCGGTTTGAGTTCAGATTGGACGAAGTCTACTCAGTTTGGATCGACTCACCCACTCAGTTCGGATCAAGTGGCCACTGAACAACTCTGACGAGTTGAGTTTGCCGAGTAGTGGCCATCTCCTGCTTACATTTGGGGGTTTCCTATCTATCAAACTGTGCTAGTCACATGGGCGAAACAGTTGCATGGGGACATCCGCTGTGGTGTTTATATGTAATCCAATCCATTCATCTAATGTGCCACATCAAGATAGAATTACCCAAAAATCACATTATTGCAAAACTCACGTGGGCCATGCCACATGAATTTAAAGGTTTTTAGGTATAATTTTATGAAGTGACCCACCTGAATGTTGAATCATCCTGACTTTTGGGCTCAAGGCCAAACAAAGAACGATGTACCTGATGAACGGGGTGGATTCCATTCAGTTTTAGTCATTTCCTCTATATTAGAGAAAGTGACCCCAGAAGAGAATGTTTTAACTTTCAAATTCTACGAAAATGGATTCCTGCCAATGGTCAAAATGTTTAACTCTCTCTTTCTCTCTCTCTCTCTCTCAAATACAATTTTTACAATCAAATGAATCTCATTCTGAAATAATCTTTTCACTGGAAACACTTTTCAATGTTTTAAGTTTCCATGCATCCAAACAAACCATTCGCGGCTCAATTACGCAAAAGTCACTAATGAGGTTGCAAAAGTACCTATGCTAACCTCAAAAGAAAATGATAAGATCACTAAGCACACTCCACTTTTATTTAGAATCTCTAGATCTACCTTAGGAAAAAGATAGATCTATAATTTTCAAATGATAATAATGTTGATGGTGACGATGGCGGTGGAGACGACAACGCGGGCAGCTTTAGCAGCTAGTGATGATAATCAAGATGTGGGGCCCATTTGAGCATTTGTAGAGGTGGTCCTTTATGTATATCATTGAGCTGATTGATTTTCACTAGTCATGTTCCCAAACAAACTAGCAAACATTTTGAAAGGGGGGGAAGGTGTGGGTGGGCCCCACCTCTTCCCTTTGTCCCACTGATGGCTATTCTATTTTCCCATTTCATTGTACAACAGACATAACTGGCAATGATGGTGACCTTCAGAACATGGCCTTCTCACAAAATGCCATTGTGAATTTACTAATTATGGCCATGTGTTGGGTATTTGATGTAGGCAGACTCTGAAAATCCTGCGAGCCTATTCGTGCGCCACGTGTCGATGTGATGGTGGGCCACCTCAGGTGTCGTATATCTATAGAACCCACCAATGCAATGGTTATGCCAGAAACATACAAGTGAATACATCCACATCACTGTATGTCTGCTACCTGTAAGTGGACCACATAGATGGGATGGGGGTGCAAGTGGGTCCCAAGGTCCTTGTGCATGCATGATTTTGTGGTGGTGGGGCATTACTTTTTTATTTCAAAAGTGGGAGAAATAACTCAATGAATAAGAAGACTGAAGTTAGGTTTGAAAGTGGTAATGTAGGCAATTGATGATATTGTACACTTTTGTTATTATCCTTTGAGATTATCTTGTGTCTTAAGTCATGGATTGGGGCCCGTTAAAGAAATTTTCTTGTTCTTATCTTAGGGGATTCTTAGATAGTTGGTGATCCAACACCCCCATTTGAATTGTCTAATTGGTCTATCAACCATTTATTAAAGAGTTAACAATACAACTGTGAATGCATCATGTTGTTGTTCGGTGCTCTTGTCCAACCATACAGGTGGGCCTTTCCTTGACTGATCTAGACTGTTGTCTCAGCAGGCCGATCCATTTTGAATGATCATTTTGATGAAACAAGCTAAGCATCTTGTCAAAAGCCCACTCATCAATGGCTGGGATCGCTTGATCAGAGTGATTTTTGGTCCTGTTGGTTTTGAATTCGATCTCATGTGTTATGTGCGTGAGTGTGAGTGTGATGTGCCGTTCATGCTTAGAGCCAATTGTACCTCAACTTGAACAGAATGCTTTGTGACGCCAAGCATCAAAATAGTTGGATTAGGATTGAATTTATGAAGATTGGCTTGGCTACTCAGCTATCAATTGTGCATAATCAAGTAATTTGTAAAGGGAATGGTTCGTTTTTCTAAAAAGTTCTTTTTACATTTGGGGAAAGGATTTTCAAGTGAGCATATGACAGCTTACAAAGTTTAATCTAAAGAGAATATAACTAAAAAAGAGTAAAACTAGACCAATCGTTGATCAATTAAATAAATAAGTTTTAATTTCATTTCGTTGAAAAAGTAAATGATAAAATATGAATGATAACTAATAACAATTTGCTTATAAAGAGATGGTAGTCGAGGACAAAAGTTGTTTGTGGTAAAAAGGTCATCGGGCACAAAAGCTGGATCACTTGCTTATAGGGGTGTCATCAAGTTGAACCGAGTCAAGTTGGACTCGGCTCGGCCACTAGCTGACCTCAGCTCGAACTCGGCTCGGCTCGGTCCTCGAGCCTGATCGGTCAGCTCAACTCGGTTCAGTCAGCAGCTCGGGTCAATTCGAGCTAAGATCGAGCCAAGTTCACGTTTGCAGCATTTCCACAAACACTTAGACTGCACCTTCAAAATCCCACTGTATAGGAAACAATGACAATAGTTTTACAGGTATTTTATTAAACACCTTCTAAGCAACATAAAAACCAAGAAAAAAGAGTATTTGTTTCATGTACATACCTTCCTTACCACCAGCCACACTTCGTTAAGTCATTTCATCAAACACTTGGTGAGCAACATCAATATCAAAGTAACCGAGTCACCAAACTGGTTCAATTCGAGTTCGTTTCGAGCTGGATTTGATCCGAGTCCAATCGAGTTGGGGCCAGCTCGAACTCAGCTCAAACTCATTTTCGAGCTCAAAAAATCAGCTCAACTCGGCTTGAACTCATCTTCGAACTGAGTTGAATTGAGCTTTTTCGAGTCGAGTCGAGCGAGCTAACCGAGCTAGCTCGGTTCGTGTACACCCCTACTTGCTTAGCAAGCTTCATGGCTTGGCCATCATCAGGAAATGATAATATTTCATCGTGGGCCTGGCTTGTTATGCGAGACAATCATAGTTCATGAGAAGGTGTGGATGTCTGTTTGTTACATGGACGACTTCATGGCTAGACTATTGTTGCAGTAATTGTCTATTCATGTAATAGGACTGAATTCCATGGCTAGACGGCCAATGGAGGGTGAATCTTTAATGGTCCATTTGTTGCATATGTGGGTGTTGTGGCAAGACGGTTGTTGAAGAACGATAGTTTGTTCATTACCCCATAAAGCTAAGCTTTGTGGACGAGTTAGTCATTTGGAAAATGATTGATTGTTTATTTGGTGGTGGGAAGGTTGGTGGGGTGATAGCCTATTTGTTACTTCAGGTTTTCACTTCATGGTGGAATAGTTGTGGGAATGACTATCTTTTTGTTGCTTGGATCTTAACTTCGTGGGTAAAACTGTCATGGATTGTCCACTTATTTATCGCTCGATTGGGCTTTATTGTGAAGTAGTCATAGCTAAATTGTGAGTTATTCATAACTTGGTCAAATTTCATGACGAGATGGTCTAATGGAATCTCTAAGTGTTCACTACCCCAAGTATAGGGTTGCGATGTAGTAATAATCTCAGTAAGATTGATGTCGAATCCACTTGGACTGAATCCTGGACGTATTCTGAAAGTAACTAGAACTAGAATTAGAAGATGTATCTAAATTAAGAAAATTTAAGAGAATAATAGTGAAATATTAAAGTAAGACTTGTAAAATTCAAAGGTGGGCAACTAAGGTGCCAAGGATCAACTTATAAAGATTAAGGAGATTTATGCTTGATTCATAAACACATTTGGAATCAGAGTCATCTAGTTAGAAGATATATCATTAAAGTTCAAATCTGAACTTCCTTTGATCTAGTTTTCAATAGAAAATAGGTATGAGAATTAGAATTGATTCCATCACAAAACTATGCCTATAAGACAAAACAAACAACAGAATTTTAACAAATCTGAAAGAGTTATGAACGTTAGGAAGGAGTCCATCATCCAACCATTTTCATGCGATAATGGTGAACAACAGGGCTTCCCAACTTTACAATTATAATATTAAAAATGACATGCTCAGAGCTATCGCAAATCCATTATAATTTAAGTCACAATAAATTATTAAAAACTAAAAACATTCCTTATAATCAAACTATAATTAAAATCAGTTCAACTTAAACATGAATCAAAGGCATAAAGAAAAGTTACTCATCTCACTACAAGCTTCACCTCTTAGCCTGATGTAAGAGGTTTAGCCCATCATAGTTATGATCAAACTAAAATCTCTTAGGAAAAATTCATATATAGAAAGAAATTAAGGTAAAAGGAAGAAAACTATTGATCTTTGGCCAGCCACGCTTTCTCTCTCTCTCTCTCTCATCACGTGCTCACGTTCACCCTTCCTCTCTTTTCCATTCCCAAAGGCCTATTTTATAGACTGCCTGAACGTAGTGCCAGTTCATCCTGGAAGCACCTGCGCACCCCTGTTTTTTTTACGCAATGCAAAACGTAAAGACAGCTTGCATGTGTCTTGAATTGAGACAAAGAATCGTCCCTTCCACGAATTCTGACTTCATAGGAAGGTTCAAAACCCTCCTATCCACCTTTTGGACGGTCTGGATCATCAATATGACCGTGATCAAGGTCACATAACTGGCTCATATCGGTCGATTTTCTCGGACGTAGGGCCTGCGTAAATCATTACGCTGTGACGATCGGTGGGCCCTTGATCAACTCTGGAGAGGAAATCCAATCCGTCCATTGAATTACTATTGAAATTTCGATCAGGAATGGACCGTTTTGGATGGATTTTGGTGCGGCCCACAGAATCTTTTACTCTATTGTTCGTCCTGCGTTTGAACGGCTGGGAACCCATATTCGCTGTCTTTTGAAATTTCGTTACCTATCTTGGTAAGAAGGCCTGTGGGAGTCCAATGGACGGTCCAGACCTGACCTTAGAATTACGATGGTGGCCCACAAGGGAGGACCGCAAGTCCCTGTTCGCGGGCGGGAGTTCATTTTCGAGCTAGATTCAAATCCGCTCGGGTTAACCAGTCTTTGACCGGTCTGGCTGTCCGGTGCACTGCTAGATTACGTGATATGTGTGTGCACGCAGCCCAAGGTGGGGCCCATCGTGATGTTCATGAGAAATATACTCCAACTACCTACTTCCTCATCTAATTTAAGGGGTTGAGACCAAAATTGAAGCATATCCACAGATCAGGTGGGCCCCAAATCGATGATATGTGGGATGACCTGTCTGTTGGGATACTTCCATAGGGATCCAATGGCTGAATTTTGACGTGTACGGTTAATTTAGAGTCTTCAGCTCAGATATAAAGTTTCATGCCAAATGGAGTGTAGGAACCTAGTGATCTTGCATTCAGGACAACTTTCAGGCCCCTTTAACTTCAATCACTTGATTTTCTCAGATCTTTGGCGTGTAAATTCTTCGATCTTGATCTCCTAGGATTCGTCTCTTACCTTGGTATTTTTGAGCATTAAATCCATGTGTTTAATACTCTTTTCAATCCAAGCTCTTAAATTCACCTTGCAACAAAAATATGATTAAAATAGGACGTTAAGTATTATCATGTACATAAAATCAAGCAATAACTGAGGTCTAATATGCAATATTTGACCTTCAACACTAAGTACATGGCAAGATGGCCCTACTGGCTATCTATTTGAGACCCAAAGATCTTCTAAGGTACGACAACATGATCACGGACATAAAATACCTAGCTATCATATTCTAATTTGATTGATCCAAGCCAATATGCAGCATTAGGATAACTGAAAATGGAGGAGTTGGATTGAATAATAATAATGATAATTGTCTAGGGCGGATGGAAGATATGTAGTGCTGCTCTAAAAAGAATAATGTTGTTTTGAATTAGAGTACTGTGGGTTCCGAGCTCTTCATTTTTTGTTAAATTTATAAATATTGCTGTGACAATTCAATAAAACAAGAGGCCACATGAGTGATCGAGGACTTGTATTCGGATTTAATGTGTGATTATGATGCATGGGCATGCTACATTCTACTCGACTTAATGTTTGATTGAACTGCTAGTGTTCCCTACATCGAGTCAGAATGATTAGAGGTTGGACATAGGATCTAATTATCCTCTTAACCACCGATTGTGATCAATGATCATTTAATTTGTGAAAGGGTAGGGGTTACCCATTTCGAATGGATTCTTTTTACCTTGTGTTAATGGATTTAAGAATTTATTCTTTTGACAATACTTTAGCTTGATATTTCTCAAAAGAATAAAAATGAATAGATAAACAAAAAGAAAGGCTAAACAATGTTGATTTTATTAATATTTGAATGTATGGCTCATTATAATCAACGAAGTATCAAACAATGAAAGAAATAAATAGATGAGAGGTAAATACTTGATTTGTCTATTAGAACAGACAATTGAGGCGAATGATTAACAAGATGTGACTGGATAGGTGTGATCACTCAAGTTGAAACTCGGTTGATAATTATCCAACAACTTAAGATTGTAGATATTTAATCTACTCCTATGACACTGTAATAGGAACCACTAGGCAGTAGCGATCATTGTTAGAAATAAGCTAGGCTATGCTAGGATAAAAGATAAATGAAAGATAGATTGAAAAGTACATATATGTATTTGATGTAGGACCTCGAGCTTTTATTCGCGTGCCTCTTTCATAATCTGATAAGGTTGCAAAATCCTCATTGGGTTTCCTTGTTGATCCTGAATCTATCACATTTATGACGCGTGAACCAAATCTATTGGCTTTTAGGGTCTTTTTCTTGTAGTTGATCTCTTCACGGAGATTTTCACGGTCCATTAATTAGATTGAGGATCAATACAAGAACCTTGATGGCAATCATGGCCACTCATGGTCGAACTCTTTGTATCTTCTGTTCGAGGTGTTGGACAGTCAGGTCGAACCACCTCCTGCATTTAACCATTCACTACATAATGGTTTAGAGTGCTTGAGAGGATAGATCCACAAGATCCATTGATACCAATTTATTATTGGAAATGGGTCCAACCCAATCTTCCATATAGTTCTCTCATTCTTGTTGTTCTGACTAGTTTATGGCTTGGCACTTGATCTAGCCAATGTCCATATTCTCCCGATTGGAGTCCAAACTGCAGCTAGATTTGCTCAAATATCGATCCGATCTTCTATATTCAAAACTTTTTTGAATGCTATAGACTCTCCAAATGTCTTTCGAAAGATCTTCCATTTTAGAAGAGCATGCCACATGTATTATAGCCAAATACATTCTCTCAACAAGTCTTTTATAGACGTGCTGGGTATGTTGCCTTATCAATAGGCACATTAATCGTGGCCACGTGACATTCGTCGATTTGTTCTCCTTAAGGCACGTGTAAGGGTCTGTGCATTCTCATTTATAACAGAAAGCATAATGTTAAAGGAAGATAAAGCGAAGATATTCCCTAGTGTGAGTAGGATTTTCACCAGTACTAACCCTCATGGTGTCAACACATGATGACATTTCATTAGTCCACGTTAGGGAGTTGAAAATGAGTGTAAAAAAATATATAAGGTGATTTTTTTGAGACGCGTATTGAAATTGATATCTGAGATTTTCTCTTAATTGATTGACCAATTAGCAGATGAGACCGATTATACTTTAATTTTATACGAGTCTACAAGATCTTCTTCTGATCGGCCAATCAATTAGTAAGCATAACTGATTATATTTCTATTTTAATGGACATCATTGTGATATTCGGAAAATCAACTTGCTCCTAGATGTGTATAGCTAATCATGTTACGTTATGTGTCATTGTTGATCACTGTCTTAGCTAATCGTGCCTAATAGAACTTTCCACTTATAGTATGTACAATGTACAATTACTAGACTTGTCATGTGTCACGGGAAGCATCATCATTAGCTAAAATTGCAACTGTGAGTTCTTTTCTAGGACATAATGGAGCATATGGCCTCTCATGTTGCTACATGTTATGCAACAACTTTCATCCAGACATGATAATATGTGTTTTATGATAACAACATTCCTTGTGCTCCACAATCTCCTCCTCCGGATCGTATTAACAGTGAAGATCTCGTTTTAATCTTCTCTACCGTAGTGCCACCACATGTCTGCTTAGTAGCTGTCAAATCTAATGTGGTCAGATCAAGTATAAACAGGTCCACAACCACTCCAATGTGAGTCCACCAAGTAAACAGTCAAGAGATCATGATGTGAATTGGTACTGGATCATGTATCTCTTTGATTACAGGTCCACAAGCACTCTACTGTGAGCCCACCAAGTAAACAGTTCAGATATCATGATGTGAATTGGTACTGGATCATTTATCTTTAATCAAAGAGACATGCACCACTGCTCTTGGAGCACTACTACAGGTTACAGTGCTCCATTTGCATTGGACACATAGTCCAATCCATCGGTCTGGACTGCTCATTAGGTCCAGCGCATTTGATGGGGTAACACATAGTCAAGAGATTAACCATTTATCAATGCCCTTTTAATATGAATGGTCAAGATCATTTGCACTAAAACAGACCCAATCAGCATTTTGGTCCATTTATTTTTTAGGACCCATGACTGATTGCCTACTATTTTAAAGAATCACTTTTGTTAGGCGACTGTAACCATCCCATCCATGTCTTGAAAAAAAGGATGGCAATAAAAATATGCCATATCAAGAACAGATTGGATGGTCCAATCAGTGCCATTTTTTCATCATAGCCCATGTAATGTGTTCTGGATTTAATGGATGGTTCAGATTGATCCATTGAACTGTCCAAACGAAGCGATGAAGCTAAGAGCACTATTAACTTAAAAGTTCTTTGAGAGCACTGGAACATTAAAAATCAAGTTTGCCAATAATAAAACCTTTAATCCCCTAAATTTAAAGTGGGGCCCACCTTTTGCACTGCCTGGATGCGTAGCACACGCGTCAGATTGGCACGCATGGCTTTATTGCACGGCACGTGAAAGTTCACGTACATGGGATGTATGTGATCATTCCTCCATCTGAAATCATTGTACCCCACATAGCTAATAGCCCACTAATGACTAAAACCCACATGCCTTCCACAACTAAAACCATCTTTCCATTGTTACTCTTTCTTCCTTTATTTGTTGGAGACATGAAGAGAGATTAATTACCCTATTATAAGCTTTTCTTTAGTTTTACAACTCAGCCATCCATGTGATTTCAAGTGATTTTGATTTGGTGGAGAGAAAAGATTATGAATCTTAAACTTTATAGAGAGAAACCCTCTACAAAGTTCTCCATTTCCTACTCACTTTATATGACTTTTTTGTTATTATCACGAGAGAATCCACAGGCTTGTTTGCTTGGATGTTTTACTTTAGATATGAATAGGAATGTAGCAACTCTCTCTTTTCTCTCACGTTTGGAAGCATGCATGGACAGCTCTTTAAAGTCATGAATACCCATCTCACCAAATTTTAAATTGCGTTTGGATGCAGCATTTATTTAAAAACAAGTTTGTACCTATGGAAAAACCTTACAAAAAATTTAAGAGAAGTTCTTTACTGCAATCATACTCAGTACACATGCAACCAAACACTGCATGCATCAGATCTCAAGAGAGTAGATTCTCACATTTTGAAGCCACTATAAGGTTTTGAGTCTTGTACATGTGCCATATTGGTGTTAGGGGACAATGGAAGCACACAAAGATAAGTCAAGTGAAGTAATCCAATAGCACCAAGTAAACACAATGCAAACATAACGATTTTAACGTGGAAAAATCTTTGCAGTAAAAAATCACGGCACAAAGTGATAGAAAACACTATAAAAGCAAAAATTACAAGATATAGAGAGAATACCTTATTTGAACAAGCCTTGAATCTCCTTTACAAGTTCTTGAAATCCTATGAATGAATTAAAAAGCCTTAGATAACTCTCAATCCCGATTACATCCAAATATATAGCATTTGGAAGAATCACAATCGAAATTGAAAATAAATCCTGTAAATTTGTAAATCTGTGTAACTCTGTGATACGTTCAATGACACTTTCGATGAGACTTCGATGTCATCGAACTTAACCTTTGATAGCAGCGAACCCACTTCAATGTCATCGAAATAACACTAAAACGTTCTAATGATCAAAACATGAAAATCTGAATTTTACCGACGACATCGAATAGGCCTTCGATGGTATCGAACAATCTTTGATAACATCAATGACATCAAAACGGGCACCTAAAGTGTCTAGTAACCAAATCGATTTATTTCAAAAAATTCCAATGGCATTGAACCAACTTCAATAACATCAAAGCTTGCTTGATGACATCAAACCTGTCATCGACAGACTGTTGAATTTACAGATTTAATACAGCTATCAACAATTGGTACATGTGCCATAGCTCATATCTCCTATATATGCTCTCATTGTGAAATTTTGAGGAAAAGATTGTTGGAGGAGTGTTTGGTTTATCCAAATGCAAACCAATGACATCCTTACCTGAAGTGAGTGAATAACAACCTACACCTTAATGAAGAATTTTTATTTAACATATTCTCCAATTAAAATGCTTGTATGCATTTTTATTACAATAGTGAAATTGAATTATTTGAAATTTACATAAAGTAGTGTCAATGTATGATTCATTGGTAATCATTTTCTAATTTGATAAAAAAAAATTAACCTTTTTCTTAGCTTTGATAAGCAAAGCACGGGTGAAATATCCAAGCCATCCATCATGTGGACCTCACCATGTAGATGCCTATGGAGATAAAGGTGGTCCATTAAATAGTGTGCCATGATATTATGACTTTTTCTTTTTTCCCTTTTGAAGGTAGCCATGATATTAGAAGTGGAAGGGGAAGAAAACTTAGGCAATTTTTTCTTACTTTTACATTTATTCAATTCATTGTGGGCCAGCTGGCTAGTGGGCTGATCTGATTCTTAGGCTAGGGAATCTATATAGTGGTACCCTTCTGATGGATGGCTTCGATATTTCACCTGTGTGCCACACTAGCACTTGTACACGTGCAGGCTTTGCAAAGCTCTAGTTTTCCCATGGAACAATATTTTTAGGAATAAAGACCAAATGCCCTCTTTCTATTATGTTTATTACAGCCCACTCCCCAAATCCACTAAATAATCCAATCTAGCCCCTTTTGATTTATTCAACTGTAGCATACGGTCGGTTCTTTTAGGCCGAGCGTGAAACATGAAAGCTCTGCAGTATCCACCATTTTCTATATGTAAAATCCACACCGCCAATCAAATGAAGACCCTTACATTCACGGTTCATAAAAAATATCAGCCCATAAAAATAATAAAGATGGGCACATCAATGAAAACTATGTAAATTGTGCCTAGAACATTTAAAGTTCACACTTTGTGCCCTTCCTGAATTTCTGATGAGGCTTATTTTCTCAACTTCTCTCCATGCTTGTGAGCCCCACCTGATTAAATGGTTACGATGTAAGATACACACCATCGTGGTCCCACATAAAAACCTATGGTTGGCATCCCTTTGGATTGTTCTCTGTGGTATGGTCCACCTGAGATGCTGATGTGGCTGATTTTTTACCTTATGACATAACGTTGAGGAACGAACCTGATGGATGGAGTGGATATCATAAAGGGCCCACAAAACAGGTGCTGTGAATTGCGGAAGGTTAGCCTTAGAAAAAACAGGCGGGATCCTCTTCAGATGGGCCCACCAATTACGTCTATGTGTAGCATCGGAACCATCTGGAAGATTCCCCTAACAATGAAATTTGGATATTCGAAAAATCAGATCAATCTATGTGGGTCATCATATGAGGTTGAACAGTTTTTGGTGGTCGTCCATTGTTTTTGTGGTGTGGCCTATTTGACGATTGCATAAGCCTGAGGTTTTAGAAATCCCATCATCATAATCGTCTTTCTCTTTTGATGGTCAGATTGGATCGCATAAAAACCATACAGTAGGCCACACCATAGACAACAATGGAGAACCACCCAGAAAACTTTTATCTATGTGGTGGCCCACATGATGGTTGGATCAGCCTGATTTCTGAAACATCATAATTTCACATTAGAACGACCATTATGGACGGGTTGGATGCCAAGAAAAAGTGGGATCCATGGCATGCGTCGTGCAGGTGTGTAGTGTGGGCATGTGGTCCTAAAAACACGGAGAAAAACACGAAGGAAGAGATAATTAGTCCTTATTCCATATTTTACTTGGGCGCTTGGAAATCACATATATTTCGTATGTGACATCCACCGTGTTAAATAGGGTTTTTTCTGTTCACTTTCGACACATTGTCACATGTATAATGAATGGTCCAATTTTATTTACTCATATGCGAGTTTGTATATATTGACCGTATTAGAGTCGTCACTTTAGGGGCGTAGGTTTTGAAATAATGAGATTAGAACCATATCTATGGTGATTGGCCCGACTATTCAACATTGATTGATAAGATGTTTGGTGATTTATAAAGAAAGGATTAGTCCTTTAGATGGATTTTATTTATTTATTTATTATTATTATTATTATTTTATTTCAACATTTATAACTTCTTTGTGTGTGTGTGTTTTTTTTTTCCTTTTTCTTTTTGCATAAAACAAAAAAAATTAAATAAAACAAAACTTTAAAGATTAAATGCCGATTTTATTAATATGAATAATGATTCAATTGATGTGCAAAAGTAAATAAAGTAGAAAAAGGTTACCCATGGTGGTTCAAACAGGTGAGATGATCGTTGATATCAGATGATCTCTAGGAACTGAATGGTCATGAAAATAAACTTACCAATCGTGAGATGGTCATGGCTTTTGTTCAACAGAAGGTGACCGTAGAATCACTAATAACTCGTGAATTTGAAGGGAATCTGATAACATGTCATGAATATTTATCTAAGTTAAATTAACTTTCTGCAATGATGTGTTGGACAGAAGCATGAACTAAATTATGTTAAACTAGTGTGAAGTGGGAATGCTAAGACTAGGCTACACTAATATGTGTTTAAGAGGAGTGAATGATTGATAGATAGCATCGAGCTGAAAAGGATTATACGTTTGTTTGGAGTGATGAAGGCTCCTAGCTCTTTTTTCTGTGTTGCTTTTATAAACTTAGTTCAAGAGTTTAACTTAAGCAAGGTCTCTATAACTTTAGAATTAAAGTTATACAAGTTAGCAACCCTAGCTTGATATGTTTCTTTTCTTTGGATCTAACTAGCTATGTATTCGAGTAAGTTTTTTTACCCGATTGACTTCTTTCTCTTGATGCTCTATTTAATGATCTTCAAGCATGTGTGGCCAATCATACGTACATGGCCATGTGTCCTTGGGTATTGTCATGGGGTCAAGTATGTCTTGTGGACATTTTTTTTTTTTTTTTTTTTCCTTTTTGGTTTATTACATGTTATTGGGAGAATGACAAACTCTGAGTTTTTAGTCGTGCATATGTCTATGACCATCCCAACCTTCCTTGTATCATGTGCGTCTTCCGGAGAGACTTGTTCGGAATCTTTATGATTTTCCTTTTATGCTTTGTGAGTATTTTTATTTATTATTATTTTTTTTGTCATTTGTATGATTGCGCCGATGTGTGGCAGCATCTCGTTCATTAGATCCGACTAGTATAAACAAAGGTGATTCGTCATCCACTATATGTGAGGTATAATGCTTTTATTCATGCTGTTCAAATCATGGGTATTTCACCAATTATCACCATAAATGGAATGAAAATGTGCAATACTTATAAATTACTCATCTCTTGGCAACATATTTATTTGGCTGTTGATTTTCATGTTTGATTTATTAGTAATAAAATTATAATAACAACATTGTAACATTATTTAAAAATCAAATACGGTGGCCTCTTGTGATTCCTGCGTTTGATCCATTAATGGTAAATTCGCAATAATAACACATTTTCCCAACAAACTGCTCCTAAGATGGACCATAGCCTGAAAAGCACACCTGATTAACTGATCCTAACAGTCACATGGGCAGCTGTCGAATGGATGGTTAAAAAAGAAGATCAAAGGTTCAAATGCAATATATAGCAGTGGTCTTTCATGGCCACAAGAAAAGTATGATTCGCACGCCATGCAAAAACAGAGACAGCATTTTGGATGGTCGAGATTAAATGTAAGTGGGTGTTGGGGTTGATTCATCACCATTTAACACAGTATAGCAAATCCAAGTTGCACGACCGAATATTGTACTTTTTTGGATGTCATTTCATCTTGCTAACCTAACATAAACAAACCTTAGAAGCAATAGCTTGTTTGGTAGATAAGCTCAGGTCTCATGCCTTGGGAGGTTAGGCTGAAAGGTGAAAGGGTCAGATGTTCGAGGTCATGGGCCCCTCTAAAAGAAAAGACAATGGGCCGTCAGATCTTCAAATGAAAGATTGAAATATTATATACATTTCCCACCTCATGGGTGCGCTCAAACATGTATTCTTGTCTGGACGGTTGATCTGGTGGGCCACCATGTGGATGTACTATTAGCCGAAAGTCATAGTGATTTGACAACCCTCACTGTTCACTTATTGTGAGTTTTCCCTGTGGAATTTGGAATGCTACTCTAACCGTTCCTTTTTCAGGGGCTACCACAGTCCAAGATCCTTGATTTCTGAGATATGGCCTATCCACATGATGGCCCACCATAAAAAAAGAGAGTCTTGATCAGCATATATATATTTGCCACGTGTAAAAGGGAGAACTGCATCGAAGTTCTATAAAGCGATCGCATATTAACATTATATATATCATCGAGTCTGTACTGAGTAATTTCACACGTGAGATGAATGTATCTCAGACTACCTACTATAGATTGGTTATAACCGTAAATAAGATTATTAAATGAAGGGCCTGTAGATGAAGAGGGGATCACCATCTTTTATTAAGACTAACCTTTGGATTTATAGGGAGAGATTTTTAAAAACTAGTGAAAAATTAATATTATTGATGAAAATAACTGCCTGCAATGTAATTTATAGCCTTATATAACTAAAAGAGGCCTTGGATTTCTATTGATGTAGAAAGAGTGCTTAACAAGGGAGTAGATGATCATTGTCTTCTCCAACCAATCAAAACCTTGAATAATTTTTGTATGATTTCTTGATTATAACACTATAGTAAATAAAGAAAATCTAAACCATAATTTAAAATTACCTAAAAGAATAAAAATCTCTCTCTAATCAGAGCGTTCTACAAAAACAAGGAAATACAAAGAAACAAAAATTTCTAAAAGAATTTTTATATATATATATATATATATATATATATATATTCTAAAATTATAATTTTGAACCGAAAGTATTCATTTTCTTGCGAAATAGTCATCCGTGACCCGCTACGCAAGGTGGTCTGACCTAAAAGCATCATTGTATAGAGACCGATAGGTAGTTCATTTCATGATGATACACCAATCAAAAGTTTGTTTCTTTTTTTTCTTTACGCACCCTTACACCCACACAAACTACATAGGTACTCGAATCCATGACATCAGTGTTGAAACTCACGAGCTTTACCACCAAGCCATGAGTAAAAATAGGGTTGATTTATTGTCCGTACTATGAATGGCAATTTCTCACGATATAGAAAGAATTTCTTTCAACTGGATGTGCCTGGTCCCAATGATGACATGTCCTACATAAGACATCTTAGTTCTGACAGAGTACAACTGCTTTCATTTGGGCTTCTTTTGCTCTAACCATGTTAAGAATACATTTGCGTTCCTTCTATATCATTTACTTGGATTCAAAATAAGACACTTTTTTCCAAATAGCAAAGACTATTAAAAGCTAATAAAAATATTAAGGGTAGTAACGAGCTATGTGACCTGTGTAACCTGATGAGTCCCATTAGACTTAGGTTGGGCTTGGAACTAATAGCTTTGCTCGAATAATTTTGGCATTGAGCTTGGACTCAAGTAATTTTCCTAAGTAGGCTTGACCCAACTCAATTCAACCTGACTTTATATGTACCAAGTGTTGTATCTTACAAATATGTCATTATAATATTAAAATTAGAGCTGCACACAAGGTGAACCTAGCTCGGCTCGGCTCGATCAACAAGCTACTACAACTTGAACTCAGCTCAGCTTGGTCCTCGGATCTAATTGGCTAGCTCGGCTCAGCTCGGCTCGCTCAGCAACTTGAGCCCACTTGAGCCGAATTCAAGCTGATTTTAAAATACAAAATTTATCAAAATTTGGATTGGGTCGGTCAAGCTTGGGCCTAACTTACTGTTTTTTGGGCTAAGCTTACGCTTGCTATTTTAGGCTATGATGGAGACTTTTGAGCCTTAGGTTTTACTGGTCGGGTTGGGCCCATCCCGTCCCAAACTCAACCCATTGCCACCCTAACTCATATTTTAGTACCTTTTTATAAAAACTTTTTTAAGTAAGCTACCTCATTGATCATATTATTGTCATTCCACCACTTTTTTAATGCTCGTTGGGTGGGTGTGTGAACAAATGGGTCTAGGGAGGCCACACCCTAATGTTTATCTAAAATCCATCCTTACAACTAAGTGTGTCACCTCATGTTAAGCCAGTGGTCCAAAAATCACCTCCATCCGTGATTCAGGTGGACCATACGATTGGAAACAATGTACAAGCAACAATCACCCTCCAAATTGTTTCCCTTGGTATTGCCGAGCTCAACAATGGGTGATCTAAATTTTATGCCTAGGCATAAATTTTTGTGTGGCATCTAATGGTTAGAGTGGATTTCATACAATAATCATGCTTGGCTTTTTAAAAATTGACGGCCATCTCCAATCTGTTTTCTTTGGGGTGTCCCACATGCATCATAAGTCAGGGCCTTTTTTTTTTTTGGCTCGGGACTTAAATTGGGATTATACATCTAATGGTCCAAGTAAACATCATAGTGGGCCCCACCAAAAATCAAATCCCGAGGTCCCTTTCTCTAACAGAGAATATTCAGAGAAAAATGGAACTTTAGGGAAGCCACTCTTGGTTTTAATGGGCCCCACCATAATGTTCATGTAAAATCCACCTTGACAATTAGATATTATGTATAATATTAGGCTCAAAGACATAAAATAAAAATAAAATCATGTTGACTTTTGATTTTGGTGGGCCACACCAAAGGAAACGGTTAGAAGAGAGATGTCTGCCTTTGATTTTTACAGGGTCCAACATGATAATTATATAAAATTTACTTTAATGATGATATTCTAAACAACCATTTAAGCATGTATCCCCAAAATCATATCCATCAGTGATTCACGTGGGCCGTACTAATGAAAACAGATGGAAGGGTGAGCATTACCATGTATACTGTTTCCAATCATGCGGTCTACCTTAATTACAGATAATTTTAGGCTCTTGATGGGGTGACACTGTTGATGGTCAGGGTACTTTTATATAAACATCACAGAGGGGTCGACCAAGCTACCCCCCATTTTCTCTCACAATGGTGTGGCGGATGTGATGGAAGGTAGTTGAATGATAAACATATCAATTAATGAGGTAGCTTTTCAAAAAAGGTACTGCAATTCTATATTAATGAGGCAATTTTTGGTAAAATTCTAAAATCATCTAAAATCCTAAACAACTTTTAAACCTTACAAATAGTAAAATGAGAACTTACCAATAATAATAAGTTTTAATTTAGAATATTCTTAACGTAATCCTAAAATGATTTAATTTTATAAAGCCATTTGAGTACCAATAAATCTTGGATGATTAGTTGGGACATAATGCTCGTTAATAACTTTCTTATATACACGCCAATGAATAACTGATCACAAAGTCATCAGAAGATATATTGGTGTACAGGCTATTTTTGCCCAACCAGCTCCTATAGCATGAATTTATGCAATCCTGGCCTTCCATTGAGTTGTCCTTTACCTATCCTACATCATTAAAGAATATTTGTTTGTTAAAATAGAACCATCTCTTTTAACCATCCGTTACATGTCTATCAATCCACCATATGTTATTTTTGTGTCATTTTGGTTTATGATCCATCCAACATTAGACCCATAAGTTGGATGGTTTGATCTGACCTATAGTGTGGCCAGTGTACAAATTTGGGGTGAGTGTAGAAACCATTTATTGGGCTAGATTTCGGTAAGGTAGTGTACGTGTGTAGTTTATGCGCATGTCAAAACCAATAGCGGTCCGATTCAAACCGATTGCGGTTCGATTCAAACTAAATGCTACTGACCCTTGGCGTCGAGATAGAGCGATGGAATTACATAGAGGTAAACCGACCATCTATTCTACCAACTATCAAGTGTACTATTAGGCGATTTACGGAGGATGAGGCTTTTTCGTTTATAGGTTCTTTTTTTGCCTTGAGAACCAAGGATTTTCAAAAGTGTTGGGGGCCTTGCACAAAACCTTAGGATCTAGCCGCCCGAACAAATCAGAATCATGGGATAATAATGCAATAAAATAAATCAAAGCAACAATCACATACCGCACAAGAGATTTTTACATGAAAAACTCTCAAAGAGGTAAAAACCACGGGATCTCGTCCAGATCAACAATCCACTATGAAGTAGAATGTTACAACCTTCTTCACTCTCGTAGGAGCGGATAAACAATAAGATAATAAAAAGAAAACAGAGATATCTCACCGATCACGAGGACGTAGAAGCGCTGAGACGACGACTCCCTTCCACAAGCTTCATCTCTCTCTTTTCTCTCTCTCTCTCTCTCTCTCTCTCTCTCTCTCTCTCTCACACACACACCCTAAGCCCTTTTAGGAAACCCTCTTGTGCTTTTCTTCACACCACATAATCCTCTAGAAAATCCTAGGAGCCCCTTTTTATAGTTTTAGGAAACTCCTTTCCGCATCCCTGTTGCGAAAGGAGTCAAATCCGCAATTTCGTGCAAAAACTACGTAACTTAAGACTGGTCCTAGAAATTTCATGACTGGTTCTAGCCGCCTACGACTGTTCATAGCTCACCCACGATTGGTCGTAGCTCACCCACGATTGGTCGTAGACCGCGAAAAAAATTAGTAACAACTTGCTGGACTTTGAGTCGTGCCAGGGCTCGAACCTACGACCGGTCGAGAGCCTCCCACGACCAGTCGAAGACCACATACGACTGGTCGTGCAGCGCGATGAAACTCTCTAAAATTTCAACCACTGCACCGTCTCTCCTCTGAATTGAGGAGAAAAACCCCATCAAATCTCCTCCTTTCTGACTCTAGAGGAATTCACCTTCTTCAAGCCAGTCAGGTTTCTATAAACCTCAAACTTGCCCTTGAGTAAAGCCTTGGTCATCATGTCTGACCCATTATCGTCTATGTGGACTTTCTCAAGTTGTAACACCTTCTGTTTCAAAGTATCCCTTATCCAGTGATACCGAACCTCTATGTGCTTCGACTTGGAGTGCTGACTTGGATTCTTGCTCAAGTGTATAGTACTTTGACTATCACAATAGACCACGTGCTCCTCCTGCTTCAGGCTAAGTTCCTGTAGGAACCTCTTTATTCAAAGCATCTCTTTACATGCCTCAGTGACTGCAATGTACTCGGCCTCTGTAGTCAACAATGCTACGACCTTCTGTAACTTGCTCTGTCAAGAAACTGCTCCCCCTACAAACGTGAACATGAACCCCGATATAGACTTCATGGAGTCTATGTCGCCTGCCATATCTGCATCTGTGTAGCCCTCTAACACAGGTTTACCGTCACCATAGCATAAGCTCAACTTGGATGAGCCTCTTAGATACCGCAGTATCCACTTTATCGCTGCCCAATATTCTTTGTCAGGATTGACAAGATACCGGCTGACAACACCAACCGCATATGCTATGTCTGGGCGTGTACACACCATAACATACATCAAACTTCCTACAGCTGACGCGTAGGGTATCTTCTGCATCTCTTTCACCTCTGCCTTTGTCTTGGGACACTGCCTGTCGCTCAATCTGAAGTGACCATCCAGTGGAGTACTGACCGGCTTCGCTGTTGAATCACTGTAGGACTTTCTCAATATACCGCTCTTGTGACAGCCAAAGCTTCCTGCTGTTTCTGTCACGGGTTATCTCCATTCCTAGGATTTGTTTAGCATGGCCCGAGCCTTTCATCGCAAAAGACTCTTGCCCAACTCCTGTTTCAGCCTATCGATCTTCTTAATATCTTTTCCCATGATAAACATGTCATCAACATATAACAACAGAATTAAGAAATCACCATCTGAGAACTTGCGCATGAACACACAGTGGTCTGACTTCATTCTGTCATACCTATGCTGTAACATGAACGAATCGAACTTCTTGTACCATTACCGTGGAGCTTGTTTCAGCCCATACAAGCTCTTCCTCAGCCTACACACCATATGCTCTTTGACCTTGACTTCGAACCCCTCTGGTTGGTGCATGTAGATCTCTTCTTCTAAGTCACCATGGAGGAATGCAGTTTTAACATCTAACTGTTTTATCTCCAGATCCATGCTAGTCGCCAACCCAATCAACACCCTTATGGATGTCATCTTCACTACTGGTGAGAATATATATCTCCTCGAAGTCTATGCCTTTCCTCTGACCGAACCCTTTTACCACAAGTCTGGCCTTAAACCTCGTCTGTGAATTCTTCTGCTCAGCCTTCTTTCTGAATACCCACTTGTTGCTCAGAGCTTTCTTGCCCTTAGGCAGTTTCACCATGTCATAGGTGTGGTTCTTATACAAGGATTCCATCTCCTCTTGAATAGCTTTCAACTACTCCTCCTTATGCTTATCGGATAGGGCCTCAGAATAATCTTCTGGCTCTCCCCCATCAGTCAGCATAATGTACTCATGTGGTGAGTACCTCTTATACGATTGTCTGTCCCTAGATGACCTCCTCACCTGTGGCTCAATAGGTGGATCAAGTGGGGGCTGCTCCCTCGGTCCATCTTCTGTAGGAACCCCCTCGTCCTCTGCACCTCGCTGTACTCCCTCGTTATCAGGAACCACGAGAGGAATAACTGGATCCATGTCCTCTAACTCACCTGAACTAGGCTGGTTCTTCTCTGGCTTACCAATGTCTTTTATACACTGATCTTCAAAGAAAACCACATCTCTGCTCCTGACGAGCTTCCTCTCAGTTGGATCCCACAATCTGTAACCGAACTTTTCATCACCGTACCCTAAAAACACACATTGCTTGATCTTCATATCGAGCTTGGACCTCTCGTCCTTCAGTACGTGAACGGATGCCCTCCATCCAAACACCCTGAGATGACTGTACGATGGATCCTGTCCAGTCCACACCTTATCAGGTACTTCTCCATTCAACAGGGTTGATGGAGACCTGTTTATCAGATACACCGCCGTGTGCATTGCTTCTCCCCAGAACATCTTGGGCAACTTCGCATGGGATAACATGCATCTGATTCTCTCAATAATGGTGCGATTCATTCGCTCAGCTACACCATTATGGAGGGGGGTCTTGGGAACTGTCCGTTCATGCCGTATACCCAGGGACTTGCAGTACTCATGAAAGTCGCCAATGTATTCACCACCATTGTCAATGCGGATG
This sequence comes from Magnolia kwangsiensis, assembly GCA_037074715.1. Taxonomy (NCBI): domain Eukaryota; kingdom Viridiplantae; phylum Streptophyta; class Magnoliopsida; order Magnoliales; family Magnoliaceae; genus Magnolia; species Magnolia kwangsiensis. Next base: position 36,558,250 of record CM073573.1, read on the forward strand.
CACTTCAATGATCTACCTGTCTCTCTCTCGACCATAGCATGAAACAACTTAAACACACCAAAGATCTCATCCTTGGATTTCAATGCATAAACCCAAATCCTCCTAGATGCATCATCTATAAAAGTAACAAAATACAATGCCCCACCCAAGGTTTTTATCCTCATAGGACCGCACACATCAGAATAAACTAAATCTAATGCATACACTTTATTAACATGAGAAGCAGATTTAATGAATGAAACTCTATACTGTTTCCCTGATAAACAATCAAGACAGGTTTTGAGAGGTATATCTGTCATGTCTGGAAGGAGCCGCTTCCTCGCTAGTAGCTGAAGTGCTTTTTCACTCATGTGGCCTAGATGCCTATGCCACATGTCTATAGGTAAATCTTTCGCTGCGTTTAACCCACCCTTGCACACACTGACACTTGCCTTGTAAAGGGTGCAACACTTCTTTCCTTTGGCTGCTATCAACGAACCCTTAATGAGCTTCCAGCGCCCACCAGCAAACCGACTTTCATAGCCATCATCATCTAACTTTCCCGTCGACATCAAGTTAAGGCGAAGGTCTGGAATATGCCTCACATCCTTGAGAACCAATGTGCAGCCCACATCTGTCTTCAAACAAATATCACCGACCCCTACGATCTTCGATACGCCGGAATTTTTCATCTTCACAGTTTCATAGTCACCTGACTTGTAGCTTATGAAGAAATCTCTGCATGGAGTCACATGAAAAGAAGCTCCTGAGTCAATCACCCAGTCGGTGTCCTAACTCGTAGCCGTGAGACATACATCGTGATCTGCTGAAAGAATAATAACAATGTCGCCATCTGAAGCGACTGCAGTAGAATCTGATTCATCTTCTTTATCCTTTCCTTTTTCTTTCTTGTCGTTCTTAGCCTTACGACATTCATGCTTATAGTGGCCCTTCTTGCCACAATTCTAGCATTCAACATCTTTTCTATTACTCGACTTGCCTCTTGATTTATCTCGGGCCTTCACGCCCTTCTTGTTCTTTCCTCTCCCCCATTCCTATGTCACAAGTGCCTCTTGCTGAGTAAACCCTTGAGACTTCCTCCTTGTCTCTTCATGAAGAGATAACTAGTAACTTATTCCATGAATATCTTTTCGTCTGGCGCGGAGTTACTTAGAGACACCACCAATGTCTCCCAATTGTCAGGCAACGAACTAAGCAATAGTAAAGCCTGCAATTCATCATTCAGGACCATCTTCATAGAGGAGAGTTGGTTCACTATATTGCTGACCTCATTCATGTGCTCGGCCACAGAACCACCATCCTTGAACTTGAGATTCACAAGTCGCCTTATCAGAAAAATCTTATTACCGGCTGTATTCCTCTCATACAGCCCTTGTAGTTTCAGCTATAAGCTAGCGGCTGAGGTTTCCATAGACACATGGTAGAATATAGAATCATCCAGCCATTGTCTAATAAACCCCACCGCCTTTCGGTCCAACTTCTTCCAATCATCATCAGACATATCCTTGGATTTTGCTGATATGCCTAAAATTAGAGAATATAGATCCTTACAATAAAGTAAGTCCTTCATCTTAGCCTTCCATACGGTCCAGTTAGAACCATTGAGGCTGATCATCCTTGATGAGCCGCCTTCCATAATTCCAAACTGATCCTACCCGTTCAATGAACTTAGCACTCTGATACTACTTTGTTGGGGGGCCTTGCACAAAACCTTAGGATCTAGCCTCCCGAACAAATCAGAATTAGGGGATAATAATGCAATGAAATAAATCAAAGCAACAATCACACACCACACAAGAGATTTTTACATGAAAAACCCTCAAAGAGGTAAAAACCACGGGATCTCGTCCAGATCAACAATCCACTATGAAGTAAAACGTTACAACCTTCTTCACTCTCGCAGGAGCGGATAAACAATAAGAAAATAAAAAGAAAACTGAGAGATCTCACTGATCACGAGGACGTAGAAGCGCTGAGACGACGACTCCCTTCCACAAGCTTCCTCTCTCTCTTTTTTCTCTCTCTCTCTCTCTCACCCTAAGCCCTTTTAGAAAACCCTTTTGTGCTTTTCTTCACATCACATAATTCCCTAGAAAATCCTAGGAACCCCTTTTTATAGTTTTAGGAAACTCCTTTCCGCATCCCTGTTGCGAAAGGACTCAAATCCGTAATTTCGTGTAAAAACTGCTAACCTAGGACTGGTCTTAGAAATTTCAGGACTAGTCCTAGCCGCCTACGACTGGTCGTAGCTCACCCACGACTAGTCGTAGACCGCGGAGAAAATTAGTAACAACTCACTGGACTTTAAGTCGTGCCAAGGCTCGAACCTACGACCGGTCGAGAGCCTCCCACGACCGGTCGAAGACCACCTACAACCGGTCGAGCAGCGCGATGAAACCCTCCAAAATTTCAACCACTGCACTGTCTCTCCTCTGAACTGAGGAGGAAAATTCCATCAAAAAGTACAATAAGTTTTATTTGAATGGAAACAGTGAAATATTAAAACTTATAACTATTAAGGATCATTGGCTGAGAGTAGTGGGACGCTTAACCAAGTAGCATGCTAATGAGTAGAGGATAGATAATACAAGTCTTACAAACTACCATCAACTCAGTGTATGAGCGTAAGTGGATGATTCCTAAAACTAAGGTCGTCTTTCAAATCCCAGAAACAAACACAGATGGAATGGAATTACAACCACTGGTTATGACTAAGTCGGTCCTACATAAGATGAGGATAGACAAACTACTCCTAGATACTAAGGGGTCTAGGCTTATAAGCGGTGGAGAGGATAAATGTCTTGGGGGATTGGATAAACAGTGTTGCATTGGAATTGATTTGTTTGAGAGTTGTTTTCATTTTATCGATGATTTTGATCGATTCACTCTAAATGTAATCTCCTTTGCTATTTATAGATTTCTTAGCAACATTATAAAAATAATCTCTACTATGTGGCGACGTCCTATATTACTATCTATAAAGTAGCGGTTGCCTTTAGTCATTCGTGATTTTACCTTCGTTGAATGCATGCTTATTGAAATAGTCAATTATCAATCATGTCTTGATGTTGACGTAGCCTAATAGTTTCTCATTCTTATTCACGGGTTACCCAAGCGGTACTATTCTTGGAGACCTGGTTACCAATGAGCTAGCCATCATATATCAAGTGGATGATGTGAAGATCTTGCACCCGCTATATGACTACACCTACATCATTGGATTTGGCGTTGTCAGATCTGCCCAAACGCCATCATCCTCTATTAGAGTATCATTAATCATATCTCCATGTGTGGCTCATCAGTTACGATTTTCTGAAAGATGAAAAGTAGTAAATTTCATTTTCTCATTCATTTGATCTGATTTAAGACCTTAAATGGGTCACACCAAGTCGGCCATGCCCGTATATGGAGTGGCATGCCTAGTGAGTAGATCAGCCTGACTTCCACCCTAGTTGATCTTCATGGTCCCTCTGATCGGTTTGGATGTTCTACTAAAGTAATACATTGGGAAATGACGGGGCTGCGTTTGAAGAAAAGTCCACATTCATTGTCTAGTACCCGCATGAGAACATTTCTCAAGAAAGTTATAGTGATACAAGTGGTGGGTCCTCTCAGTGACCATGAGTATATATTACTATGCGACCTATGTTTTGATGGACTAAAAATGCATGATGGACTAAAAATGCAAAGGTCCCGAATGTCAAGTGGGGCCCATGTTTCTGTGAAATGGAGAGGTGGTCCTAGCCTTGGGACACACGAATATTGTAATCAGTGACATTTGTTTTTCAACTACACACCAAAACTATGAATGGATGGGCATTTCCTTAGAAAGATGTGTAAATGCTCCCAAAATCCTCTACAACGCCTGTTGTACGCTGTGGGTACAATACTCCCAACTCCAGATGTGTGCTTGCGTGTGAGACATCCACTCCATTCATCAGGTTTTCCCCTTATCATTAGGGCATACAGGTAAAAATCAGCCTGATCAACAACTCAAGTGAGCCACGCCTCAGTGAACAATGGAGAAGGGATGGCAAACGACTTACCATGTTGCATGTATTCCATCCAATCCGTTCATCACGGGTGCCTCACAAGGATAAAGGGCATTCCAAAAATTAGCCTGACCTAAAACTCTGTCAAGCTGAACCGCATGAACTTTAGTGGTTAGAGGGTTGATTTTAGATTTTTTTCGTTTGGTTGGGCCCACTTGAGTATTGGGTCAAGATATCTTCTGGCGTGTACAATAAACATGAAATGACTCACCTGATGAACAAAGTAGATGTCACACAAGTAACAGTACTGTGGTCCCCACAATGATTTAGTACTGTAGAGGATTACGGATTTACATTCCAGTATACTAGTTTTTACCACATTAATTAACTAGATGTTGAAAAAGGAAAGGATCCAAATTGATGAGAAATGATCTGGTGAGGCATGTACATGAAAACATTTCCTTATACCTAGATGCATTTGGACTCTTTAGCATTCACATCACCTATCTGGACCGTCCATTAATTACGTGATCCAGTCCACTCTTCATACGTTGGCTCAAAAAATCATATTGATCAGATGATCGAAACAATAGTTATTGACTTGTAAAATGGACGGAAAAGATTATTCATAGAGGATAAGTCCAGTCATGGATGTCTATGACCATCAGATTAAGGAGTCATTTAGGTCAAAGTATTTTTACGATTCTTCAACCTTGCTAGATAAGTTTATGACTCTAGTCGACCATAAATTGTTACCACACTAAATCGGTTAGTGACAACTCCAACTATTTTAAATGTATTATTCTGGACATATTAGAATGGTATTGCATGGCCAAGGAAGTCAAGATGAGCTAACAAACCATATACATAGAGCCATCATGATGTAAAAAAAGGATTAACTGCACTCGATAAGGAAAACACCATCCCGTAAAAGGCAATCTTCCACCATGTGTCACATATTTAGCACTACGCACATGCATGTTGTGGGGAGGGCGTTTACACTTGCATGATTTGCATTTACATAACTTATGAGTTTTTCCTCATAATTTTGAAAAATTAAAACGTAGTCCGTGGTACCTCGTATGTACCAAAGTAATCATTTCATTACTTTCTAATGTTGCTTGACAGGTTTTAACATATATTTGTTCACAATACGAACCGCATGCATGTGAAATATTTGGTCTAGTGTAGACCATGACATATATAAGATTCTTAACCGTGCTCAAGTAGGGCACATGAGACATATACCGCTTTTCTTCATTTGATGTAGGACATAACTTTGAAGAAAGTCAAAAGTGAGCAACATAGGGAGTGCTAATTAGTTTTACCTTTTCCGGTCCAAACTTAACTAAGATCTTCTCAAGAATGTTCTCATGAGACAATTATAGCTTGCTCCTTTTCCTATCTCTATGTATATTAATGTCGAGATCTTCTTTACAACCCCCATAAGTTTCATCTCAAATGCTCTAAATAATTGAGCCTTCAATATATTAATTTCAGATATGCCATGACTTGCGATAAGCATATTATCAACATACAACATCGGAATAATGAATTATCTATCACTTAATGCTCTAGAATAAACACAGTGATCGAATTTACTTCAGATAAACTGCTGCCTCAACATGAAAGAGTAAAGTTTCTTATGCCATTGCCTAAACAACTGTTTCAGGTCGTACAATGACCTCTTTAACCTGTAAAATGAATTATCTTTTCCTTAAACCTTGAATCCTTTAAGCTGCTTCGTGTAGATCCGCTCTTCTAGTTTTCCATTTAGAAACACGGTCTTCATATCTAACTGTTCCAGTTCCAGATTGTATTGGGTAATTAAAGCCAATACCAATCTAATAGATATTTGCTTTACCATTAAAGCGAATATCTCACTGAAGTTAATACCCTTCTGATCATAATCCTTCCCCACCAACCTAATTACCTTCTACTTATTCAGTTTCTTTTAGTAAATTCACTTGTAAACGATCGCTTTCTCCCTAACTGGCAACTGCATCAGCTCCCAAGTTTGATTTTTGTATAAAGAGTCATTCTCATAATGCATCACTTTCATTCACTTCTCTACATCTCTTTCTTTTAGTACTTCCTCAAAAGTAGACGAATTCCTCATATTTGTAATGAGAGCAAATGCAATGTTTGAGTCATCCTTGTGTCTCAATGGCACCTTGTGATCCCTTGGTGTCTTTCTCTCGATAGGTGGTTGCTCCACCTCTTCTTATACCTCTACTTGTAGCTTAGGTTCTACAAGTGTTTCATCCTTGTTTGTTTCAAAATCAATGACTAATTTTCTGTTTTCTTATACCCATCCTTTCGAAACAAGGAACGTTCATCAAACTTAATGGCCAGGCTAAATATGATTTTTTGTGAAACTAAGTCATATAATTATCTATAACCTTTCACCCCATCACCATAGCCAACAAAAGTACACTTATTAATATCTCATCTAATATCTCATCTTTTTAGATTTTGAGATATCGAAAATCATTCTTCATATGTCCCATCCTCTGACAATTTCAACACATTAATTTGTCTTCACCTTTTGACTTGGATTTATATCGCGACTTTCCTTTCTCTTAGTTAAATGGTCTTCCCTGAGGAAATAATGCATTTGTATAAGTACATTTGCATCTTCTCTTTTTTCTTAACTGTTTCGACTGAAGGGCTAAGATAACGGTCTCCATGTCCCAGGTATCCCTACCATAATAAAGAGCATCAATCAGATACTCGTAGGACTTTAAGAAAGATATCAACAGATAAGGAATTTGTCATCTTCGTCGATCTTTACCTCCATGCTTGTTGACTTGCAATTCAGCTTGTTGAAGATGTTAATGTGCTTAGAGAGATCTGACCATTTCGCCATCTTTAAAGTATAAAAATGTTTCTTTAGATATATACGATTAGTGAGCGACTTCATCATGTAGATGCTTTTTAATATCGCCCATAAGCTTGTAGTAGTCATCTCATCAATGATATTGTAAATGACTTCATCAGTTAAGCACAATTGGATTGTGCTAATCACCCTATGATCAAGTTTATTCCAATCATCTTCCTTCAAATATATTGGATGATGCACTTTCCCATGAAGTGCACGTTGCAGCTGTTGTTGAAATAGGACTTTCATCTTTAACCTCAATAGTTTAACGTTGTTTTTGCCCTTGAAGTTCTCTATCTCCAACATAAATTTCTATACCAATTGTTCGGAGTGGAATCAACCTTAGATCGAAATTAAACAAACAAAAAAAAATGAAAAATCTAAGCAAATACAGAAAACACATGGTTTTAATATGAAAAACCCTTGTGGTAAAAAAAACCACAGAATAAAGTGATGATCAATCTACTATAATCAGGAGAAGGTTACAAGAGATGAAATAATTTATAGTAAAAACCCTAACTTTCTCTACAAAACTTTTGAATATTCATGCCAAGCTCCAACCCTTCTTTTTCATTAATGGAGGATATTTATACACTCACGTATAAAATTAAGAAATAAAATCTGCACTTAATTCAAACTCATGCGTATCGTTGATCAAATTAACAGAAATTGATACATCCACCGGTCGAATCGAAAACGTGCAAAAGGTCAACATACAATCTGAGCCAGTAGGGACACCGGTCGAACCAAGAGAGTTCTTCTCTGCACTAAGATTAAAGTCACTCGATTATCCTCATAGTCTTCATGCTCCCGACCAATGATTATCTAAGCGTATATGTGTCCTGAAGTATATTATCACCAACTACCTATTCAATGATTTCATGCCATATTTGAGATCATTACACATTACACACACTTTCTCGAATCATTACATTAATCAGGAGCTTTCTTGTTTTTCCATGAATGTGTGTGATAGCCACGTGCTCTCTATTTTCTTGACCATTCATCACGAATCCATTGTTATGCCCACCTTGATCTCTCACCATTTTCTCATCCCACGGTAATCTTTTACCCCAATGGTAAAAATTCATTTTCAAACAAGCCACACATTCAGAACATGTGAAAATCTCAAGTGCTTCCATCTCAGACTCTGACACAAACGTCCCTGTAAGTGCAAACGATGTAGAGGACCGCATTGAAATTTACCCACCCAAATTAGAAAAAATTCCAGATCGTACACCGTCCATCTAAATTACATATATCTTCAAACATCATTGTCGCCAAACGGGTTCGAATTTTGTAAAGACCGACCCATCCATTCAGTGGGCCATCTCTGAATCATCTGAAAGGTCGCATCTACTGCTTTATAAGATTCAATCTTGGATGTAAAGTCTTCTTGTGGGCACTCCCATTTTAAAGATTAAAGATAGGAGACTTGATCCCCTACAATCGCCTATATGCTAACTTCTCACGCATGACTCTCTTTTCCTCCAACATGCATCCTATGTGGAAAATCCGTACCGTGAAAATGGTAGATCCCATCATCTTGATCACCCATTTAAAAAATCAGGCTGATCTACAAATTAGATAGGCCACAAATGTATGTTGATTCAGACCGTCGGTTTTCCATTGACTAGAGTATTGTGGCCCACGTGATGAGCAGATATACATACATCATCTATATGCTGAAAAGAAAATAATGGACCTATCTATCAAATAAGGAGGGAGTAAATATCAACTCCCACTTGCCTTATGGAAAGATTGATGTGGGGCCCACCGTTCATTGCACGGATTTCCCATCAATGCCTCTGGCGTTTCTTTTACCTTGCCGGCTTTTTTCACGGCCACCCTCTGTGTAAGGATTCTTGGTGGGGACGTGCACGAGTGGGTGGATGCTGCCGTGAGATCTATCACTCATTTTCGTTTGTCACGTGCACTTCACGTGTATTTTTCTTTAAATAAAAGAAGCTACAACCTACAGTACCATCTTTCCCGCCGACACTTGCCATCTATAGAAAATCCATACCATGACAATGGTGGGCCCCACCACGGAGATCATTGGTCACAAAAATCAGGCTGATATTCTCATCAGGCCCACTGTTTTAACGGTACGGATGTTCTACACCCTTTGCGCGTGGGTGATGAGTTCTAGTTATGCATGTGAAGGAGATACGGCAGAGTTAAGCATCAATCAATCAAGACCGTCCATCTAGTTGAACCTATAACGGATGACGTACTAATAAAAAATCACACCTCTTAGACATTCCTACCCACCACATCAATCAAGACCGTCCATCTAGTTGAACCTATAACGGACCGTTAACCATTTCTTTTTCTACCGCGCCTTTGAAGAACACGGATCAGATGGCTTGGATCATTCAATCTATACTCATTTCAAATTTGCACAGTCCACATTGTGGAAACTAGATGGACGGTCTAGATGTATACATATAGGATCGGATTTTATGCGTGCCTCCCCCCCTCCCCGATCCAAACCGTTGATATGATGGGCCCCACTATGCATACTCCATGTACCAAAATCACCCACGTGGGAAAAACATAACCCTTCAATTGGTGACCGGCAAGAAAATGCACCAATCTAACTGATCACATTCAACCAAAAAAGAAAAAAGCAACGGGGCATCGGCAGTGGGGTCCACAACATGAATGGTTCAGATAACTCAACGAGGTGGGGCCCACTTGTAACCAAAAAAAAAATTGTTATTAAATTTCTTTTAATTATTTAAAGAAAATCTTCAACACGTGTGAACTTTTATGCTGGCGTTCTTAGGTAACATGCACATGGGACACGACTCGAACCTCGGATCGCATTCACCGCACAAGCACAGATGCCGACACGGGAGGGCAAGAACGGAAATTTCGTTCTTCCCACAGCCCTGGCACTTGCGACTGACGGTCTTCTGTCCGTCGCAGCATGACGTGGAATCATCCACCTTGCCGTTATCGCCTTCACCTTCTCTCGCTTGCACGAGTTCCAGATCCCGACGTAGCAGCGTCACCGTCGCCTCGTTCGTCTGCGCCACGGTTTTCCAAATCTGCCCTTCCATTAGTAGCGATTTTACCTTCTCTTCCAGTGCTGTGTTTCTTCTACTCATTTTATCAATCTCTTCGTCTTTGCCTTTCAGGATCCTCTGCATTCCTTCCTCCACAACCTGGAACACGTTACTCCAGTAATTCCTTCTCTTCTGTTCCAATTCTACCCTTATTTTCTCCATCTGCAGCGACAACAGAGTTATTAGAGCTAGGAATGAGCTTCAAGGGTATTATGGTCACCGTAAATTTTTTAGTTTGTTTTGTTCGTTTCAAGGGTATTTGAGGAATTAAGAAATGACTTTGCATATTGACTAAAATGCCACGAATTAATAATTATAGTGGTTTATTACTTCTTTGAATAAATTATGTTAGGCGAGCATCATTTAAAAGATGGTGGTGCCTCTATAACAGTATACATGTCATGGCTGTAATGAAATCGAAACCGTTCAAATCACTGGCCCAACCGTGTATGGAGCATACTCAAAAACTAAGCTGAGAAGATAATAGTAATCATCTGATTTTTCCATTCGAATTTCAAATGGTTAAAATATCCATTATATGGATGGTTAGGATTTCTTGATGAGCGTGGTTTTCGAGTTATGCTCCATCAAGAATCTGACTCATAATTTGGATGGTCTGGATAACTTTACGTCATTTCCACATGAGAGGAGAAAGAGTCACCACCATTCTGTAAATGGTGGCAAGCTAACACAGCTACCCTGCACCAATTCCCATCTCATTTACGTTTGATACCATCACAGGGCACTAAAATACGCCGTATGCGAACAGCGTGCCACGCACGTAGCGTGGGACCAAGCTAACTTTCGGCTTACAAGTTTCAACTTTACGCGGCAGTGGAAAAGGACGGTGTGCATATCACGCACCCAGCGTGAGTTAGATTACCTCCCACAACTAGTACTCGATGATATCGGCCGATTCAAATGTTACCTGACTCTCCTTTTACTGGAAACCGGTATTTCAGGTTTCCAACTTGCCAAAAGACTAATTTGTGCGTTTCCCACCATTTCTTAATTTCTAGTGACTCGTCCATCATGGACCTGACCGACGCATACGTACCGTCCAAATTGTGGGCCTCTCGTAAATTGAAGTGATAGATGACTATTTTATGGCCGTCAAATGGACCTTAAACGGAAAAAAGACAATAATGGAGCCTGTTCCCTGAAATTTGAGCTAACATAGGATGCGGGTTAGGTGCTGGACATCTCTGACAGAGTACAGCCCCACCGTCCCGGTCACCTCACTACTTTTGATGGTGGTGAGGGCCTCAGCTACCTAATCGTATCCGTCAACGTAATGCACGTGATATGTACATTTCCTTACCACTACTTATTATGGAAATGTCTTTAATAAGCTTCCTCATTAATATATCTTTGGTTATATTTCTCACACCCACTCTAAATGACAGGCTTATTTTGGCCTTACCCTAATATTTATATAAAATACACATCAACTACCATGTGTTTGGCCCCGTTATGATTGGAAACAATGTCCGGCATAACGATTATCTTTTAAATTGTTTTCCTTAGTGTGGTCCACTTGAATCATGGATGGGCTTACTTTTTAAGTCACAAGTCTAAATTTTCATGAGACTTGTAAAGTTTAAGGGTGGTTTATCTTGATACGGCTCACTGGAATTGCAAGTCAGCCTTTTTCCTCTTTCAACACCGAGATCTTGGTATCGATTCCTTATAAGTAGGGATAACTAACGGTGTAGTGTAAACGGACAACAGGTGTACTAACAAGCTAACCAAAAAAAAAAAAAATTCATCCCTTTTTAATTTTCATTTTTTTGACCCACAAACCTAACATATGATTATACATCTAATGGTTGAAGTAGATTTCATATAGCCATCAACGTAAGCTCCACAAATAATTCAAAAGTGAATCATATGAAATTCCTTTTTTAAATATATGTTTTTTTATTAATAGTGGTGGCCCTTTGGATTTGTTACAAGCCTACCTTGACGTGTATCTGAAATACACTCCAACCACTTATGTGTACTCCCACAGGCCAAAAATTAGCCTAACCGATGCTTTAAGTGGGCCAAAGGAAACAGTCAGTGGAAAGACATTCTTCCTTGACATTTACACAGCCTACCATGATAATTATATGAAAGCTACTCCAATTATTAGATGCCATGCCAAACTTAGGCATGGGGCCAAAAAATCAGGCCCATCCTCAATTTAAGTGGGTCACCATAAAAGACACAATTTGAAAGGTGAGTGTTATCCTCTATGTTATTTCCAATTGTGTGTTGATGGATGAATTTAAGCTTTGGGCCATGCGGGCCTATTAGGGAGCCTATTAGGCAGTCATGCACTTGGTGGTTAGGATGGATTTCACGTAAAAATCATGGTGGGGACCACTTGAGCCGCCAGCCCCTTTTCTCACATGGCCACTTAAGCCACCATTAAAAATCTAAAGGATAATTATTTATATTAATGAGATAGCTTATTGGAAACTGTTTTGAAAAAAGTTACTGGAATGTAAATTCTATATAAATTATGTGGTTGTTTGTAAATTTTTCAAGGGAAAATCCAAGAAAAACCTTCTCTACCCAAATCTCGTTAAATGCATAGCATCCATAACAGCAACAATGATGAACATACGAGTATGTCATCATGCCAACATGCCCATATGAGTATGTCATCTGAACCCTCCAAAAAATCGGCCCATCCCCTCATCAGGTGGGCCAACCATATCAGAAAAATGGACAAATGAATGGTATGATAGGTACACAGTCACCCACCTATGATTTCAACTGCTGGCCCACATTTTTGACGGTTCAGATCTCATTGGCATGTATTCACAACAACAACAACAATGATAGATGGAAGTAAAGCATGAGATGAGAAATTGACCTGCATGAGTACAAAGAGGTCTAGCTCATGTTGCTCTCTCTGCATTCTAATGGAAAGATCACCACTCAAAGAAGAAGAACATCCATGATTTTCATTCATTTCATCTGTTGATAAACGTAGGCCCGTACTCGTTTTTGCCTTAATCCCACTGCTTAAACCCAAATCTTCTTCTCTCCCTCTTTTTCTTGATGTTGGATTTTCAGCCATATTTCCTCCTACTACTTTGTTATACATCATACCTTCAAAAAATCAACAAAAAAGAAAGTAAAGTGAGTGCAACATAGAGATCATGATATAAATAAAATAAAAAGAAAACCAAATTCGCACAATGCATTTAATACTAATTTCCAAAAATTTTAAAACAAATATGGAATGCATAATGATATTTTGTTACTTATCATTTCTAAAGAATTACAAAGAAAAGGGAATGAAATTAAATACCATCTTTCGCATATACAATAACTATCACAACGAATATTGAATTGTTTAGAGACATGGCTTCAATCCCAAATACCAAAAACTAAATAAAAAAGTCCTACATGCAAGATATAGTGTAGAATGTATTTTTTCTAGTGAGTCTTTTTTTCCCTTTTTCCTAAGCTTTTGTTGCATGCATGCTATTAAGGTATAATAGGAATTTTCATTTGGGTAAATAAGCACTTATTGAGAGAGAGAGAGAGAGAGAGAGAGAGAGAGAGAGAGAGAGAGAACCTGGGTCGTAAATGGGAGAGAGATTTGTGTAGAAGTTGTGTTCCATTTGCAAAGATTCACAGAAAGGAAAACCATAGTTCGGATTCGACGGCGAACTGCTGGCGATTTGTGCCATTAACTGACTACTCTGAGAAGGTGGTTGTGGGTGCAAGAACATGGAGATTTGTATGAAGAAAATTCTAAAGAAGAAGAAGAAGAAATGTATAGAGAGAGAGAGAGAGAGAGAGAGAGAGAGAGAGAGAGAGAGAGAGAGAGAGAGAGAGAGAGAGAGAGAGAATGGTGGGATTGGTTGGTAGTTGAAAGTATGAGGATGGGTGTTTTAGAAGGGGTGAGAGGTCAGGCACTTATCGTGCGCCATGAATTTCGTGGCGCCGTCGCTGATACCGTTCAACACCTTCCCATAAAAACGCTTCTCCTTGCAAATGGGCCTCTTTCTATCACATGATCCCATTTATATTTCAAAATTTTCTTCATTACTCTCTCTACCCCACTATAACTCGTATGCTCTTACTTGCATTTGGACATTTACACTCTCCAATCCACCGATCCACACTGTTCATTACGTCCACCGTACATTTCTTCGGCTACCATTGAGTCATGCCACCAATACCACTAGTATTAACTATTTGATCCATGGACTTTAATATGGACGGTTGATATTGTTTATACAAAAATAGATCCTATCAGCAATTTTGTCCGCTTATTTGTTACTGAACATCATGGATTTCTTATTATTTTAAAGAATCACTTTCATTAGGCAATCTTAGCCATCCATCCATGGTCTGGAAAAATTGAATTGGATCATCCCATCTGTGCGATTTTGCGTTCTGGACCTAATGGACGGTTCAGATCGATCGATTGGACTGTCCAGATCAGCAATGCAACGACGAGTACTACTACCTTAAATTCATTTATCAATATAAATTATCATTTCTTGTAAGCTTTTTGGGTACGAAATTCAGTTAAGTGGTCCACTCACTGCACCGTTGAAATCAATGGACAGCCGATGATCTGACTTAGTGTACATTATCATCATACTTGATGAATGGACGAGCATGATCTTCATAGAAGTTAATCTTCACGGCCTGACCCGTCTTTTGTACGGCTCTGATGTCTGCAGACATGACATCTCAGCAGTGACAGTGCTTAATGTGTTTGTACGTTCGTATACATTGGTGTCTGGATGTGATTATTTCGAACGGTGAAAATGTAAATAGATAGGAGTAAGTCTCAGGTAAAATTAGTAAGGCAGCGTGCTGTGCACATGGCAGGTTGACTTATCAATCTCGTCCATTCATGTACTGGGCCTGACAAGCCTACCGGACAATCCTATCCATCAGCTTCTTTTATATATATATATATATATATATATATAAAATAAGCGGGAACGGATTGGCTACTCCCCCTGACATCAGCCATTGGCCGGTGGTCGGCGCTCTGTTGGGCTCACCATGATTTATGTTTGTCATTCATGCTGTCCTTATATTTTTATATATCATTTTATGTTATGTTAGAAAAAATGAAGTATATCTCAATCTCAAGTGGACCACGTTACAAGAAAGAGGGTTGAATGAATTTTGATCATTAAAAACGTTTTGGGGTCATAAAAGTTTTGGATCAAGCTGATATTTATTTTTTCCCTTCATCTGAGTCTTTATAACCAAATCAACAAATTGGATGTCAAATAAACGTTAGAGTGGGCCTCGGGAGGATTTTAATTGTGAATGTCCATTCATTATTTGTGTCCTATGGTGTGCCCACTTAAGATTTAAAGCCATAAAATGATCTGTAAAAATGGTTGAACGGAATAGATGAAACACGTACATCATGGTGGGCCCACAGAGCACCGACCACCAGCCACGGGGCTGGTGTCAGGGGGATAGCCAATCCTTTCCCATAATAAGCATAGGATCATACAAGGATATTGAAATGGCTATTTATGGCACACGTGTTTGACATCTGTGTCATTTATCAGGTGGGGCCAATGTGAACATGTTCTGGCCCAGAGATCGGGTCGATCCCAATCGGGTGGGCCACAAGTGTACGTTGAATGCAGAGGACGCTGGTTTCCTACGCTGAGATGCTAGTTGGGGCCTACCGTGATGTTTGGGAGAAATCCGCCATGTCCATCCTTTTTATTATATCATTTAAGAACATGGGACCAAAAATAGGAGGATCTAGAGCTAAAGCTCAAGTGAGCCATGCGATTGGGGGAATTGGGAAAATAGTTTCTTACCATTGAAACCTTTTTAGGATCCACTGTGATGTTTATATCCCATCCAAACCGTTTATAAGGCCATTCCCACTGAGATGAAGTGTAATAAAAATTTAAAAAATAAATCCTGATGCAAAGTTTTTGTGGCCGCATGAATGTTTCAACGGTGGTCGCTCTCGTGTGGCACACTTGAGTTTTGGATCTACCCATTTTTTGTTCTCTTCTCCTAAAATGATCTCAGAAAACGGATGGACAGGGTGGATTTCTCCCTAACATCACAGTGGGCCCCACCTAGCATCCACGCAGGAACTTGGGAAAGGCTTTTGCAGGAAAACCCGCGTCCCAATGCACACCATCAGCCAGCGTTTTGAACCATCCATGACTTCCTATATTAGTGGCCCACCTGATGAATGAATCACCCTTTTGTTTTCTTTTTTTTTTTTCACAGTCATCTTCTGGGGACCAACTCACGCACGGCTAAGATGTTCCACACGCTTGCCAGAATGGCACATGTGTAAACACATAATCTGGACATTTTAGCTGCCGATTCAATGACATAAATACCCTTGCATTCCTTTAAAGTAAAGTATAAAAATCAAGCTATCATATTCCTGCATGGATTTTTATTTTATCTTTGGGTATATTTCTGTTACCATTTAATGTCACACGAATCGCACCGATTTGGTTCGTTCCCTTTTGTGTCAATTTAAAGAAAAGCAGCGAAGGTGCATGAAATATGCATTTGCTACAACCATACTATTTTATTCTCTTCATCATACAAAGAAACGCATAAACAAAGAGAGTATGGTCCAGATATCAGTATTTTAAGGATGCATTTGGGGTTGATGGGAGAGTGACAGAGCTTCTCACAAAAGCTTATATATATATATATATATATATATATATATATATATATATATATATATATATATATATATATATATATATATATATATTTATTTATTTATTTATTTTTATTTTTATTTTAAGTGTACTCATGTTGATGGACCACGTACAACCAATGTGTTACGTGTAAACAACATCCTAGTCGTTGAAGACATTGACCCCACTTCGAAGATTACTGAGCATGCAATGGAAGTTATGTGATCTGAAGCTATGTGGGGTCTAAAAATATTCTTGTGAGAAATCCATTCCGTCCATCAGTTTTTTAAGATCATATTAGGACAGGAGTCCAAAAATCAAGGAAACCCAAAACTCAGGTGGGCCACACGACAGGAAATTGAGAGAATGGAAACGTTTAACTTTGAAACCTTCATGGAGCCCACCAGGATATTTATATGCCATCCAAACCGTTCATAAGGTTATTAACATTTTTGTGTCCCCCATAGAGTTTCCAATGGTTGACATTCAATCCCTACTCTTTCGTGTGGACCACACGTGAGTTTTGGATCTACCTGATTTAAGCACTCTTATCTTATTTTGACCTTTAAAAACTGATGAACGGAGGATTTCTCACAGGAACCTCTGTAGACCCTACAAATCTTTTGACCACAAGAACCTCCCCCATCCCTGGAATCAACCCAAAACGTTCATCCTATCTGTTAAACGTGTGGACAACCAATAGCTTGACTCAATGCACACGTGTGGCCCATCTGATGGATGGATCGGCATGATTTTTCACACCCAATAATCTAAAAAGTGGGACGAACCTTATTAAGGTCTAAGATGTCATGTACACATGACGCGTGGACCTGTACCCACTCCACTTACCCTAACTTTGTGGTCCATCTCAACATTCTCTTATCTTTTATCTTTTGTATTTTTATTTTTCATTTTTAAATGATTCCCACAAAATCGTTCCCTTACTTTGACATGTGAGAGGCGAGTTGATAAAGCTAAGGAGCATATCAAAGTGGTTGGTTTGCATTTAGATGCCAACGCACCCACAAACCTTCTTCATGACTTCCTTTCTTTCCTTCTCTTTTCCTCCTTTCTGTTGCTGTTGTTGCTACGGTTGTTGCACTTGATCCCAAGTGAGGGGCACACTCAATTCATTGTCCATTGCTTTAGTAGATGGTCACCCCACTTTCTATCATCTCCTTTCATTTATTATCTTTAACCTATTAAAGTGGCCCATCTTGTAGTCTGATGGACTATTCAAATTTTAATTTGTGGTCAGCTCAATTGGCCATTCTTGTCGAAGATCGGAACTGTTTGAGAGGTGGGCCACACCCTAAATAATCTATATGTAAAGTATGAACTTCAACGAATGATCTTAGCCGTTCGGTTATCCGTAGTTGGACGGGTTCATTCAAGTTGAATTTTAGATGGTTGGTTCATCTTTATAAAACATTAGGATATTTAAAATGGTTGGTTCCTCTTTTCAAAACATGAGGACCATCCCTGGCCTATTCATGATGGGCCATACTTCCTGAAGTGGGTTTTTAAAATACTGATCCACATGGTCCAGCTGGTTGTCTACCATTTTGATTTGGTAGTCCCCAAGACTACCTGCCTTTTTGCCTATTAAAAAATGCCTCATCTCTATATGCAGGAAAAAGAGAAATACCAAACTTGGTCCTTGGAGCTTTTGCTTTAAACTCAAAGCACTCAACTAGGCAAAGCATATATAGTTGGGGTTGGACAGTCATGAGAGAGACAGGGAATCCCATGGCCCGCTCCCAGACTATACCTATAGAAAATAGACAAAAGCGCACACATAAAAAAAAAATAAAAAAATAAAAATGAGAGAGCCTACTCAGTATTGGTACCAACTTCTTGTTGGGAGCCTAGTGGTCCATGTTTGACACCCAACCATTCAATGGGTTCGTCCTACCGTGATGTGCACCTAAGCCAAAAACCAAGACAAACTTATGACAAGTGGACCATATCATAGACAACAATGTAAAACCACCCAAAAACGTCTAAATTAAAGTGGTGCAGTTCACGTCGTTGTATGCGCATTGAAGATGGAAGCACCGAGAAATACGGCAATTTAAAATTTTCATAAACGAATTTATCTCAAATGCATAATCATAATTATCTTCTTAGTTATGCAGTTACCAAAGAAAGCCCACCGAAGATGCTAGTTCTCGGTCACAAAAGGGAGGAACATTATACACTGAGACTTTTAGATTTGGTGGACTAAAAATTACTAAGGAGGAGAGATTTTTCTAAGGTTAGGACTTGAGAGGAGAGAAAAGCTTCTAACCTAAGCCTTGTACCTATTTTCACATTTAACTTAGATAATTATACTTAATGATAAACTCTAATATCTCCCTAATTTATTACCATAGTAATAACATGTTCCGAATTACCATGCTTTCACCTAATAAAGAAATCTAATATCTGCTCTTCAGTCAACCTGATCTGGTGTAAGACCTTTGAGACTATATACAATACTACCTAGGGGATGACATTGTAGCAAATCCATGCGAGACTAAAAATGGCTTGTCCTAATCTCTAACTAATATTTGTCTTAGAACGTTGGTTCAATCACACTTGTTCAAGCATGTATGATTTCATATATGCAGGTTTGTATCCTATGCTTCGAACATGATGCATATGTATATATATACTTTTGAGATCAAATGGATTTTATGTTTGTAAATTTGATCAACCAAATCCAATTGAAAATGTTTATATATATATATATATATATATATATATATAGAGAGAGAGAGAGAGAGAGAGAGAGAGAGAGAGAGAGAGAGAGAGAGAGGCATGCTCACCTACACACCTACGCACGTGCACACCTTTGCACACGTGTCATGGGTGTCGAATTCGAACGGTCCATAAGATGCGAAATCCCATAAAACCTTAGGAGGTGAATTTTCACCCTGATCTAAGATTCTGGTGAGCCATAGCAAAGAGAAATTCAAATCAAGGGAAGAAATTGTTTGCAATTTTCATAGCTCACCAAAGTTTTGAATTAAAGTAAAAATTCATACTAGGAGGTTTCATGAGGTTCTGTTATAAATAAAATGAAATTACAAGCAAGGTTTTATGTGATTTAAAATGAATAAAATGAAATTACAAGCAATATACTAACCTTTTTTCCTTAGATGTATAGAAAAAACCCTTTGCATTTACTTAAAATGCTTTTTCCACACCCTAGAATAATCATAGGACCCTATTTATAGTTTAGACAACTTTTTTTTCGCACCATTGCAAAACTACCTAAAATTTTCACATTCCACACCAAATCTGTATAGCTTTAAGTACTCGAGCAAGCTCCTCGACTAGTCAAGTAAGGACTTTGAGTTGAGGCAGCCACTCGACTGGTTGAGTGGCACTACCCAGATGTAACTCCACATCTCAATAGAGCTTCCAATTGGTTAGGCATAGGCCTAGAAAATGAAAAAAAAAATTAATAGGTCCAACTTGAATAGATTAAAATTTGGTTTAGGATTTGATCCATTGATAACCTTATCTCTTAGGACTACTGTACTTGCACAACAACTAAATTATAATTGATACGTTGATTATAGGTAATATGTTTCACAATATATTTAGCTCAACTCACACACCGTGAATGATCCACCTTCATTATTTATATGATCATTACATGGGATCCGTCCAATTATCTAATGATTTCCCATGGAATACTTAAGTTTAATGATTTGACTGAATACATGGTCAATTATGCCCATCTTTGTAAGATCTTGCCATAATTGTCTCATGAGACACAATAGAGGCATGTCTCATAAATACATGTATCTCAATGTGCATTACCGGTCTTTTGCACATACCTGCACAATAATCAATGCAGTGCCAAAAGTGGACCATGCTTTCTAATTAATGAATGTTTCTGACATCTTATCATGATAGATAATCTAATTAATATTTATGTGTGTATATTATCATAAAACAACTATAACCATAAATATAATTAGAAAATTTGAAAATTTTCAATATAATTTAATGTGCATGGCTTACAACCATCCAATAGTCTCCTCCTATCATGATGAATGCAAAAATTAGATCAATCCAACTACCAAGTGAGCCACACCCCTTCAATTTGGAGGGTTTTGTGGGGGCGGTTACATTAATTTCTATAATTGGCCTACATGATGGCTGGATCAACCTGATTCGGGGCATCTCACCATCTCAGTGGGCCGCATCTACTGGACGCGTTTGATGTCATATACACACCAGCGGAGCACCACAACAGTTCAATATGGCTACTAACAGTGATGGTACGGGTATAGGGGAGCACACCCCATAGAAAAGCCAATCACTTCATTAAAACCGTGTCATGAACTGCCAATTCTTCACAAGCATTACATCATGTAATAGCAATAATTATTCTGAAACAGAAAAACATGGAAAGAGAGAGAGAGAAAATGTAAAGCATATCACCCCCAAGCAAATAACATTGGTTTTCACCAAAAAATAAAAAATAAAAAATGCTATATAATATGAGAAAATGTTCACATACACAACTTCCCAATGGAATTTTTTAACAAGTTTCTGCTAATATATCACCTGGAGTAAAAATTGGAGCAATCCACTGGTTAGGTGGTCGACACACGTTCATTAATTATCGGCTGTCCACTGATTTTGATGGTGCACCCGTCCTGATGAATGGACCATACTCCTTTCTGTCCTTTATGTGTCCCACCATCTGCATGCACAGCTCAGATAGTATTCAGTCGGCAGGAAAGACAGTGTTGTATGTTTAAGTTCTCGTGCAACATTATAGCTGCAGCATGCAGCCAGTACTGAGAAACTATGGTTCCAAATTCCAAATACTTCTTTTGATTCCATAACACCATGCCCACTAGAGTTACTAGTGCTATCATGACATTTTTAAAAACCTTAGTTTCATTTTTTTAAAAAATTTAATTTCTTGCTTTTTAAAATTACTGCAAATTTTACTATTTGACTGTCCAAGGTGCATGGCACATGCGACCCACTTGGAGAGAGGGAGTTAGAAAACATCCGTCTAATAAATCACACCTTTTTTTAGACTTAACTAAAAAATGAGGCTGATTCAACTCTCAAGTAGGCCACTCCACGAATTTATACATCAAGCCGTTAAATTTACATGGTATGGTCAACCTAAGTTTTGTAATACTTCGATTTTTGGGTAATTTTTCATATGGGAGGAGTATCAAATGAATGGATTGGAAGACATAAGTAATAATTAAACCTTACACGGAACAAATGATAGGTTTCCTACCCCTACCATTTCTTAGGATATGGTGAACTATCGTTTGTATGAGCATGGCTATTGGGTTCAATGGTTAAAATAAGGGTAGCATACTTGATGGGCAAGGTATATTTTATTAAAGTTTCACCTGATAGTGAATAATTTCACACACACACACACACACACACACACACACATATATATATATATATATATATATATATATATATATATAATAAATAGGATGTACATCTCTATATAAAAAATAAAACTTCATTAAGACTAAAGCAAATATACTGAAAAGTCACGTGAGAATTCTCTAATTCTCCTTGAATTATTATCACTGACCTAACTTTTGGTTCGTGTACGTAATCTCAGTGGGTACCAACCTTCAAGTTACCAAACTAGTTGGGAAAGTTACCTTTAGGAGAGAAACTAGGCATATGATGAATCTATCTTTCTAGATAATATAAACCATTAAGTGACAATATTTATAAGTGAAATCTTAATAATATAATGGACATCAATCACATTTTTGAATTCCCAATATATCTACAACTTTTTAAAAATATCTTTTCTTGTCCTTTTAAATACACAGTTTTCTACTTATGAAAATCTAATTGGTAAAAATGTCCAAATGCTATTCACGTAATTAATTTCTAATATAGACATAGAAATAAACAACTAAAAATTAAAATAGCATTTTCTTTAAAAATGACTTATGCATTTATAGTGAGATGCGAAACTATCATGGGTGTCGGGCACCTTGCACTATGGGTGGATGCGTCGCCCTCGAACCATATAATTTATTCCATGCTGGCCCATGTATGCCCATTGGCTCCTCCATGTGCATCACTTTCAACATACCCTACTTCTTTTTCTTTCTTTCTTTCTTTATTTTCATATATGAAAATGTTTTTTTATGAAAGGTTAGGTGCTTTCATTAACCATGCTTATATTCTAGCATTAGTGGCAGCCCCACTCATCCATAGGTACCACTTTCAAGGAATGAAGTTCACCATCATTTAAAAAATGTTGGTTGTTTATCTTCCTAATATGTCACACTCCTTTGAGGCTATACAAACCGTCAAGGTTGTTGGGCACATTGTGGATGGAACATATCTTGAAAATCAGATCAAAGCGATTCTAACCGTCCGTTTGATGGTTGGTTAAAAGTAAAATAGTGAATTGTCCAAATTCTAAAGAAAGATGGAGATGATTATTGTCATCTAATAACCAACTGCTTAATGTAAATATTGGGTTATGCTCCATCCACTATTGGATCCATGATTTGGACGGATTGGATTGCCGTACACTCGTCATGTGATATGGTTGAGAAGTCACCACCATTTTTAAAATAATGGTAAACATTCACAGAAGTCTACCCATATTTCATATACTTATGGGAATCTTGTACCCTTTGACTCGTGGGAATCATTGCATCCTTGTTGGGTGCAAATCGTTCTATGATTTTGATTTTATCTTATTTTATTTTATTTTGTGGGTTGGGCAATGCTAGGGCTATTGAGGCTACTCTGCCATACCTCATGAGATCCGAGCCATTCATCAGGTGGAGATTTCCGTGAACATTCCATGGCCCAAAAATCTCGTCATTGCACTCACAACCCAACTTGTTTGAGAGAAATGGATTGTCAGGAAATAAAAATAAGAAATTGATCAGAGACTCGTGGCCACCCATGCCAGGGCTAACCTGGGTCGGGTCTTGCTGGGCTGGGTGCGACCCAGACCTGGATCTGCTTGGGTTCAGGTGCCTGTCAGGTACCCATCAGCTCTTTTGAACTAGGCTTCCAGACCCAAATGAGAGCATTTAGTTGGTGGGGCCCACCCAATAGATGACCAATGGGTTAGATTTCTCAAATTGGGGCCCACCCACTATGAGAACTTGACTTTGTTGCTAATTAATATATATTTAATACGAATAATACAATTATGAAAACTAATTGAACCGGACCCGATCTTATTTTAGCCGGGCCAGAGGCTGATAGATCCGACCCGAACCAGGCTAGACCCAGTTTTTTAACCAGGTCCAAGAAGATGAGACCTGAACCTGACTCAATTCATTAACCGAGTTTCAGAACTACAGTGGGCCCCACTTGATGAATGAATGGATTACATGTGCGATTGATGGCATACAACACCATTATTTCATGCTTGGGTTTTAATTTAAGAGAAACTGCTCACCTATATATATATATATATATATATATATATATATATATATATATATATATATATATTTCTGAGAACTCATCATAAGTGAGGTGACTCCAAAATCTGAACTGTTCACGGGAAGCAGAGCCTCATTAAACCTCCGACCTAATTGTTACTTTGATCCAAAACTTTATTGGGCCATGAAAAATGAAAACAGTTTTCTCTCTTGATTTACATTTCTCTTTTCTATGGCCCATCAGAATTTTAGATCAGGGTGAAAATTAGTCCCTTGGGATTTCATGGGATTCCACATCACATGGACCGTTCAGATTAGACACCCATGCCACATGTGCAAAGGTGCGCAGGTGAGCATGACTCTCTCTCTCTCTCTCTCTCTCTCTCTCTCTCTCTCTCTCTCTCTCTCTATATATATATATATATATATAACACGTTTTAGGTTTACTCAACCTACAAAATTCAAGCATTCGATCCTGCCCTTGAAAACAACGCAAAGCTCGTGTGAGCTCAGTGCATACGTATCTCACCATCCAACAACCATAGGTGGGAATCTAAATACAACCAACCATGTTTGTATGGTGGTAAATAATGTGCCCCAACTACCCTCCGGGCTCCCTGGGTGAATCCAAGTCATGCTCTGAAAATATGTGATATTTCCAAGGGGTAAAACAGGAATTGAAAACTATAGGGTCGCTACATAAAAACGGTTGGAGGTGAGCACTAATCAGTGTTACTCTAGAAAGAAAAACCACCACATTAATGCATGTGCAGTGCCTAACTTCTTCTATCCTAAGATGATGGCAAGGTAGTATCTGCAACAGCTAGAGACCGTTCATACAGTGGCACTAGTGAATGGGCCCACCCACTGTTGTATTTGTTTTAAAATAATATTAAAAATTTGAATTTTCAAATTTCGGTGTTTTCCCTCCACATTTGAATTTTGGTGTTTTTGAGGTGTTGGTTTTATCCCACATCGGATTTGACAAGAGAAATTCTCTTGTTTATATGATAGACTTTTTGCCTAGGGCTTGAGCCCCTTTCAGGGGGCATGTGAATTTGGTCCTGTGGGGGGGCTATGCCAATAGCTCTAATCTATGCCATTAACCACACACGCGCGCGCGCGCGCCGAGCCGAGCCGTGCCGTGCCGAGCCGAGCCGAGTCCGAGTCCGAGTCCGTGTCCGCGTCCGCGACGCGACGGGACGGGACGGGACGGGCTGGGCTGGGCTGGGCTGGGCGCGGGTGCGGGTGCGGGTGCGGTGTAAGTGTACTCGCGTGGGTGTGTGTGTGTGTATGGGTACTCGCAGGATTGTATGTGCGAGAGTGTACTCGCACTTGCGTCTTTTCGTTTTTAAACCAGAGAGATGCTTCCCTTCCGGTTGGTCGCCCCTGTTGGGTTTAAACCCAACGGACCTAACCTTTTGTAAAGGGTGCTTATGCACCATTTCGAAGTCTATATAAAGACTTCCGATTCCAGTTTCAACATACGAATACGAAAAATTCTTTGCCTTATAAAACTCTCTCTGATACGGTTTTGTTACTGAGTTCATTGCTGAGTCAACTCAGTACTTTCGGATTAAACTGCAAGTGGTTCGAGCCCGTGTACAGTGAGTGCACCGCTGGGACCGGGTCATAGTCGTTGTATCCTGGAGGTCGATTGCTCTGGAAACCTGTTGCACTTGGGACGCTGTCCAAGGGGAGCAAATTCGATTTCAAGCCGAGTGACTCAGTCACGCCTCGACTCAATTCAATAAGTTTTTCTTTCTCTAAATTTATTTTCCTTTTTTGGTTCTCGATTTTTATAGTCTATTTAATTCAACATTTTATCCAACAATCTTGAAATCGAATTTGCTCCCGAATTACATAGACTATGGCTACAGTAACAGTAAATGCTTCTACTGAGTTAGCCAAAATCGAACCGTTCGCTGGACAATCCTTTAAACGGTGGAAACAGAAATTGATGTTCGCTCTTACCACCCTGAAAGTTTCATACATTTTATCTGAATCATTTACTATAGATCCAGCAAATCAAAATGAAGTAACAGATGAAAATAATTGTAAAAATTATATTCTAAACTCTTTATCCAACGAATTATATGATGTGTATGCTTCTTACGCCTCTGCTAAAGATATATGGATTGCTTTAGAAAAGAAATACATATTAGAAGATGCAGGCGCTAAGAAACATGCAATTGCTAATTTCCTTCACTATGAAATGACAGACGATAAATCTGTCACAAATCAGATTCACGACTTTCAAAGTCTAATTCACGAACTATCGACAGAAGGAATTAAGTTGGATGAGGTGTTTCTGTCAGGAGCGTTAATAGAAAAGTTACCGCCCTCCTGGAAAGAATATAAAAATAGAATGAAACATAAGAAGAACGGTGTTTCTTTGGAAACCACTATCGTACACATACGAATAGAGGAGGCCAATAGAATCAGGGACCAAAAAGGAAATAAAAATGAGATAGATTCAAAAGCGAATCTTGTGGAATCAAGTCGAACAAATAATAAGAAAAAGGGCAACTGTCATAACTGTGGCAAACCTGGACATTATGCAAATGAATGCAGGCTCAAAAAGAAGAATGCAAACAATCAATTCAAGAAAAAGGGAAACTGCTACAACTGTGGAAAGCCTGGGCATCATGTTAAAACCTGCAGGCTTAAGAAAAATAAAGATAAGCCGCAAGCTAATCTTACAGAAACAGGCAATGAGTCTGACATAGTAGTGGCTGTGGTGTCAGAAGTCTTCCTTGTAAACAACTTGGAGTGGGTGCTAGATACTGGTGCAACCAGACACGTGTGCAAGGATCGTAGCATGTTTACCTCCTACCAAGTGTCAGGAGATGATGAACAGGTGTTCATGGGAAATGCTAGAACGTCTCCAGTTGTAGGGAAAGGGAAAGTACTTCTGAAACTCACTTCTGGAAAGACTCTAATGTTAAATGATGTCCTCCATGTGCCTGATATTAGAAGAAACTTGGTCTCTGGTTCGCTCCTCAATAAGGCTGGTGTCAAATTAGTATTTGATTCAGATAAGCTTGTAATGACTAAAAATGGAACCTTTGTTGGTAAGGGGTACTGTAGCGATGGTTTATTCATTGTAAATGTATCCAATGATAATAAGAAAACATCTAGTTCTGTTTATATCGTTGAACCTTTTTATCTATAGCATAATAGATTAGGTCATGTGAATGTGGCATCTTTAAAGAAAATGAAAAGATTAGGTTTATTACCTAATATATCTAATGAAGAGTTTGAAAAATGTGAAACATGTGTAGAATCAAAATTTATTAGAAAACCCTTTAAACAAATAGAAAGATCATCTGTTCTATTAGAGTTGATACATAGTGATTTAGGTGATTTTAGAAATCACATGTCTAGAGGAGGAAAAAGATATTATATAACTTTTGTAGATGACTACTCTAGGTTCACTAGAGTATATCTATTAAGGAACAAAGATGAAGCTTTAGATGCTTTTTCTAAATACAAAATTGAAGTTGAAAATCAATTAAATATAAAAATTAAAAGACTTAGAACAGATAGAGGAGGTGAATATGAATCTTCTCAATTTAGAGAATTATGTGAAAAGAATGGAATAATTCACGAAACTACAGCTCCTTATACACCAGAACAAAATGGAATAGCAGAACGTAAGAACAGAACTCTAAAAGAAATGATGAATGCCATGTTAAATAGTTCAGGCTTACCCTCAAATATGTGGGGAGAAGCAATTCTGTCTGCTTGTTATATCCTAAACAGGATTCCATCTAAATCTTCTGAACAAACACCATATGAACTTTGGAAGAATCATATTCCTAGTTATAAATATATTAAAGTGTGGGGGTGTCTTGCTAAAGTAGGATTGCCTGAAACTAAGAAAAGAAAATTAGGTCCTAAAACGACCGATTGTGTATTTATAGGGTATGCACAAAACAGTGCGGCCTATAGGTTTCTAGTTTTAAAAACTAAGGATAATATTCTAGATCCCAATACAATTATAGAAGCTAGGGATGCAGAGTTCTTTGAGAACGTATTCCCTATGAAATCTAAATCTATAGGAATAGAAAAAGTTAATGAATCAGATATTGCGTCTACTAGTAAAAATGCTTACGAGAAAGTAGTAGAAGAGATACAACCAAGAAAAAGTATTAGAGTTAGAAAAGAAACTAACCTAGGAGATGGTTTTTTCACATTCTTAGTAGAAGATGATCCTACAACTTATATAGAAGCTATTAACTCTCCAGATGCAACCTTTTGGAAGGAAGCAATAAATGATGAGTTAGAATCTATTATATCAAATAATACTTGGGAACTTGTAGACCTACCACCTGGTAACAAACCAATAGGCTGCAAATGGGTGTTTAGAAAGAAACTAAAACCAGATGGAACTATCGATAAGTTTAAGGCTAGGTTGGTAGCGAAAGGCTTTAAACAAAAGGAAGGAATAGATTATTTTGATACATATTCCCCTGTAACTAGGATTACAACTATTAGAGTCTTAATAGCGATAGCCTCCATATATAAACTAGTGGTACACCAGATGGATGTTAAGACTGCTTTTCTAAATGGAGACTTAGAAGAAGAAATATATATGGAGCAACCTGAGGGTTATAAGATATTAGGTAAAGAAAATAAAGTATGTAGACTAATTAAATCACTATATGGTTTAAAACAGGCTCCTAAACAATGGCATGAAAAATTTGATGGTGTTTTAAAATCAAATGGTTATCATATAAATGATGTAGATAGATGTGTATATAGTAAAATTTCTGGAAATGATTATGTTATCATATGTCTTTATGTTGATGACATGCTTATTTTTGGAACTAATATTAAATTAGTTAATGCAACTAAGAAATTCTTGTCATCTAAGTTTGACATGAAAGACTTAGGAGAGGCAAGTATAATATTGGGTATTGAAGTAACCAGGAAAAATGGTGTTATTATATTATCACAATCTCATTACATTGAGAAGATATTGAGAAAGTTTAACCATTTTGACTGTTTACCTGTCAGTACTCCTTATGATTATAGTGTGACTCTCATGAAGAATACAGAAAATAGTGTGTCTCAATTAGAATATTCCAGAATAATTGGTAGTCTCATGTATCTAACAAACTGCACTAGACCTGACATAGCTTTTGCAGTAGGAAGGCTAAGTAGATATACACATAACCCTGGAAAAGAACATTGGAATGCATTGTCTAGAATTTTGCGATACTTAAAAGGTAATATGACATATGGTTTACATTATAATGGTTATCCTACTGTATTAGAAGGATATAGTGATGCTAACTGGATCAGTGATTCAGATGAGACAAAATCTACTAGTGGATATGTCTTCACTTTGGGTGGAGGAGCAGTCTCTTGGAAGTCCACCAAGCAGACATGTATTGCTCGGTCGACTATGGAATCCGAGTTTATTGCCTTAGAAAAGGCTGGATCAGAAGCTGAATGGCTTAGAAATCTCTTAGCTGATATACCATTGTGGCCAAAGCCTGTATCGGCCGTATCTATTCATTGTGACTGTCAAGCAGCTATAGCGAAAGCAAAAAGTAAAATATATAATGGAAAAAGCAGGCATATTAGACTCAGACACAATATAGTGAAACATATGTTGCGTGATGGAGTCATATCTATTGACTTTGTGAGGTCAGAAAAGAATCTAGCAGATCCTCTAACTAAAGGACTATCCAAAAAGTTAGTCAATGATACATCGAAGGGAATGGGGCTGAGCCTAATATATGAGCTGCCAGTGTCGGTAACCCAACCTATACAAGTGGAGATCCCATGAGATAGGTTCAATGGGTAAACAACAAGACACGAGGTAGACGATTGCACTGAGTTATATGAGCCCCTTCTATGGTGTACAGTGCGAGCAGCAACGCAGAAGGATGAGTTTTTAGAACTCTTAATGGATCCATAGCCATATATTTGGTGGTGTATACAGTTGCTGCATACACTTGATGGAATTCACCTATATGGGTGTGGAGGTGGAGGCCGCTTCCTATGAGAATCTAGGCGAATTCTCTAGAGCACTCATGAAATCCAGGTAATGGTGTATGGCCGAAACGCACCGAACCACAGAATCACTTGCAGAGGAAGAGTTGTGTGAGTGGCATGTACTTGCGATCTACATTAAAA
This sequence comes from Magnolia kwangsiensis, assembly GCA_037074715.1. Lineage (NCBI taxonomy): Eukaryota > Viridiplantae > Streptophyta > Magnoliopsida > Magnoliales > Magnoliaceae > Magnolia > Magnolia kwangsiensis. Next base: position 36,588,439 of record CM073573.1, read on the forward strand.
GGATTCAGGTTCAAGACTATGGTGTCACCTGCTTCCTGTAGACCTGTCTTGCTTACTCTAATGTCGGTTCAAGTCTATGGTGACACCGGCACCATTGCACAACTATTTCGCTTTAATCCGAAAGCATTTTATTTTAAAACATGTGGGGGATTGTTGTATTTGTTTTAAAATAATATTAAAAATTTGAATTTTCAAATTTCGGTGTTTTCCCTCCACATTTGAATTTTGGTGTTTTTGAGGTGTTGGTTTTATCCCACATCGGATTTGACAAGAGAAATTCTCTTGTTTATATGATAGACTTTTTGCCTAGGGCTTGAGCCCCTTTCAGGGGGCATGTGAATTTGGTCCTGTGGGGGGGCTATGCCAATAGCTCTAATCTATGCCATTAACCACACACGCGCGCGCGCGCGCCGAGCCGAGCCGTGCCGTGCCGAGCCGAGCCGAGTCCGAGTCCGTGTCCGCGTCCGCGACGCGACGGGACGGGACGGGACGGGCTGGGCTGGGCTGGGCGCGGGTGCGGGTGCGGGTGCGGTGTAAGTGTACTCGCGTGGGTGTGTGTGTGTGTATGGGTACTCGCAGGATTGTATGTGCGAGAGTGTACTCGCACTTGCGTCTTTTCGTTTTTAAACCAGAGAGATGCTTCCCTTCCGGTTGGTCGCCCCTGTTGGGTTTAAACCCAACGGACCTAACCTTTTGTAAAGGGTGCTTATGCACCATTTCGAAGTCTATATAAAGACTTCCGATTCCAGTTTCAACATACGAATACGAAAAATTCTTTGCCTTATAAAACTCTCTCTGATACGGTTTTGTTACTGAGTTCATTGCTGAGTCAACTCAGTACTTTCGGATTAAACTGCAAGTGGTTCGAGCCCGTGTACAGTGAGTGCACCGCTGGGACCGGGTCATAGTCGTTGTATCCTGGAGGTCGATTGCTCTGGAAACCTGTTGCACTTGGGACGCTGTCCAAGGGGAGCAAATTCGATTTCAAGCCGAGTGACTCAGTCACGCCTCGACTCAATTCAATAAGTTTTTCTTTCTCTAAATTTATTTTCCTTTTTTGGTTCTCGATTTTTATAGTCTATTTAATTCAACATTTTATCCAACACCCACATAATGCTATCATGATCTGACCATTGATCTGATGTGTGATAATGCTCTTATCTTATTAGCCTAACCAGCTGAATACTAGCTGGCATTGCTGTTGGATAAAGGACAGGCCGAGCTCGTGGGCTGAGCGGGCTGAGTGGCCCGTTGCCACCTCCAGAGATATCCACTCCTTTGTAGGTGGACGCGGATTTCTGTGGGGCCCACTATGGTTTATGTGTTTTTTTTTTTTCACACCGTCCATATGTTTTTACAGCTTATTTTAGGCATGAGCTCAAAAATTGAAGCATATCCAAAGCGAAAGTGGACCACAACACCACAAGAAACAGCGGAAATTGAATGGCTACCATTGAATACTTCTTGGGGGCCACAAGAACCACATTAATCACTTTGATCGTATGATTATTTTGTTTATTAAAATAAAAATTCCAATCCATCGTATTGAAGGTCTGATCATCAATCTAGACCATTGATCATGTAGTCCACTCATGATATCCTATCCCTCTTGAAAATCAATTTTATCAAATGATTATAGCAACTTAGTTAATGGCTAGGAAAAAATGATTATGTTGTGAAAGGTCAAATATCTAATTTGGACCATCCATCATGTGAGGTCCACCTTTTGATTGCCTGTATAGAATCAATTTTAGGATTTTGAATTCTTTCGCCTGCCAGACCTATTCAAAATTATGATTTTGCTTGGCCTAGTTGCGGCTCATTAACAGCTGTAACGGTTAACCATATGGGAAAATTGGATGGTCCTTACATATAATTTAGTAAAAGTACTGATCATCGATTTGGACGGTCAATCATGTGCACCCTACATTAGATTGCACATGGCTGCTCTCAATAACCACTTGGAATTTATGAGTCTAACCATTCAATCAATGGCTGCAAAAACAACACTCTTGATGACTGTCCATCACGTGAGGCCCACCCTTTTGTTTCCATTGATCATAATCTAATATTAGAGATGTTATTCAAAATCTAAGTGTGAACAAAATATAAGAAATATAATAATGTAATTTTACTGCCATTAGAGTGCGCTTTCAACACAGAAGACTGAAATACAATACCAATAATAATATATAAATTAAAATTTATATAATAAAATTAAGATTATTAATCTAAACCACTAATGTCAAAGTAAGTTACATGTTCCTTAATTGACATAGTACCAAACAGCAAAACACAGCCACTAGGCTAGAAAGATGGTAACATTTGCCACATGTCCAATATCTAGAATGTTGTTGGAGAAGAGAGGACATGAAGGTTCCTTAGCCCAAAAAATCTGCCCTTCAACTAGTCAGACTGTCCACAAAAGTACTAGAAATAAAAAATTACCGACCATTTAAGATTCAACGTCCAATGAGTGTGCTAGCTTGATTTTAGGCTTAAAAACATTTAGTTAGGAGTCTGTCCAACGAGCACAGTAAATCTTGCAAGCATGTCTAGGAATCCCATGTGGGTAAGAGGCATTTCTCCCTAGTAATGATGTGTCAATCAGGATCGTAGTCTGGTGGGCCCTATCATGGATAGTTCATCTTCCAACAATATTAGACAGTCGTATCATTTCATTTCACCTTCGTGCACTTGATATTAACGACAGTGATTAGATAGGTACAACCAATCTGTATGTGTATTTTGATTTATTTGTGGTCCACAGTAGGTAGATAGATGGACGGTTTGTCATGTTCCCAAATGGTAAGTTAACCTATCTCATGTTTTATTCGTGATAGCTTTACCATCATCTTCTTATAGGGGCCCCACTTTATCATCTCCTGCCACGGCATGGATTGCATGAACGACCTAGGTAGGCTAAGCTTGTTCAATCAATGTGATTTTCAGGCCATCCTCTTTCCAATGGGGTCCACATGTAATGGCTAAGATTGCTCTGTGCTGTGAAAATTTTGATGGTTAAGATTGTTTGATCAACATGAATTTCGGGCCTTCCTCTTTTCAATGGTGCCCACAATTTGAGAAGGTTTAGAATGAGCACACATCTATAGTTTTGTGCCTAATATAATGGATTGTTTGCCGGTTTATTTTAGGGCATGGTTCTAAAAATAAAAAAGATTCAAATTTCACGTGGACCACATCACAGGAAACAGTAGTCATTAAAAGCCCACCATTAAAAACTTCCCAGTGTCCATCCAACTTGTTGATAAAGTCTTATAAACTTGGGAGGAAAGCAAAAATAAAACAAATATCAACTTGATACAAAACTTTCGTGGCCTATAAACAGTTTTTAATGGTCCACTTGAAATTTGTATCTGCTTCATTTTTAGGACCATGCTCTAAGGCCATGGTCGCGCTCACATCGCGAGCTTCTTCCACATCCACGGCATGTGACCTCTTCATAAATGGTTCCTTACCATAGCGACTCATATCTATTGATCCAATGGACATGATTTTACAATGCCAACATGAGGAACAAGTTCAATGGTCCATTCCACATTTCCTTCAGACAAGATGATATATGATCTAGATTTTGCTCTAAATGGGTCCAACATAATTCCTCCAGATTTATAGTCAAGATCTCTGGTTTGAATGGGTACTTGCTTGTTGATTTCAAAATAAGCTAGACTTAAATCTATTTATATAGCAGCCATAATTTTATGGTGCAAAAAGCAAAGGACTGTCTGCCTACTCCTTTATCGCCGATTAGATGAAAAAATTAAAAATAAATTATAAATTATAAAAAATGAGAAATATAATAATATGTCAAAAAATTAAAAAGAAATCATAAAAAATGGTTGGAATATAACTTTATTGTTGATAAGGTGCACAAAAATGATGTAAAGTGGGCAGCAAATACATTCTTATCATGGTTGGACCAAAAGAGACCCAAATGAAATGGAAGTAATTTTTTGGATTCGGCTCCAGTCTTACATAGGATATGATGTAATTGGTCCCGACATATCTCATTTGAAGGAATTCATTTCGAACCAGGAGATAATATTATTTGAAGTATGGACCATAAATCAATTGCAACTTTTAATTTGAGCATTGTTATAAAACGTACAACTTATTGATCTTTACTTAACGATGCTTTCAAGGGCAATTGGCTAATTACATTAATTGAATTCATCCATTCACCAAAAAACATATCGCTTTGGTTCAATACCGTAATTTTATAATTTTTTAATTTTAAGTGCAATTGTAGAGAAAAAAAATTACTATTTTCCTATTATCTTCTTATTCGTGCAATTTTGAGATTATCTTATTTTTATGAATTGTTAAGATAATAATAGAAATGTTTTGATAAAGTTTATCTATATGTTTATATTTTTGACAAATTAAGTTTTTGTAATCCAAAATTTTTGGAATATCTTTCAATATAATTTCATATTGTTTCTTTTGTGTTGTGGATTCAAGAACTAATATTATTTTAAAATTTTCTTTTGTCTTGGATTCAAGAACTATTTTATATACTCAAGATTTTACCTATTTGAAAAAGATAATGATCTTCTTCTCATTATTTCACACCATTCTTATATTAAAAAGTAAAAAATAAGTAATAAATAATGAAAATGAGAAATATAATAATATATTAACATTGACATTATAGTATATTCTCTATTTAAATATCGAGAACACACTCTAATGCCAGAGTTTATGTATAAATATATTTCTCATCATAATATATGTATTTTTCTTAACTATTTATATAACAAAAATTTTACGAAATTGGGCGATATGGGAGTCCAACTTAGGCTCCAAGAGACTTCCATCCAAAGATTTAAAAGAAAGCTTCAATTGGTTACGCACGCTGCATACAGTTAATGTGGCTGACAGGTGCAATATCCAAGCCTTTCCATAAGTTAGTTGGACATTGTCTATCTTCTCTCCTAAAAACAAATCCAGTCCCTTCACTATGTAGGCGACAATATCAGAAACATTTGGACGGTTAAAAAAAACTTCATCCATGTCATAAATTTGTTTTGTAAAGTGGGGCCCATATTACGATTGTACCGGCCTAAGTCTTGGATGAAAGCGCCTAAAAATAAGTAGGCCCTCTAGTGAATGGATGAGATTGAATATGATGTGCCAGGTTGGCACAGGTGGTGGCGTGTGCATTAATGTTATTACATTCGATGCGATACATGGAGTGGGCCAGCTCCCGGCCTGCCTGCTGAACTTCCTGAATCTCTTTCGTGTGCCACATGCTCCGGATGTGGGCACGTGCACTATGGCATGTATGCGACGAAATATGCAACCGTCCTCTCCCAATTACTAGGGAGCATGATGTATCAATAGGGACCGTTCATCTACTTGTCCCTATCATGGAAGGCCATGTTCCAAAAATAATAGAACAATGGTTGTAATTGCTTCACTTTGCCGCACTTAATATTGACCGTTGGCAACTTTTGTTATCTACCGTACAAAAAATGAGGCCCACTTTAGATGGTTCTTAAAATGAACATTCATTCAAAATCTTAATTGATCTATTGGTGGACATTTAATGGACAGTAGAGATGGTCCTTATTCAGCAAGCAAAATGCCCATTGATCTTCAATTGAGTTTAGGAAGAGGAGCTATGTGGAGTGGGAGAACTGATCACCTACAGGTGCCTGCACCACTAATAGTGGTACATGGCTTTTTTTCCAGAAAATGGATGCATTAGAAAAAGAAAAGATATACTCAAACGCTAGTGCGCCTAGTTGCAGTGGAGCATTTAATCCAATCCATTGATCTAGACTCTTCACTAGGTTCAACTCATATTTGATGGGCTACATGAAAACATCACCCTAAGCTGACAAATATTAACCATTTGATCAATAGCCATAATTATGGACGGTCAAGATCATTTATGCAAAATAGGTCTAAGCAACAATTTGATCCACGGATCATCATGGATTGCTTATGATTCTAAAGAATCATTTCTGTTGGGCAATCAAAACCATCCAATCCATGGCTGGAAAAAAATGATGGCCACAGAAAGTAAGGTCAAATCAAGGATGGATTGGATCATCCAAACTGTGTAATTTTCCATTGTAGCCAATGAAATGTGTTCCGAATGTAATGGACGGTCCAGATAGATTGATTTGACAGCCCAAGTGATCGAAGCAATTACGCGCACACTAGAGCATGTCTCATTTAGGTTTTATTTTTCTTGATTTCTTATACACACTCATGCACACACACCACGTGGGCACTTGAACCAATGTTCCTAGTGTTGAAACTTAGTGTGTCGATCCCTGAGTCATGCTATCTTTGCTCTAATTTGATAAGAGGTTTTTTTAAAAAAAAATAAAATAAAATTATTTAAATAAGAGCTATTTTAATAATATCTTTTTATTTTAGTTCTTGTTTACATAAGTTTGTTCAGTAAAATCAAATTTTCAAAAATAAAAATAAAAATCTCTTATATAAAACAAGCATGTTTGGTAAAATATTTAAATAAAAGATTTTTTTTTAGAGATAATTGATATCATTTTTTAAGATTACAACTCCATTACATAAATGTCCACTACCCACCACATGGAATCCATATTTGATGTATCCATCGTGTAGGCCTCACCTTCAAAGTGAGTTGGTCATCGTGTGGGACCCACTTTTGACATCCACCATCCATTCACGTAGGGCGCACCTTCTATGTGAATCATCCATTATGTTGGGTCACTTTGGATATGGGATCATGTAAGACCTTAGATGTGGACCGCCTATTATGTGGGGGCCAACTTGATGTCGATCGTCCATCATGAAGGGCCACACTTTGATGTGGGTCATCTATCATGTGTAACCACTTCGTCCATTATGTGGGCCACCTTAATGTGGACTGTTGATTATGTGGGGCGCACTTTAATATAGATCATTCATCATGTTGGCCTGCATTTGATGTTCACCATCCATCATGTGGGTCCACTTAATGTGGATGGTCTATCATGTTGGGCCATGCCTTGATGTGGGTCATCCATTATGTGGGGCCCACCTTTGATGTGAATAGTGCATTATGTTGGTCCACCTCGATGTGGACCATTCATCATGTGGGAGGCACCTTCAATATGGGTTGTTCATCATGCAGGCCCACCTTTGATGTTCACCATCCATCATATGGGTCCCACCTTTGCTATAGACCGTCCGTCATGTCAAGCTGACTTGATGTAGATAGTCCATCATGTAGGGCCACATTTTGATGTGGGTCTCACCTTTGTTGTGAATCATCCATCATGTGGGTCCCACCTTTGTTGTGGACTATCCATCATATGGGGTCCAACATTAAATATGGGCCATTCATCATGTGGTCCCACCTTCGATGTCCACCATCTTCCACACTTTGATGTAGGGCACCCATCATGTGGGGCACATCTTTGATGTGTCCGGTATTATGTGAGCTTCCCTTGATGTGGACCATTCATCATGTGGAACCCCACCTTCAACATGGGTCGCTCATCATGTGGGTCTTCCCTAGGGAGATGGTAAGGAGAAGATAGGAGGTTAAGATGAGAATTACCTAAAAAGTTTAAGGATAAACTTGTTCAAAAATTAACTAAAAATGTTTATCTACTTAAGTCAAATCAACTCTAAAAGAAAAACTGACCTCCCCGTTTATTTATTTTTAAGAGTTTTTTTAATAGTTTTTAAAAGATTAAACTCTAATATTATATCTATACCGAAAAATTTATTTTGAAAATAAGAGGTTTAACAAAAATAAAAAATAATATATATATATATATATATATATATATATATATATATATATATATATATATAAAAACAAGAATAAGCAAATAAGCTATTATTAGTAGAGATGCCAAATGGTTCCTTAGCATATGCCACGTATCAACCATCTCTCTGCATAAGAGTATCAAATAACTTCGTCGGAAATTTTGTACCATGATAAAAGTCAAAATGAGAAATAAATGGCTAGAAAATAGATTATACTAAATAGATCATATGATTCTAACCATTCAAATGGAGAGTGCGGAACTTTCATATTAGAAAGGGCAGATCAAGAATTTGTAGTCTACCATGTGGATACACCTTCGATCTCCCATCTCTCTCAAAAAGTCGATTATCTCCTATGCATGGATAAGAAAATGGACAGTTCAAATGATTATTCCAGAAAAGTTCATAACTCCATCATGCGAGGTTCACCTTTTGATTATCTCTGCCTCTCTCAGAATGACTTGGATCGGTTGATCCTAACCATCTAATAATGGCTTCAAAAATAGATGGTCCAAACTAAGTACCACATAAAAGATCTGATCATCAATTTGACCTGTCCATCACGTGGGCCCCAGCTTCCATTGCAGATGTGATTTTTTCAGTTACGCTCCATCCAACGATTAGGCTTCTGGCAGCATGCGGTCCTGGGGTTGGTTTAGCATAGATTTTGAACTGCCCGGATCGGCCTGCTCAAAATTTTGATTTTGCTCATCCTGGGCCCAGCCTGTTTCCAGCAATCAGGTCAGTGAGTTGGATGGTCTGGATTGCTGAATAACCGTCCCAATGGTGAACGAACACAGGAGTCTGGCCCTGACTGCGAGGAGCTCAATGATAATCACAATAACAAGATCTTTTCATGTTTCTAATATTTATCCATTTTCAGATAACAGTAAAAATAAAATAAAAAAGTGTATGACCAGCTTGTTAAAAGATTTGGGGTCCAGAAATTGAAGTAGTTATAGACAGATAATATCTGCTTTTCTACCAAAAAACAGCCGTATGTTTCATAAACAGCGCTTCTATTTTATTTTTAATTTTTTTAGAGAGAAAAACCTGTGAATACTACCATTGTTAACAGATCTTATTTTGACCACCTATTTTATTTTATTTTTTATTTTTTTATATTGCATAAGACAATGCATAGTAGCAGTTTCTGTAATAAGAGCCATTGTAAAGGTGAAATGACATTTTTTTAAGCCATGATGGTGATATAAAGCTAAGTCCTAAATGAAATTCAACCCATGAAATACAGAAGAATTTCATTACTATAATTCTTTGTTCTTTTTTCTTATGAATAGCATCCTTACAATACTTTCACTTCATCAGCAAATTATTTCTTTTATATTTCTAATGAATATTATCATTACAATTCTTTTATTTCATCAGCTAATTAATAGAAGAGCAACCAAACATATAACAAAGCCAAACTTATCACAAAAGAAAATAACAAGATGTTTGGCTATGAGAACTTGGAACTCTGCATTTCTCAAAGGGAGGTATTTCTATAGAACAGAAGAAAGTTTTCATTCAAGCTATCATTTCACTTCCTATCTTGCTTACAGATTTGTCTTTGGTTTACTACCAGCAGAGACCCGCCTCGTCACTGATCGCATCGTCACAAACTCCTCAGCAGCAGAAGGGTGAATGCCCACCTGGTAAACCAAAACACTTTCCTAAGTAACAGTAGAATATTCGTCCTCAACACATCTGTAATAGTGACACAGTCTTCATTATATTGAGTAGATACAGAATTGGGTTTTTTTTTTTTTTTTTGGTTTAGGAGCATAATCTGCAGACACCACCATGCACATTGGATGTCTAAGGTCTGTTACACTATCGGATGATAATGAACTTAGCAACGAATAGTTTCGCAAGTGGAAAACACTACACATTGCAAAAGGGTACTGATTCCACTGCTTCATGATGGTAGATTGAGGTCATTGGCTCAATCAATCATGTCTTTGGAATAAAAAATAAAAAATTCCCTATCGACTTATTAGAGACGAGCATCAAGATTCTTGTGTTATTGGTCTGCTGCTACTCAGTTCCCCTATCTAAATAAAAATTACATATTTCTTAGTTCGTCAAATGTCTAATGAGTAATGATAGAGGGGAAGTTTCAAGAGAGAAGTTCGGTTTACCGTGCTGTCGAATTGTTCCTTGGTAGCTCCACACTTGAGTGCAACAGCAATACCCTGTAAACAATACCCAAAGTGATATTAGAAATTTAAATTGAACAAGGAGTATTCAGAAAAGAGATTTGCTGGAAAAGGAAACAAAAAGAAGAAGAAAAATGAAGTCACTCGAGAAAAAATGATACTTTATCTGAAAGGTAACCTCTAAGTGTGTTTGTTAAGCATATCTTGAACTAGTCCGCTGATTAAAAATTATATAAAATACACAAAACCAGTCTCATGAATGCATATGTAACTCGTGAATTGCATACAAAACCGAGACGATGCAGAAAGCATTCCCGTTGAAGAGAGAAGATGGATATCTTTGTGTTCTAAGGTACTTAGGACCAATGATACAATAGTTAGCATCAATCATGAAATTTTCAATGAAAGCTTTTTAGTAAATAAAACATGATTTTTATTTTTATTTTTTATTTTTATTTTTTTTAACATTTGCATTTTATTCTAGGTTATGGATTAATGTGAGATTAAAGCATGTAGTAGTAATGCATTTTATCACAGAAACCAACTATTAAAGAAGCATTTTCTGTCAAATGGTTGTCATTCCCAAGTTTGTTGAGACGAAGAAAGTGGTTTGGTAGTTCTTAGATAGTCCCTCCGGTACTTTATGGGTAGATAGATGAATAAGTGCTAAATGTTCAAGTGTGATCCAACAATTCAAACTGCAGATGAGAGAGTAGAAAATGAGCTGAAAGTGTAAACAACTAATTCAAATGACAGACGTCCTGCATATAGCAGGTTTTCTTATAGACAGTGGGACAACCTTTTGCGAGGGAAGGAGGAAGGGAGGGAGGGAGAGAAGAAGAATTGTTGCTACCAGCATGAAGGCTGAGCCAAGCATGCCAGTTGACAGACTAACAAGGCTAATGCAGGATGAAAAAAAGAGAAGCAAATATAGACATAGGCGCTGGGGACGAGAGAGAGAGAGATTTGTGTTCCATTTGCAAAAGATTCACAGAAGAGGAAACCGTAGTTCGGATTCGACGGCAAACTGCTAGTGATTTGTGCCATTTAACTGAGTACTCTTAGAAGGTGGTTGTGGGTGCAAGAACATGGAGATTTGTATGAAGAAAATTCTGAAGAAGAAGAAGAGGATATGTATAGAGAGAGAGAGAGAGAGAGAGAGAGAGAGAGAGAAAGAAGAGGAGGATTGTTACCAGCATGCAGGCTGAGCCAAGCATGCCAGTTGACAGCCTAACAAGGCTAATGAAGGATGAAAAAAAGAGAAGCAAATATAGACACAATAGATACAACACAAGCCTGATCTCTTGAATAGCTTCTATCCTCTCTCATACCTGTTAGTACTGTGTGTTGTAGTGGTCTCGATTCTGCCAAATGCTACTCTTTACATAGGCGCTAGGGATGACTCTCTTGGACAGTTGGACCAATGGCATTGCACCATGTGGATCAAAATATGCTGGTTGGACTGGTGTTCTATGTACCCATTGTATTGGCTGCTATATTGGTTGATACTATTGGTATCGCACATGATTGACACGATATACAAGGGGATTTGTAAACCCCCCCCCCCCCCATATTGACCAAAATATGAGATGTATCATTGATGCATGCAATAATATCTCATGCATAGACAATACGTATAAGAATCCTGTGAAATTCAGAAATAAAGAAATTTTTCTTAAAAATAGAAGGAAAAAAAAAAAAAAAAAAAACACTTATTCTTCCTTTTGGAGGGAAAGTGCATTGGTGTTTTTGACAACTCACTTGAGTTGTTTCACACAACACAATTTTTGTGAAGAAATCGTGACCGAGAGCAAGAAGGGCCATAAACCACTCAATGAGAAAAGTTAGACAAAATGCATTTAAAATTGCTTCTTTAATCCAATATTAGGAGGAAAGTAGTTGCAAATCCAATCCATGCATGATTTTCATGCATTGGCATGGATTTGAGGCAAGAATTTTCAAAGTTGAAGGTGGAAAATGGAAGAAATTGGGGACATCCAAATTTTTTCTATTTTCACCCTTTTTATTTTTTAATCAAGAATTATATGTTGATGAGGGTAGGCTGATCAATTGGCAAACCTTTTTATCTTTTAGGCAAAACATTTTTTAGTTAAAAATTATGGAAAGGATTAGAAATATGTTTATCAACAGAATTGGCTGATTTACATATATGTTCATAATTGTAGGTCAATCTACATATTGGTCACACCCTTTTGTGTTTTTCCAAAGCAAACATATTTTTTATTTAAGAATTTCTATATGCAATTAAATACAAATCTTAACTGTATAAATTAGTGCATTATGTGCTGTATTATTGCATTATTTCAGATATGATTGCATCACTTTCGTTTCACAATGCATAGTTTGGGCCCCTAGAACTGGAAACCCATTATGCATAGTTATTTTTTGTAATGTTTTGACTGTGTAATCATGTGTTTTTAACACCTCCTGAAGTTCCATTGAAAAATTCCATTGTTTTCCCGATGTTTATGTTAGATTGCAATACATTGCCCAATACATGCGATATTTCTCATGTGATATCGATAGGTGCGTGCAATACATGGTGCAGTACCAATACATAAAATATTGGCTCAGACGAATGAGGAGCTGCCAAGACAGCCTAGATCTACAGGGATTCTTCAACAATGGTGATTGGATCATTGATGAATGCCGGATCAGTCTAAGAATAGTAAGAACCATGATGATGAGGAAACCAACTTGATAAGATCTCAAAAAGTCCCACAATACCCTGTCTAATCTGAGTCTCCTAGGCACTGTACATCTTTCAGCAGGATAGAGGTGATGCTAAAGGATTCTAGGTCCTTTGGAACCCCAATGACAATATTTAATGAGGGGAATTGGGTTCCACTACTTTGGAAGATTTGGTTGCTTGGACATGAGAATCCTCAACATTAAAAACTGTTGAGACGGATGTTTTTTAATCTTCGAAAGTGAGGATCAACATTCAACAGCCGAGCTTGATGCAGGACAATTAACCACTTGCTCTAAAAGCTCGAACTGTTAGAGTATGGCGACACTTGAGCCTAGTATGAAAATGCCCCTACATTAATCACTCCCGATGAGGAGTCTTGAACACAAGACCTCCCGTTCTGATACCAATTTGATGTAGGACAATTAACCATTTTCTCTAAAAGCTCGAACTGCTAGAGTATGGTGAATTAATCCCTTTATCTCATAGCCCAGGCCTCACATCTCATAGGTTAGGACCTCGGCCGAACCCCCTTTGTGGGCCCCAAATCACATGGGCCACCCACCCCGAGTGTGTCCCCGCATCCCACGGGCTATCCCACTCGAGTCCGGTGTGAAATGTGCATTACTCACCCCTGGTAAGGAGTTTCGAACACGAGACCTCTCCCATGGGCCCCAAATTGCATGGGTCGCCCACCCCAAGTGTGTCCCTGCATCCAACAGGTGACCCCACTCGAGCCCAGTGTGAAAATGCTCCTGCATTAAAGGTCCTTGGCCTAACATGTGCCTCTTGCTGCCCTTGATACGGATGAAGAATTCGTCATTCGGATATGAGGATCCTCAACATTAAAGCTGCTATCACGGACTTTTTTGTATTATCTTAGAACTTGAAGATTGGCAGCCAAGGTCTTTGGCCTGGCATGAGCCTCTTGCTGCCTTGATACTGATAATAGCCCGATCTTCCTCAGATGGACTGCCTGGAATGTGTCTTGTACTTGGTACAAGGTGAGCCTTGAATAATAAGATTACATGAAATTGTAGTCCTTAGGCTGCTGCATCATCATATACGAAGCCCACACTTGATGATATGAACTGTTCGACTGGTGAAACTATATCCTGTCCAGCAAGGGACTTTTGCATGTAGAATGTTTGCCATTTCCAGTTGTGGCCATTCATTTACAAGCTATGTTGAGTCACTCAAGAAAACGTAATCATTCTGATTCTTTTGAACAGTTAATCATCCCTGGTGGGCATGAATCATTAGATAACGATGCATAGGCCCCATATACGATGGAGATATAGGACTAATCGTCCCATGGACTATCAATTGTGTTTCTTTTCTTTGCAATAAGAAAAATATTTTTACTATTTGAAAATACATATTTTTTATTTAGTTCTATTTGTTCAGTATATTCTTATTTTATTTCAATTTTCTGATTTGTTTTTGTATTGAATTTCTCCTGAATTGTCTGATTTTTCCTAGATCATGAAAATTACAAAGGCAAATTATTCCCATGGCCAAACTTTGTAACGTTGCTTAGGACTAGGTAAGTGAAGCCAATAAATGCTCCAGTTTCATTTGGATAGGGGATTCTGCAAACTTGGAAGTAAGCCTAAATCCTGATTCTGCTGGGATCCCATACCTACCATGTCAGATTCACATCGTGGAAGCAGCAGTTTCTTCCGCTTCATCACAAATTTCAAACTTTTCTTTTATACAAGCTTCTGAATTTGTGATTAAGTGGAAAGCACCACATTCTTGTCGTGAATATGACATGGACAGTATGCAAAATTGAGATTAAGTTTAATCCAAATGGAGTGTACCCTAACATCGATGAAATAGTTTGCCTGAAGTACATGTAGTGTGCATTTAATGGAAAAGAGTGCTTGAAGAAATAAGCATACTGTATTGACACAGGAGAGAGATTAATCAGAAGAAGAAGAAGAAGAAATACCTGCATGATTTCAGGTGCATCTGGACCACACATAGATGCTCCAATAACTTTATCAGTCTCAGAATCAACAAGAAGCTTCATCACTGACTTTTCTTGCCTTCTAAAAGCATAGAAAATCAAGAAGTTGTTCAGAAAAAAGTGCATTGATGAACTAGGAAACAAAGATGGCTCAGAAAAAGTATAACGAACATTCGAAGAAATTAAATGATGTAGAGCAGGAGAGATCTTGGATGGCAACTATAATACCAAGGGCTGATTTTTTTTTTTCCTTTTTTCTTTTTTTTTTTTTGTTCTTTTTCAATTTTTTGAAATGCCGAACTTCAAAATGCAAAGGAAGCTTCAAACAAAACAAAACAAAACAAAAAAAAAAAAAGGACATTAAACACAACTTTTGAGTTTATTGTATCATTGATAAGAAAGCAGACTTCCAAAGCACCACACTTACCCAGATATAGTGTTCTTCATCGGAGTGAATGTTGATGTGAAAACCAAAATATCCCCATTTGCTTGCTCTATAGCCTGTTGTTCACTAAGGCCCACTACAGAGAGAGGCGGTATACTACCAAAGAAACAAAAGAGGAAGGCCTCACATCACAATTGGATTATAAGCCAATAGGAAATCAAAAGAAATACTTTTATAATGATAACAGTTCTTATTCTTATTATAATGTAAATGATTTCAAAGAAAGTGATGCAAGACCGATGCATGAACCAAATAACATGTGAGATCAAGTAGCAAAATTAAGACAATTAATGAAAAAAAACACAAGCATTACCATAATCATCACGAATCCCATGAAAATCAAAAGAACATCATGCATAATCCTAGCCCAAGTTACTAACATTGTCACAGAGGATCATTAAATAAAAGGAAACTAGGATCTAATGGATGTAGGGACATCCAATTAGCATGGGTATAGTATATTTCAAAGTAGAAGGCATAATACAACCTATGGTAAAAATTAGGGTTTGATTAATTTGAGAAAGTAGGAAAGTTAGGAATTTTAGGTTTAGGGTTAGAGTTTTGGGAATAGTAGATAGATAAGGGAAAGATGGGTTTAGTAGAAGATGAAGGCTTAGGATGGGAGAATCAAAGAACTTGAAGAAAATACCTTGATGGAGGGGAAAAGAAATGATCATGTAGGGATAAATGAAGACCTTGCACCTCCGTTGATGAAAATTAGCCTCCAAATCATATGGAAGTATCTTCAAATCTCATGAATATAGAAGAAGAATAAGAAGAGAGCAAGAGCTTTTTCTCTTTTATTTTTTATCACAAAATCCAATGAGGGAGAGGGTCAAACGCCCACCCTCTTTTATAGCTCCAAGAAAGTTCAAAAATTACAATAAACACCCTATTTTGTGAATTTTGACAAAAATAACCATGGTCTAACTAAAATCAACTAGAAACACTAATAATTAGGGGTGCACACGGGTCGGTTTGGTCCAGTTCTGGAGTGAAACCGGAACCGAACCGTTCCAACAGTTCTACAATTTTTGGAACCGGAACCAGACCGTTAGCACCCTAAAACCAGAACCGGAACCGAATCGTGAAAACGGAACCGAACTGGAACCGGCGCAAACGAACAAAGAAATGAAAAAAAAAAACCCAACAAAAATGAAAACCCATTTGCCATTTCAACAGAAAAAGGAAAAGAAAAAAAAAAACTAATAATCGTACCTCAGCTGGCATTGAAGGAAATGCGATGGCCGTCCGCCGTGTGCATGGTGTTTGCAGGTGGCAGGTGCCCCAGCAGGTGGTAGGTGCCGCAGCAGCACCCAGATACGGCGAGAGAGAGAGAGAGAGAGGGGGGGGGGGGGGGGGCGCTGGGACTAGGACAGCGAGAGAGAGAGAGAGAGAGAGAGAGAGAGGGGAGGGCGCTGGGACCGCCGGATCGGGACGACGAGAGAGAGAGAGAGAGAGAGAGAGAGAGTAGAGGGCGGCGAGAGAGAGAGAGAGAGCAGAGGTAAGGCGGTCAAATAGGGCAGGGGTAGGGCGCTCAAATTGGGCGGGCGCTCAAACAAGGGTTTTTTTTTTTTTTTTTTTTTTTAACTAAGTGGGATCGACGGTTCAGATCCACGAACTACGGTTCATGGTTTGGATCAACGGTTCGAATCAACAGTTCGGTTCGGTTCTACAGAACCCTAAACCGGAACCGATCCATAATCAATGATTCAGAAAATTTGGGAACCGGAACCGAACCGTTAGCACCCTGGAACCGGACCAAACCGGACCGATCCAACGGTTCCGGTCCGGTTCCACGGATCCAACGATTAAATGTGCACCCCTACTAATAATGGTAACCAAACATAATATAAACAAAACTAAATCTTATAATTTAATAAAATCTAAGAAAAACTAGTGTGGATAATCCACGATCAATGACCCAATCATCACGTCCCTCCAATCCAACAGTCTGGATCCCTCCATAAAGCAGCTTATGCACATCTTCCCAGTGTGGCATCTTGCAGATGCTCACATATGCACATGGGGTCTTCAGCATGATCACGGGCACTTGCCTAGCCATAGCGAAATCGGTGCGGCCCACCCCTCCTCTGATACATATGCAAAGGTGTACATGAAGTGATGTCCTCATCAACTCTTCTTTACTGAGAAGAGTTCGCCTCTAGTGGACTAAAACTCCTGTAGCGCTCCAAAATATTTGGATCTAAATACTGTAGCTCATCCTCTGTAATCCATGTACTTTCTGAAATCAGCCTGTGCTTCCACCTGACGAGGAATTTTTGAAATCCTCCATGTCAAGTGGAAACTGCTTATGCATCCAGTATGTCTTCTATCTGTTCGCTTCGAGCAAGCAAAGATGGTAAAGGTGGTAATGTCTCGGATGATTGTTCAAGTAGGGGCCATGAGTTTGGGACTAGGTCATGGTCTGTGGAGGGTCTGTGAACACATCAACATGCGAAGTAGCAAGACCCTTTGTATTGTACTAGATCTTCCACATTAAATGTGGAACTGATACCCATGTTAGGTGAAAGATCTATCAAGTAAGCATTCAAACCCAGTCTTTTCAAGATTTTATATGGTCCAGCACTATGGGCTTGTAATTTTTTTATGGTTCCCTGTGGAAACCTTTTTAGACGTATTCTAATCATGACTTCATCACCCACAACCAACTCTTTAAACTTATGGTGTGAGTCAGCAATCATTTTGTATGTTTTATTACTTATATTGATTCTTCTTCTAATCTCCACATGCAAGTCATGCATATGTCGTGTAGATGCATGTGCAGACTCTGAAGGCCTATGAAACATTGACATGGGTATGCAAGCTATAGGGGACTAGGCTTGTTTACTTATCTTTTGAGATCCACTTCTTTCCCGGGACTCATTGAATCATAACGAAAGTTTAGTAGAGTCAATGCGTGAATGTCCTACATGGGTGTAAGCTCATCCGATATGTCCTCTGGAATAACAACACTAGACTCCTCCAATACCAGACTCGCCTCATGTGGTAACTCTACACTACCCTCAAGTGGCATCTCTATAATAACCTTAGGTGTGACCTCCTGGCCACGTGGGCATACATTGTCAAATCAGTTTTAGTCTCTATTTCAGACTCTTTGGCATTAACTATAGGAAGAGACTCAAGCTAGAGTTTTGTCACATCTTCTGGACCACGTTTCTTGACGTCCTCCTTTTCTGGGATGCTTTTGGGAGGAAGAGACTTTAAGATAATCATTTTGCCTTCATACAAAAACGAACATGTATTCGAGTGACCAAATAGTGTTGTGTCCCTGTCATACAATCAAGGCCTGCCCAAAATGATGTGGCCTATATCTATAAACAAAACATCACATCACAATGTGTCCGTATAAGAACCAAACTGGATGGGAATGGGACAACGTTGAGAAACTGGAATCGAAGACGCATCAACCCATGATACTCGATAGGACTAAGGGTGAGGAACGACTAGCATACTTAAGCGGCCCACGATAGTAATAGAGACCACATTGATGCAACTGTCACTATCAATGATCACCTTGCATTTTTTTTCCACCACGCTTAGCATAAGTGTGAAAAATTGAATTTCTGCACCAATCATCACTTTCTACAATCTGGGTTAAGGCGTGGCTAATAATTGCAAGTGGTATAGTATCAACTCCTTTAATTTGATCCCCAACTTGTGATTGGACATCTTCCCCAGTCTCAGGGCTCGCCTGAAGGGAGACTTCAAGCTAATTGAGACGAGCATCGGTCACAGACTGACAACCTGAGATTACTACGCTGAAAATTCAGCAATGGTATAAGTGGAAAATGCTAGCCGAAAATTCAGCAATGGTATAAGTGGAAAATGCTAGCTGAAAATTCAGCAATGGTATACTCCAAATAGGAACAAAATTCAGCAATATGATCCTAGACCCTATATGCAATATATGCTCTACTAACCTTAGATATGAATCTAACATAAGTGCAACACAAAAATCATATGCTAAACCTATGTCTTTGATACCAAATTTGATGCAGGACCAATGCATAAACCAAATTACATGTAAAATAAGTAGTAGAATTAAGACAATTAATAAAAAAAAAAAAAAAAACACACACACACACACACAAGCATTGTCATAATCATCATGAATTCCATGAAAACTAAAAGAATATCATGCATAATCCTAGCTTAAGTTACCAACATTGTCACACAAGATCATTAAATAAAAAGAAATTATGATCTAATGGATATAAGGACATCCAATTAGCATAGGGTACAATCTATTTCGAAGTAGAAGGCCTAATACAACCTAAGGTAAAAATTAGGGTTTGGGTAATTTGAGAAAGTAGGAAAGTTGGGAATTTTAGGTTTAGGGTTAGGATTTTGGGAATGGTAGATATATAAGAGAAAGATGGGTTTATAAGAAGATGAAGGCATAGGATGAGATAATCGAATAACTTGAAGAAAATACATTGATAGAGGGCAAAAAAGATAATGATGTAGGGATACATGGAGACCTCACACTTCTGTTGATGAAGATTACCTTTTGAATCACATAGAAGTATTTTCAAATCTCATGAAGGTAGAAGAATAAGAAGAAGAAAAAAAACAGCTTTTCTCTCTTCTTTTTTTTTTTTTATATATCACAAAATCCAATGAGGGAGGGGGTCACATGCCCAGCCCACCCTCTTTTATAGCTCAAGAAAGTTCAAAAATTACAACAAAAACCATGTTTTGTGAATTTTGATGAAAATAACCCTAATCTAACTAAAATCAACTAGAAACACTTATAATGATGTCCAAACATAATAACATAAACAAAACTAAATCCTATAATTTGATAAAATCTAAGAAAAACTAGCGTGGACGATTCACGATCAATGGCCTAATCATGTGATCCAATGGCCCGATCGTCAAGTCCCTCCAATCTAACGGTCTGAATCCCCCCATAAAGCAACCCATGCGCAACTTCCCAGCGTGGGGTCTTGCAGATGCTCCCACATGCACATGGGATCTTCAGCACGATCACGAATACTCACCTAGCCACAAGGAAATCGGTGCGGCCCGCTTCCTCCTACGATACATACGCAAAGGTATACATGAAGTGATGTCCTCATCAGAAAGTAAATCTTTAACATAGGTAATTGACAGTTTACAGTCCAACCATACAAATTATCCTATCTGATGCACAACATTCACTACATTGTATGCCACTATTCCATTGTGCTTGCTTCTAAACTTAATTATGCAATGCTTCCACAACATCACTGTATTTTGTAGCTTTGCTTAGACTAATAATGACCAAAGGCAACCATTTTGCAAACCTTGACCAAATATCCAAAAACCAAATGCTGTGAATGTAAACCGAATCATTTGCATGAATGAAAATACAATTCTGTCTATCTCCAGTACTTGGGTCTCATTAGATTTAAAACATTTCTTTGCACTAGACGATCTAGAATGTGTAAAAGTATCTTTACGGATGATCATTTCAAGTCATAGTGATTTGTTCATACAAATTTAGCTCAATTATAGAATCATGGTGAGTCACATGGTTTATAATACCCCCCCGTCACATACAAAATATATTGTTTGATCTAGCAAACTAGATCGTATTGCTTGGGAAATGAAAAGAGAAATCAACATCAAAATCGCAACCTTGTCCTTGCTATTTGAGGTTTGGATTTAACAGTCTTGTTTCTCGAATCATCAAAGAAACAGAATTCTCATGATTTTCTTGGTAGAGTTTTGACTACTAGCTGCCCACCTAACAACAACCCACCTTTACCCAGGCTTGAGACCAGCTATCTTGCAGCTACTAGGCAGAGTTAACTATCATAGTATGGTTGTTTCTCCTTAGTAAATCAAGGCATTCTATCATCCTTGAAATAAGTACGTGCTACACCAATAAAACATGTGTAGACCCTGAACTGTAGTCTCAACTATCTAGTCTGATAGGTCTCACAAGTCCATATTTTATACATGATGTGACACTCCAAAATTGTACACTAAGAGCTTGTTAAGATGCATGTAAGTTGGGTAAAATGTAAGTGACTTATAGGGAAGTCACTTATAGGTTGTGTTTGGAGGAGAAAATTCACCTATAAGTCACTTACAGGCAAATCTTCCAAAAAACTTCAGGGGGCTGGGGGTGAGAAGTTACTTTCTTGTAAGTTACAGGCCTAATGGTCTAATTTTTTAATAGAGGGGAAGAGGGGAAATGCACCAACCTACCAACCACCAGTGAAGAAGAAGCACCGGCCACTGAAGAATCTCCAACCGACCCTACGGTAGCGCAACCAATCTAGACTCTACAACACCATTAGCAGCAAAGCTTCATTTACTGCACCAACAACCATCATTGATCAACTTCTATAAAGAGGGGAGAGAGGGTTTTCGGCTCACCATCCTCCAATCTCTCTCTCTCCCTCTCTTCAATCGTCACTCTCTCTCTACAGTTGTCGCCGCTCTCTCTCCCTCTTTGCAAACGGTAGGGTTTTTTTGCCTTGTAAGTTCATTTTTTTAAAGTTGCAAGTCCCCTTTTTTTATTGCTTGCAAATTGGGATCATGCCCCGATTTCTTAGGTGGCCGTAACAGAGGGGACCACCTTAACATGTTACGTCGAATGGTATATCCACGCCATCCATCAGTTTTACCAACTCATTTGAGGTCTTGGGCCAAAAAATTGAAGTAGATCCAAATCTCAGGTGGGCCACACCACGGGAATAAGTGGTGGTTGAACGTCCACCATTAAAAGCTTCTTATGGCCAACCGTAATGGTTTTTCTTTTTTCTTTTTTTCTTTCTTTTCGCCATCTAACCTATTGATAAGGTCATAGAGACTTGGATGATATTAAAATATAAATGTCATCTTAATAAATAAAAACTTTTGTGGCCCACATGAAGTTTTATTGGTGGGTATTCGATCACCACTATTTCTTGTGGTGTGGCCCACCTGAGATTTGGATCTACTTCATTTTTTGGCCCAAGCCCTAAAATGAGCTAGCAAACTTATGGGCGGCATGGATATACCATACAAACATCAAGGTGGACCATTGTTCTTTTTTTTTTTCTTTTTTTTTTTAGTTTTCTATTTAACTATTTTAATGCATCTGGATTGTTTATCTTCTAGACCTCACTGGTTTTATTTTATTTATTATACGAACCATAGCATGGGAAACAAATGGACACCCATCTCTGGGCATTAGTAGATTTATGTGATTGAGTACACTAGTTGGATGACTCCCTGATTTTGTTTATGTACTTTGATTGTTAGATTTACTGTTAAACTTTTAGCTTCCTCCCAATGCTTAAATTGAGTTATTGCTCCATATTACAGGTATTTTGAATCCATGGTCCCACTTTTATGATACACTTCATGATTGGTTTATGACGCGGGGATGAACGTGATGAGGTTGATCACCGTCTTCCTTAAGGATAACTACTCTGAATCCATGGAGCTTCTTTGGACTCCTCATAGAAACTTCTTGAATCCACGATGAAAAGAAATAGAAATAATTTTAAAATATTTTAAATAAATTTGTTAATAATTGATAAACGAATCTACAACCCTTTAAATAGGGATACCAAGACTTAGAAAAAGTTAAGGAATTAAACTATAACTAAAACTCCCTAAAATTCGTAACTAACTATAAATAGTAAATTTTCTATTTATAGTAAGTGTCCTATGTAGCTTAACCACGTTATTCTCTTAATTTTTCTAAACACTTTTCATATTGGACACAACTCCTAAAGCCCAATGGATGAAGAGTTACAATCAAACCAAAACTTACTAAAAATAGTAAAAATGGAAATAAACATAGAATTCAACCGTTGATATGATGGAATCTCCCAAATTCGGCGTGGGCAACCAGACATGGCCAGGTTGGTTGGCTAAAGTAGCTCGTCCTACCCCCAAAATCATATATGGTATGTCGAGTAACTCGTTCTGGTTTGCGAGATATGCCTGTTTTAAAGTTTTAATGGTCTTGATAACTTCTACCTCCGATCGAGGCTTCTCTGATTCATCTTGGACATGAAAGTGTCTGCGACCTGCTCTACATCAGCCCCCTCCACTTCAAAAGAACTCGTCATGCTTCAGTTCTTGACACTCGGTCAGGTGCGCCGTAATGATACCCAGATCAAAAGTTACAGTCAACTTATGGTCCACCTTCTTTTAGTCCAACCATGCTAGGAACGTATCTGTGACACGTTCTACGTCAGAACCCTTCATTTGAAAAAAAAACTCATCCTCGAGTTACTCAAGGTACTTGGCTCATGATTCTGAGATAACTTCTGATGCCGATGTTTATTAGCCATTTTCTTGTACTTGGCATTAGGATTTTGATCTGTACATGTACTCATGCTTTCTTTGACTTGACTAGTATTAATGAGTTCCTTCACTTCTGTCATTCTTTTGACTCACCTGACAATGACGGCGGTTGGACAAGCTAGCCCCAGGGATAAGGCTTATGTGATGTTGGATGTCCCTTATGGGGGGCAATCCATCGATTAAATCTTCGGGCCAAACTTCTTTAAATTCGTTCAAGAAAGGCCTTAAACTTGGAGGAACGTCTAAGGGTTTCAATTTCTCGCCCTTTACCACTACGGCGTATAATTCGACAGTTTTCTTAGATTCCTTCACAAAATCCCGAATGGTCAAGAGGGAGCTCCCCTCCACTTTAGAAGCTTCGGGGTGTTTCTCTGGTGCCATAGGGGCAAGGACTATCTTTCAACTGTCCTTAACGAAGACGTAAACATTGCCTCGACCTTGGTGGGTCGCATCACAGTTTGGTTGCCGTGGTCGACCGAGTAACATATGGCATGCTTCCATGTCGACCATGTCACAAAGTATCTAATCCTTAAAAGTTTTACCAATTGAAAATGAGATAGTGCATTGTTCAGTTACTTTGGTCTTGTTCGCCCTTTTAATCCAACCAATTGAGTAAGGGAAATGATGTTTTGTCGTAGGTCGCTGCAACTTGTCCACCTTCACTTTCGAGAGGATGTTCTCGCTACTACCATTGTTTATGATCACATCACAGACATTGCCGTTGACGGTGCACCATGTACGGAATATATCGTGTCGTTGTGGATGTAACTCCTTCCGTGGAGTGTACAGTAATCGTCTCATGACCAAAGATTTGCCACGATCCTCCGCCGCCCATCCTTTGCCACCAGCTCCTTCCTCAATAGTTCGTATATCTCGTATGACAAGCAATTTATTAAGGAGTTTATTGAGCACAATCGCCTTAAACCCCTGCAACACTGGTTTTAAATCCTCTGGGATGTCCACAAGCTCCATATATTTTTCTTTTTCAACTAATGCATCTACGTCTCCCGTATCTTTAGATTGTTTAACAAAATCATGTTTGGTTAGGAGAGACTATCCCTCCACTTTAAAAGTCTTGGGTTGGTTCTCCGTTCCCATAGGGTCGAGGATAATCTTTTTACCGTCTTTAATAAATATAAATACGTTATCCCGACCTCTATGTGTAGCATCAATATTATATTGCCATGATCGACCAAGTAACATGTGACAAGCTTCCATGTCGGCTACATCACACATTACTTCGTCTTTATAATATTTACCAATGGAAAAGGATATACGACATCGTTCAGTTACCTCTGTTTTGTTGACCTCCTTGATTCATCCAATCATGTATGGAGATGGGTGCCTTTCTGTTTTCAGTTGTAGCTTTTCCACCATTGTTTTCAACACGAAATTCTCATCACTCCTGACATCGATGATTACATTGCAGACCTTCCTCATATTCATAGTGGTAGCCTACGATTAACCATTATCGGTGGGTGCTCTGTGGAAATCGGGGTTGTTTCGTACAACGACCACATGCGGTTGAGCATCGCCTAGGGCTCAGGGCGGAATTAGTGCATCCACAATACGGTTGAGGGTTGCTTGCAGCCCTTGCATGGTCAACTAACTCTCCCGGTGGAAAGCTTCCATTATTTTCGAAAAATAACGAATCCCTGCATCACCGTCCACAGGATTTTGGTTCATACCTTCATTGTTTGCATTGGCCCGAGGGGAGTCCTCGCTCTGATACCAATTGACGCAGGGAGGTCAATCATCATCTTCCTCAAGGATAACTACTCCGAATCCACAGAACTTCTCTGGACTCCTCACAGAGACTTCTCGAATCTACGAAGAAAAGAAATACAAATAATTCTAAAATATTTGAAATAAATTTGTTGATGATTGATAAATGAGTCTACAACCCTTTAAATAGGGATACCAAGACTTAGAAAAAGTTTAGGTATTAAACTATAACTAAAACTCCCTAAAATTCGTAACTTACTATAAATAATAAATTTTCTATTCTAGAAAATGTCTTATGTGGCTTAACCACATTATTCTCCTAATTTTCAAAACATTTTTCATGTTGGACACAACTCCTAAAGCCCAACGGATGAAGAGTTACAATCAAACCAAAACTTATTAAAAATAGTAAAAACATAAATAAACATGGAATTCGATCGTCGATATGATGGAATCTCGCAAATTCAGCATGGGCAACCCGACATGGCCTGGTTAGTTGGCTAAAGTAGCTCGTCCTACCGCAAAAATCATATAAGGTATGTCGAGTAACTCGTTCTGGTTTGCGAGATATGCCTGTTTTAAGGTTCTGACGATCTTGATGACTTCTGCTTCCAATCGGGGCTTCTCTGATCCATCTTGGACATGAAAGTATCCGCGACCCGCTCTACATCAATTTAGCCTAAGAATTGGCTTAAAAATTCATCTAGATGGACTTATGATGTAGGACAACTAACCACTTGCTTTAAAAGCTCGAACTGATAGAGCATGACGAATAAATCCCTTTATCTCATAGCCCAGGCCCCACATCCCATGAGTTAGGTTATCGGCTGAACCCCCCTTGTGGGCCCACATCACATGGGTTTTACCTCACAAGAGCCGCCCACCCTAAGTGTGCCCCTGCATCCCAAGGCCACCCACTCGAGCCCAATGTGAAAATGCCCCTGCATCACCCTTAGTGAGGAGTCTTGAACACGAGACCTCCCGCTCTGATACCACTTTGGTGTAGGACATCTACTTGCTCTAAATGCTTGAACTGATAGAGCATGACGAATCAATCCCTTTATCTCATAGCCCAGGTCCCACATCTCATGGGATAGGTCATCGGTCGAACCCCCCTTGTGGGCCCCACATCACATGGGTTCCGCCTCACACGGGTAGGGCCCGCCTCAAATGAGGCACCCACCTCACATGGGTCACCCACCCTGAGTGTACCCTTGCATCCCACGGGCCACCCCACTTGAGCCCAATGTGAAAATACCTCTGCATTAACTTAGAAAAATGGCATATTTTGTGCTAAGATTTCTTATGTGATTATAATATTTTGGAATGATTCCCCACTTTCAACTTTGTTTAGTGTGAATATACAACTTCTTACTTGTAACTGACTTACAGGTAGTGTTTAAATTATTGCTGATAATATTGAATTATCGTTGATAATTTCAGTATCGCTGGCCCTTCAAAACCGAAAACCCTATATTTCATTTCTCTCTTGGATATTGGCGACATTTCACCAATTTTTTCATATTTCGCCAATTTTTTCAAAATTTTGCTGACAAAATCGAGTCATAAATACTAGGAAAAGAAAATCAGAATTTAGAAATACCTCTTTCCAGAAGATTGAGAAGTGATTGGACTATAGATCAACAGTGCGGTCTTCAAAAGTATGAAATAACCCAAAAAATCTGGGATTTTGACAAGGTTTTTTCTAATCTTGTTGGCATTTCCATTGATGGTTGAATCTGCATTGCGAGAGTGAAGACGCTTCCGAGATTCTAGGGTTACTAGGCTGCAAAGAACTTGCGCGTTGACTTCTAGGATTTTGAAAGAGGGGTTTTCGAAACCCTCTTTCCAAGCTCT
This sequence comes from Magnolia kwangsiensis, assembly GCA_037074715.1. Lineage (NCBI taxonomy): Eukaryota > Viridiplantae > Streptophyta > Magnoliopsida > Magnoliales > Magnoliaceae > Magnolia > Magnolia kwangsiensis. The sequence continues at coordinate 36,615,402 of CM073573.1, forward strand.
TTCCTTTTAGCTTAATTTTTAAGGTTAACTAAAATGTGCGTTTGACACTATTAAAAAGCAAGGGTCACCACCATTTTGCCTCGAAATAAAACTAATAGATTAAGTAACTTTTAAGTTATTTTATAGTGTGAGTTTCACACAACATAACAACATTGGTTCACCACCATTTTATATACAAAATTAATGTTTAAAATTAAACTTTAAAAAAAAAGAAGAAGTTATTATGGCTAGTGGAGTGGATTGGGTGTGTCCCATTCTCACATAAGATGATGCGGTCCACCATGATGTAGCTGCCCATCCATTTTTCAGAACATTTTAGGGCATAAGTGCAAAAACGAAGAACATCTAAATCTTAGTTGGACCATACAACAGTGGTGATTGAATGCCATACCATTAAAAACTCCATAGGGCCCGCCTTATGTTTTCATAATGTTTATTTGTCATCCAACCTATTGATAAGGTCACATAAATATGGATGAAGGGAAAAAACAAATATCTACTTATTCCAAAACTTTTGTGGCCCATTAATGTTCATCACCATTGTTTCCTATGAATGATAAGGTCCTCTTGAGAATTAGATATACTTCATTGTTAGGCTCATGCCCTAAAAGGGTCTTGCAAAACAGATGGATATGGAATACATCCATCAAGGTGGGCCCAGCGGTAAGGGCCACAGTCTTGGGTGAGGCCAACACCGCACCTAATCAACTCCCGATGACTAGATGGTTAGATGCATGGATGGGATGGGATGGTTGGTTGGATGGATAGATGGGATGGATGGACAGATGGATAGATGGGACTGATGGATGGATGGATGTTTGAATGATTGTATGGGATGGGATGGGATGGGATGGGATGGTTGGATGGATGGATGTTTGGATGGATAAATGGTTGGATGCATGAATGAGCTGGGATGGTTGGATGGATGGATGAATGGATGGATAGATGGGATGGACGGATGGACGGATGAATGTTTGACTGATTGGATGGACGGATGAATGTTTGGATGGATGGATGGATGGGATGGTTGGATGTTTGGATGGATGGATGGGATGGTTGGATGTTTGGATGGATAGATGGGATGGATGTTTGGATGGATAGATGGGATGGGTGTTTGGATGATTGGATGGTTGGTTGGTTGGATGGATGTTTTGATGCTTGGATGAATAAATGGGATGGATGGATGGATATTTGGATGACTTGATGGAATGGATAGATGGATGGGATGTTTGGATTGTTGGATAGATAGGATGGATGGATGGATGTTTGATGGATAAATGGAATGGGTAGATGATTTGATGGGATGGATGGATGGATGGGATGGTTGGATGGATGGATGATATTGATGGATGATTGGATGGGATGGGTGGATGAATGGGATAGTCAGATGGATGGATGGATGGATGGATGGATGGGATGGTTGGGTGGTCGGATGAATGGATGGTTGATTGGTTGGTTGGATGAGATGAATGGATGGATGGGTGTTTGGATGGGTGGATGGATGGAAAACGTGGATATACAATACACACATAAAGGTGGGCTCCAGAAATGTGTATTTTTTTGAGTTCATTTACTTTTATATGTTTTAATTATTTTACGAGCTGCATTTGTATTATATAAACTTATTTTAGTTACTATTAGAGTGATTTCTTCCGGCAGCACATGCTTTTAGACTTTTATTACAAGAAAACTTATAATGCATACATTATTTTTGTAATTTTTTTTTCCTAAATATGAAAATATATGTATTTAGCCATGTCCTAAAGTTTCATTGAAAAATTCCACATTTTTTCCTATGTTTCCCCCTTTTTCCCCGCATTTCCAGTTATTGGCAATAATACCGCCCATAACAATATTTTATCCTGATCTCTAGCTATTGAAACTTGTAGCGATACCGACAACTCGAATACTGCTTATAGATTTGCCCAAATGCAAATCCAATTTACTTGTAAGTGACTTATAGCTTACATCCAAACAGGATTAATAATACCGCCCATAACAATATTTTATCCTTATCTCTGGCTAGTGAAACTTGTAGCGATACCGACAACTTGAATACTGCTTATAGATATGCCCAAATGCAAAATCCAACTTACTTGTAAGTGACTTATAGCTTACATCCAAACAGGATTACTTGTAAGTCACAACTTAAATAACTTACAGGCATCCAAACAGGCCCTAAAGTCTAAACCATCAATCTTTATCATGATGTCAGATTAAGGGACACACAACAATATAGTTTATAAGTTAATGATCAATAAATAGATCTACATGAGATTTGCAGTCGAATGGGCTGCAGACCATAAAGTTCCCAACAACTGCGCTTCTGCATTTTTACTTATTTCCTGGGATCAGTGATTGCAACAGAGGGCGGGCAACAAATGACACAAGCAAGAAGTGCAAAACAATTTGACATGCTCCTTCATGAGATAGGAGGGAAAAAAATCCTATTCACAGATCTCAGCAAGTCATTTCTACATGTAAATGTCCTCTAAAATGAACCCAATGAAGACATGAAAGCTTCCTAGTTACTTGTTGGTGGAGTTTCTGCAATAGTTCATTTCTTACCAAAGCAGGTGACGTGTGGTTTTCTTTGCGGTTATTCCTTGCTTTAGATTGGAAATCTCTTGCTTTACTTGGTATGAAAGGCATCCCTTTGTGGGAAAAAAAAGGGAACCACTTTTCATAATCGTACACATTTTTACTCACATCTAAAAAAATCAACCTATAGCTGATTCATGGTGCCACTGAATTGATTAGGCAAAACATGACTTATTATTGATAGCATTCATTCCATTTAGCAAAGTTGGAGCACCCAGTTCTGAAATTTGATTGGAGACATTTGCAAAGCTGGATTTCAATTTTCAACCGAGAAAATATTAGAACAGACTCCTGTCACAAGAATTTATGACCACTGCACCTCACAAACACCTTATGTTGCTTACATATGGCATGCATGAGGTATGGTTATGCCATTTATATGCTTAAATTTGAAATGTCACAAACAGATGGACCCATTTAAAAAATGCCTGAGACAAAGACAGGCACACTTTGTAGCCCCAGATTGTTACAAGAAATTTCACGGTTGAAGCCAAAGAAGTGCATTTTTTGAAACCATGATGATAAGATTGACCATGATTAAATTGATTGAAAAAAGGGTGATTATCAGCTGTTTAAAGGGAAAAGGTAGATTTATAAAATAAAATATTTTTTTTTTAAAAAAAAGAAATAGAGAAAGATGGAAAGAAAGAAAAGATAAAAGATAAAAGGAACTAGAAAAACCAACATATGAGAAAAAATAAAAATAGAAAGTGATAAAAATACAAAAAAGAAGAATGCAAGGATTACAGAGGAAACAGGTAAATGGTATGTGTGTGTTTTCTGGTACCATAGTGAGAAGAAAAACAAGACGATGGATTACTATTGTCTTTTAGAAAAATAATATCCAAAAAATAGGATTATGTAACATTGACGAATGATAGACAAAACCATATACGAATCGAATGACGTTTCTGTTTTTAGATGACTGGGTAGGGAAACAAAACGATATACAAATTGAACAAGGTTTCATTTTTTGTACAACTGGACAGGGAAAGAATAAAAGAACAGTAGACAAAGTGCGAAGCATGCAGCTACAGACTCGCAGGGTGACAGCATAAGCAATCCAAAATCTTCTGATCACACATACCAAGCTCCTCACATTGACAACGTGTCAAAAAAACCAGAGACAAAACAGTTGATATTGCCGTTGATTATCAAGAGAGAAATTACAAGTGTATTTATCCTGAATATGATTTGCAGATGAGGGAAGCACCCCTATTTAACTAAACATCCTGACTTGAGATCATAGTGACAAATCTAGTTCTTCACAATTTCTCAGCCCAAAAAATTCTCCGGAGATTTTTGAATTTTGAGGTTTTTTTCGGATTTTATCAAGAAAATCTCACCAAAAATTCATTGGTGGATGCAAATATAACAAATTGGTCGGTGTTTTCACTAATTTTTGAGTCGTTATCACAATAAAAACACGATATTCTGAAATCTGACAAAATTTTGAAAATCTCACAATAATATCATGATAATGCCATTTAGTTTATTTCTCATAGTATTATCACAAGATTTTCAAAATCTCCACAATATTTGTCACACTACTTGAGATAGACAGAATTCCTGTTCATATCGTCAATAATATTGAGAAAAACATGTCCCAAGAAATGGGAGATCCAGATGAATCAATGCTAATCTCATATGTTTGACATGATCATCCCCTTGGAAATTTGGATAGAGATTTTAAAAATGTATGTCTCAGGAAATTCAGTGCACTAGTGCATGAGCATTCCCATGCACTCGGTTGCATATGGACACGTGAAAAGTCCATGTCATCGATTTGAACCGTCCATTCAATCCGCCCCCCTCTTCTCAGGCTACCTTGAAAAGTTCACATGAGAAGATACTAGAATCTAAGACAATAAGTTACTTATCATTAACTTACAGGTATGGGGATGCTGGTTTATGATATACAATCTAAAGGATATTGCAACATGTATCAATCAATACCTGAGTTAGAATTATATTTTGAAAGGGGTCCTATCCCCAGGCAGAGGCGATTTCTTGTGGGAAGGAGCCGAGGAAAAAAAACAAGTTCCACCTAATGAAATGGGAGGAGGTTTTTAAACCATTCGGTGAAGGGGGGAGCAGGTATCAAGAGGTTGGAAGTTGTGAATGAGGCACTCCTGAGCAAATGGCATTGGAGGTTTGGGGTGGAGGAGAGCGGTCTATGGAAGGAAATAGTTTCAAGTACGGAGTTAGTGAAGGGGGGTGGTGGCAATAACATTGTGGAAAGGGATCTTTAGGATGAGGAACAGAAGGGATTGGGTTGTCATTGGCAGTGTTCGAAATATCGGTATCGCACAATGTATCACACCCTTGGGATACAGATACATATCGATTATCACACAGGATATGTCGTTTGTATCGCATAACTTATCGCACTTTTTAGGAAACATAAGGAAACGTTGGCAAAATGGTTGAATTTTTCAATGAAACTTCAAAGATGGTTAAAAAAGACTTTAATACATACTTTTTAATCATAACATCTTTAAAAAAAAGTGCAAACAATAGGTTTTCTTTATATAGGGTCATGAGCTATGCGCTGTCTCATTGAACTAAGTCAATTATATTCAAATATAATGTATAACATTTATAAATGTATCAAAACATATATGAAAACACAACTAAGTGGACCCCACCACAAAAAAAAAAAAAAAAAATAATTAAAAAAAAAACGGTGGGGACAGTGACACCCACCGTTGAAACCTTCCTAGGACCCACCGTTGAAACCTTCCTAGGGCCCACCATGAAACCTTCAATCACCACTGTTTCTTTTAGTGTGGTCCACATGAGATTTTGATCAACCTCATTTTTGGGCTAATGCCCTAAAATGATTTGAAAAAATGGATGGATGGCGTAGATAAAACACATACATTATTGGCTACCGGTGCAGAGCACTAGTAAGCTATCACATGAAATAGTGATTATTGAATGCTCACCATTAGAAATATATCAAGGCCTACTTTAAGTAGATCCTTAATGTTTATTTGTCATCCAAACGGTTGATAAAGTCAATCAAAGCTGAATGAAGGAAATATATAAAGATTAGTGTAAACCAAAACTTTTGTGGCCTATAAAATCCTTTTAATGGTCATTCACCAGCTTTTCTAGTGTGGTCCACCTGAGATCTTGATCTGCTTAGTTTTTCGTCTAGCGTCCTTAAATTATATGAAAAGACGATTGGATGGCCTGGATAAAACATATACATCAATGTGGACCCTACAGAGCCCATGACAGACGTTTTTCGGTCCCTGCGTATCCATTAAAAAAGTATCCAAATTGCTTCCTACACAGCCAGTTTCCAGCGTGGAACGGGCAGTAGCTTTGATTGGCCACCATGATGTATGGGTCATGTCCACACAATCCATCCATTTTTTGGCATCATTTTAGGAATAAGCCCAAAAATGAGGAAGATCCAAGGCCCAAGTGGGCCACACCATAGGAAGCAACGGTGATAATGATTCTCACCGTTGAAACTTTTTTAGGGGCCACCGTGATATTTATTTTCCATCCAAACTATTCATAAAGTTACGTAGATCTAGATGAATAGAAAACACAAATATCAGCTCCATCCAGAACTTCTGTGGCCCCAAGAAGTTTTCAACAGTAAGAGTTTAATCCCCATTGTGTAGTCCACTTAATCTTGGATCTGCCTATTTTTGGGTTTATATCCTAAAATGATATGAAAAAATGGATGGACGATGTGGATAAAACCCATATATCACGTGGCCACTCAAAGCTGGGAAGCAGATTGGCTGGTGTACCACACATCGGCTATATAGCTAGTGTAGATATGTGTTGTGCGAAGACGAGCGCCAACGCTCCTTGAGCTCCAAGTTGTATGAACGGTTCAAAGGAGATCAAAGTTACATGGCCCCCCAATGATGTATTTATTATATCCACACCGTTCACCCATTTTTAGAGATCATTTTAGAGCATTACACAAAAAATGAATCACATCCAAATCTCAAATGGACCACACCAAAAATAGCAGTGAGGATAATGATTTTCACCGTTAAAAAATTTGTAGTGCCCACCATAACGTTTATTTTCCATCCAATCTGTTAATAAGGTCACTACTAAGGTCACAAATACATGGATGAAGAGGAAAAACAAATTTCATATTGATACAAAACTTCTGTGACCCCCAAACGGGTTTCAATGGTAGAAGTTCAATCACCCCCTTCTTTTTGCAGTGTGGTCCAACTGATCTTTAGATCTATCTTATTTTTCAGCTCAAGCCTTAAGACGAGCTCGCCAAATGGATGAACGATTAGGATATAACACATACCTCGTGATTGGACCCGCAAAACTTGCTGATGTCAATACACCAGCTATATAGTTGGTGTGTGGTACACCAGCCAATCCGCTTCCTCAAAGCTGCAGCTCGTTCCCAGCTTTCGAAGATGGCGTCCTCAACAGAGATAGGGTTCCGTTCATCCCGGAACCCTAAATTCTAAAACTTTTCTAAAAAAATCTCCCAAATCCCTGGAGTTTTGGCAAACCGCTAGCTCTTGATCGAGTGGCCCCATGGTTCCAATCACGCAGGTACCAAAATCCCCTCTTATGAAAGATTTTCCCTCCTTTTTTTTTTGATTTTCGGATGAATCTGCAGATATAACACGATAGTATTGGTAATATCGGCGATTTCGCAAAACAATCCTGCAATATTATGCGATATATCGCACGATAAAAAGAATTTTGGTTTTTTAAAAAAATAAAATTCCGAGGATATCGGATGGATTTCATCTCGATGGGCAGCGATAACAATAATATCGGCCGATAGTATCGATATTAAGAACATTGGTCATTGGGAGACTGTAAAAGAATTAGGTTCGTGCTGTAGAAACCTAACAAAAGAACAAGAAGAGATCATTGTCCTGTTAAAGTGGATTTCAGGTATTACTTCCTCTAATTCGTCTTTGGACTGCATGGTTTGGATGAAAGACAAATCTAGACAATTCCCAGTTCGATCCTTTTTTGGTTTACTCCACTAATCTTCTTCTAGAGATGATAAAGCGCACTCCTATCTATGGTCCTATGGGGCTCCCCCCAAGGTTGCAGCGTTCGCATGGCTGATGGGTAGGAAGAAGGTGCTTACATTTGATAATTTGTGTAAGAAGATGATTATCACCAACATTTTCCTTTTGTGTTTGTGGAATGAGGAGCTAGTTAACCATCGCTTCATTCATTGTCCCTTTGTGATGGAATTTGGAAAAATCTTGGGTTCTTTTGGCATTTTGTGGGTGATGCCGAAGTCGATTGAGGGGTTCTTGCTCGCTTTGCGCAGGGGCAGGGAAAGAGGCAGGAAATTATGGAGATGGGCATTATTGGTGAGCCTTTGCATCTTACAGGGGAAGAGAAAAGTGGGGTAGTGGCAGATGTATTTAGGCGAGCTAAGTTGGATATTTTGGATTGGACCTCGAATTCCCTAGTTTTGGGTGATTATTCTCTTTCTTTTGTATCTTGGGCTGATTGTAATTCATCAATAAAATCATAATCTTTCAAAAAAAAAAAAAAAAAGTGCACTATCCTCCAGAAGAATTTACATTGAATTTCTAACATGGGAGAGGTATGCAGCTGTAAATCAGGCATATGAACAAACTTTGTATGGCAAGTAGGAAGGGTTTCAATACCAGAAGACAGCACACGGTATATGATTGTAATCAGGCTTACTGGGTTGTCCACCAAAAACAGTTTTCTGTAGGCAAGGCAGAAGAATGAAAACAGTATGAAAATTTCATTGATCAAAAGAATAAATAAAAAATAAAAGTTTTTTTCTGAGCAGAATAATGAAAATAACTAATCAAGTTTCATATGATCTACTTACTGCGAAGAGGGTTCCTTCCATTAAGGCCACAGGAGTAAGATTCATTCGGTTCGTCACATCACCCACAGCCCATATGCTAGGGACAGTGGTGCGAGAGTACTCATCTACCTGGAAATATAAAAATTTAACTTACTAGGTTTCAATAAAGTCTGACTATGTTCTAGTGGGAATATAAGACCTAAGATTGCATTTTCCTGGGACCATGATTTGGCTCCAATCTTCATCGCAAAGTACATTATATTACAGTATCAAAAGAAACTGTGTGCAGTACCAAGATATACACCACAACTCTACATAAGGGAGACCAGATGATCAACTTCCTAGCATACATGGGAAAAGATAAAGAAAAAGCAAGTAACCTTCACAGCTCTTGTCTTATCAAGCTCAACACCAACTGCTTCTAAGTTCAATCTCTTTGTGTTTGGAGCTCGACCTGCGATTCCAAGAGAGAAGATGGTACATAATATAAAATGTACTTCTCGAAGAATGATACAATTTACCTTTCAAAAAAACAAGAAAAAAAGAAGAATGATACAATTTTAATATGGCAAAGATATGAATGCACCCATGCCTCTATAAAGCTCAAAGTAAGACAGGATGAACATCCAAATTTAATGCTTAGAAGATGCAATCAGAGTAAGTAACAATGTGATTATTCACAACAATTATAGATAAGAGATGGACAGGGAATTACCAGTCGCAAACAATACAGCATCTGCAACCAATTCCTCTCCATGGTCTGTGAGAACACGTATGCCATCTTCTGTTTTGATTAACTAAAAGAAAAAGCAACAGTACGAACAAGTTGAAAGCTCAGAAGAAGGAGGCTAAACTACAGTAACCAATCCTCACAGGGCTAGAGATACCTCTGTCAAATTCCTCTCAGGATGCAACTTAATTCCCCTGCCTTCCAGATTTCTGGCAACTACTGTCCTCATTTCATCATCAAAACCTCTGCAACAAGGAAGAAGGGATTACAAACTACAGCAACACCATAAGCAAGAGTAATTCACTCGACACACACTGCTAAAGCAGCCAAGTAATGCTTTGAGATTGCACTCTGTTTAGAGAGAAATGAAAGAACAAATTCAGACTCATATACCAGGATTTAACTAACTATGAGTAATAAAATAGCACAACCTGTTTCATCCAATATCCCAAATATCAAGTACCTGGGACACGGTTCATAATAGTTAGAAACAAATACAATAGGTCTCAACACTTGTTGAATGCAGTACCAAGGCATAAAATTGTAACGTCATTACTACCTATGTTACTAACACTAACATTTATGGAGTGGTGCCTGACGTAAATTGGTTATAGATATGGTTGAAAACATACTTTATATGTAAGGAGTGAATAATTTGAACTTTCTCATTTTTAGCATCCTTTATTTACTATATCTATATATTTAGTTCGAACTTCCTTATTTCAAGTATCCTTTGTCTATTTTATATATTAACTAACATTCAAATCTATATAGAAATATAATAGTAAAAATGGCACAACCAGTTTCATCCAATATCCCAAATATCAAGTACCTGGGAAATGGTTCATAATAGTTAGCCACAATAGGTCTCAACACTTGTTAAGTGCAGTACCAGGGCAGAAAATTGTAATGTCATTACTACCTATGTTACTGACACTAACATTTATGGAGTGGTGCTTGACATGAATTGGTTATAGATATGGTTGAAAACATACTTTATATATAAGGAGTGAATAATTTGAACTTCCTCATTTTTAGCATCCTTTATTTACTATATCTATATATATTTAGTTCGAACTTCCTGATTTTAAGTATCCTTTGTCTATTTTATATATTAATAAACATTCAAATCTATATATAAATATAAACCCACTCCCCCTCGAAGCGCTTGCCACACCCATTTACCCAAGAGTGCTTTGCTCACCAGGTCAAGACGCTTTATCCCCACAACCCCTTCAGAGTAAGGAGTATAGACCTCTTTCGAGTTGCACAAAGAGAATTTTTTGCAGGAGGATCCTACCTATCACAGAAACTCCCTCCTAAGTATATCAATCCGAAGAATAACCAATCAAGAACAACAAAACAACGACATATAGTATAAAGGCATGTTTGAAAAATGAGTTGTAATGAGAGTGATACGGCATCCCAAAGAGAGGAGCTTGCTCTTCCAGGGGGAGATTTGTTAGTAGGATAGACAACAAACTTACCATAAATAAATTGTTCTACATTTATTTAGGAAACAAATCTATCAAACCTACCATATATTGGTGTATAGTTATTTAGGATATAGATGCTGCTGTAATTAGGGGATATAGATGTTGTAATTAGGAGATATTATGCCGTAATTAAGGGATATAGATGCTGCTGTAATTAGGAGATATTATGTTGTAATTAGGAGATACTGTAATTAAGGGATATATTGTAATTAGGGAAAATGATTTCTATATAAGAAAAGGACCACTCGATTGAGGGTCATTGAGCAAATCTGACATGGTATCAAAGCCACTCTCTGCAACCTTGTCTTTGGTCCAAATTTCATGGTTCCAGGCTCTGGTTTTCTGGTTTCTTGGGTGCAGGTTCTAGTTTGCAGTTTTTTTGGTGCATTTTGAGAGATTCTATTTATGGCTAACAACTTCAACTCAGAAGTCTTTCAAACTCGATTTACATGGAAGAATTATGCTGCCTGAGAGTTTCAGTTTCAACTTTTTGTCATGGGAAAGGAGTTGTGGGGTCATGTTGATGGGAGTGATACCTACCGATCATACGACGTTAGTTCAATGGAAGGTGAAAGTTACTCGCATGATGACTTGGATTCTTGGGTCTATTGATCCACTGCTTATACTCAAAATCTCGCTCCAGTGTCATCTTCCACTGCTACTACACCTGCCCTTACACCAGAAATGGTGCAGCAAATGATTGTATCGGCATTTTTTGCTTTAGGGCTGTAAGGTAAGGGTACTATACGTACTATACCCTCTTAATCTTGGTTTGTTGACTCTGCTGCATCCAATCACATGACCAGTTCTCCTGATATGCTTAGTACACTGGTTCTTCTAATATTCAAGTTGCTAATGGCCATCGTTTACCATCACTTACTAATATTTTTGTATCACCTGGGCTTTCTACAAGTCTTATCTCGGTTGGACAATTAGTGGATGATAATTATAATGTTCAGTTTTCTCGTGATGGTTGTCATGTGCAGGATCCGGTGTCGGGGAGGACAATAACGAAGAGGCCTAAAGTTGGGAGATTATTTCCATTATACTTTTCCATTCCTAGTATCATTTCTTTGGCTTGTACTACTGTCTCCAATAATTGTGAAGCATGGCACAAATGTTTAGGTCATCCAAACAATGTTGTTTTATTTCATTTGCTGAATTTTGGTTCGTTAGGAAAAAAGGATTCTTCTTTGCCTCATGCTTTGTCTTTTGATTGTTCTACATGTAAAATCGGAAAAAGTAAGATTCTTCCCTTCCCTTCTTCCAGGAGTAGGGCAAAGAATTGCTTTGACCTTGTTCATAGTGATGTATGGGGCATTACTCCTGTCATTTCTCATGCTCATTATAAATATTTTGTGACATTCATAGATGACCATAGTCGGCATACTTGGGTATATTTTCTGTGCTATAAGTCTGAAGTCTTTGTTGTTTTCAAATCGTTTCTAGCATATATTGAGAATCAATTTACCACTAGCATTAAGACATTACGAACTGATTCTGATGAAGAACATGTCTCATGAATTTCTTGAGTTTCTTCGTCACAAAGGAATTGTTTCTCACCGCTCGTGTCCTTATACGCCTCAACAGAATGGCATGGCAGAGCGCAAAAATCGACATTTGTTAGATGTTGTTAGGACCTTGTTACTTGCATCTTCTGTTCCTCCTAAAATTTGGGTTGAAGCTTTAGCTACAGCAGTATATTTGATTAATAAGTTGCCTTCTAAAGTGTTAAATTTCGACTCTTCATACTATCGTCTACATAAACAGCACCCAAGCTTTCTTGACTTACACACTTTTGGCTGTGTCTGTTTTGTGCGTCTACCTCCGCATCAACGTCACAAACTCTCTGCGCAATCTGTGAAATGTATCTTTTTGGGATATAACTTATCTCAAAAAGGATTTGTGTTATGATGCTTCTTCCAATAAATTTCATATATCTCGTAATGTCGTTTTCTTTGAGCATCAATATTTCTTTCCTAGTTCTATTACATCATCTCCTGCAGTTTCTGCTCTTCCTCACTTTGATGATTTGATGTGCCCTCATGAACGCTTCAAGCTAAGTTTTGTGTATGAACGTCATCGACCAACTCTACCCCTTCCTAAGTCTGATCTATCACCTGACCCCATTTTACATCCTCCTCGACGATCTGGCCGTACTTCTCATCAACCGGATAGGTATGGTTTCGCTCATACCTCCTTCACGACTACCTTATCAACTGTGTTGATTCCTAATTCCTACTCACAAGCTGGTAAACATGAGTGTTGGAGAAAGGTTATGCAGGAAGAACTTCAAGCTCTTCAAGAAAATCAGACTTGGGACATGGTCCCTTGTCCTTCTCATGTCAAGCTAATTGGGTGTAAGTGGGAAACTTCAGCCTGATGGGTCTGTGGACCGTTATAAGGCTCGTTTGGTTGCCCTTGGTAACCGCCAGGAGTATGGGGTTGACTATGAGGAGACCTTTGCTCCTGTCACTAAAATGAACACTGTACGTAACTATTATTGCCATTGCAGCCTCTCAAGAATGGTCCCTTTGCCAGACGGATGTGAAGAACGCATTTCTTCATGGTGATTTACAGGAAGACGTTTACATAACACCTCCTCCTGGCCTCTGCTCGTCATCGACGTCGAATGTGTGTAAGTTGAAGCGCTCTCTATATAGTTTGAAATAGGTTATATATTGTAATTAGGGAAAATGATTTCTATATAAGAAAAGGACCACTCGATTGAGGGTCATTGAGCAAATCTGACAAGATTTCCCTCTCAATCCTCTCTGCCTATCCCAGAGGTTCAATGCTAGTTTCCCCACACACAAGAGCGGGCCAAGGTAAAAAGTGGGAAAGCAGCCTACTTGACAGCCGAAAGATTCTACCAAACAGGAGTTATCTTTCCCTCGATAGATGTATTCCAAAAAAAAAATAATTTTAGATTTGTTTACCTTTAGGCCAAAAATTACTTCAAACCAGCAGAGAGTCATACCCAAAAAATCCACCATGGAATCACTTGCTTTGTAAAACAATAGAATATTGTCAGCAAACTGTAGATGATTAACGCACTAAGGATGATTCTCCACTGAGAACTTGCGAAACAAACCTACCACCTAGCCCCTACAAAGCATTTTAGGCCTCAAAAACTAGTTAATGATGACATCACGTCACGTACACCTTTGTATACGTATCAAAGGAGGTGGGCTATACCGATTTCTTTGTGACTAGGCGAGTATCCATGTTCATGTTGAAGACCCCATGTGCATGTGTGAGCATCAAGAAGACCCCACATTGGGAAGATGCACATGTGTTGCTTTAAGGAGTAATTTGGACCATTGGATTTGAGGGACATGATGATAGGGCCATTGAATCGCATGGATTACATGATTGGGCCGTTGATCATGGACCATTCTTGTCATCATGGAACATAATTACGTTTTAGAATTTTTTTTAAGATTGATTTATGCTTTGGACACCTTATGAGTGATGTTATTTTATTTTTCATTACATTATGGTATTTTGGTCAAAGTCATTAAAATAGGGTTTAATTTGTAATTTTGGAAAAGTCTTGAGACTATATAAAGAGAGGGGGGTGTCTCCCTAATCTTAATGAAATGTGATAATATCTTTTATGTGAATCAGAAGGAAGAACAGTGCGAGGCTTAGCTTCATCAACGGAAGAGCAAGGCTTCCTTCTATCTCCACATTCACATCTCTTCATCAACAATCGAGGTATTTCTTCAAGTTTCTTTTTTTCTTCTTCACCCCTTCTCCAAAATCCATCAATAACCCTCCGATTTTCCTCCTTTATACCTTTCTCGACAAGCCAAACCATAAAAATCCAAAAACCCAACCCTACCTAGCCCATACGTGTGACCGTACAGCCACACGTGTGAACCCATAAGGCTAGCCGTACAGTCCCACCCTTGTCCTTTTGGCCTTCCATTACCCATACAACAAAACCCTATCTTCTCTTATTCAAACCTTAAACCTAAAAATCCCAAATCTTCCAATTTTCCCAAATTACCAAACCCTAGATCATCAAAACCTTCAATTAAACCCAAATCCCTAAATTCCCTACATTCAAAACCCTAATTCCCTTCTCCTAATACCTAAACCCTTTAACACCCCTTTACCCAATTAACCCAAATTCCAAGTTTTCCCCAATTTCCCTAAACTCTAATCTCACCCTAAGTAGTATCAGACCTTCTTCTTTAAAATAGGCTTAACCCTGTGCTAATTGGATGTTTATACATCCACTAGATCCTAGTTTTCCATATTTAATGGTCTTGTAGGATGATGCTTGGCAACCTAGGCTTAAACTATGCATGATCTCCTTCCAAAATCTTGATATTTGTGGTGATTGTAGCAAGCTTTGTGATTTTCATGAATTAATTTAATTTTGTTTATTGATCTCTCAGACTCTCACATTATTTGAGTCCATGCATTGGTCCTATATCACTAGGATAAAGAGAAATGGAGATAAAGGATCACCCTAGAAAAGGCCTCGAGAATACTTAAAAGAAGCCAAAGGGAGAACTGTACATGAGCACAAAGAATCTGGCTGAAGAAATACACGAATTGATCCAGATCCTCCATTTGGCTCTGAAGCCCATAAGAGATAACATATAATCCAGGAAAGTCTAATCGACATGGACGTAGGCCTTCTCAAAGTCAAGTTTACTAAGGACACCCAACCTTCCCACTCTATTGACATGAATCAAGACATTCATGTGCAATCAACACACTATCCAGAATTTTGTCTCCTAAGAATAAAGGCACTTTGATAAGGTGAGACTTCGAAAGCACTTGTCTCAACCTTTGACTAAGCACTTTAGCAATGATCTTGTATAGGCCCCCAATCAAACTAATCGGGCGGAAATCTTACAAGTTTTTAACTCCTTCCAACTTCGGAATAAGGGTGATGAAAGAAGATCACATCTCATAGGGAAGACAACCCAACTAGAAGAACTCTCCAACAAAGCACGAGGGATCCAACCTAACCAAATCCCAAATAGATTGGAAAAAGGCCAAGGGAAACCCATTGGGTCTTGACAACTTGTCCCTCCCCAAATCGGAGATTGTTGCCTTAATCTCATCGAGAAGGAGCAATTTCTCAAGAGAATCTGCATCCTCCTAAGATGTTATCGAAATGAAGGCCATCTAACATGGGACGCTCTACTCCCTCGGTTTAAAGAGGGGGGGAATAGAAGTTAGCAATAGAATTACAAATCCGATTTTTATCAGAAACTCTCAACTCTGTCCACCATGAGAGAGGAAATAAAGTTGGATCGAGCCCTTGCGCTTGCCATACCATGGAAGAAATTTGTATTTTTTATCTACCTCTTTCAACCAAACAGCACAAAAGCACTATCTCCAACTTATTTCATCGTCCCTGAGATGAGAGCAATAGTTAGCAGATAACTTATTTCTCAACAATCTATCTACATCAAAGAGAGGGTCTCTTTCTTCCCTAATGTCCAACACATGAATCTCATAAAGAAAGCCATCTCCTTCTCCCTTAGACCAAAAATCTCCCAAGGCCATGATATGAGCTTGGATTTCAACATCTATAACTTTTTGAAAAAGTTTAAAACCTAATCTACCCTTGACCTCAAAGGAGGATCACAAGTTAGAGACCATGGCATGAAAACCCTCCATTTCAAGCCAAGCGAACTCGAATCTAAAGGGCTTAGGGCCCCGGTTGATATCATCTACTTCTAGGATTTAACAAGATTAGGCAATCGTCTGATACTGGCTTGGGGAGGCCAGATTGGCAAGCGAAAGGTAAGTTCTAAATCTAGTCCAAGGAGACTAAGAATCTGTCCAGAAGACTCATTGTCATGGATGACCAGTCACTCAGCTAAGTACATCTCACTACCGCCATAGGCAAATCCACAAGATCATGCTTCCTAACCCACTTAGAAAAGGAGCGCATACTAGTGGTTAACATCATGCTTCCTAACTCACTTAGAAAAGGAGTGCATACTAGTGGTAACCAGACCACATGAGGAACCACCCCCACCCCCAGAAAAAAAAAAGGTCCACCACAGAGCAATGCCCGATCAAGGCCATAAACTCCAAAAAAGGTCTATTTGAATCGAGAAGGGACCTCCTGAAGAACAACATTAACTAAAAAGAGACCCACCCAACAATCCTCTCTACGCCACAACGATGAGTCCCAAAAAACTAAAATACCGCCCCCATACCCAGTGCCATTCACTCACACCTCTCCGACTCCAAATCAATCTTACCAGACCACTGTCAACGGCTTGGAGCTTGGACTCTTAGATGACTACTAGACTTGCTTTCAAGCGATTGTAAATTTCTTTTGCCTAGACCGCTTTCGGGAATAGCCCAACCCCCGAATTTCCATTAGAGGATCTTCATTGGGGAAACAACCTTACCCCTCTACCCTTCCTCTTACTACGAAGAATGGCTTCCATCTGAGACTTCGGAAGCAACCAAGATTATCTAACTCCCTAAATCGCTTGGCTGATCTAGGAGTTGGATAGGGGAACCAAAGACCAGAATCCAAATGCCCCTCCCAACAACTAGCTGAAACATGGCTATGTAATCTTCATCATGGTTACCAAACACCACTTCTAACAACTTTTCCAAACATGGCTATGTAATCTGTCCTCCATCCATCTTTTCTTTTTAATCGACTCTAGTAATCTCTTCACACTCCTATGAGATGACAAAAGGCAAGCACTGGCCAGAAGGATCCCTGAGGTTACTTAAACTAAAAGGGGCTCGAAGGGGGGAAATGTCTAAGGCCTCCACCAGAAGACCCTAGTCATTTCAACCTAAATAGCAACAACCATCCAAACCTCAGAAGATGAACAAACCAATCGAGAGGAAATAAGAGAAAAGGGAACCAAAGCTAGAGGCTCAACAGCCTCCGAACTCTAGACCAAACCAGACTCAACTGAACCAAAACAAGATCTCAAAGACTCCAACCCTAAAGCTGACAAAGGGGTCTAAAAAGACTCGGCAAAAGTAATAGGGGAGGAAAGGAGGACCGAGTTCAAAAGAAGGGCAAGAGGCACATCTGTGGGAGAAAAAGAAGACACATTCTCATGGGGGATAGACTAATGCGGGGGCATTTTCACACCGGACTCGAGTGGGGTGGCCTGTGGGATGCAGGGGCACACTCGGGGTGGGTGGCCGCATAACCCATGGATTTGGGGCTCGTGTGAGGCGAGTGACTTGTGTGAGGCGGAGCCCATAGATTTGGGGCCCATGAGGAGGGTTCGGCCGAGGACCTAACCCATGGATTTGGGGCCTAAGCTATGAGATAAAGGGATTAATTTGCCATGCTCTATCAATTCGAGCTTTTAGAGCAAGTGGTTAATTGTCCTGCATCATAGACCCTCTGTACCAATCTAAGGGGGAGGGACATTCTCCATGTTGCCATCATTGAGATTCCCAATTTCCGATAAGAGAGAGCATGTGCTCAATTACGAGCCATCTTCCTCTCCTTAAAAGTTACCCTCATCAAAACTCATAATGGAAAGGTCTCTTTCTGCCAACCCCAAGACGCCCACATCAATAAATAAATCGATTGTTGCGATACCCTCTCTATTCGAGACCCTGGGACTCGGACGCCTGTCCTTGATATTTAAAGCAGGCTGACTTGCAATGTCATTCCAAGCACTTAGGGGGGTTAACTCGTGGCAAGGCTGCATCGTTGCCATTAAAAGTAGAGGTGACGCTTTTCTCAAAGGCACTGCCTGATGAAGGAGAGGAGAGGACACCAGGCAAGCTATAACAGGACCCCGTTGGGGATGACTAGCACATGGCCAAAGAAGAACAAGCCTGTAAAGATTGAGGGACGATAGAGGCTACGCGTGTAGACTCAACTAGAACACGCGAGACAATCGATAACAGAGGGTTAATCACGCCCCTACACGGGGCATCAAAACGTCCCAGCTCCTGCCTTGATGAAGCCACCTCACCACCCAACATTAAAACACCTTGAGCCACCTTCTGACTGGGCATCAACAGGCGTCCATTGTCTACGGATGGGACAAGAGGACCAACTAGCTCTAATGAGACGATAAGGGTAGACAATATCTCAAGTTGAGAGAAAGGAGCAGCCCCACTATGCACTACAATGGACCGACTAGGAGCAAGACCTATCTGATGAGGAATTGCCACCCACCACGTAGCCACCTCAGCGTCAAGGATAGAGAGCTAACCGGCCTAGGATGAGAAAAAAAACTGACCCGAGGATTAGAGGCAGGGAAAGGACTATCCAAAAAAATAAATACATAAAAAAGAGTTTGTGGTTTACAAGTTATGATCTTGGTCTCCTTGCATTGGCAAATACCATCAATCACCACTCTCAAACCTTCATATGACTCTAAGCCAGAAAGAAACAACTACTCAAGTCTTTTCATAATGATTGAACTGCCATATTCAATTTCGTGGAGAGCATCTCCTTGTTATCTCAACGTAGAGATCCATCTCTTTGATTCTCCTCTTATAAGCAAGCCATCATTAAGGATGTTAAAAATGTGCAAAGTCAATTTTATGTATGCATTGTGTATGTTCAACTTTCATTTATGTTGTTTGTGGGTTTGGTTAGCCCATTTATTCTTCAAGATTAAGCTTTCTAGATCCCTCTCCCTCCCTGCTACAGTAATATGTCAGTGAAAGAAAGGCAAGGAAAGGCATGATTAGTTACCAAACTTTTAAATGGACTTCATAAAGGGCTTTACTCAGATAGTATTGACTGTTTGCTTATAGCACCCACTCTTTCAGATATCAGCAATAATATCAATATTATTATCACCGATATTATTGGTATCACTGGCCGACAATACCAAAAAGTCCAAAAAATGGAATTATTCCCAGGTATTGCCCTATTGTATCACTAAAATGCTTCCTGTGTTTCTATATAACCCTTCCCATGTATCAACTTGTATCAACAACATTATTGCCGATACCACTTGATACATAGACAGAGCATACGTGAATTGTGTAAATAGGCAGAGAATATAAAAATAAAAAATAAAAATAGAAAATCCGGTTTTTTAGATTAATTTTTTTTTTTGTTTGTTTTCATCTTGTGGAGGGTGGATTTCAGCACCACTCTTCTTGAAGCACTATGACTCGAATCCTTCATTTGAGGGAGAAATTGAAGCTCGAAAGCTCAGTGGGCCGAAACACCTAAGGTAAGAAAAAATTTTAAATAAAAATTTGTGTTTTTTCTTTCTTTCTTTTTGCATAGATTTCACTACAAATCCTTGTCTATGCATGATGCTCATGCATTGACATGGATTTGAGTAAAAAGTCGAAAGTAAAAAATCTGTTCATTTAAAAAATTAAATTTCCACTTTTAAAAATATTTTTTCCATGGATACATGGTTGTGTCATAAAATGCATGTATGTGTGCATAGATGGATGGATGGATTTGTCATGTATGTGTGTATGTATGGACGGATGTATGTTTGTATGCATGGATGAACGGATGTATTAGTGGATGTATGCATGGATGGATTGATGGATGTATTAATGTATGCATGGATGGATAGACATGTATGTGTGTATGGATGTATGGATGGATGGATGGATGGATAGATATGTATGTATGTATGCATGTATTGATTATGTACATATGTATGCATCAATTGATGGATCATTTATGTGTGGATGCATATCTGCATGGATGGATAGATGGTTGGAATGTATGTGTTGTATGTATGTATGAATGCATGTTTGTATGCATGGATGAATCATGTACATGTGGATGTGTGCATGCATGCATGGATGAATCATGTACGTGTGTAAGTGTGCATGCATGCATGGATGGATGGATCATGTACATATGAACGGATTGATAGATGCATGTTTGTATGCATGGATGGATCATGTATGTGTGCATGTATGTATGCATGCATGGACGGATGGATGGACTCATTTTGGTTACTATCGCACTGATTTTTTACAACACATGCTTTAGGCCCCTATTAAATGGAAAGTTATTATATATGGTTCTTTTCCCACCATTTTCCCTATGTTTGCCTTAGTCAATGATACATTTCCTAGCATCGGCAATAATATCCACGATATCGATACATGTTTCTGTGTCCCCGGTCAGCGATACATGTAACAATACTAATAATATGAACTCTGATAGCACCCATGGCTACTGTAAGAATTTTAAGGAAAGCCATTACCTAATGACATACCATAGCACCCTTGATTTTCTTTGAATTGCAATCAATAAGAGAACATATATAATCAGTACAACACTACCATGTTGCTAAAAGAAACTGGAACGATAATGAAAAGGAAAACCACAAAGTCTGAAAGTAAAAGGAAAACCACGAAGTCTGAAAAGGAAGACGATATCAAAACCTGAGCTAACCTCAATGGAAGTGCTTTTCGGTAAAAAAGGTCCACTGTAGCACCCATCCCACGCCATATTGAAGCGAACTCAACTGCAATGTACCTATATAAGATGAGGTTGTATCAGGAATTAAGCAATGATCAGAACAAACCAATAGGTGATTAACTTCAAGACATGACAAGTGAACGACTAACAATAACCTGCTTCCATAGCATAGTGGGGGGGAAAACCGATAATAACCTACCCGGCTCCGAGTATCACAACACGTTTGGGAAACTCATCCAAGCTCAAAGCTTCATCAGAAGTGATAGCCAGCTCCTAAAAGACATGTTAGAGGTAAGATGTTACAAATGCAAAGAGAAAGCAGCAGAACCTTAAGTCACATTCTCCAATTTAACACATCGTGGGTTCAAGATATGTAAGGCACAAAACATGCATCAAGGCTTCCCCAAAAAAAGCATAAGCTATGGACGCAAGTGCATAAAAGATTGGATCTACAATCGACAAGTGGAAAAAGTATGGTAGCATTGATTTGCATGCCAAGATTCTCTAAAAGATGCAGATTTGTAACCAAGAGCAAAAACAATGAAGTATTAAAGCACAGCCAGAGAAAATGTCACAAGGTGTGATGAAACCAGATGATCATGACAACATAGATTTTTTTAAAAAAATGAAAAGGAACTGGAAATAAGTATTTCTTTTACTTATTCTTTTTCTTTTCTTTTTTCTTTTTTTTTTTGGTAAAATGTAGGGTACAAAAAGGTTCAGCAAGTTTCGTACGCATATACCCAAAGCGGCCAATCAACATAATATAAATTTATCGAACCAAGGGATGAGTTTCTGGAAAAGGTAGTCATCATCATCACCTAAGCCTTATTGCAAGTCCCAACTAAATGGAAAAGATCAATGTATAAAATTAGAAACTTATATGGAAAAGGAAATGTTCCTTGGTATGGATGTATTTGTTTATTCATGTATAATACAGAATGTATTTAATAACAGTGATGTTGGCTGTAATGGCCAGCCTTATGGCTGTTACAATATGTTCCGTAATCGCCTTGTAACGGTCAATCATTTTTTAATGAAGAAAATGTATCAGCCCCATATTGGACAGTTACGGGCCTCTATTTTTTTCAGAATAGGTGTTACATCCCTGTATTGCATGTTGGGTTCCACCATAACTTTTTTGAAATACCGTGATAATATAGCTAGTTTTATTATCTACCAGTCAATCATAAATAATGCAGCTCAACTAAACAAGGTTAAGAAACACAAGAATAAAGACATCCAAATAACATTGATGCAATAGGAACCTAGAAATGCACAAACAAGATCAAAATTGAGAAATGAACACAAGTGGACATGTATATGCACATGTGCAAAATGCATGCATAAACACAAAGCCAGAGCTTGGGGAATTTCTATAGCTGGTTCTGTTGGGAAAGTAAACATTCTGTGTTCTTAAGACCTTTTCTCGTGTTTTAATATATTCATAATAGTAATAATTATTATTAAATAATTCTGTAACTGGAATATGCTCTTATCATGCCATTTATGTGAAGTTCTAGTCTTTTGTTGTAGAAATAACAGGATTTGATTAATCTTTATAAACATATTTACATTTTCCAAGTCAACTTACCAACTTCCAACAACTATATTGCCTCCGTAAGATGAGAAAAACAAAACATAAAACGTGAATCAGTACATATAATCAAACCCACAATAATGCAGATATGAATAACTGTCCAGTGTCCACTCAATCAAGAAAGCTGGATTGCCAGTCATCCAATTACATATGGTATAAAAACTTGGAAGGCAGAAATTCAAATTTTCTGAAACCAAAGCTTGGTAAATATGCATTAGAGCTGAAATAGTTGGAACCTATGTTGGTAGGGGTTTGAAGAGCAATCATAACTTCAATGCCACTTCAACTAAGTTTGAAATTCAGAAGATCAAAGGATTTTGAAATTTGGATTATTTTTTTTTCTTTTTTGTGATGAATGAAAATTTGAAATTTTGAAAGCAACGTGTTGCATATTAGCTGGTGAAGGGGGGCCTAAATTTACCATCAAAAAAATTCTAAGCACCCTAGTATAAAACTAACCTGCCCGGGAATCGATGGCCGTTGGGCCCGACTGCCAGTGGCAATCAAGATATGCTTTGCTGAATATCGGTGCTTCGTACCATCTGGTTGTGTCAGCTCAACTCCATGAGAATCAATTACCTTTGCCTCACCTTCCAACATTGTTACCCCAGCATTGGACAATAACCGCTTGTATATTCCATTTAATCTGATTATTTCCTGTGTCTGCAATATGAACAAACAAAAAGATAGAATGTGAAACAGAAGAAATATTGTTACCAATAGAGTACTATCCAGACTCCAAACTGTTTATAATGCTGAAATTTAACTAAGACAGTGCATCCAAGCTTCGTTAATTTACTAGGAAGGCTGTATCTGCCAGAACTATAATTTCTAGCGAGTGCCTGTGAAACACGAAGATAAATTTAGCCATTGTAAATCCCAAAACACCAAATGGCAGTCTGTTACAAAGAGTCAATGACGCAATCATTCCTATAGTGATAGGTTTTTCACAGCGTGCCACAGTGCATCTACGATAATACTACAGTATGCAGTACTAATCTCAGCATGGTTTATATAGAGTCCCAGTCAATTTGGAATCTTAGTATCAGTCAGTCTACTATTTTCTTCTAGAAAACAGTCTGTTATTAATAGTTCAATATGATTGGGAATGTTCATGATAAGGTGTTTGCACTAATTAGGAATAGTTTTACTCTCACTCAGAAACCCATGTATTTCTGCCTATAAATAGGCTAGTAGCAGCCAGGCATTGGGGAGAATGAAACCCTGTTTTGGAGATTTTCAATTTTAGGATTCGACTTCTTCCCACCAGCCAGGTGAAAGCACAGACCTTTGGAGGGGCCCCTGAGGACCACAGGGATCCCATGCAACTGGGGAGGGAGGTAGGCTCCGAAGGAGAAGTGATGCACTCTTAAAAAGACTTGACGGAGAAGACTCCACATCCCAGCTTCCACAATGTTGAATCCGGGGAGTCAGAGATTAACTCAAACTTCTGCAGGTGAGATAGAAGCAAGAGTAAGCAAATTCGTCTTCCTTTAGGTCTCTCTGAAAGATGAAGTCCATACTCCCCCCAATTCCAAAGAGGAGAAACAATCTGGGACTGAGATGTTGGGGTCAGCACAAAGCCTAGCTGGAGTTGGGAAGGTTTTAGGGGTGAGGAATCACACCACGGGTCTGACCAAAATCTGACCCTTAGACCATTTTCCACTTCAAAAGTGATGTTTGAGAAGACCAAGGTAGCCATCTTATCCACTTCCTGAAGAGATTGTATATTAGCATTTGGTGTGTGTGCGCGCATGCGTGTGTGTGCGTGTTTTGTTTGCCGGTTGTATTAGTGCATTTGCACCTTCCTTCATGTTCCTGCAGAACTCTGTATCTTTATAATAAAAAGAGTGTTGGTGTTAGTGAAAGAAACACATCACTCATTCTCCCAAACTCTCCTCTCCTCTACACTTCTACTCTTCTCTTCCCTTCACCATTATTTCTTCCCTTGAATCTCCTACTTGGTATCAGAGCGGATTTCCAGCATCAAAACTTGTCTCTGTGAACAGTAGATTGCTGACGTCAACAGCGTACAGATGTATGGCGTGATTTGAAGAGATTTCATTGGTTTCTGGGAGAACATGATGTGAGAAGATTTTTGGTGCTTTTTCGGGTTTTTTTTTTTTTTTTTTTTTTTATAGCTCCTTTCTTGAATTTTTCCTAAAATAGAGTTTTTCAAAAAACATGACACAATCCTCCATTTTCTTGATTTCTCTCAATCAGTAAGCTTTTTCTCAAATCCCCTCAACATGAAT
This sequence comes from Magnolia kwangsiensis, assembly GCA_037074715.1. Taxonomy (NCBI): domain Eukaryota; kingdom Viridiplantae; phylum Streptophyta; class Magnoliopsida; order Magnoliales; family Magnoliaceae; genus Magnolia; species Magnolia kwangsiensis. The sequence continues at coordinate 36,640,295 of CM073573.1, forward strand.
GGTCAAAATACCTCCCCCTCAATCTTTCCATAGAGGATTTTCTAAGAAAAAATCATTTTCAAGTGATGCTTTACCCAAAAATGTGGCCAGCTGTGCATTTTTTGGGGATTTACTGTTCCAAACATACACCCAGCTGCTGTGCATGGTCCCTTTGATTGTTCAATCCTATCTCTAACTGTTGTTTTTCCCTTGTTGGCTATTTGGTTGCTGCCTTGTAGCTCCGGGCTGACATTTTCCTCTTTTGGTCTGCATGTGGACCAGTTTTCTTCTCTTTTCATGAGTTTCTGTTGTAGGTCATCTATGGAAGACAAAGGAGCTTCATCTTCCTTTGGCGCATCTCTTGAATCCAACCCTTTGATGATTATGTCAGTTAAGTTGAATGGAACCAACTATCTTCAATGGGCTCAATCCATCAAAGTATTCTTGGGGGCCCGTGAGAAGTTATCTTACATATTGGATGACCCTCCAAGCGCTTCAAATGCCAGTTACAAGACTTGGACAAAGGAAAATTATCAAGTTATCGCTTGGTTGCTGAATAGTATAGAGCCTTCCATGAATAACTCTATTATGTTTCTATCTACAGCTAAGAGCATTTAGGAACTTCTCAAGAGTGTTCCAACTTATCTTAGATATTGGTCAGTTTCAACAGGAGTCTAGAACATTGAAGGATTATTATTCGACTTTACAAGGCGTGTGGGATGAACTTGATATCTATCATCCTCTTCCCTCGAAGTGTAAAGGCCATCATGAATATGCTCGAAAGCAGCGCGACAACACTCGCATCATGCAGTTCTTAGCCATCCTGAACTCTGACTATTAATGTTCGGAATCAGGTTGTTGTGATGGATCCTCTCCTGCCATTGATGACTGTCTATGCCATGTATTAGTGGGCTTCCACTTCTGTGATTTTCTCTTATTCCCTTGTGCCTACAAAGCGATCAGCTCATGTTGTTGTGGATCGCTCTCCTGCTCTTCACAGACCCCGAGTACCATCTCCTAGTTTGGGGCGTGACTTTGGATTGGGTGGTGGTAGTAGGGGTCGAGACGATGACCATGATGGTAATGGTCGTTCCCCCCGTGGTCATGGAGGACGTGGCCAAGGTCATGATGGTTCCTGCTGATGCTCTCACTACGGTGGAACCGGTCACACTGTTGATTACTGTTGGCAGCTACATGGCCATCCTCCTTATGCCGCCGCCTCTTGTATTGCTACAGATACTACTGAGGGGCAGGCTTCTTCCCATGTTGTTGAGCAAACATCTCCTGGGAAATCTCTTGTTATTTCTCGGGCTACCTATGATACCTTGATGCGACTTCATGTTCGTGATACTCTTGAGCCTTCCTATGCAGCTTCTGCTCAGTCAGGTATTGTTCTTCTTGCGTCCTCATCCCCTACCTCATGGGTCATCGACTTTGGGGCATCAACTCACATGACTGGTAAGTCTCAACTCTTTTCTTCTTACTCTTCCTCTTACAGTCTCAATTTGTTATCATTGCCAATGAAAATAGAACTCTTTCCTCAAGAGCTGGGTCCATTTCTCTCTCTCCCGCCTTATCTTTGTCCTCTATCTTACATGTACCTTGTTTTCCACTCAATTTATTGTTTGTCGATTATCTAACTATAACCATGAATTTTTTTGTGACTTTCGTTCCCTCTCATTGTGTTTTCCAAGACCTTCAAACGAAGAGGGTGATTAGTGGGGGCCATGAGCAAGGATGCATTTACCTTCATGATAATACACCCGTTGCAGCTACCAGTACTCTCCCCTGATCGCGTGTTCGTGTCACATTGGCATTGTCGCTTAGGGCATCCATCTTTAGCTAGATTGAGCCTCTTGTTCCCATTTATGTATGGTTCTAAAATTGTGTTGTGAGATCTACAAACTATCTAAGCACCGTCATGCCACTTTTCCTCCTAATTCATCTAAAAGGAAATCTCAACGTTTTACACTTGTCCATTCAGATGTTTGGGGCCCTGCCCCCGTTCTCTCTACTTTCGAATTTCGATATTTTGTTACCTTTACTTATGACTATTCTCAGATGACTTGGTTTTACAGATGAAGTGCTTACTAAGTTTCAATACTCCACCAAAACCATCCGCTCTGATCATGGGGGGAGTATGTCCACTGCCTTTTTATCCTTTTTGCAAGAGCATGGTATCTAGTCTCGAACATCTTGTGCATGAACCCCTTAACAGAATGGTATTGCAGAACGAAAGAATCGTCATCTTCTTGAAGTAGCTCTAACTCTCCTTCTTGATAGGCACCTAACGGAACATTTCTAAGGTGATGCTCGTCTTACTGCCACATTTCTCATTAACCGAATACCATCTCGCACCTTATCTTATAAATCTTCCTTTGGTATTTTGTATCCCCATGACAATCCATTTCACCTCTCCCTTAAAGTATTTGATTGCACATTTTATTCAAATTTTGGATGGTAGTAATGATAAACTTAATCCCCGGGCCACTAAATGTGTTTTCCTTAGGTACTCTCACAATCAAAAAGGGTATAAGTGTTATGACCCCTTGACTCGCAAGAAGTATATATCGACTGATGTCACCTTTTTTTAGGACATTCCTTATTTCTCATATCATGGTAGGTCTCTTGGTGACCCTCTCGTGACTCAGGGAGAGCATTCATCCCGCCTTCCCCTTCCTATTTCTACTGATTCAAGGGAGTATTGTCTCCTCTGTTCCTCCATCTGCTAGCGAGTCAAGTACTCTCAAGCCTCTTCAAGTGTATCATCGACGGGCTAAACCTTCTACTACTCTTCCATCCACCATTCTGCTCAGTTCAAATGACTGTTCAGGTGATCAATCCCTTCCCAGTCAAGATCTCCCTATTGCCTTGCGCAAAGGGACTTGATCTTGCACTAAGCACCCGATTAGCAATTTTGTTTCATATGGTCATCTTTCACCCTCTTTTCAGTCTTTTGCAACGTCAGTTTCTTTAGTGGACATTCCTCGTTCTATTTCCCATGCTCTCAAGAGTCCTAATTGGACAAAGGCAATGATGGAAGAAATGGCTTCCCTTGAAGAAAAAAAAAATCATACATGAGAGTTGGTCTCTCTTCCTGAGGACACAAGCTTGTTGGATGTCAGTGAGTTTATACCATCAAGTTTCTTCCCGATGGTTGCATTGATCATCACAAAGCTCAACTTGTTGATAAAGACTATACTCAGACACATGGCATGGACTATTTTGAGACGTTCTCTCCTGTGGCCAAGCTTAACTCTATTCGAGTGCTCATTTCCTTAGCTATCAACTTATCATGGCCCATTTTCCATCTTGATGTGAAAAATGTGTTTCTTCATGGGGATCTCGCAGAAGAAGTCTATATGCATCAACCGCCTGGTTTTATGGCCTCCAACAATCCTCACCTTGTATGCTGATTGAATAAAGTGATTGATGGCCTTAAATAGTCTCTGCATGCATGGTTTGAGAATTTTAGTCATGCTCTCCTTGAGTTTGGCTTTGTGCGTAGTCACGCCAATCATTCTCTCCTCATATGCCACCGATCGACGGGAATTATTGTGCTCATTGTGTATGTGGATGATATTGTATTATCCGGGAGTAACATTATTGGTATGGAAGCTGCCAAAGCCTTCCCGAAGACTCATTTTGAAATCAAGAATCTTGACCCTCTTCACTATTTCTTGGGCATTGAAGTAGCTCGCTCCAAATCAAGGGTGGTCTTGTCTTAGCGTAAATATGCCATTGATCTTCTCACAGAAACCAATATGTAAGGATGCAAACCTGCAGTTACTCCCGTGGATCCTTCTCAAAAACTTCAACCGGATAATGGTGGCCTTCTATATGATCCAAGGATGTATCAGCGCCTTGTTGGTCCACTTATCTACTTAACTATTACCTGGCTAGATCTATCCTATGCGGTGGGTGTTGTCAGCCAATTTATGCGTGATCCTCATTTTCCGCATCTTATTATTGTCTACTGCATTCTCCGGTATCTAAAATCAGCTCCTGGTCTTGGGCTTCGCTTTCGGTTCCATGGCCATCTTCACCTCTCTGGGTACTCTGATGCCAATTGTGCTAATAGCATCTATGATCGTCACTCTATGTCTAGCTATTATACATTTTTTTTTTGTGGGAATCTAGTCATGTAGAAGAGAAAGAAACAATCTATTGTTGCACGCTCCATAGCTAAGGCAGAATATCGGGCCATGGCTCATGCGACATGTGAACTTGTGTGGCTTCGCACCCTTCTTAAAGAACTGGGTTATCCTCCTTCGGGTCCTATTCCTCTCCATTGTGACAACCAAGTAGCCATACATATTGCAAGTAATCTAGCTTTTTATGAGCACACCAAGCACATCGAAGTTGACTGTCACTTTAATCGAGAGAAAGTTGCCTCCGAGGGCATTTCCACCCATTTTGTTCGCTTCAAGGATCAAGTGGTCGTCATTCTCACTAAGCCTTTGACTCGGAATGCTCCCCATAGCATTCGTGGCAAGTTGGGCATGATCAATATCTGTGCTCCAACTTGAGGGGCAGTATAGAGATTGTATAGCATTTGGTGTGTGTGTGTGTGCGCGTGTTTTTTTTGCCTATTGTATTAGTGCATGTGCACCTTCATATTCCTGCAGAACTCTGTATCTTTATAATAATAAGAGTGTTGGTGTTAGTGAAAGAAACGCAACACTTATTCTCCCAAACTCTCTCCTCTCCTCTACTCTTCTACTCTACTTCTCTTCCCTTCACCATTATTTCTTCCTTGTAATCTCCTACACTTCCTTCCAAAGGGTCGGGGATCTATACAAGGAAGATTTCTTGGTCCACCACCCATCCAACTCTACACCATACTTGGTCACTATAACCCTTTTCTAGAGGGAGTAGTCCTCATTAACAAACTTCCAAGCCCACTTACCTAACAAGGCTGGATTAGCGCACTCAAGACACTTAATACATGCCCCTCCCTCAAAGGTTGTTTTACAAACTTCTTCCCATCTCAACAAAGGAAATTTCAATCAAGGAGATCCACCTTGCCACAGAAAGGACCTCCTAAGTAATTAATTTCAGCAACATAGACTTAGGCAAAAAAATAATGACGTGAAGTAAAGCAGCATGCTGGAAAGCGAAGTTTTAATCATTGTAATTCTGCCACCCAGAGATAAGAGGTTGCCTTTCCAAGAAGATAGTTTTCATTTGAATCTTTCCAACACCCTACCCCAAAGGTGCAAAGCAGGTTTACCCACACACAACGGAAGCCTATGGTAGGTCGATGGGAAGGATCCCACCTGACATCCAAACACAACCACCAAGGTATTAAGATCCTCATCGGAGGTGTGGATTCCCAAAAATCCACCTTTCAATTGGTTAACCTTGAGACCAGATACCACCTCTAGAACTAGACACAAACCAAGACAGCTCGAAAGCTCAGCTTGGATTGGTTCGAATAAAAGTTCAAATCAAACCAAGCCTCGAAGTCAAGATCGTTTAAAAAAGAAAACCAAGCTCAAACCAGGGCGGTACCGATTCAACTCGATTCAGCTTGGTTTGATCCAGCTCGTTGATTGTATGCACATTGTTTCCTATGGTATGATCCACTTGAGCTTTGGATATGATTCAATTTTGGGAACATGTCCTAAAATGATATGTAAAAACAGATGGACGGTGTGGATAATACATATACATGACGATGTGGATAATATATAATACATGTACACTGTTTCCTGTGGTTTGGTCCACTTGAGCTTTAAATATGATTCAAGTTTAGATCATGTCCTAAAATGATATGTAAAAACGGATGGACGGCATGGATAATACATATCCATGACGGTGGGCCCACAAAGTTTACTCAGTACGCTAAAGCAAGATTCGATTCGGCTTGGCTCGGCTCGGATATTTGGATTGAACTAAGCCAAGCTCAAGCTCGTATAATATGGACCAAACCAAGCTCAAACAATAGGGATAGGCTCGAAGCTTGGCTCGTGTAAAGCTTGAACAGGGGGTGTCACATAAACAAGCCAAACCAAACTTAGGTCAAACTTGATTCGGCTCGGCTCGTGTACAGCTCTGGTCCACCTCAAACTAGAAAATTGACATGGCAAGGCATATAATCGACAGTTCCAAGGGTTCGCAAAAGATGTGAGTGTCATCCACAAACTAAAGGTGATTAATCCTAGTGGGAAAATTATCAACCGAGAACCCTCTGAATAACCCAACTTCCTGCCCCCTGTTAAGCATTCTACTGAAAGTCTCCGAGACAATAATAAAGAGGAAAGGCGAAAGGGGATCCCCCTATCTTAGCCTCCAAGAGGCCTTAAAGAAGCCAAACGAGGATCCATTTATAAGGACAAAAAATTTGGCTGAAGACACACAGTTCATGATCCATCGACACCAGGTTTCCCCAAACCCCAATCGAGCTAACATGTAATTCAGAAATTTCCAACTAACTCAATCGTATGCTTTTTCTAAGTCCAATTTATAGAGAATGCTTTCCTTCCTAGCCCTGTGTTAGGAGTCAATACATTCGTCGGCTAATAAACCACTATCCAAGATTTGTCTACCAAACACAAAGGCACTCTGGAAAGTGGATAGAACCTTAGGGAGCACCTACTTAATTATAGAGCTTAGGATTTTAGCCAATATTTTGTAACAGTTACTAATCAAAATGATGGGTCTACAATCCTTAAGACTCTCAGCACCTTCTAGTATAGGGACTAGGGCTATGAAAGAGCAGCCCATTTCCAATGAAATTCGACCTGAAATAAAGAAATCCTAGATGAAAGAAACAACATCATGCTGGCCCAACTCCCAGAAATGTTGAAAGAAGGCCAACAAGTAGCCATCAGGTCCAAGGGAAAAAACTGCAAGTTTGATTTCCTCAGGAAGAAGGAAGAAGGGGTTTCTCTAGGTAAACTTTGTCTTCTGAGGAGATTCTCGACAAGGCAAGATCATCAATGGTAGGTCTATCAAAACCCTCATCTGAAAGGAGAGAGGAGTAGATGTTAACTACTGCAAAGACTATGTCATCCTTTTTAGAGATACGGACCCCATCCACTTGTAAGGAGGTAGAATTACTCTTGGCTCTAGTGTTGGCCACCCCATGGAAGTATTTAGTATTTTCATCTCCTTCCTTGAGCCAAACAGCCTAGAGCATTGGCGCCATTTAATCTCCTCCTCCTTAATTTTGGATGCGTAGTCTGAAGATAACTTCTCTTAGAGTGATTTCCTCCTCAGACAGAGGGCCCCCTTCCTCCTGAACATCTAATGCTTGAATCTGCTCCAGAATAGTTGACATCCCACTTCCCTCATACCAAAAATCTGCCTGCGACAGTTTTGCTTTAAGCATCTACAATTTCTTAAACAGAACAAAACCAGGTTTTCCCTGGACCACGAATCCGGACCGCCAGCCTGATATTAGGGTTGAAAAACCCTCAACCTATAAGCCAAGCTAGCTCAAATCTAAATGGTCAAGGGCCCACTTCTTGAGTTTTCCCTGAACCACTTTATTTCTTCATTTTCCAAGAGAATCGAGCAGTGGTTCAAAGTTGGTTTTGGGAGATGACGTTGATAAGAAAAGGGAAATCTTTCAATCCAACTTGGAGAAACCAAGAATCTGTTGAGCGTAGACATCGTTGGAGGAACAGGACCATTGGACCAAGTGAAATTCACCCCATCGATGAGGTCATGTTTTCCTAACCACTCTAAGAAACCTTGCATGTTGGCCGACACTCTGGTTCTGTTAAGTTTTTCACGAATGAACCGCACAACGTTAAAATCCCCTCCAATGCACCAAGGGAGATGCCATCTCTCCCAAACTGAAGACAGTTCAGCCCAAAAGGAATATTGAAAGTCGGAGTGAGAGGGACAGTAGACTACTGAAAAGACCCAACGAAAACCAAAGGCAAGGTTAACCAAGAACATACCTGACCAACTATCTTCCTTACGCCAGATAGCAGGATCACATAAGATGATCATACCACCTGAGGTTCCAAAGGCATGTAGAGCTTCCCGCTGAATTCCTTTTCAGCCCCAAATTGAGCGAATGATCTTCTTATCTACTGACTGGAGTTTGGATTCTTTGAGCACAATTAAATGGGCCTTGGACTTCTTGCAGATCTTCTTCACTATGGATCGGTTAACGGGGCAACCCAGCCTGCGAACATTCCAAGGTAATATCTTCATGGGGAAACTGATGTACCCCTTCTATCCCGTCTCTCCACTCCTGTAGTTGTGTCCCCCACGTAAGCAGAAACACCCAAGCATAGAAGTTTCCTTTTTCTTTTGAGAAGTCTGCTTGGGCCCTTCGGTGAACCAAAAGATGGAATTCCTATACACCTTAATCTAGTTGAATTTCCTGTGAAGGGATTTTTTTAAAAATTTTTTACCTAGAGGAGCAATGCCCTAGAAACCATCGGTGTAACTCCATTGGCTTTGTGTGGACTGTGAAGCGATTTGTTTATCTCACTTATAAATCAAAATCTGGTATGTGGCTTCTCAGACTGCAATTATTTTCTATTCTCTGAATTTAATTGCTTTAGTAACTATGCAAACTTCACATGGGAATGCAGATTTATGGGAAATTACTTTATCTTCCAACATTAGGCAAAAGTTGAAATCAAGGCAGAAAATGGAAGCTTTTTTTTATTGAAAGGTAAAATGGAAGTAGAATTTTCCCTCCGGTTGTCCTCATCACTAAATTAGGATTCGACCAATCCTTAGAGAATCCACAAAATCATATCCTAAAAGAAAGAAAGGCCATCCAGAATAAAGAGTTAGAAATCCAAATGGAAACAGAGTAGAAGCTTCATCATGGATTTAGTGGTCCAGCAATCCTTTCTCAATTACGACTGGTAATCAGCAAGGGGTGCTTCCCATTGTACAATGTGTGAATTAACACGTTCCATTTTATGCAGTATCAGGTATCATTAAGCAAAGCTTCACAAAATACCTGAAACATCACAAGTATTACCCAGACTCTAAACCACACGAAATTGTCATCAAAGGCCATCAGTACACCAGTAGATCTCCTTATCAGTTCTATAGACATCTGTAACTTTGTTCCACAGATAGTGATGGAAATAAAAGGGAAAAGAGGAAACACGGAAAAAAGAAAGAAACTGAGGTGAGCTACAAATGATGAGAAGCTATCATGAGTCCACTTCTAATGTTATTTTTGAAAGAGGTCTTGAATGAGCACAAGGATCTTTTGATCCAATTGTGCAAGGGTGCCACACCAGAAGAAGATTCTCAAAGTCATCCACACACATTTACGTGTGCATGATTGGTAAAAAGATTACATTTTTTATGACTATTATGGACATAAAACCTTGGAAAAATTAGCTGAGAGATAATGGTGAGAAATGCTGGACCTTCTCTTCTTTAACTATACAGTTGCAAGCAATGTTCGTGGTATCAATATCATTACATGTATCGCTAGCTGGGGATACAGAAACATATATCGATATCACCAATATTATTGCCAAAACCTAAAGATGTATCACAGATTGAGGCAAACATTGGGGAAACATAGGGAAAATGGTGGAACTTTTTAGTGAAATTTCAAAAGATGCTAAAATACACATATTTGCTTATTTAGGAACAAAAAAAAGTTGCATACATAATAAGTATCCATCTAATGGGAGCCTAAAAGGATATGTTGTCATTGAAAATCAATGCAATAGTAACCAAAATAAGTTCATATAATACAAATGCAACTATGCAAGTACTAAAAAATAACTAAGATATCTAAAAACTAAAGGAACTCAAAAAGATACATATCCAACCACCCATCCATCTCTCCATGCATGCATATATACACATATGCATAATTATTCATCCATCCATCCATCCATCCATGCATGCACACACGCACATGCATGATGATCCATCCATCCACTCATCCATCCATTGATTCATGCATGCATGCATGCATACAATAACACATACATATATACACACATGCACAACTGATCCATCCATGCATGCACAAACACATGCATAATCCATATATCCATTCATACATCCATCCATCCAACCAACCAACCACCCATCCATCCATGCATGCCTACATATACATACATGCATGCATTTCATCATACAACCATGCATTCATTAAAAAAAAAAATCAAATGGAAATTTTTTTTAATAAATTGATTTGCTTAATATTATTTAAAAAACTAATATTCTACCAACAAATGCAACCCATTAATCATAAACATGAACAATAAATAAGAAAACATCAAAACACTATAAATCTTTTTTTAAAGGTTGAATGTATTTTATTTTTTTTCAAATTAAACAGAATTTTTTATTTTTGAAAATATAATTAATTAAAAAACCATGAGATCAACATGAATCTATAGATTAGCCCACTCTCATCACCATGTTGAAATTTAGGCCCCCAATTGCTTAGTTTAGGTAAGAATATGGGGGAAAATCAAATTTCCCCAATTTTTCCAAATTTCCCCATTTCAATCCTCTAATCTCTCAATTTTCCACTCAAATCAACGTCAATGCTTGAGAATCATGCATAAACATGGATTTAAAGTTAAATCCATGAGAAAATTAAAGAAAATACCCATTGTATTATAATATTTTATACCTTCTTGATTTCAAGCCCATTAAACTTCCGATCCACAATTTCTCTCCACAAGAATTGAAGAAGATATGTTGTAGAAAAAAATCAAAATATTCCAATTTTCTTTTTTCTTTTTTTTTCTTGAATTTCTTGGAATAACGGACAAAGGTTGTTGTTGGATATCACTAATACAAGCGACTTTCAGAATTTATATACATGACAATCTCGCAATATTTTGGCAATATTTCGAAAAATCAATACAACGGAGATACAAGGCAATATAATGTTAAGATATCGCCATCCTTGGAAAATTTGCGACTTACAATGGCTTCATTTGGCGATACTGATAATATCAACGATTTTAATGAAAATATTGATACTCGAAACATTAGCTATAAGATAGACATGGAATTACTTACTAAAATCTTTTTGGAATTTTAATGATTATCCAAAAGAAGATAGCAAGTTGGTGTGGAGTTGAATGGAGGATCTTCTTGAACTTGGGGGGTCATATAATGCAGAAGAAGCTTCTATTGTGATTATGTGGAAAGCGTGAAAAGTGAAAAATAATACAACTTTGGGAAGAGGTAGAATTGGATGAGAAAAATAAGAAACATAACAAAACAAATTTCCATGCAAATGGCATTAGTTATAAAGAAATTCACAGGGCATTTATAACCAACTTGACGAGAGTTTGGAAAGCTAGTGGTTGATATGAAGTAAGGCAATAAATAGCAAGGTCTTTAAAAACTCTGCATAAATACGGTAAGCTAAATTTGATGGATGCTTTGCTCCCGCAGAGTCGGTCTTCTGTATTCTTAGCCTTACAATAAAAGGTGTGGGGGGTTTGTTGCCCTAACACACCAAAGAAGCCCTTCTCTCACAAACTCTCTTTTCTTCTTGTCTTCTCTTATTTTCTCTTCTTTTTCCTTTCCCTTCCAAACTTCTCAAATCTACTTCGTATCAGAGCCATGGTCTTTGTGTTGATTGGTGATACAGGAGATTGCTAACATCAGCAACCGTACGACTGACGTCAACTACTGTTTGGACCATACGACTCTATTTTGATTGGGAATATGGTCTAATAGATCTCGATTTTAGAAGAAGTAAGGTGATTTTTGTGAGATTTTTAAAGACCATTTAAGGTATGTTTCACTCATTTTTCTCTTTTGGCGAAAAAACCCCAAATCTCGAATTTACTTCGATTTCTCCCAAATCAATAGTTGTTTCTTTGGATTCTCCTCACATGATGGGTCGGTTTATCTGTATTTGACTCCCCATGGAGTTATTTCAGAGAGAATAGGTGATTTAGGGGCAATGGGAAGCCAAACTGAGGGTCGGATGAACCGTTTCTTGGTCCTAGCGGGTCTGACTGTACACAAGAGCTCATGGTGTGTGTGTGTTGATGACTGATTCTCATATGTGAAGAATGTTTGTGATGGTTTCACACCTTATATGATTCTTGTTGTTGAGTTGCTTCTCCTTAACTATTTCTAGACCTTTCAGACCATCATCTGGAACTGAGATTTCATAGTTTCGTGATTGTTTTTGTCCCATAGTCCTCTCTTTGAGTTGTTTGCTCATGGGATCTTGCATGTGAGCCGTATGGAGGACAAGATGTCTCCGGGATCTGGTGTGGGAACCTCATAATCCCATGCACTTATTAATAACCACTGTAAAGTTGAACAGTAACAACTATTTACAATGGGCTCAATCTATAAAGTTGTTTTTAGGGGGGCAAGATAGACTCTATATGCTAGACAAAGCTCCAGAATCTATAGAAGTAAATTTTAAGTCTTGGACCAATGAAAACTACCAAGTCATGGCTTGGCTACTCAATAGTATGGAACCAACTATGAGTAATTTCATCATGTTTTTAACTTTAGCAAAAAGATATGGGATGCACTTCATGACATGTACTCGAAAGCTCAAAATATATCAAGAATGTTCACATTGATCTCAGACATTGGAAAGTTTCAACAAGATTCAAGATCCTTGAAGTACTTCTCTGTTATTTAGGGTATGTCTTGTTGTCGGGGGGGGGGGGGAATAGGACCGATTAAAATTATGTCAATTAAAACTCAATCGCTTACTTAAACTAATATTCCAATTTAAACTAAGTAAGGCAATTAACACTAAGGCTTCCAAGCCAAAGTGGGTCCAATCACAGACAACAATAGATGCAACATGTTAAGCTACTAGTCTAAACAAGATAATGTACATTTGTGTGTGGGATGTACTAACTATCAACTCCTACCATTCATTTAATCATGCATACACATAATTCACATGTATAATTAAAAATGTGCTCAAATGACAATCCTAAATACAAGCATGTATAGTGGTTCGGTTTCCCTACTCCACTCACGGCAGATGCACTCTCCTAGAGTGTACCGATATTCACTATCGAGGGTTTTAGATCAGGTTCACCTGTAATCTTTACAACCTACACAAGGTCTACGTGTACACTCCCGCCAAAGGCTCTTGCGAGCAACCTCGGTCCTAGTCGAAGAACCTATGTTTACTCCCGCCGGAGGCTCCCACAGAGACTAACATATACACATCCATGTCCAATGAATTCCGCCCTACACAAGAACCTATCGAGTTCGAGTTATGAAATACTACCCTCAATCCTACATAAGGAAAGAGAGTATGGACTCATACATGACACTTACTTGCTGAATTGAGCCCTTTTAACGCCCCTTTGACGTGCCTTCTTGAGTTGCTTGATCGATGCTCTCTCATGCTTCAATTAGTTCTCCTTTTGCTCCCCCGATCGTTGATGTCGATGCTATGTCAGTGCTTCAGGTCCAAGATCAAACATTTAAAATGCAATGCTCCATTTGAGGTGACCAAGGTGATGGGAGTTAGGAAGAATCTCCTACAATTAATGGAAAGTTGAACTCCTAGGGGATTCTCCTTAATGGACATTATAGAGGTTGATAAACACTATGATTTGCCAACAGAATCGGTGCCTAAATTCTAGAGAAAGCTTGAGATTATGATCTTCTTGTAGAAGAGTTTGGAATGCTTATTAGAGTGAAGAATCACTAAGAAAAGAGCATGAATCCCATTGGAAAAGAGTCTACGTGATGGGGACATTAGAGGACCTACTCGGGTATACTAGAGATGGATACGACCACTCACATCAGCGCAACTTTCTTTGTGGATGGGAGACAAGTTCCAGATGGGGCCCTCCAGGCCATTTTGAAGACCCCACATGCATTAGACGTGCATCAGGAAGACCCCACCTTGGAATGATGCATGTGGGTTGCTTAAGAGATCATTTTTGTCATAGGATTTCTATTTCGTGTCGATCCACCCGTTGGATTTTGTCAATCAGGCCATCAAGCCACTAGATCTTCCTGATATGAGCCCCTTGGACCCTGAACTTACCTTCTTTATGTTCTTTTTTTAAAGGATTTATTCGATGCTTGGGATTGATAATAAATGTTTTAGTTTTCTTATTTTGGATGATGAGCCACTTAAGTGAGTGGCATACTTGTAATTATGCTGAATTTTAATTCTAAATTTTTTAATTATAAAACCACAAGGGGAGTGAAGTTCCAACCCTAGTGGAGATTTGAGAAGAAGAAAAAAAGAAAAGAGAAGCTCTCTTGTGTGAAGGAATTTTCCTCATTGTTTTCTAGGATTTTTTTGGAGAAAAAAAAAAAAAACCCCCCACCCTTCTAATTGAATTATGGAAGGGTACAAACTTGTTTGGTGGTAGATTCCCCAAGGCACATCCTTCTTCTTCCTCATCTTCGAAAGGTATTCTTCTTCTTACATCCTTCCTCTCTCTCTTCTTAGAACGGTATTCTTCTTCTTCTCTTGTCATCCTCTTTTCATTCCCGCTACAACCTTCTATACCCTAGATCTTCAAGTTCCTATTTTTTCCAATTTCTAAAAACTCTAATTCCAAAATTCCCAATTCCTATGAACCTTAATTTTCCTAATTTCAAATTTTCTCATTTCCTAACCCTAATCATAAAACCTGCAAATAAGTCCATTGAGTGTGGAATGTGCCTATGCTAAATTGGAAGTTCTATCCTTCCATCGATCCTAGTTTTAATTGATTTATGTGATTTCTTAGCATGCGGGCATGTGATTTAGGTTAAATCAAATTTTATTTCGTATTGCTTACTCTTAATTAATTAGTAGGTTAGCATCTTTTGTTAATGAATTACTTTATGGACTCTTTTATAATATCTACATTGCATGCTAGCATTAAATCATGTGTTCCGCATCACTACGAGGTTTGGTAGAGCTTGGAATGTACAAGGGTCTCTAAAATGCCAAAATCCATAATTTTTCCAAAGAACTAAATGCAATATTTATAACAAAAAGTCTCCAATGGATCTTTAACGGCTAGGCCCGATTGATCGAGCCTAGCCCTCGATCGATCGAGCTAGACCAAAATGGTCTGGTGAACTTGCTAGACTATTTTAGCCATGTTCTATCAATCGAGATCAATTGAGGATTGCTTGATCACTCAATCAATCGATCGATCGAACTCACCCAGAAACTACTGGTTTTGGGTAGCTTGATTTCCAGCAGCTCGAAACCTCTTATAGCATTTTTATCATGTTCCAATTTAGCTCGTAAGGCAAAGGGATGATTAATCAAAGGTTTACCTATTAGCCTATGATCATCTAGAGGTTCAAGGGTTATTTTACGTTAACGTTATGGTCACTAATTCACTTCATATACCTGTTCTTCGCTCCTTGATGCTCCACGTCCTCTTATGTCTTCGATCTTCAGCTTTCGAGAACTCAACCGATTACATGACACATGGACTCACGTGATTGACAAACAAGGTGCATAAATTAGTGCATTAACACCCTGTCTAACAGCTATCTACGCAATGTGTCAAATGGTCACTACATCATTTGCCTTTCCCTTTGTTTCACCAGACAAATCTGCAGACACTGTTGGAGACCTATTTTTATTCCGCCATGACACTAGAGTTCCTACATGGAGTACTCAGGGACATGGACGAGATTTTGGATCGAATACTCGAGGGGGACGTAATGTTGACGTGATGATCCTCGTTATTGCACTCACTATAGGGGTATCAACCACTCTTTTGTTCATTGTTGGAACATCGTCGGTCACCCATCTTGGACAGGTGTGTCAATGGTCAGTAGTGTCTCCACTAGTTCCGAGAAGACTTGAGATCCAACTGCAACAGAGAAGTCTACCCCAAGTGATTCTGTCCTCGTCTCATGAGACGTATGATGCCTTAATGCGATTACATGTGCATGAGGTCCCTAACACTTTCAAAACCTCTATAGCCCAGTCAGGTACTGCCCTCCATGTGGCCTCTCCACCTACTTCCTAGGTCATTGACTTTAGAGCTACCTCACACATGACTGTTAAGCCTCATTTGTTTAGCTCCTATCCTCCTTATATCCAGTCACACTAAATCATTGTTGTTGATGGAAACCAACTCATGCATTTGGATTTAGTTCCATCAAGCTCTCTGCTACCATGCGCTTGTTATCGGTTTTGCATGTTCCCAGCTTCCCTCTCAATCTAATATCTATTAGCACTCTTACGAAATCCTTGAATTGTTTAATAACTTTCTTTCCTTCTCACTATGTGTTTTAGGACCTCCAAACAAAGTGGATGATTGGTGGGGGGGGCTATGATCATGGAGGAATTTTTTTTTTTATGATGCACCCACAATAACATCTAGTGCCTTGTCTTTAGCTAAGGGGTCAGTGTCCTGATGGCATTGTCGTTTAGGGCACCCATCCATGTCTAGATCAAAACTTTTTGTTTCCTTTCATATCTGTAGTAAAACCTTTGAACTGTGAAACTTGCGAGCTCTCCAAACATCATCGGATTGTTTCCTCCTAATTTGTCTAAGAGGAAACCCATACCATTCGAGTTAGTCCACTCTAATGTTTGGGATCCCTCTCCCATTTCCTCTCTTTTTAGATATCAATATTTTGTTTCATTCATTGAGATTGCATACGTTGGCCTGGGTTTATCTTTTACAAACCAAGTGTGATGTTTTTGATATGTTTAAGCTCTTTTACAACGAAGTGGTTAACCAATTTCAATGCCCCATCAAAGATTTACATTCCAATAATGGGGACGAGTATATGTTGAATGCTTTTTATTTTTTATGCAAGATCATGATGTCTTGTCCCGTACAACCTATCCACACACCCCTTAACAAAATGGTGTAGTTGAGCAAAAGAACCATTACCTTCTTGAAGTTACTCGTGACCTCCTACTTAGTATGAATCTTCCAAAACGATTTTGGGATGCTGCCTTACTTATTGTTGTTTTCCTGATCAATCGCATTCCATCTCAAATATTGTCACACAAGTCTTCATTTGAAATCTTACACTAACGAGATAAACCGTTTCCGTTAGCCCCTAGAGTTTTTGCGTGTGTACATGATTTGTTTAGATTCTTGATAGGAGTAATGATAACTGTCAATCGGGACAGCATATATTTAGCCATAATTAGGTCATCTAATTATGCCATGATTATGTCAATCGGGATAGCATATATTTATCCATAATTAGGTCATCTATTTATGGCATGATTGTGTAAATCGAGACAGCATATATTTAGCCATAATTAGGTCATCTATTTATGGCATGATTGTATATATTTTGTGCAGTTATATATCTTGTACAAATATTGTTTCCTTGTTTGTTAGCCTAGATTGATGTTAATGGCTACAATTCAGCCTGGTAATTAGCCTAGAGTTTCTGTATAAATAGAGGAACCTCACAATGAGGACATTCAATCCAAAATATTTACAGGGTATCAGAGCTTTCTATTACCTGTTCTGAGATTTTTAGGTTGGGTTGGGAATAATCTGTTGGTCTCCTTGGCTGTCGATACCTTCAAAGGAAGGTGTAGACAATTCTGGTGGGTTATAAACTGCTATTCGGCAGTTTCTGTTGAGGGTATGAAGTTTCTATCTTGCTGGAAACTCTCATTTTGTGGTGATTAGTGGCTGTCGGCGTGTCCAGTTCTTGCTGGAAACACTCATTTTGGTCTCCTTTTGTTTTGGGCCTACTAGTTACAGGCTTGTTTTTATTTATTTTTATTTTTTTAAAGGCAATGAAAAGAAAATTCATTAAAAACAGCCAAAAAGGATACAGAGAACAAAACAAAGGAAAAGGAAAAGAGAGAAAGGCGAAACTGCTGAGGTAGCAAAAGTGCCCTAAGAGCCTAAAAAGCTGAAATCAAAACCATTTAGATCCCTGACATTAGTAGCCCATTCAATAATCATATTTTTCGCCCTATGACCCACAGAAGCCGCGGAAGAAGACCTGTCGTTGAAGCATCTGTTGTTTCTTTCAGTCCAGATGACCCACCAAATGGCGAGAATAGTCATGCGCCAAACGATGGAAGTGAGCTTCCCAAAATTAAGACCATGCCAGGAAGCAAGGAGATCAGCAGCAGACTCGGGGATACACCAAGAAATTGAGAAACGCTGGTAGAAATCTGTCCAAAGAGGAGAGAAAAACGAGCAGTGAACTAAGAGATGATTGACAGATTCAGCCTCCCGCAAACAGCACAGGCATATATTAACGATGCTCATGCCTCTCTTGGCCAGATTGTCGACCGTGAGAATTCTGTTACGACCAGCCAGCCATCCGAAACATATGATTTTAGAAGGAACTGGGTAATTCCAAATGAAGGGGCTGGCAACACTATGAGCATGCGTTACCAGTAGAATGGCTGAATACAGGGATCTTACGGAGAAAGTACCAAATTTATCCAAATTCCAGCCAACAGAATCGGGATTATCGAAGAGGGGCATGGCCTTTGAAATGCAGTCGTGGAGATTCATAAATTCCTCGATTTCTTCTTCCTTCAGGTTCCTTGTACATCTGATATCCCAAACAATTTGAGCCAACTGATTGGAGTAGCAGCTGTTCACCCATATATCTTTGTCTGGGGAAAGGCGGTAAATCTGAGGGAATTGGCATTTCAGCGGTTTTTCCCCCAGCCAAGGGTCTTGCTAGAAGCGGATAGAAGAACCGTTGCCTAGAATGTAGCTACAGTTATCCATCACCAACTTTTTAGCAGATAAAATACGTCTCCAAATATATGAAGCCTTGTAGCAGGAAGAATCTTTTGGCCACCATCCACCAAGACAAGCTCCATATTTCCCTTTAATGATAGAGGTCCATAAGGCCTCCTTTTCAGTCGCAAATCTCCAAGCCCATTTTCCAAGCAGGGCAGCATTCATGAAGTTCAGATGTTTTACATTCGCCCCGCCCTCCCTGAATAATTTACAGACTTCTTTCCACTCTAGGAGATGAAATTTACTTTGATTGTCCTTGCCAAACCAAAGGAAATCCCTTCGAATATTGTCGATCGTCTTCATAACAGTAGGCGGACACCTGAATAGGGACATGAAATATAGGGGAAGGTTAGAAAGGGCCGCTTTGATGAGAGTCAGACGCCCGCCCAAAGACAGATAACGACATTTCCAAGTAGCCAGGTTTTTGTTAAACTTGCTGATTACTCTATCCCACATAGCCTTCAGGGGAGGGCCAACGGCGAGAGGGAGGCCGACAAAAGAAGTCGGGAAGGAATCTACCTGGCACCCCATTGTCTCAGCAAAAGATTGGAGCATCGGAGGATCGATGTTGATGCCAAGGATCTTAGATTTGCTCATGTTAATTCGAAGGCCCGAGACTGCTTCAAAACAACGCAAAGTTAGAAGAAGATATTTGATGCAGTCCGAGGAGGCGTCAAAGAAGATGAGAGTATCATCAGCAAATTGAGTATGCGTGATGGGGTTCGGCAGACCAGGCATAGCAATTCCTCGCACGAGGCCTAGAGACTGACCTCTACTCAGCATCTGGGATAAAGCCTCGCCGACTATAAGGAAGAGAAGAGGGGATAAAGGATCCCCCCGACGTAGGCCCCTCGTACTCTTAAAGAAGCCCTTAGAAGAACCATTCAGAATAATGGAGAAATGAGCTGAGGAGATGCAAGCAGTGATCCAACTAATCCATCTGATACCGAGATTCCATACTTTTTTGCGAGGATTTTGTAAGGGCTCCCGATGAGGCTGATGGGACGAAACTGAGAAAAGGAATTGGCCCCCGACACCTTACGAATGAGAGAAATGAAGGAGGCACCAATACCTTTTGAAAGTCTACCTCTGGCGTGGAATTCATTGACAAAAAGCATAACATCTTGGTGAACCGAATCCCAAAAAATCTGATAGAAGCACATCGGGAATCCATCAAGCCCTAGGGATTTGTCCCCTCCTAATGCATCAACAGTAGCTTTAACCTCAGCTTCAGAAAAAGGGGCTTCTAATAATTCAACTTCAGTCTTCTCCAAAGACTTGAAAGATAAATTGTCTGAGCGTGGCCTTATCCAATTTTTCCCAGTAAGGAGTTAGTGGAAATGAGATATGACAAGGTGCTCAATCTCCGCTTTATCTTCGACAATGTTCCCATTATCAGAAATGCTATTGAGGGTCAAATATTGCATATTAGACCCCAGTTATTACATGGATTTACAACCATGAAAATGTTTAAAGGCCTGTTTAAATCGTGTTTGTGTTGCAAGGTGAATTTACGAGCATGTGACTGAAAAGGATGCTAAGAGCGTGAATTTAACACTCTGATGTCACCAAGGCAAGGGACGGACTCCAGGGGACCAAGATCGACGAAATTTACACGCCAGAGATCTGCAAAAATCGAGAAACTGAAGCTCAAGTGGCCTGAAGGACGTCCAAAATGCACGATCACGAAGTTCGCACCATCCGATCGGCTCGAAACTTCATCCATGACCTGAGGACCATAAATTAACCGTACATGTCGAATTTCAGCCATTGGATCCCTCTGGAAGTGGCCCAATAGACAAATCAGTCAGTGAATTGGGGCCCACCTGGTATCTGGATGTACTTCAATTTTGGACTTAACGCCTTAAACGAGGCGACAAAATGCATGGATGGTACGGATTTTACAAGATCAACATGATGGACCCCACACTACACTGTGTATATGGGGTACACATGCAGTTGCAATGCACCGAAAGGACAAAGTCGGTCAGCAGCGCTGACCCGATGTCCGCCCTTAAAAAGGAAACAGCGTTTTCGCTATTCGCAACAAGGAGTTGCTGTCCATTCCTGGTGGGCCACCATCATAACATTTTTTGATGATCCACACCATTCACTGAGTTCACGGGACCAAACTGACCGTACCTTGATTGCCTCTTGTTTTTCTCGGATGTTGCATGAACATGGAGGTGTATATGTTGGATTGAATGGCGCCAAACAAAACGACGTGATTCTCGTCGAAGTTGATCCCAAACTAATCACGTCCGACCTGTTTTTCAAGAAGAAATCAGTGGACGGCGTGGATTTCTCAACCATATTACGAGCATGGCCCCGCCAACGTCACAGCGCAGAAGACTTACGCAGGCCCTTTTTTTTTGCGTCAGACGCTGGCCTTCCTTTTCAGTCGTTACACAATCACAGCATGGATCGGATGGCCGATCTAGTCCATCTATCTTGTAGGCCACCCCGAAACGTCTTAGGAGACGTTATTTCTTTGGAAAGGAAGGACGGACAGTGGGGAACAATGGTCCGTTTTCTTGGCTGCAGAAACAGGGACGCTGCAGCTGCGTAAAACTTTCACACCTGCTGTGCGTAAAGAGAGCGCCATCTCCACCGCCTCTCTATGCGGATTTTCTCCACCGACTCCTCTCCTTTGCTGGCTATAAAAAGAGAAAAAAGAGAGAGAAGGGGATCTCTTTTTGGAGGTGGAGGGAGTGGACGTGAAGCACAAGCAACCGGGGGAGTTTGTTTTTCTTTGTTTATTTATTTAGTTTTTTTTCTTTCTTTAATGCTTTTGAGAGACTTTTAGCCTCACCATGGTTGTGCTTGGCTAAACCTCTTAGCTAGGGCTAAGAGGTGAAGCTTGTAGCGTGATGGGAGCGATTTGCTTGTGCCTTTTGTTTAGATTGAATTGACGTTGATTTTAGTTTTATTAATGGAATGTTTTTAGTCTTTAATGGTCTATTGTGACTGAAATTACAATGGGTCTGCAATGGCTTTGAGCATGTTCTTTTCCTTTTAATGTTTATTGCATCAGGAAGCCCTGTTGTTCACCATCGTCTCCTGGGCATGGTCGGATGACGGTACCCTCCCTAACCTTCATAACATATTGATTGGTTGGTAATTAGTTTAATTATGTTGTTTGCTTTGTCTCCTGGGCCTGGTTTGGTGATGGAATCCATTCTAATTCATATACCTTTCATCTCTTGAAAACTATATTAATGGCAATTCAGTTTAATTTCCATAAAGCAGGCGTAAGATCTCCCTGATCTCTACAAGTGGATCTTCTGAATTCCTAGTTCCCTTTCTCTGAATTTTCTTAAGTTTTAGATTAATTATTCCACAATTGCTAATTGATTTAGAATTCATCTTAGTCTAGTTCTAGTTCTACTTAGTTTTAGATAACGTACAAGTTTCGGTCCCTTGGGATTCAACCTCAGTCTTACCGAGTTTATTACTACATCACAACCCTGCACTTGGGGAGTGAACAAATGCTGAGAATAGACTTTGACCTGATCTGCATGTTAACCACGTTGTGGAAGAACTTCGTATTTTTGTCCCCATCAGCAATCCAACGAAGCCTAGATTTGATCCTCCAGGAAGCTTCCTCTTCCAAAGCAATATTGGATAATTCCTGAATAATACTAATACGCTTGGTCAGAGATTCACCCGATACCGGAGCATCCTCAGACTCGACGTCTATCCGTTGAAGGTTGGACAGAAGAGCTTCGATTTCAGCCTCTTATGGATAATCTGATGTCTCCATTCCTTGATTTTGAGTTTGAGAAGCCTGAGTTTGCCGAGCAACTTGTGACCCGCGTAGCCCTCGACCTTGAAGGTCGACCACCATTCTACAATATTTTGACAAAGGTCCTCCGAATGAAGCCACGCGGAATTGAACTTGAAAGGCTTCGGGCCCCAGTTGTCTTCTTCCACTGATAGAAGAATCGGACAATGATCAAATGTAGTTCTCGGGAGAGCTCTTTGTTGAAGACTCGGGAAGGCCTCCATCCATTCTGGCGAGATGAGAAATCTGTCTAGGCGCGATTGAGTAGGATTAGCCCGGCAATTGGAACAAGTAAATCTGGCACCTATTAGCGGAAGATCAATAAGTTGATGTTGTTGGATCCACTCAAAAAAGTGGAGCATAGCAGAAGACAGGCGTCGCTTCCTAGAGTGATCTTTGGGAAAACGAGTGATGTTAAAGTCCCGAACCACACACGAAGGACCTGAAAAATATTGCCTGGCCCTATTTAGCTCCACCCAGATATCATCTCTGATTGAATCAGTAATATGACCATAAACAGCAGTTATGAGGCAGGAGAAAGTCAAAGCCTTATCTTGAAGGATGATCGAAACCGTCCAAGTGCCGCAGGAAGAAGATATAAGATCCCATTTGGAAGACTTCCAGGCGATCAGAATTCCTCCGGAAGAATTGACCGCATCTAAAACCACCTGCTTAGCATCGTTCGCCGTCCAAAGAGAAGAGAGCAGATAATCTTTGAAGAGAGGCACTTTTGTCTCCTGGAGACAAATCACATCCGGACTGCACCTATTAATGGAAGCTTTAATCAGGCTCCCCTTTTGTTTGGAGCCAATTCCCCTGACGTTCCATGAGAGGATCTTCATTGACAAACTGAACTTCCCTGGTTTCCTTATCGCCTGGATTTGAAGGCGGAGGCGAACATAAACCCCGGACTAGCTTCCAGACGCTGCAGCTCATGACTAGAAGAAATTTTGGCTAACTGCTTGCCAGTCGAAGGGTGCTTGACCATGGGTCCCCCTCTATTTTCAATGCATTGAAATAGAGCAACATCATCGTCCAGTCGATCTCCGAACGACAGACCGAGGGATCTCCCAACCTTCCTTACAGCGTCTCTGATCCATTTCTTAATGTGGATCTTGGCCATTAGCTCAGCCCTATTCGACCCATGGGAACCAACGTCCGCTTGAGGATCTGCTATCATCTATAAGGGTTCCGCCATTAAAATATTTGTAGATAGGTCGTCCTAAAATAACGTGATCAGGCCCAGCTCAGAAGCGCCGACCGAAGGGGGAGAGGATACGGAAGGAGAGTAAGGATGGGCTTGATAATTAGAGCAACTATCTCTATCCGCAGAGTCGAGTTCGAGATCGAAAGAAGGGCTTGGGTTAGAGGAGCATATCGGGGAAAGGAGAAGAGTAGGAGTCTTCCAGGTGAGCGCTGGTGAATCCGGAAGATTCGAGGGGGTCGACGTGGTTGGTAATTGGATGAGAGAGTGAGTGGGCATCGGGTTCGAGTTTGGGTCCGGATCCGGGGGGGGGGGGGGGTCGACATGGATGGTAATTGGATGAGAGAGCAAGTGGGTATCGGGTTCGGGTCTGAATCCGAGGTGGCGCTCGATTTCAAAAGATGGGCCCAATGAGCTGACACCCATCAACATGTAGGGCTCAGAACTGAAGGAAGCGCGTGGCGCCCAAGGCATGGGGGGGCACGTGGCGGAGCAATAAATGAAGCTGACGGTGGTAAAGGGCGTGCTGTTTTAACCGGCAGAACAAGAAGGGTTTCTGACAAAGAGGTTGAGCGGTATTAACCGGCGGAAATGTGGAATCGTCTTCCGGATAAAAGAGCGTTTGCTCCCTCTCCGAAGCACCGATGGAGTCAGCGTCAACACGCGTCACACGTTCAACTACAACTGAAAGATTCGCGGACGGGTGCGCAAGATTTGTTGTCAGCTCGGGCGGCCGACTTGACAAGGAGGCTCTCACGATGAGCTGGGGAGGAGTCTTCACTGCCGCAGACGTCGGGAGGGGTGGCAGGTCTTTGCGCTGATGCTCCGCGGGAGTACCGGAATTGTGATCCATCTGCCTGATTGTGGTAGTTCTTCGTCTGCTCTGGTGGAGGGTCCTCTCGAATGCGCCACAGGTCGCCCCAACGGGGAAGAGGGTCACCCTGGCCACCGGACCTCCAGAGTGGAGGTGGCCAGCCATTAACAACATCTCAAGATTAATACCCGAACACACCTTAATCCATAGTTCGTTGTAGCCCAGCGGTTTAATCTTATAGTTCCCCGGTCGAAAACCAGTAGTCTCCGCAATCCAATCTTTCACCTGAGACAGAGAAGCTCCTTTCTTACAGATGATGATGATCATCTCCTTAAGATCGCCAGACACCCTATTAAAATGTTGCATGTTAACCGCAATGGGAACACCGACTTTAGGGGAGGTTGAGGAGACAGGAATGATAGCAGGAGAGAGCATTGCATTGGATCGAGGAGAAGGAATATTGTGCATGAGGGCGTCCTTGAACGAGGAAGGTCCAGACGATGTCGGATTAGGTCCTGGGTTGGGAGAGGGAGGGAAGGCAATGGGCGGAGCGATAATGGGTTTGGGACGATATACCTTAGAGTTGGTCGATCGGGTTTTAGGGCGGGGAAGGGAGGTGGGTCCATATCTCGCCCTTTGAACCAGTAATGGACAGTTGGCGAATTTGACGCCATGAAGCATACCGACTGCTCTAGCCAGCTCAGCTTCAGAAGACATACGAACCAGAGCGAAGCCTCGATAGGCACCAGTATTCCGTTCTCTCGGCATCACCACATCCATAACCGGTCCCGCACGGCCAAAAATCCGCTCGATATTGAGGGGGAACCAACCTCTAGGGAACCCTTTAACGAACAGGGTAGGATATGTGGTACAATTCCTAGCCAGAGGGCCCTCCATTCTAGATTTCCGACCAAAGACCTTCTGCTAGTCGTAGTCATTCCGTCCAACCGCTACTGTTTCCCGTGTTGTAGGACTTCTGTTGTCTGTATTGTTCAGATCTCACTCCTTGAACGAGTTTCTGCTCGAGTTTCCGGAGTTAATGGTGGAACAGTCTCCCCATTTCCTCACCCTGTCTCCAATCCGTGTCGTCGTCATCGTCATCTCACAGCATCGTCATCATCTCACAACGTCGTCGTCATTGCGTCGTAAACATTGAAGTTCACTGATGTTGAGGTCGTCATCTCACAGCGTCGTCGTCATCTCACAGCGTCGTCATCACGGAAGTGTTTCTTAATGTTGCTTTCTTGTTCATGGATACAACTGATGAATTATTTCGGGGCTATTGAGAAATCGAGAGAGAGACGGAGAAGCTTCTTGAAGATTCCAACTGAGAAATTGAGAGAGAGACTCACGTCATTAGACTTAGATCGTTTGGTTGTCACTTCTTCTCCTTCGTTTGTTTCACACCGTTAGACTTAGTCGATTCCAACTGGTTATAGGCTTGTTTTTGGACTAGGGGTGAGGAGGATTTAGTATTATTTGTCTTTATTACTGTGTTCCGGGCACCATGTCTTTATTACTGGGTTTATTAATGTTAAAGCCATTGGTTGTAAATGGGTTTACTCGATTAAGCTGCGTTCTGATGGTACTCTGGATCGCTATAAGGCCCGGTTGGATGCACTTAGTAATAGACAAGAATATGGGGTGAACTATGAGGAGACCTTTGCTCCAATCGCCAACATGACTACGGTGCGGATGGTTATTTCTATTGAAGCGTCCCAAGGTTGGCTACTTCATTAAATGGACGTTAAAAACACATTTCTTCATGGTGATCTCAAAGAGAAAATTTACATGGCCCTGCCGCCTGGCCTGACCTCCTCTTCTTCTTCTGATGTATGCAAATTGAAGCGATCTCTGTATGGGTTGAAACAAGTTCCTCGGGCATGGTTTGATAAGTTCCGGTCTACCTTGCTTCAGTTTTCCTTTGAGCAGAGTCAATATGACTCCTCTTTGTTTCTTCGTAAGACCTCTGTTGGTATTGCTCTTCTTCTTGTTTACATTGATGATATTGTTATCACCGGGACGGATTCAGACTTGATCACTCGTCTACAGCAGCATCTTCAGGCCTCGTTTCATATGAAGTATCTTGGTCCTCTTACATACTTCTTAGGGTTGGAAGTTCACACGGATCCTTCTGGTATCATTCTGAATCCACATAAGTACACACAGGATTTGATTGCTTTATCTGGTCTTCAAAATACTTCTTCTGTATATACTCCTCTAGAAGTAAACATGAAGTATCGTCGTAAGGAGGGTGATCTCCTGTCTGATCCTACTCTGTTTCGACAATTGGTAGGCAGTTTGAACTATTTGACTATTACTCGGCCTGATATTTCCTTCGTTGTCCAGCAAGTTACCCAGTTCATGCAGACTCCACGCCATCTACATTTGGCTGCCGTTCGTCGTATCATCCAATACCTTCGAGGGTCCCCTAGCTGTGGGTTGTTCTTCCCAACCAGCTCTCATCTTCGCCTTGTTGCATATAGTGATGCGGATTGGCCGGATGTCCTGATACTCGACGGTCTGTCACAGGCCGGTGCATGTTTCTTGGTGATTCCTTGATCTCTTGGAAGAGTAAGAAACAGCCTCGTGTTTCTAAATCTTCTACTGAATCCGAATGTCGTGCCATGTCTGCTGCGTGTTCTGAGATTGTCTGGCTTCGTGGGCTTCTGGCTGAGCTTGGTTTTTCCCAGTCTGATCTTACACCTCTCCATGCTGATAATATCAGTGTTTTAAATAGCGGTAGCATGATGCGTTGTGCTCAACCCTCTATAGCGTGTAGCATAAATACGTAGCATGTAGCGTAAGCTACACGATTATTTTATTTTTTAATTTAAAAATAGGACATATAATACATAGTGAATATATATATATATATATATATATATATATATATATATGCCTAAAAGATGATTCATTTTATTAATTATAAGCATGTTCAAAAAAGTTATTAGTTATCATTTATCAAAAGCCAATCCACATATATTAGCCAAATCAAATAATTATCACATCAACAACTTTCTAGGCAAACCACTTTAATTAATAATGTCTGATTGAAACCACAAGTCACAATTATGAAAAAAATAAAAATCCCATAGGTTAAAAGTATCAAGTACAATACAAGTGTCACATTCCTCAACATTAGAAACAAAGAAAACATGAAAAATAATAAAAAACTAAAATAGTAAAAAAAAATAATATATTGTAGCTTACGCTACAGATGCTACGCACTACGTAGCTGTAGCGTACGCTACAACCCCTGTAGTACGCTACAGGGGATTTATGCTATTTGGGACACTACGTAGCGCTACGGCCACGCTACGCTACGCTACGGGCGCTATTTGAAACACTGGATAATACTAGTGCCATTCAGATTATTGTTAATCCCGTTTTCCATGAATGAACGAAGCACATTGAGGTGGACTATCATTCTATTCGAGAAGCCTTAAACACTCGTATCATTTCTCTTCCTCATGTTTCCACTGACCTTCAAATAGTTGACGTGTTTACCAAGGCCATGACACGATAGCGCCATCAGTTCCTTGTGGGCAAATTGATGCTTCTTGATCGACCAACATCAATTTGAGGGGGGATGTCAATCGGGATAGCATATATTTAGCCATAATTAGGTCATCTAATTATGGCATGATTGTGTCAATCGAGACAGAATATATTTAGCCATAATTAGGTCATCTAATTATGGCATGATTATGTCAATCGGGAGAATATATTTAGCCATAATTAGGTCATCTATTTATGGCATGATTGTATATATCTTGTACAATTATATATCTTGTACATATATTATTTCCTTGTTTATTAGCCTAGATTGATGTTAATGGCTGCAATTCAGCCTTGTAATTAGCCTAGAGGTTCTATATAAACAGAGGAACCTCACAATGAGGACATTCAATCCAAAATATTTACAATAACTTGAGTCTTCGGGCTATAAAGTGTATTTTCTTAGGTTACTCTCGATCTTAAAAAGGGTACAAGCGTTATGATCTTTTGACCTGTAAAAGGTATATGTCTGCAAATGTCACCTTCCTAGAAGAGATTCCATACTTTTTTGCTAAAGGGAGATCTCTACACCATCCTTTTGCTAGTCAAGGGGAGGTTGTACAATCTAATTCCAACCCTATACCACTTCCGGTTGTTTGTCCTGATAATGATGTGGTATCTCCCCGTCTTTCCAATGTAGCATCGACGAACTAAAACTTCTGCCGATCACCCACCTACCACTTCGTCCACTTCTGCTGGTGGTTCAGGTATATGCTCTCACTCTCAAACTCATGATGATCTTCTCATCACTTTACGTAAGCATCCCATTAGCAATTTTATTTCATATCACAATATTTCACCTTCTTTCTAGGTTTTTGCAGTTTCCTCATCCTCCTTGGTTACCCCTCGTAATTTAAAGGAAGGTATGAGTAGTCCTGACTAGACTAAGGCTATGATGGAAGAGATGCAAGAGCTGGAGAAGAACAGTATGTGGGAATTGGTTCCCTTGCCTGTGGGCAAACAAATCGTTGGATGTCAATGGGTTTATACCATCAAGTATCTTACAGATAGTTCAATCGATCGCTATAAAGCACGGTCAGTTGCAAAAAGATATACTCAAACATATGGCATGGATTAATTTGAGACATTCTCTTATGTGGCCAAGCTCAATTCTGCTAGCCAGGTCATCTCTTTGGCGATGAACTTGTCTTAGCCCCTGTTTCAACTCAATGTGAAGAATGCCTTTTTTACATGGTGATCTTGCTGAGGAGGTTTATATGGATCAAACCCTAGGTTTTTCTATGCCTTTTAACTCCTCGTGTGTTGCCTTAAGAATTCTATCTACGGTCTTCAACAGTCCCCATGCGCTTGGTTCGATAAATTCAGTCGGGCTCGTTTAGACTTTGATTTTGTTTGCAGTCAAGCTGATCATCCTATTCATCTGTCGTCAGTCTACGAGAATCATGGTATTGATTGTCTATGTAGATGACATTATGTTGTCAGGAAATGATACTGCAGAAATTGTAGCCATTAAATCCTTTCTCAAGACTCAATTTAAAATCAAAGATCTTGGGGCCCTTCGCTATTTCATGGGCATTGAAGTTGCCCGATTTAAGTCTGTAATTGTGCTTTCTCAATGGAAATATGCACTTGATCTTCTCTCAAAGACCAGGATGCTAAGATATAAGCCTATTGTCATGCCTATGGATGTTACTCATAAAATGGGTCCAGATGACGGTGAGCCCCTCTCTAATCCTGAGATGTAGCGGCGGCTAGTTCGACATCTTATCTATCTCACTATTACCTGGCCAGATCTTTCATATGTTGTGGGGGTTGTAAGTCAATTCATGCATGCCCCATGTACCACACATCTAATAGCGGTATATCATATTCTTTGATTTCTTAAATCTTCTCCAGGAAAAAGTTTACTATTTCAACAACATGGTCATCTTCATCTATCTAGTTACTCTGATGTTAATTGTGCTGGAAGTTTACATGATCAACGATCTACATCTAGGTATTGTTCATTTGTCAATGGTAACCTTGTCACTTGGAAGAGTAAGAAACAATCCATCGTGGCGAGATCTTCTGTTGAGGCTAAGTATCGGGCGATGGCTCATACGACATGTAAACTTATTTGGCTTCAAACCCTCTTACAGGAACTCGGTTATAATCCCCCAAGTCCCATTCATTTGCATTGCGATAATCATTTGTCATTCATATTGCAAGCAATCTGGTGTTCCATGAGCACACGAAGCACATTGAGGCTGATTGTCACTTCGTTCTTACCAAGTCTCTTTGTCGAGATGTTCTTCTTAGTATCACTAGAAAGTTGGGCATGATCCATATCTATGCTCCAACTTAAGGGGGAGTATAAAAAGGGTAGTGTGTATATTTGTGTCGGGTGTGAGTATATATATAGTGGTGTATGCTCCTGCAGAGTACTTATTCTTAGCTTTATAATAAAAGGTGTGGGGGGTTTGTTGTTCCCTAACACACCAAAGAAGCCCTTCTCTCACAAACTCTCTTTTCTTCTCCTTCTCTCTTCTTCTTCCTTTCCCTTCCAAACTTCTCAAACTTACTTTGCGGCGAGGGGGGCCATGATCTTCCAGGATTAGAAGCGTAATTGAATAGGAGATGGAGAAAACAAAAATGGCAATTTCTTGTCTGGTAGGTTCAAAGATACAAACACGGCAGAAGCTCAGGAACTTTGAGAATTGAAAAAATTGTCCTCTTCCTTCTAGAGGTCAATTGCAAAGGGTGAGATGAGATGTCATCAAGTGCTCACACTCTCAAAAGATTCCAAGCAATTGGAGAACATGATCTACTGTTAGTGAAATTCGACATTTTCATAAGGATATTAGTGAAATTTGACATTTAGAAGCAAGATATAAACAGTCCTAATATCATGCTTTAAGAAAGACAATGGCATCAGTCATTCTTTTGCAAAAGAAGAGGTGTCAAGACCTTATCTTGATGTTGGAGAATCTATAGCACTCCTGTAACTTAATACATTCCAAAATATCTCATACATATTTTGATAAAATTTCCATTAATAAAACAAAAAAAATTACATACATAAAGAAGAAGAAATCTATTAACACTAACCTTATTGTGCAAAAGCTTTTTCCAGTTGAATTCGATTGGCTCTCTAAGTTCCCACCCAAAATTTTTTGCATCCTGCATAAGGCAAATCACCTTTGGATCAATACATCAGATATACTTAAGTAAATCATGAATGATATGTGTGGAACTGGCATTACTTATACAATAAAAATATATGGAAGAAAGAAACCAGTTAGAAAATTTGGTTGAATTTGAGTAAATTTAAGGCACTACAATACACGACCTCAATTAGAAAAAAGAACATGGCATCAACTATAAAGAAAAAAAAAAGGAATTCGATCACCTGCCCCCAGAATCAATATTTTTGTTGTATATTTACCAACAAAGTCTGCATCGAATAATAATCATAAATCTATCTGTTTTGGTTTTTTTGTTTTGCTTGTCTGTAAAACCAATAGATATCAGGTTGACATGTATGATGTATCACATCAAATGGTGTGCGGAAGTTATGAAGGTTCAAAGAAGACAGTACATGGACTCCCTCAATGTCATCAATTACAAATGACGTAGTAAAAGGCAAAACTGAAATTGATTGAGTGGAGAATTGAATGAACCAATTTAGAACTTCAATCTCCACCTTATGATGCCACAAAGGAGATAAGCTCAATAAAGGACAATGATAATTGATTACCAAAAGTAATCTAGGTTCTATAACTAGAAAAAGAAAAGAAACTCTCCAGATGAGAAAAATGGGAACTGTGGGAGAACCCAACAGGGTTCTAGGAGTAAAACCAGCTATAACAATCAGAAGAATCACTCTTCTAAAGAAAAGCATAAAAACCCAAAACATTGTTATTCAATAAATATAGAAACAAAATGCCTGAAACAATTTTATTCCATAAAAAAATAATGTAGTAGTCCAATCATATGGTCTCATTAACTACTTATTGGGCTTCTTTACGATGAAAATTCTATTCAAAATTTGAAACTCTAGCTCATAAGTCAAACTAAAAAAGTTCTAATAAAAGGAAACTAACTGTATAGAATCAAACTACTACTCAAATATGCACAACCATACAGCTCTATGGGGATTTACGGTTGGTACAAAACTCAAAAGTACTTCCTATGGTTTGTATATGAACCCCAAAAATGTCCACCGCTTGGACTTGTGGGCCTCCACAGTCCAAAACGTTGAGGCAACTCAGTGGGATTTGTGGGGGGCCACGTAGTCCAATCAGATGAGAGAAAGCCCTAAAGTTCAATTGTCCAGCAAGTGGGGTCCACTCTAGGACCTCCCTTGATGGAAGACCTGGATGCATCGTTGAGTTGGTGGCGGTGAGATCATCGATATTATCCTAATATAGGGAAAGTTTCTTCTCCCACATTGATGGGGTGCAATCCTAAACAGGTGACTTAGTTGATAAATTAATTCTTCCGAAGTGTTTATTTCATTGTACAATAGGTTTTTTTTTTTTAATCTACTAATGCTATTCTTCTTTGGCAATCAAAATGGAAGAAGAAAAGATACAAAAGAATAATTAGGTCAAGCTCTAAGACAGCAGAATTAAAGAAAAGATGGTAAACCATTCCGAATACTGGCATCAAAATACTGCAAGTCATGGTCAGAAGTATAGAGGCGTTTCTACAGCTGTTTCCCAAAATTAAATAAACAAATGAATGCAAACCTTGTGGAAACAATGAATGATTATCACAGTATTTAATACCATACAAATGATAGCCATTTGTTGATGAAATGGGCAACAAATAAGCAACGGTAATCCAAACAAAATTTGTGGATTAAAACCAAAGAAAGCAATTCAAAGACATGTCATTCAGGAAAATACACCACAAGAAGATGGTACACTATGTTGAAAAAAATCTTTGACTCAAAGACTTCTATTTATTTATTTTACTTATTTATTTATTTTTTGAAGGCATATCCACATTTCTTTTAGATGACATTCCTCAAGAATAGTCCTCGATAGTTTTAACTTCATATACATCGCACTTCTAATTGTTAACAATAGAAACAGTTTCCTCTGAGATCTTAAAGATAAACATCAGATTAGCTTCTCAAACTATTCAAAAGGAGAAAAAAGGGACTAGTAGTTGACAATCAAAGAAAAGAAAACATATGAAGCTTCTAATAAAATAAAGGGAGAATAGCAACTGATAAATGAATATCAATCTCAAATACCAGTATCAAGATCAAACTAGAGAAAACATGAAAAAAAAAAGGGGGGGGGGGGGGGGAGTGAATGGTTGTAGAACTATACTAGGCCTACAGTCCACAATTTAGTTCCTAAAAAGAGTATCAAAAAAAGAATTAACTTCCAAAAGAGAATTCTTCTATAAAACATTCATCAAAACCATACTGTAAATCCACAAATATACTATTTCAGTGAAAAATCATGCTTTCTGAATACCGATAAGATCCCACCTCAAATTCACCTCGAAAGGATGCTCCGTAAACTAAAATCTTTTTAGGAACACAACCACGAAGAACGCACCTACAAGATAAGAGAGTAGGGTTGTCATGATCATCAGCATGTGAGATACTCCTCAGGTCAGTAGAACCACATACCATAAATAACAATTTCGGTTGATAAAAAACCATAGAACCATCAGTACTAAATGGTAACACTGACAAAGATGACTGAACTGTCATTTTCAAGCAAAATATTTACACATTTGATATACGCCAGACAGCAGCAGCCATATGAATCACTTTCAATCTTCCATATGGTCCATGGTTCGGAGGGAAAATAAAAAATAAAAAACTTTCCTGAGCCAAGCCATACTACGTAGCTGGACAGTGAGATTATAGCAGGACTAATTCTTTAGAGAGAATCAAAATGATATAATAAAAGCATAGTTGTATACCAACAAACGCCAACATATATTGTAGAAAACCCTTACATTAGTGAGTATAAAAAGTAAAAAAGGAAGACAGAATTTTCTGACCCAATAGGTGGTCAAAATCCCCTTCAAAACAAGGAACAGTACTGAAAATAAGTAGCTATAGGCTCATAAGTCCCTCAAAAAGCCAGCTTGTAGTGTTACATTGATAGTAGCTTCTACTTTTTTTCAAAGAGATAATGGCAAAGGGTAATAATCATCTTAATGACAAAGACAAGACAGGAGTTCTGCAAAAGGGCAGTTAAAGTAGAATCGTATCAGAAACCATGTACAAGGTTTTCAGTTCAAGGACTTACGTTCCACCTACCCCACCAGTGACTTCTGAACTAATTGGATGAAAGGGAAGCTCACAAATTGCAACCTAGCATTATGATTCACAGCTGGTTAGAGCAATACTGCTTACAGTATGTTGACTATATCTAAACAAATGTGAAAGACATTGAAAACGGCAAAGAGTCGAAAGAAAAAGAAATCTCAACACCTGAATGAAATTGAAGTGTAACTACAAAAATATTGTAAGCCGAATGATTATGTGTTGTATCTTCCAGCAAAGAAAAGAAACTCATGTAAAAGGGCGCCTTAAAAATCAATAAACCAAAGCACAAGCTCGATAACTAAACAAGATTTAAAAAGAGAGGGGGGGTTTCAAATCAATAGCTGCTTATCTATACATCAATAGCTATCTACTCTACTTTTGCAGCAACAATAGCAATTTCAGGGTCATCCTCGAACACATGATACAGCAATGTTAAACAATAGTTTAGGGTGTGTCTAGAAATGGGTAAGTGCCCATTCTGCTTTGTGATTAGGGTGGCTCGCTTCTTTCAAATCTAAATCCTCAAAACTGGTGTCGCAGGGCCCTTTTCCTTTTCAGTATTTTTTCACAACAACACTCGAGCACACTTGGATACTCCATGACACAAAACGACACGACACCATATGAACAGTATGAATGAAGTGCCCTGATGATGCCATCAAACACTGTTGCATGCAGAACCCTTCAGATGATGTGTCTTGAATCATCTACATCCTTCATGAGGTTCCATGTTCTTTTCAAGTGCATTTGGTCTAAGGGTGAATATTGTGATTTTTTGAAAGGTTTACACCTCTATATGTTTTATCACCACAAGAGGCCAAATTTGGCATAGGCCAGTGTTGGCAGATTTGATGGTAACTACAGCATCATATTGGCATAGGCCAGTGTTGGTAGATTTGATGGCAACTATGGCATCATATCTCAACGCTAAATATTTGCTTCTGAAGCAAATAGTTAAATATTATAATATCTGGCAGAAGGAAAATAAAAAATAAAAAAAATTGCCAAGGTTCCACCCTCCACCCAAATGGCCAAACAGCCTCTTCGTTTTCCCATTTCTTTGTTTTTTATTTAGTCAAATACTGCTGTTAGGTTGAACATTTCTCATTATTTCATTGTGTCCAAGCTCGCATCCACTCTTTTGGTGTTAAGGAAACTATTGTATAAGCTGTAGGGTTCACTTTCACTTTTCAGCTAGAGAAATTATCACATTCAAAGATTGTATGGTCCAACAGGGGTCGTCCCCCTTAATTTCAAAGAAGTTCCTCACTAGATTTAAAATCAAAAAGCTTTTTTGAGAATCATCCTTGAATATAAATAGGAGAAAGCCTGTGTTACCATACAATGTTGTGATCATTTCTAGATAGGGTAATAGGCCAAATACCAAAAAGTTCATGCCATACAGTTTGCTTTATTTTCTCAGATGGAATTGCCAAATCTTTTTAAGGGCAATTGATGTTTGTTGTGTGACATTCAAATAGGGTCTTTTTATTTCTATCAATTGCCATAAATTGAACCTAAATTGATATTTTCTTTCTTTATCTTTCATAACTTTCCTGCTTTATCTTACTTCTCACTGTATGGAGGCATTCATATGTCCAGATTTTTGGAAGTAGCCATCTCAGAGAATTGAGGACACTTTGACACTTGGAACCCGTGCCACGTGCCCAGGGAAACAATGAGAGAAGGCTCTTTTTGGCCCCAAGTTGCAAGTGGCAGAAAAAAGTACTCTCTGCTAATTTGGCACAAAACCACCCATTAAAATAGTCACTTTTCAGACATCCAAATGCACCCATGGATAAAATAGACCTTTGTGTAACTTTTCATTGATTACAAATAGTGAATCAAAAGAAAACTCTGGGTTATGTTCCCTTAATGGATAGATATACTCCTTTCCTTCTCCAATAAAGAGTTCCATTACTAGCATTCCAATATCATTGATATCAATATTATCGGTGATATTATCGATACCGCCAAACCGGCGATATCGAGAAGCCCTGGGAATCTCTTTTTTCCAAATACCGCTAAAATATCGACAAAATACCGCTATTGTATCATTGGGCGATAATATCACCAAAAATCGCCGCAAACCCTTTATAAATTCTCCCATATATCACCTGTATTGATGATAATATCAACGACACAGGTCAATGAGGAGGAAAGTGTACACAAGTAGAAATTGAGAAGAAAAAAATCCAATAAAAAATAGAATTTTTTTTCTTGACAATTGTTTTGGGGATCTAGTTGGGGAGTGGACTTCAACCACCCTTCTTCAATTTTTGTGAATCAAATCCCTCATTTTAGGAGAGGAAAAAAAAAAATCTAAAGTTTTTTTAGGGATCTAGCCAAGGAGTGGATGATGTAGGCTGATATGATATGGGGCCATGACCCATGGACCAGGCCCAGACCCATTAAGCCCAAGCCCAACAGTTGGCCCAGCAATAAGGAGGCCCAACCTCCTATTTATTTGTTTTCCATATTTGTAATAACTCATTGGTTGTCAATGACATTATGAATTTTCCTTCTATGCATGTTTCAAAACTTATATAAGGGCCTATGATGAGTAGTATCAACGCACCTTTGAATTAAATCAAAATTTTGAAGTTGTTCTCTTCTATGTGTTTTAGTTTTCATGCTTAGATTGAAGGTGCATACGATTAGCGGATCGTTCCCATCAGCAGGGGGAAAATCGAATCAAATCTGTCATTTTAGGGGAAAATCGAGAAGGCGATGCATAAATACTATTAAAATTAGAAGGGAAAAGGGGGGTTGTGTGCGTAAATACTGCAAAAATTAGAAAATAAATTAAATAGATGGTTGTTGTTTAAGTTTTTTTTAGGGATCTGGTTGAGGAATAAATTTTGACCACTCCTCTTTAATTATTATGAATCAAATCCACCAATATATATATATATATATATATATATATATATATATATATATATATATATATATATATATATATATATATATATATTGGGATGCATAAATACTACTAATATTAGAAAAAAAAAATGTTTTTGAATTTTTTTTTTGGGGGTCTAAAGGGATGTGGATTTTAACTGCACCTCTTTAATTTTTGGAAATTAAATCCCTCATTTTAGGTAAAAATTTGGGAAGGGTTAAAACATGCAAAAATAAAATAAAAATTAAAAAACAATAATAAATTTTTTTCTTTTGAAATTTTTTTTAGAGATTTGGTTGGGGAACGGATTTCGACCACTCTTCAATTTTTGAAAAAAAAAAAATCATTTAAATTTTATTTA
Organism: Magnolia kwangsiensis; assembly: GCA_037074715.1. Lineage (NCBI taxonomy): Eukaryota > Viridiplantae > Streptophyta > Magnoliopsida > Magnoliales > Magnoliaceae > Magnolia > Magnolia kwangsiensis. The sequence goes on from CM073573.1 coordinate 36,677,773, forward strand.
AAATTTTGAAAATGTAAAATAATAATAATAATAATGATGATGATGATGATATTGAATTATATTGTTTCATTAAAAGCATATTAATTTTTTCTATTTATGGATGGATATTGATGAGTAATGTGTTGCATTTTTTAATTTAAAAAATGGAGTTCTAAATTATGAAAAAATAAAAAATTGTCTACTGTAAAAAATAATGATTTTATTTCATAATTATGTATGGATGGACGTATGATATATGTATGTGTGAATGCATGCATTAATGGATGGATGAATGGATGTGTTATGCACACATGGAAGTATCATGAATGAATGGATTGATAAGTGTTTATGAATGAACACATGCATGTAAGTATGTATGTACTTGTGCATGGATGGATGATTGGATGGATGATGGATGATGGATGATGGATAGTGTACTTTGCATATATGTATGTATGCATGGATAAATTTATGTTACTCTATACACTAGTTTTTACAACAGCATGTGGATTAGGCCCCTATTAAATGAAAATTTGCTATGCATTGTTCTTTTTTCCAATTTTTTATTCCTAAACATGTAAACATGTCTTTTAGTATCTCATAAAGTTTCACTGACGCAAGACAACTAACCACTTGCTCTAAAAGCTCGAACTGATAAAACGTGGCGAATCAATCTCTTTATCTCATAACCCAGGTCAGCCCTTGGTCGAACTCCCCTCATAGGCCCCACTTCACATGAGTCTCACCTTACATGAGCCACCCACACCGAGTGTGCCCCCCCGCTTCACACAGGCCACCCCACTCGAGCCCAGTGTGAAAATACCCATTGTATTAATCACCACCAATGAGGAGTCTCAAACACGAGACCTCCTGCTCTAATACCACTTTTGACACAAGACAACTAACCACTTACTCTAAAAACTTGAACTAATAGAGCGTAGTGAATCAATCCATTTAGCTCATAGCACAGGTCATGCCCTCGGCTAAACCCCCCTCATGAGCCCCACTTCACACGGGTCTCGCCTTACATGAGCCACCCACCTCACACGGGCTGCCCACCCCAAGTGTGCCCCCGCTTCACACAGGACACCCCACTCAAGCCAGGTGTGAAAATGCCCTTGCATTATTCACTAAAAAATCCATCTTTTTCTCCATCTTTCCCTCAATTAGCGATATAATATTGGGTATCGGAGATATCTATACATGTTTCCATATTCCCAGTCAGCGATACATGTAACAATACCAATACTACAAACACTATCCATAACTGATTTTTTTTTAAAAAAAAAAAAAATGAAAAAGAAAAGAAAAGAAAATTCTTGAGATGCTTATTTGATTCTACTTTGATGCATTTGAGCTTTTACATGTACCGATTTGATTCTTATCCAATTACTACTAAATACCAACATTTAAACTAACATTTATTGATCAAACAGGAACTATGAATGTATTGCCTTACAGAAATTGTTAGAGAATGATCAAGTAAAATGAAGTAATCCCACCTGATTAATTAAGAGTAAATATGAACACCAGGCATGTTAACAGGAAGTTTTAAAAAACAATAATGATAAATAAATAAATAATCATTGAAAACCTCTGGGATTAAATTGCCATCATTTGAGCCAACATTTACTACAGGTGAAGCCTACTTTCAGTGATCCAGATTGTTCATCTGGTGGTTGGGCCTTAAATATCCTCCACTGAGCATTTCCAGTCCTCCAATCAATAGACTTTTTCCCATTGTATATGGAACATTAGCCATATTTTCTTTTGAACCCATCCACTTGCAGACCAATTATCGTATGGTTGGGATTTTCTGATGGAGATCTCTTGCATTGTCACCAAGTCTATGGTGGGGATCGCTAGAGGAACAATCTGGAATACAAAGTTGGGCCCCACATGTATGAATTGCTGGCTTAAATGAAAAGAATTATATATTGCCTCTCAAAAGAAAGAAAATAGTACTTCACTACCACTCTCTGTCTAGTTAGGAGTTTTGTTGAACCCGCACATGGCTGCACGTGCCAATTTGGCATATGTGTGGCCATCCAAGCAATGCATCAGGTGGGATCCACTGTGTAGATACCTAATCCAGAGGTCAGTATGTGCCACTCATCAAAAGAAAATTTTGACAGTTCACATTCTTCTCAAATGGTTGGTTACTTTTGTGCATATGCAACCTATCTGATCCATGAACAAGCTTGATGTTTGGAAAAGATCATCCACACAGTGGAACCACCAGATTCATGGCTCCAATGCCCCACGGGAGTGCCAACTTTGGATATGCAGCCACGTGGAAAGGTGCACATGGACTCAGAGAATGCATGCGACCCAGCAAACTATCTAAATTATTTATTTAACAGGTAACCATCTAAATTAGCTATCAAGCACTCTATCCCTGAACATGTGGCAACCGCATGTGAGATCCAGACCACCCATCTACTAACCCCTGTCATGGATGAGCCATAGCTCAAAAATCACACAATTGGATGTTAGAAGACCCCATTTACAAAAATCCTCTGATCAACAGCTAGGATCAACTGATTGTTGTGATTTTCAAGATATGATCCATCCATGGTAAACGTCCCAATCCCATACACGTGAGCTATGCAGAAATAAAAGAGTTTTGATAACTATGATACAATCATTAAGCACCAAATCCTTTCACTCAAATTAATACGAGACAGAGCTTCAGTTTTCATTTTACCTTAGCTCCGAAGCCAGCTGAAGTTCTAGAAGCTCGAACACCGCCACTGCCAGCTCCAATAACAAATAGATCGAAATCATACTGAGCTTCTTCTACAGTTGAATTCCCCACCTCACCGTCTATAAGCATCTTTCTCGACATGATTGTAATATGAAAAGAACTAAATGCAGATAGAAATCGGAATCATTAGGGAGGAAAACCGACAAAAGTTCAATAAATAATGATCATCTTACTGAGATTTTCGAATTAAACAATTCACGAAAATTCCAAAAATCGGGTAGAATGAATGAATTTACTTATGAAATTTCTGAAAGTGGAAGTGAAATCGCAACGGAATCGGATCGAAATTACCTTGCTGGAAACCGTGAGAGATGTTTGTTTCAATGAAAGGCTAGATGGATTGAAATGTTTCTTTCGAATCAGGAATCTTAGTCTGGAGATTTGAAGATCGAAAAGAAATCGCTTTGGTGAGATTACCAAGACAGATGTCGAAAGGAAATGAGAAAGGGCTTTGACTTTTAAAAGGGCTCGTTTGGCTTCTCTATTTAAAAATTCAATAAGAGCGGCTACAATAAAGCTCTGTTTTTTCTGGAGCAGCTGGTTCAGCAAAATCACCTTTTCAAGTCCTCAAATGTTTTTTTTAATGTTTTTTTTAATGTAAGCATTTTTGTTGAAATCTCCTAATAAATGTTTTTATCAGGAGTTGAGTACATTTTTTTTAAATTATAGCAACTTTATTACAAAAGTAATCTATATAATTGTTTCAGTGTTTCTCATCCCATCATGCAATGACAAAAGAATGGATAACTACAATTTTTATATTTTAAAACATTTTGACCACATTAATTAGGTCGTACATTAAATGTGGATCAACCATGGATGCCATCAAACATGTGAACTGTTCCTTATGTGAGCCAAACCTTCAAAGCGGGCTATCGATCATAGAAGGTCTGTCTTGGACGTGGACCATTCGTTACTAAGTACCCACTATGATGCAGGCCATCCATCATGTAGGGCCACTCATCAATGTCAATGGTCCTTCGCGTGGGGGTCATCAATGTCCATTACCCATCACCCATCATGAGGAGTCCACATTAGACATGTATATAGTGTGGGCCCTACTATTGAAGTGGATTGTCCATCATGTGGGGCTCACGTCGATATCCACACATTCATTGTATAAGGCGTACCTTTTATGTGAATCATCCATCAAATGGCCCACTTTGGATGTGGGTCATCCATCATGCAAGACCTTGGATGAGGACCGCCCATTAGGTGGGGCCCATTAAATGTGGACAGTCCATTATGAGGGGCCACACTTTGATGTGGGTCATCCATTATGTGAAGCCCACTCTGTGCATTATATGGGCCCACTTTAATGTGGATCATTCATTTTGTGGGGCCCCACTTTCAACATGGGTCGTTCATCACGTGGGCCTACCTTTAATGTCAACCAACCATCATGCGAACCCACCTTTAATGACCATTATCCATCATCTGAGACTCACCTTTAATGTGGATTGCACATCAAATGGGACTCACTTGATGTGCATGTTATGTCATATTGGGCCACACTTTGACGTGGACTACCTATCATGTGAGGCCCACCCTCGATTTAAGGCTCTATGCTCAATATTAGTCATTCATCATGAGGGGCCCACCTTTGATGCCCACCATCCATCATGTATATCTCATCTTTGTTGTGGACCATCTATCATGTGGGGCATAATGATGTGGATAGTCCATCATGTGGGACCCACCTTTGATGTTTACATCCATTATATAGGTCCCACCTTTGTTATGGACCATCAATCATGTGGGGCCCAACCTTCAATATCGTCCATTCATTATGTGAGATCACCTTTAATGTCAACCTTCAATCATGGGGTCCCACATTCAATGTCCACCATCCATTATATGGGGTCACACCTTTAATATAGTAGGTTGAGCCATTATGTGGAGCCACACTTTGAAGCAAGCCATCCATCATATGGGGGCTTACTTTCAATGCAATCGTGCATTATATTGGTCCACCTTTGATGTGAATCATTCATCATGTAAGCCATCTTCACTACCAGTCGGCTTGAAATCAAAGGTAAAAGTTTGGATTACATCTAAAATCATTCCAAGAGTTACATGTGTAACATGTATGTCACTAGACTATATATTTATTAGGCCATCAATATAATTACTTTAATGTGATGATAGCTCCTATCAAACGTTATGCATGCAAATTAATCATTAAAAATCATTGGTTAATCACTTGGATGTGATCTTGTGTTTGTAGCTTCTAAGAAACTTGAATTTTTATTACTTTCAGGCAAAGTATATGTTTCAATGAGCTTATTATAAACATGTTATTAAACATTTAATATATACATTGGTTAAAGATATTAAAGTTGATTTAATAATTAAATTTAAACCCTTATAAATATTTTTTGCATAACTACTTTTTGAATTGGAGTAGATTCTGAATTACGAGTGCTAAATAGAGTGGGAAGATTCCAATACAAAAGGATTTCAAATTTGAGGGCTTCCTAATCAAGGGGGTTTAAATTCACTCCCCTAACCAAGCCTTTAATCTATTTAAATACATGGCCCATTTATGATATTCCAAAACAATTAGATAATCAATTACATCACCATAATTACTCTAATACGATGACATGCACTATCTAAACATTGTTCATGTAAATCAACAGTTAAAAATCATTAGTTGATCACTTGAATATTGTCTTTTGCTTGTGGAACATCCGAGTCTTAAAATTTCATAATTTTCAAACAATATATATATTTCAATGGCTTTATTACAATCATTGTGCCAAACATTACACAAGTACGCTAATTACATATATCAAAATTCATTTGCTAATTAAATCCAAACCCTGTAAATATACCCTGTGCCTAACAAAACCGGAGGATTTCAAATCCAGGGTTTTCAAACATGCCATTAGACACCCTGGGGTAAAAGTATGACTGCCATTTAAGGTTTGTAAGCCACACGCATACGGTGAAAGTGGAGCATTGATTCATTTATCTCAAGATTCTCAACCATCCAATTTATTTGCTTCTAACGTGCACTTAACCCAGCTAATGATGAGCCGGCCGACCACGACTTCTTTGTGAAATGAACCAAGCTCTTGGATCTCTCTCACGTGTCACACGCTAGTACGTGGAACGAGAGAAGAAAGTGTCTTGGAGTCGACTTGGGTAAAAACGCTTATACATGCCTTTTTATTCATCGTACTGTCCGGGCAAATCTGGAATTTTGATATACTTCTGACATCAGCTGGTACATCAGGGACGCGGATTGCGTCCTACCCCCGACCGGACAGTAATCCGTCCAGGCAGGGATCTGTGGGGCCTACCGTAGTGTAAGTGTTTTATCCACGCCGTTCATCTCTTTTCAAATATTATTTTAATATATTTCATTAAAAATGAAACAGGTAAACATCTTCAGTGGACCACACCAAAGGAAGCTGCAGTGATAATGATACTCACCGTTGAAGCCTTTCTAAGGGCCATCGTGATGTTTTTTAACCATCCAAACTATTCGTAAGGTCATGTAGACGTGGATGAAGTGAAAAAGCAAATATCAGTTTGATCCGAAACTTTTCCAGCTCCCAAGAAGTTTTTAATGGTGAAAGTTAAATCCAAACTTTGTGGTCCAATGGAGAGGTATAAATGCCTCATTTTTTGAATATTTATCTTAAAATTATCTTTGAAAAGTGATTAACGGCGTGGATAAAACAATTAAATTACTTTGGTCCCCACAGAGCCCTGCCAGGACGGATTACCGTCCGGGCGGGGGTACGACGCAATCCTCGTCCGTATATTGCTCGCGAACGGTTTAGGTGCGGCCCCGGCAACACCCAAGATGGTACGAACCTTACCATGGGGCCTACTTTGATGTATTTATTCTATATCTACACCGTCCATCTGACTTTTCAGATCAATTTAATGGATGAATCCAAAAATGAAGAAGATCCAGATCTAAAGTGGAACAAACTATAGAAAGAGTGGTGAATGAATACGCTACCATTGCAAAATTCCTAAGGTCCACCGTAATGTTTTTGTAATGTTTATTTTCCATCCAACCTTTTGATAAGGGCAGATAAATCCGGAGGAAGGGAAAACAGAAATACCATATTGATCCAAAACTCATGTCCCTCATTAATAATCAATCACCACTATTTCCTAAAATATGGCCCATCTGAGGATTGGATCTGTTTCTGTTTCATTTTGGGATCATAGCTTAAAATGATCTGAAAAAACGGATGGACGGCGTGGATATAGAATACATACATCAAGGTGGGCCCACCGCAGGGGCCGCACCTAATCTGCTCCCATGTTACTCTATCCTTGAAGATGTTGCGCGTGGACCCCACCACTCGATGGACAGAGGAATATTTCTCGCCAAAAACAAAAAACATATCCGGGTACGAAAAGAGGGCGGTCAGCTTGTCATATGATTGTTGACTACAGACCGTCGGTTCTCATTCTCATCTGATCTTCCTTTTCTTGATACAGCGTGGCCCACCAGAGAAATTTACAGTCTGGATCCTGGGCTAAGTAAAACACAATATCTGGGGAGACCTGCAATATCGTACAGGTAACATCCACTCCGTCCATCATATTCTATCCTACATTCTAGCCGTTGGAGTAAAAATAAAAGCCAAGATCCGCAATTTTGGTGGGCCAGATCATAGGAAATGATAGAGATAAGATGTCCATGATGCTTCGTTATCAAATCCATTAATCATGTGTAACTCACCAGGGTGAAATAAAAGATACAACAGCTAACCTAATTTTTAATTCCAAATTCAATGGCAAAGTCAAACATTCTTTCTTATTTTTTTAATTAATAGATTTTATTTTGTTTTTCCTTTTTAGTATCCACCTATTGTTTTAATTTCAACCATTCATTTCCTAAGGTTTGGTTGACCACTGGCCAATCTTTCTATGAATTGGTAGGTCTTAAATCATGCTCGTGTGCATCACCAGCCGCCTTCACGTGTGAATTGGAGTAGTATGTCTCGTGTGTCCAACTCTCTTTCTCGTCGCGATCGAAACGGGCAGGCGAGAAAGGATGTGTATTGGGTACTACATACGCCTGTACCTATCTCGGGACACACAGGAACTCCGTGGAGCCACCGTAATGTATGAGTTTTATCCACACCGTCCATCCATTTTCCGTACTATTTTAGTGTCTTAGGCCTAAAAACAAGGTAGATTTAAGCCTCAGGTGGACCACACAGTGCGGATAATGACGGGCATCATTGAAAACTTTCTAAGGCCCACCGTGATTTTTATTTGCCATCCAACCTGTTCATAAGGTGACATAGATCATATGAAGGGAAAACAAGAATATCAGCTTGATTCAAACTTCTGCAGCTCCTAAGAACTTTTTAATGGTGGGTGTTCAATTCCCAATGTGTGGTCCACTTGAGCTTTGGATCTGCCTCATTTTGAGGCTTATATCCTAAAATGATATGAAAAAAAATGGATTAACGGTGTAGATAAAACCCATACGTCACGTGCTCTCTCAGAGACCTGGGAAATGTGGGGTAGTACCTAATCCACGTCCCACGAGAAACGCAGCTCATAAGGTGGGGCGGATTCACACGGGTACATTGTATGTAAACAAGCGGTCATCCGGTCACAGCGTACGTCCCATAAAAAAAATAAATAATAATAATAATAATAATAATGGACCTGGACCGACCAGAATTTTCTCATCCAAGGTTTTTTCACCCATGCAAATTTTTGAGTGCCTGAGTATCACGCATCATATGCTGCAGAGTATTCAGATAACTTCCTTTGCATTTATTAGGTGGAATTGGAAGCGGATTGCGTTCAACTCACGGTCGGACTTACCAGATCTGTGTGGGGCCCACCGTGACGTATCTGTTTATCCACGCAGTCCATCCCTTTTTCTCATGTCATATTTAAGGTATAAGCTTGGGTTGCATTGAATGCAAGAGTCATCTATGATATGATCTATTAGAGCAAGGGATTTATTTCATTTTTGGGCCCATATCCTAACATGACACGTGGTGGAAACGGGTAAGAGCTTTGTGATGCATGAGTCTCATATGCACCGTCCATCTATTTATTTTTATTTTTTTTTGTATCATTTTAGGGTATAAGCCCAAAAATGAGCGAGATCCAAGGCTCAAGTGGACCATGCCACAGGAAGCAGCGGTGATAATGATTCTCACCATTGAAACTTTTCTAGGCCCACCATGATGTTTAATTTCCATCCACTTATTCGTGAAGTTACATGGACTTGGATGAAGAGAAAACACAAATATCAACTCCATCCAAAACTTGGGTGACCCCGGGAAGTTTTCAACAATAAGAGCATAATCTCCATTTTGTAGTAAACTTGAACCTTGGATCTACCTTATTTTTTTGTCTTATATCCTAAAATGATGTACCAAAAACTGAATGGACATTGCGGATAAGACACATACATCATAGTGGCCACTCAAAGCTCCTGCCCGTTCCTAGAAGAGTGAGTCAATCAAACAGCAGTGGCTTTGTCCATAAGCTCCGTAACTAGTCCCAAGCCCCCGCACATTGAGAAGGGAACACTGAGGTTCATACAAGTGGAACCCACAACGGGAAAATCTGGATCTCTTCCGACATAGATATTCTCTACATCAGCCCCATGATAGTAGGGAAAGAAAAGAAAATTGTGATTGTAATGATTTTATGAGATTTACATTGAGCACTATTGGAATAGGTTTCAAGGATTTCATTTTTAGGGGTCTCGTTATGTTTCAAGGATTTCATTTTTAGGAGTATTGTTTTGATAGCAAATACGAATTCATAAAGCTCCCACAGTAGCACCTCTCATCTTGTGTCTGAGAATTCATGAGGTGATGTTTTGCAAATACGAATCTATTTTCTTTCCTTTTTGGTTCCCATCATCCAAACAGACTCAGTGCCAAAGGAGCACAAGAATGAGAGATCCAAGCCATCCATCAGATGGGTCCCTAGGCCATCCTTCTGTTTATAGATAGTGGCCTGTTCAAACGAGGTGAGAGGCCTGATTTTCAGGTGGGGCATCTACACTGACCCTGACAAGTATGCCAGTCGAACGATCTCAACTGACCACCTCCTGGATGGTTCTAATTCTTCCTGGCAGTTCAGACTGCAGCACTGCCACGACAAACCGACATAAACGCCGCATGTATCAGCCTTACTCAAGGCACAGTACATTATCAAGAATCACCATATAAAACACCAGCTCTCTACCCATCTCATCACTATACAAACAGTATGTACAGTACAGACATTGTACATTGAAATCTTTTAAGCTACAGCCTTTTCTAGCCGGTTTTTTAGACAGCAGTGTTTTGGAAAGCAAAGGTTCCATTGCATTGCCCCTTTTAGAAAAAACAGAATTTACAGCTAAAAATTCTCTCTTGTTGTTAATCAGCACTCACAATGAAAGACGGTGTTACTGAAACACCAGGTCTTGGTCCCGACCTTCCTCATGCCAGTGTCATTTAGACTTCTTGCACTGTAGGGAGTTGTGTAGAGTCGATCCATCATATTTACTTTGGGGGCCTCAAGGACTGCCTTGGGCATGGATAAGGCCCATTGCATGGACCAGATTGCGAGTGGACGCATATATATCAGCGAGCGGTAGTGGCCATCTATTGTCCATCCTTCAGGTGTCTGGAACCAGTACCTACAAGCAAACAAAGATATCTCAATCACCCAGAATCACTTGAAGAATTCCGTGTCAGAAGTGAGCACCTGCAATCTCCTTGTATAAAAGTTTAACACATATTTTCTTATCGTTTGTTATGATTAATTGCATTTATATGGTATGTAGTAGTGTTTGAAATATTGGTATCGCGTTATGTATCGCCCCCTTGGGATATAGATATGTATCACTTATTGCATAGGATATATCAGTTGTACGACGTAATGTATCTCTGTTGTTGGAAACATTAGGAAGGTGGTCGAATTTTTTAATGAAACTTCAGTGATTGTTAAAAAAGACATTAATATACATGTATAAATCAAAACATTACAAAAAACAAGCTCACACAATAGGTTTTCTTTGTATGGGGTCCTAATCAATGCACTGTCTAACTGAATTTATGCAGGTATATTCAAAGTCTATTAATATAATTTATACATGTAAGAAGACGTGTGGAAATACAAGTAATACATTCAAAGGCAAAAGAAAAATCACTAGATCATATTACGTGCATGTTTGAATTTATGTTTGGATACAAAGACTGCAACCAATTTGTGAGAAATTGGAAATTTTTGATTTTTTTTTTTCAATTTTCCGCGACTCGGCTCATCTAGTCCAAATCTCAAAATCGAAGCTCTCAATCCATGATTTTTCATGCAAACCATAAAAAATCATGGATTTGTGACAATTTCACACTGATTTAACATAATTTACAGAAAAAAAAAAGATTGAAAATTGAAAATGCTCACTATATCGAACATGTGGGATATATCTCACTCTTGCGTTTCATATCGCACAGGTGGGATACAAGATATATCGTGGGATATATCGGCTGACATCTTCGATACTTAAAACACTGGTATGCAAAGATTATCCAATTAAATAAAGGGTCAAGATGTCATCAGTGCACATGCTAGCAGGATGGCCAAGAAGCTGGAGTGTTCGTCCGGTGGACCCCATCAGGGACAAGCGAGGAATCCAAATACCACCCCACTTCAACAATCCTAACCTTCAGACAGTAAAGCAAGCCCACTTATCAGGCCTGTGACTGGACAATAAAGCAAAAGATCCTGCATTCAAAAAGTACAGGTCCACCTATGAGGCTATGGCAAATGCAGTGGGGCCAGCAGGATGAACACTCGAGATCAATGAGATCTGATCAAGAGGGATATTTAGCTGTGACTCAGAAAACCTAGTCATATGACAACAGGTCAGTCCACAATCAAGGAAAAATGGAAAGATGCTTTCACATTATTTCTAGGACATCATAATGCCTTGACAAATGAAAGGATTCTAAGGGCCCATTTGGACGCACTTCCCAAAAGGGAATTCCCAGAAAATGGGGTATCAAGCCTACTCTTCCGGTCGACTTGACAAAAACCGATTGGATTGGTTTGTGGTATATCAACATTTTACTGCCTATTTTGTCTAGCAGGAGACAAGAGGGGGGTTTGCAAAGTTCATCCAAATGCAGAACATCAATTGCGGTTTGGATCACAACGGTGTTTAGGCCTCAAACATCCCTTCAGAGGGTGCATCCACGCAAGTAGTCCAATCAATTTTATAGAACTTGAATTTTGAATTGTATGACTCAGAAATCAACCTTCAAATCTACGTTTGACTCAATCCAGTCAACGAAAAACCTGCTGTTTTCCTAGGAAACTTGGCTGATTTTTAACATCCAAGCAGACTACACTTAGAGCATGACCAAACCCGGCGAAGTTCCAAGTCTACTCACAAGCTATCGAACATTGGAGGAACTACATACACATTCTGCAGGAAAAAGAACTTACCCGAATCCCTCTTCTGACCAGCCGGAGATGAAAATACCTTCCGCAGTTGTAAATGCCTGGTGCTCCATTCCTGAAAGAAGCATTGTGGCTGCAGCACCGTAAGTGACACCAGTCCAGATCTCACGCGACTGCATGCAGGTCTCATCAACCTTACCATTGGCATGCATCCCATTGACAGCGCCCATACGCCCACCTTTCACTTTCATTACATTGAACTCGAATATGTTCTGGAGGGCACTCCTGATTTTCCCCTCATTGAATAGAGAATGCAAACCTGACGAAGCTGTATACCATTGGCCTGCCAATTGATCAGCCTGTATAGACCTGCTGTTGCTACTCGTCCCACTGTCATAGTTAAAATATGACCCATTCCACAGTTTTGCTTCAAATGCTGGTTTGGCCTTCAGGAATTTACTCATACACTTCTCAGCAAAGGCCCCGTCACCAAGACGGTGGGCCATGGCAGCTGCAGCTTGTAGAGCAGCAAGCCACAGACATCCACAGTAAGCACTGATGCCATGAACTGTCCAAGTGTCATATGTTTGATCTGGGAAACCATCATTCTCAATGAGGCCGTCCCCATCCCTGTCAAACTGTTCCATGTATTCTATGGCAGCGCAGACTGCGGGCCAGACATCGACTCCGAAGGACATGTCTCCTGTTGCAGCGAAATCTCTATATACCTGAAGCACGAACTTTGGATTAAGATCCTTCCATTTACTTGTGTCATGAATGTTGTACGCGTTCATTTCATGCCATGGATCATGCGTGCCTAAATCATGAGGAACGGCTCCTTTAACCTTACGGATTCCCCAGCTACCATCAGCCAGGAACCTGACTTTTCTTCTATCCTCGAATAAGACAGCCGCTGCAAAGTCCCGTTGGATACTCAACTCAATTTTTGGGAATAGTTCGAGAAGAGCAAAAGAGGCATAAAAGTGCACATCATACGTACACCACATGATGTACTCCACTCCCTCCAAGTACAGAAACCTCCCAACATCTCCACTGTCATCCTGTGCATTCAGACTGCTATTTTTCTTCTCCCGAGAAAAACATTTTCGGAGCCCATTTCCTCTAGTATGCTCTGTGACTGCACCCAGCTGGCCATTCACTGTGGCCACAATCGTACCCACACCTCCATTCAGTGTTTTCATTGATTTGTAGTGACTGCTACCAGTGCTTGAATTCCCATCGGTGGTGGGGGATCCACCATCTGCATCAGACAAGTTGCAACGATCATGATATCATCCGCATAATACTAATTTTAAAACAAACAGCTCTTAAAGAGAACCAGTGTGGTAGTGATGCAACCATGTACTAAAGTTTGGTAAGCCCACCACACACCTCCAAACACAAATGCCTGGCACATGGGTAGGATATCCAAGCCATGCATCGGATGAACCCTATATGTATGCCCTGGCCCAAAATTCAGGCCAGTATGCTCGTCAGGCAGGTCCCACATGCATGTTTGGCTGTTAAGTGCTAGCAATTAATTTAAACCTCATCCATTGTTTTCATGCGCATGTTACCTGCCTCTTGAGTTAACTGACCTGATTCTTGGACCAAGCCATCTGCTTGATGGGACCCACCTGGCGTACAGGTCCTGTCCTACAGGGTTGGCACATGCAGAGCTTAACTAAGATCTATACTCTATTTCCAGACAGTAGCTCATGGAAAGTGAGCAGTAGAAATTAGAGAATACAAAAAGATTTACTATGATTTTGTATCCATAACATTTACACGACTGACAGCTAGTGGCTGCAAGAACGTGTAATTCAATCTTTAATAGCATGCATATGCTAATCATGTGTATCAAATGAGGTGTTCAATGGAACATGAGAAGCAGATTAGTGAAATATGAAAAGACTAATATACCGGTCCAAATTGTTCCTCCAGCGACCAAAAAGTAAAGCTCATTAAACAAAGTAAATTTGTACCTGCAATCATCAAACAGGCAATTTTAGGATTCTAAGGTGACATCTGTTTTGTTCCTAGAAGTACCATATACGATGAAGTGCTCCAAGAATATTTAAGCAAATAGCTAGATTCCAAGCCGTTGTTCAAATTAAAGACACAAGGAGGGTAAAAGTAGCTATCTCCATTTCACCATACATGCAGGGGGATGTTCATATAATGCAATTAAAAGATATAAATAAATATTAAGGGTTTTGCTAACATCTTGCTAACATCTTGACCTTTGGGGGATTTTATCGATGTCCCCAAAGTTTTTACATGATACTTGCAATGACCAACCATCAATCGGGACGGTTCGTTCAATAGTACTATTTGAAACAAGCCATGGTGCAAGAATCATGCAGATTGGATGATCTGTGCCCTTTGAATGGGGACAATTCATTATAAATGTCCGTTGTTTATAAGCCATAGATCACACAATTAGAATCATCAAAACAAAGCGTTACTTTCGAATCATAAGCAATACAAAGTGGGATACATCTAAAAGTTGTTTCAAGATGATGACTCGACCTATTTTGTTTCTCTGCTCAATCTTGACCATCTATTTTCGTGCTATTAATCAAATGTTTAGAATCATCCAATTGGTGTGATTTTTGCACCATCTATTGCTCCTAGTAGTATGAACGAGCAGTTCAAATCGACTATATGTCCTCCCATGTGCTAATTAAAAGCTTTGGGGACATTGCTAGTGTCCCAATTAAGGTGGGGACATTAGCAAAACCCACAAATAAATATGCATATATCAAGAAACATGGAATACAGATTTATTTTTATTTTTATTTTTTATTTTTTTTTTAAAAAGAGCAAACATGGAATACAATTGCTATCGAGAAGAGTCAGATAGTATGTAAACTGAACATGAAATACATCTAGAATGAAAATCTTAAACATTATTATTATCAGCTTTACGAAGTATAGAACTTGTTACAATTACCATTCTGGAAGCCTTTCGTCTCTGAGGATAGGACTTTGCCATTTCTCAATCTCCTCTTCCCACCACTTATAATCTGACCAAGATGTCAAAATGATATCAGATTTTGGATTAAAATGAAAACAGTGATGAGAACCTGTATCGCCACAAGAATCTGGAAGCCTAAAAGTGTGCGGTAGAATAAACAATGCTAGCTTGGAATAACTCAGGATTTTCAGGACATACAGTAATTGCAACATTTAAAAGAAAACTAACACAAAGATATACATACTCATCAAAGCATCATGTGCCAAGTCAATAGCTGATCTTTCAGAGGTGCCATAGAACTTTGTGTACCTCCTGCAGTGCAATAAAGAGCACTAAGAGAAAGCCAGCTAAAAATGAAGGCTTGAAGAAAAACTTGACGACATTTCAAGACTTCTTTTATTTATTCATATGGTCTACCAATCAACATAAGTGCAAGTATCTCTACCTGTCTAAAACAAATACTACACAAAATTACAATTGCCGAAGGTTAATGGAGGCAAAAGGACAGGTTTGAATTGGGTAGTGATCAGCCCAAGCCCAGCTCATTTATTTACCATGCCTGAAGTTCAGGCCCGGTAATCAGTCCCAGCTAGGCCTGTGACAGCCTGATGCAGGACATAAAAATTAGATATGATGTGCAAGATTTCAGGCTTTAGATCATAATAATTTAGAAACAATCACAATAATTCTACGTCTCACATAAAGTCAAGCATTCAATAAGGGGAATCTATAAGGGTCCAAGCCTACACACATTAAAGCTGAATCAATTAAAAATTATAGACCAAACAATGCTCAAAGGATAGTAGATTCATCCACACATGCAAATGATTATTTTCCAATCCAAAGGATTCTCATGTTTCAATTTGGGAAAACCTAGGGTTTGAAAAGCGGAATAGAACTTGCGGATTTGAAATGATCCAGAGTTAGGGTTATGTAAACAAGGTGAAAGAAGAGTGAAATAGAGACGAGAGGAAACCTGTGATCAGCCCGCATGTGTGGACAGCAAACCGGCCTAACGCACGTGCAAGGATGGCAGCTCGTACGTGTGTGGGGCCTACAAATTTGGAATCGGCCAGCTAGAGCCTGGTCGGCCAGGGATGGGCCACCTTTCCTTTAAATTTCAGGCTAAACAGATGATCGGTTTGAACACGGTGCTCCGCCGAATTTTCAACCCTCCCGCATGGCCAGATTCTGGAAATCTGCTGTACGGGAAAGATTAGCTGCAAACGTGGGTGGATTTGATGAGGGGATGGTTGTAAAAGATGAGGAATATAGAAGATAGGAGATGGGGGTGATTTGGGATGGGTGCGGCTTTGTACCACGGTAGTTAGCCCTTCGAAGAAGGGAGGGTTTCGCACTCAATTAGGTTTCTACAACTCAGAGAATTAGAGAAGTAAGAAAACGCAAAATTTTATTAATCATCTTTAATGAAAAAAACCGTACAAGGGGTTGCCTATTTATAAGAAAAACCTATACCCCAAAAGTCGTGACATGTGCGCATACTATTACTTAAAGACGAAGTAATAAAAATAACAACTAATCGATGCAATCTAAACCGTTCATGATGTTCCTAATAACGGTAATAAGCAAAACTCAAAGTCCTAGGTCACCTAGGGTAGTGGGCCACGATCATGAGATCCACATGATGATCGGGTCCACCCTAAGGAACCAAAACACAGTCTTCCAACTAGGAGACCCTCCACGGATGTTGACATCAATCCAAATCGAAGGTGGGGCCCTCCTCCTTGCGTACGTGCGTAAGGGGGGCATGCGTGTGCGCGAGATGTTCCCATCAACTCTCTCCGGCTGCTAAGATTTCTCCACTGGCGAAAAAAAACTCCTGAACCGATCCGAGATGTCAGGATCAAGTCTCTGAAGCTCCTCCTCAGTGAGCCATGTACTGTCTGAAGCTGGGCGTGACTTCCACTTGACCAGGAACTTTTTAAATTCGCCGTCTGACGTCGATATTATCTGAAGGTCCAAAATATCCTCTATCTCCTCTATCTCCTCTCTGGGTGTGGGAAGGGTAGGTATTGGAGGTAGAGGCTGGGAAGATAGGTCAGGAGGGGGCCATGGATCAAGGAAAAGGTCTGGGGAATCAGGATGATTAGGTGACAACTGGACAATTTATCAGTGGTCCCCTGAAATGCAACTAGATCCTCCACATTGAATGTGGAACTCATTTGTCGCGCCCCAAACTCGAAAACTGGGCTCACAAAATTTTCGATCGCCTAATCCGACGGCGACAGCCTCCGTAGTACCCCATTCTTGGCTCCTGGCGCCCATTCACCAGGTTTCGATCCTGGGATCCTACAAGGAGGATTTCTAAAACATAAGTCTGATTTATTTGAGCATGCCTAAGATCATAACATCGTAACCATAGAAAAATAACCACAGGAACAGCATTACAAAATCCACTAAGAATTTAAAACTTTTTACAAGTACAAGGCTCAAAGGGAAGTACAAAGTCTATATAAAGAAAACTCCATAAGGATCAGTGGCACGCTCCAACTCCTGCTCAGCTCTCAGTCCTAGAATCACCTGCACATATCAATCGTGCATAAGCTTATAGAAAGCTTAGAGGGCGGTGTAAGTGTGTGCAGGACAGGTGCCATGAGTGCGATATCATAGTATGTGAAAGAATGCGGTAAGACTACGAATACCACTAGCCGTCACAAGGCTAAGCAATGCAAGGCAAAAATACCATCTACCAATCAAAGGCTATGCAATGCAGGGCTATACAAGCAAATGTCATATACAATATGTAATACGATCATGCTCATCCTCATATCAAGTCCACAAATCAGTACAGTTCCTCTATAGGAAATCACCGGGGTCAAATACACTACCTGCTGACTACCGCTCTCCAAGCCGCACAGTCCAGCGAGCGTAAGAGACCTCACTACCCGCTTGTGGATAGCTAATTACCAACAAGGCATGACGGTAGTGGACCCATTTACGAGTTGGTCAGACTCAGCCTAACTATTGCCCTCTCACTCAGGTGGGTAAGGCCACACCCCCTCCTAACCGATCACGATACAGTGGAAGACGCGGCCTAATGGTAAAGTCACTGATGCTCATGTTGTCCACTCGGTCTCAACGTTGAAGCAATTCCTAGTACCATAAAGGTTTTGGAACCTTCACCCAAGGACATCCTACGTGCCCACAGTGCTCAAATAAACATTTCCGGTATCCAAAATTGACTATCCACGATGTGTCTGTGGAGAATACGACCTTGATGAAGCTCAACGAATATCAACGTGCTATGCAAATGCCAGATGCATAAATCACACCAATCAACCATGCATCAAATCCTACACATCCAGCGCGCTCAAGTGGGGCGATTCCATCACTCAAGGAGTCCCATAACAACCTGCCCAACGGCATAATGCCATGACCAATCAACCATCCACCAAGCACACAAATGATGCTCATGAGTCATGAAAATGACTAAGTGTGTCATGAGATGATGTACTCTCCTCGGGTCTAGGTACTTAGATAAATTTTCCCATGGATAGGAAGGAACACAACCACTAGTGGGGGCCCAATCGCTTGGGGTATCCCACGAGATTAAGTAGACAATGCCATGGGCCTACATGAAGAGAATGAGCCTAGCAACGGGTTTAAGGTGGATATTCAACCACCAATAGATGAGAATGGGCCTAACAAATGGGCCTAGAGGGGTCCTCAATGGGGACATTTAACCACCATTGTCCCCTAACAAGGCGGTCCAACAATAATCTACCTAAAAGCAAGGCCCAAGGCCCAAATACCACCATAAAAATGGATAACCACATATATATACATATTTCCCACATAATGGCCTAGAGAAAATGGCCCAAACCTACATATAACAACATGGGCCCATATGGGAGATTATGGCCCAATAACAATGTCACCAAATCCATGCATTATGTTGGACTTAGCGGGCAGCCCATAAGCCCAAGTACATAGGCAAAAATCATATCCAAGTTGGGAGAAATGGGCCTTACAACATCAGCCTAAAAACTGGTAAATCACATCTATATTTCAGCCCGACTAGTCCAACATAAAGGTGGAAGCAGCCCATATATACAACTGGGCCAAGCTTGGACGTCCTAGCTCATCTGGGCCTGCTGGACATCCAAAAATTCTGGTCCATTTATTTGGGGCCAAACAATCAACAAAAAGGGTGGGCCTTACTTGATACTAATTAAGCCTAAAAGCCTTAGAATTAAAAATATAGTATATGCACCCAATACTTTTCCATTTGGTGGGCCCCACGTCCTTAAAATATTCAGCCACATACTCAATTTCTTTCTTAGCACCTTGCTGGACTTTCAGCCTACCCAGTTTCCTGGGCCCGCTGAGGTCCAGCAGAAAATGATTTTGGGGAAATATAAATTTTATAGTGGTCCCTGGTCATCATGGTGGGTCCCAACAAATGGAGAGGGTGGATGCAACACATAAATCAAGGTGGGCTTGCTGTTGGATTGCAAGTCGAGCAGCTGACCCAAAGGGCTGGACATCCCAGGTGGGCCTGGGCGTCCCAAGGGGCCTGGACGGCCCGTCAAAATACATCAAGGTGGGCCCCACACGTAGACGTCTCACCAAGGGACGGTCCACACTTCAGTGGGCCACATCATGGGAGGACGGCAAGCAATAAACACACACATCAAGGTGGGCCACAGGGGGTGGATGGCCAGCCCATGGCTGGACATCAGCCCGGCTAGGCGTCCAACATGGCGTTGCCTTCCAGCCCCCAAAACTCCAGAAAATTATGATTTAGGTGGCCCGCATGCATCTGAGATGGGTCCTCACAAAGTGGGCCTCAAAATGGGTGAAAGAAAAGGCCACAAACACCTTCAAATGATTTTTACAAAAATGGACAGCAAGGTCCAGAAATAATTCTGCTTAGGAAAAATGTTGCTGCCCCTAACTTGTGCACCCCATTAGAGTGGGCCCAGGTCTGCCAAAATTTGGAAAAATACGGGGCCAACCTCCGTTTATAAGTATACATCAAAGTGGGGCCCACAAAAGTGGCCCACCATCTCAGAAACAAGCAGATATTTATGATTTTACCACATGCAGAGTGGCTGGATAGTCCAGAAATTTGGATCATCCAGCCCTCTTGGTCCACTCTTTTGGGTGATCAAACAAGGGCGGATGGAGGTGGGATTAACACACTTCTAGGTGGAGTCCACACCTCCAGAAATAATCCAATAATGGAGGTAAAACATTCCTCTAAACATTCCATAATCCATGCTCAAAACAACCCAAAAACAGTCCAGAAATTTTCTAGACAGCAAGATATGTCCGAAGATAACCACCCATAACTACTGAAATAAGGGGAAATACCCCATAAAATTTGTGTTATGGTCCACCTTAGTGGGCCCCACAAATATCCAGGCCATACCCCCTTCATAAAATCTATTGCATGCATCACATATGGGGCGAATGAGACACCAACGTTCATAGTGAGGACAGCAATAGGCGTCCACTATGTTTGGACGGTCTGGACATTGCAAGGCTACTAAGTAGGCCACACGCTTCAGGAATAAGATAATGAGGAAATGAAAAATTTAGATCCAGCCACAAGAGAGGGTCTCCGCCGCTATTGAGGCCCTCCCTTCATCACAAACATTCACATTATCCACTATATCCTTTTACAATGTAGATCATAGACATGCATGGAATAAAAATTCAAATCTAAGGTGGGGATGCCATCCCCTTCAAGATCTAGGGTCTAGATGACCCCACAAGGACATGCATCAAAGGGAAAAAGCCATGATGGGGTCTATGGAGAATTGCCCCATCCATGGAACATGCATGCAAAGGGGGTGGGCCATTAGCCACAGCCATGGAGACATAGGGGTCTCCACCATCATTTCATGGGTCCCACAAGCTCCTAAGATGAAAAGAAGAAGATCTACAGATAAGAAATCAGAAAACCTAAGCTAAGTGCACACCCACCTCAATGGATATTCAAGATTCTTCTACCAAGAGACTCATGCTCCAAGGTGCAAGGATCTAAGGTTGAGATTGAAAGTTGATGGTTAGACTGGGAGATTTTAGAGAGAAGGGTGGCTGAAATCTTCAGCTAGGTGGGACGGCTATGGAGCTCTAGCAAGGAGGAGGAGAAATGAGAGAGAATAGGAAAAGCATGGGACTTGTAGTTGAAATGCAATGATGAGTTTTCTTAAAAAGACAAGCAATAATGGCCTAGCTAAGAGGAAAGCCGTGATGAGCATGGGAGAAGCAACCCATGCCTTGCTAGGGGTGGCGTCTATAGGGGCTAGGTTAGGTTATTATGACAAAGGATGATGTCATGCATGGGAAAATGTGCAAGCTAGGTGGGTCACAATCATTGGTCCATAAAATGCATGGCCTATATCTTTTGATGTACACGTCGGATTTACGCACGAGACGCGGCGTCGGAACTGTGGCGTCGATGCGGTTGCAATGGTATAGGTTTTGGGTCGATCCGGTTCGGGTTTACATGATGGAACTTAAGGATGACTGTAAACGAAATCTACAAGTTACGGGTCACCGGAATTTGACCGGTAGAACTGCGGGACCCAACGGAACAAAACGGAAACTGAAGTTAAGGGTCTTACATCTCTCCCCTTTATTTCAGTAGTTATGGGTAGTAATCTTCAGACAAATCTTGCTGTCTAGAAAATTTTTGAATTGTTTTTGGGTTGTTTTGAGCATGGATTATGGAATGTTTAGAGGGATGTTTTACCCACATTATTGGATTATTTCTGGAGGTGTGGACCCCACCTAGAAGTGTGTTAAATCCCACCTCCATCTGCCCTTGTTTGATCACCCAAAAGAGTGGACCAAGAGGGCTGGACGGTCTAAATTTCTGGACTGTCCACCCACTGCATGTGGTAAAATCATAAATATCTGCTTGTTTTTGAGATGGTGGGCCTCTTTTGTGGACCCCACTCTAATGTATACTTATAAAGGGAGGTTGGCCCCATATTTTTCCAAATTTTGGCAGACCTGGGCCCACTCTAATGGGGTGCACAAGTTGGGGGCGACAACATTTTTCCTGCAGCGAAATTATTTCTTGACCTTGCTATCCATTTTTGTAAAAATCATTTGAAGGTGTTTGTGGCCCTTTCTTTCACCCATTTTGAGGCCCACTTTGCGGGACACCTAAATCACAAATTTCTGGAGTTTTTGGGGGTAGAAGGCAGTACCATGCTGGACGTCCCGCCGGGCTGACGTCCAGCCATGGGCTAGCTGTCCATCCCTTGTGGCCCACCTTGATGTATGTGTTTATTCCTTGCTGTCCTCCCATGATGTGGCCCACTGAAGTGTGGATCGTCCCTTGGTGGGATGCCTACTTGTGGGGCCCACCTTGATGTATTTTGATGGGCCGTCCAGGCCCCTTGGGACGCCTAGGCCCACCTGGGACGTCCAGCCCTTGACTGGTTGCACCGGCCTGGGCTGATCAACCGTTCCCCACTAGCTACGGCCACCTCAAATGGCCTCTCTTCCAACGCTTGGAGCCCATCTTTAACAACTAGAGAACTACTAATAAAATTATGTGTGTGCTCCTTGAATCCACCAAAATCGTCACTGGTGTTGAAAACAACGTACCTTTCAATCTCATAGTTTGGGGAGTATGAGCTCCAGAAATTGCATTGAAAGAGATCTCGAGCATGCTCTCACTGGCTTCTTTGACCTCTTGTGAGCCTTCTCCTCCATCGTCTTCATCCTCATCGGGCCAGCAAGCTTTAATGACGAATAGACATTTGCATTGATGGCCAGAGGAGTATTTTTCATTGCAGCGGAAGCAAAAGCCCTTATCTCTCCTTTTTTTGACTTCTTCCGGTGTCATGCGCTTGATTGGAGAAACTTGTGGGGTGCGCGTTGGAGCTAGGGCCTATTTGAATTTGGAGTTCTCCAGCACCGGTGGTCGGCAGATGGCCTGGTTTCGGGCTTCAAACAAGTGAGCAAGGCCAATCGCTGCTTCCAGTGTTGGGATTTTCAGCCCTCACATCGGCTTGCAAGTTGTCACGGAGCCCACTGATGAAGCAACTAACCTGTTGTATTGGGGTGACTTGACCCACCTGAGAGGAGGCATTCAAACTGTGTCTGGTACTCTATGACACTCCCAAACTACTTCAATTTAATTAAGTCAGCAAAGAAATCTTGAAATTTTGTAGGACCTTACCTTGCATGTACTCCTTGTTTGAACTCCTAATTCATGGCCCCATTAGTCTGCTTGTGAAGTTGCAGCCACATTTGTGCATCCCCTTCCATGTGGAAGGAAGCAAGTGCCACCTTCTCTTCCTCTAAGGTGCGCTGGAATTCAAAAAACTGCTCCACCCGACAGAGCCAACTTGTGGGATCTTCATTGCTGTTTAATCGCGGGAAGTCGGGCTTGACTAGCTTCGGAGCATTGGAATTAATGGAGGTTCCCGTACTGGTTGAGTTGTTGTAGGCCCTCCCATAGTTGCAAGGTTGAGAAGCTTCTCCCCATTCTCGCGGATTGGCTCAGGGTTCCCACCTCGACAACCAAGTTACGAAGAGCTCGATCATCTTTTCGATGATCTTCTCTTGGCCAGCAGCAAGTGTGCTACCTCCTTCTCTAGACTCTCCATTCGATGCTCCATTGGCACCGGCTCTGATACCATAATGTTACGACCTGGGTTTTGGAGGCGGACGTGGGATCGAGTGAAGGGGCGAGGTGAAGGCGGAATGGATTTAGGTGTCTTCTTTGTTTGACCAATGGTGAGAGAGAAACTATAGGATTGTTAAAGGGATCCAATCCCTACTGCAGACAGCTGTTTGGAGATTAACTTCATATACTTGCATTCATTCCTTCCCCGTTTTTATAGACTCTAGTTATAACTGATTCAAATATCCAACTTTGCCTACTACACAGACGTGGGGATGTCTTTCCTAAAACTAGGACTTAAACAAGGAAACTACCTAAAACTCATGCATGAAATAAGGAACTAATACAACCAACTACTACACCTGACCTCACGTGCAAACATGCTTAAAATCATGCCTAAATACATGCAAATAGAATGACACGTACAACTGACCACTTCTGATGATTGGTTTGTAACATCATAATGTTACGACCTGGGTTTTGGAGGCGGATGTGGGATCGAGTGAAGGGGCGAGGTGAAGGCAGAATAGATTTAGGTGTCTTCTTTGGTCGACCAATGGTGAGAGAGAAACTATAGGATTGTTAAAGGGATCCAATCCCTGTTGTAGACAACTATTTGGAGATAAACTTCACATACTTGCATTCATTCCTTTTCCCGTTTTTATAAACTCTAGTTACAACTGATTCAAATACCCAACTTTGCCCACTACATAGACGTGGGGATGTCTTCCCTAAAATTAGGACTTAAACAAGGAAACTACCTAAAACTCATGCATGAAATAAGGAACTAATACAACCAACTACTACACTTGACCTCACATGCAAACATGCCTAAAACTATGCCTAAATACATGCAAATAGAATGACACGTACAACTGACCACTTCTGATGACTGGTTTGTAACATCCCCTCCTCCTTAAAAAGAGCCCTTGCCCTCAAGGGCTATCTTTGGAAACCTCACCTTCAATTCTTCAAGATTTTCCCACGTGGCATCTGCAGGAGATAGACTCACCCAATGCACCAATGCTTCTGCTTTCCCTCTTCTTGTGCACTTGTCTAGTATTGCTTGAGGATTTGGAACCATTTGAGACTCTGTCTACTTCAGGAAGTTGTTCGATGACCTGCTTAACATCCCCAATCGTGGGTTTGAGCAATGAAACATGAAACACCAGATGTATCCTTGAATCTTTTGGCAAGTCAAGCTTGTAAGCAATGCAACCAATCTTCTCTATTATCTTGAATGGCCCGTAATACTTGGGAGCGAGTTTCATATTTCGCCAGAGAGCAAGGGAAGCTTGCTTGTAGGGTTGGAGTCTAAGATAGACCCAATCTCCTACAGAGTAATCTTTTTCTCTGTGGGACCCATCATAAACTTGTTTCATACGAGACTGAGCTTTCTTTAAGGCCTCACGCAACTCTTTCAGCACCTTGTCCCTATGAAGCAACTCATCTTCCACAGCTTGTACCTTTGTAGTGCCGGAAATATAAGATAATAAAGTTGGAGGGGTGCAGCCATACATTACCTCGAATGGAGTCTTCTTGATCGCTGAATGCCAACTTGTATTATAGCGATACTCCGCCCATGTCAGCCATTGCATCCATTCTTTTGGTCTGGTTCCACTGAAACAACGGAGATACATCTCCATGGTGCGATTGGTTATCTCTGTTTGCCTGTCGGTTTGCGGGTGGTAAGAGGAGCTAAAATTGAATTGAGTCCCATGTAGTTGGAAAAGCTCCTTCCAAAACGCACTTGTGAAAGTTGCGTCTCGGTCACAAACTACGGATTTAGGCATACCATGAAGCTTGAATATTTGATCAAAGAAAACACGAGCAACCCCTACAGCTGTATATGGATGCTTCAATGGAACAAAATGACTGTCTTTAGATAGGTGATCTACTACCACAAAAATTGTTGACTTGCCTTGAGAGGGTGGAAGTCCCTCCACGAAGGCCATGCTAATGTGCGACCAAATTTGTGTAGGGATTGGAAGAGGTTGGAGAAGTCCAGCCGGTTGTCTGTGCTCAGCCTTGTTTCGCTGACAGACATCACACTTCTTGATAAATTCTTTGAGTTGTTACTTAAGCCCGGTCCAGTAAAACACTGCCTTCAAGCGCAGGAGTGTTTTGACTAATCCTTCATGTGTGCTATTATGGAACTGAGATAGTATATCCTGCAAAAGCGGGGAGTCATCTTCAAGGTAAATGCGATCTTTAAAAAAAAGCACACCTTCATGAAACCTCCATGGGCCAATGGCATTATCTGCCAAGCATGGCTGGACTAGTCGTTAGAGCTTGGGGTTAGATGCAACTTCATCCACCGTGGAATGGGAGAAGAAACAACTGCAACCTCTCCTTTATAGTTACTTCGGGATAGCGCATCTGCCATTACATTCTCCCCCTTGTTTGTACTCTATGGTGAAGTCGAACCCCATCAGTTTGTAGAGCCATTTTTGTTGTGCAAGGGTGGAGATCTTTTGCGCCCACAAGTACTTAAGGCTTTGCTGATCCGAGTGGACAATAAAAGTTCTTCCAAGCAAGTATGACCTCCATTTTTGGACTGCAGAGACTAGTGTAAGCATCTCCTTATCATAGGTTGACATGAGGAGATTCTTCCCACTAAGAGATCGGCTGAAGAATGCTATCGGTCTCGTCCTGCAGTAAAACAACGCCAATTCCCGACCCAGATGCGTCACATTCTACCACAAAGTTTTTAGAAAAATTAGGTAAGGCTAGAACTGGCGCCTTTGTCATTGCTTGTTTCAGATTTTTGAAAGCTTCCTCAGCAGCTTGGGACCAGGCGAACCCATCTTTTTTTAGAATTTTTGTATGAGGCCTAGCTATTTTTCCGTAGTCCTGAATGAACTTACGGTAATAACCGGTGAGGCTAAGGAAACCTCAGAAGAGGGAAAGCTGAAGCATTGGTGCATTGGGTGGGTTTATCTCCCGCAGATGCTATGTGGAAAAATCTTGAAGAATTGAAGATGAGGTTTCCAGAGATAGCCCTTGAGGGCAAAGGATCTTTTTAGGGGGGGGGGGGGGGGGATGTTACAAACCAGTCATTAGAAGTGGTCAGTTGTATGTGTCATTCTGTTTGCATGTATTTAGGCATTATTTTAGGCATGTTTGCACGTGAGGTCAGGTGTAGTAGTTGGTTATATTAGTTCCTTATTTCATGCATGAGTTTTAGGTAGTTTCCTTGTTTAAGTCCTAGTTCTAGGGAAGACATCCCCATGTCTGTGTAGTAGGCAAAGTTGGGTATTTGAATCAGTTGTAACTAGAGTCTATAAAAACGGGGAAGGAATGAATGCAAGTATATGAAGTTTATCTCCAAATAGCTGTCTGCAGCCGGGATTGGATCCCTTTAACAATCCTATAGTTTCTTTCTCACCATTGGTCGACCAAAGAAGACACATAAATCCATTCCGCCTTCACCTCGCCCCTTCACTCGATCCCACGTCCGCCTCTAAAACCCAAGTCCTAACATTAGGATTAATTCACCATACTCTAATAGTTCGAGCTTTTAGAGCAACTGGTTAATTATCCTGCATCAAATTGTTATCAGAGCAGGAGGTCTTGTGTTCAAGACTCCTCACTGGGGGTGATTAATGTAGGGTCATTTTTATGCCAAGCTCGAGTGAGGTCGCTTGTGGGATGCAGGGGCACACTTAGGATGGGTGCGGCCCACAGAGGAGGTCTTGTGTTCGAGACTCCTCACCGGGAGTGATTAATGCGCATTTCACACCAGACTCGAGTGGGGTAGCCCATGGGATGCGGGGACACAATCAGGGTGGGCGGCCCATGTGATTTGGGGCTCACGAGAGGGGTTCGGCCGAGGTCCTAACCATGTGATGTGGGGCCTGGGCTATGAGATAAAGGGATTAATTCGTCATACTCTAACAATTCGAGCTTTTAGAGCAACTGGTTAATTGTCTTGGATCAAATTGGTGGCTACCCATTTTTATGGTGGTATTTGGGCCTTTGCTTCTAGGTATATTATTGTTGGACCACCTTGCTAGGGGACAATGGTGGTTAAATGTCCCCATTGAGGACCCCTCTAAGCCCATTCTCATCTATTGGTGGTTGAATGTCCACCTTAGACCCATTGCTAGGCTCATTCTCATTATTTAGGCCCATGGCATTGTCTACTTAGTCTCGTGGGATACCCCAAGCTATTGGGCCCCTACTAGTGGTTGTGTTCCTTCCTATCCATGCGAAAATTTATCTAACTACCTAGAACCGAGGAGAGTACATCATCTCATGACACGTTTAGTCATTTTCATGACTCATGAGCATCATTTGTGTGTTTGGTAGATGGTTGATTGGTCGTGACATTATGCCTTTGGGAAGGCTATTATGGGACTCCCTGAGTGATGGAATCGCTCCACTTAAGTGTGTTGAATGCGCAGGATTTGATGTATGGTTAATTGGTGTGATTCATGCATCTGCCATTTGCATAACACGTTGATAATCGACGAGCTTCATCAGGGCCCTAGTCTCCACAGACACATCGTGGATGACCAATTTTGGACATCGAAAATGTTTGTTTGAGCACTATGGGCACGTAGGATGTCCTTGGGTGAAAGTCTTAAAACCTTCATGGTACCAGAAGATGCTCCAACGTCGAGATCGAGTGAAAAACATGAGCACTGGTGCCTTTACCATTCGGCCGCATCTCCCACTGTATCGTGATCGGTTGGGAGGGGGTGTGGCCTTACCCGCCTGAGTGAGGGGGTAATAGTTAGGCTGAGTCTGACTAGCTCATAAATGGGTCCGCTACCGTCGTGCCTTGTTGGTGATTGGCTGTCCATAGGCGGGTAGTGAGGTCTCTTATGCTCGCTGGGCTGTGCGGCTTGGAGAGCGGCAGTCAGCAGGCAATGTATTTGACCCTGGTGATTTCCCAGAGATGAACTGTATTGATTTGTGGACTTCATATGAGGATGAGCATGATCGCATTGCATATTGTATATGGCATTTGGTTGTATAGCCCCGCATTGCATAGCCTTTAATTGGCAGATGGTATTTCTGCCTTGCATTGCTTAGCCTTGTAACGGCTAGCGGTATTCGTGGTCTTACCGCATTCTTCCGCATACTCTGATATCACATTCATTGCACCTGTCCTACACACATTTACACCGCTCTCTAAGCTTTATATAAGCTTATGCACAATTAATGCGTGCAGGTGATTCTAGGACAGAGCGAAGCCGGAGCTGGAGCGTGCTGCTGATCCTTTTGGAGTTTTCTTTAGATAGACTTTGTATTTTTCTTTGAGCCTTGTACTTGTAAAAAGTTTTAAATTCTTAGTGGATTTTGTAATGTTTTTCCTGTGGTTACGATGTTATAATCTTGGGCATGCTCAAATAAATCAGACTTATGTTTTAGAAATCCTTCTTGTAGGATCCTAGGATCGGAACCTGGTGAATAGGCGCCAGGAGCCGAAAATGGGGTACTACGGAGGTTGTCGCCGCCGGATTCGGTGATCGAAAATTTTGTGAGCCCTGTTTCCAAGTTTGGGGCGTGACATAATTCCCATGTAAGGTGGAAGATCTACCACATACGCATTGAGACCGTTTCGTTTTATAATTTTCAATGGTCCAGTGCTACGCACATGTAATTTATAAACGACTCCCTGAGGGTACCACTCTTGCCTGATACGGACCATCACAGAGTCCCCTACATTAAATTCCTTGAATCATTTATGTTGGTCAGTAGAAATTTTGTAATGTTCATTACTAGTATTGATCTTTCGCCTGATTTCTTGATGCAATGAATGAATGTGATATGCAAAGGACTCTGCAGACTCTGATGGCCTATGGGACGGACATAGGGACAAGATCAATAGGCTTTGTAGGTTTATAACTAGTAACGACTTCAAAAGGACTTAAACCTGCGGATCTATTAACAAAACTATTAAATGCAAACTCAGCGATAGGTAGTGCAGTGTCCCATGTCTTGGTGTGCTCCCCTACTAAACACCTGGGCAAATTTCCTAGACTCCTATTGACTACCTCAGACAGGTTTGGTAGAGTCGCCCCAGGGACTGAATCAATGGCGTGTTGTATATCCCTCATAGGGGGAAGCTCATTTGGTAGATCATCAGGAAAGACATCACGAAATTCATCCAATACCCGGAATGGCCTCAGTGGGTAACTCTACACTAGCTTCTGGTGCACTTTCCCTAGCCACAAGGACGTACACCATCGAGTCCGACTCAGTCTCTCGCTCAAAGTCTTTGGTATTTAAAATATGGAGAGGCTTAGACTTGGACTTTGATTCCTCAATCAACCTTAAGTGATAAGAGAAAGGGAAGTATTTTTCCTTAAGAGTTTATTTCATTTCTCCCTAATGGACTATTGGGGGTTCCCTCAACCTTTCTTTCTTTCACTCCACAATATCCCAAAACCTCTTTGCTTGACCCACAAGCTTCATCTTTGTAAATCAGTTTTGATGAGCATCCGACATATTGTACCACTCAAAATAGTGGTTCATATCTGCCCACCAATCTAGAAAAGCCTTAGGGCCCAAGTGGCCATTAAACGTAGGGGCCTCTACTCTAACTCCCTTAAGGAGTTGTGCATCTGGGTCATAATGATAATGATGCCCCTCGTGGGGTGGGTGCCCGGGTGCGTGCTCATGTTTGTTTCTTTGGCCACCCTCATTCCTTTGTCTATCCTCCTGACCACTTGCCTGAGATTGGACATCTTCCCCAATGGCGGGGTTTGCCTAGGCGGAGGTCTCTAGTTGGGTAACGCGCACATTAAGTTGATCCCAGCGTTGGTCAATACGCTGTTCCAAGCGGCTACCCAAAGACTCAAACTATCGGGTTATGTTGTCCATTGACTCTTGTAATTGCTCCATGTTTAGTGCAGGGTGCAACCCAAAACCGCGACTAGTACGTGTGGGCATACAACTACCCACTCAACTCAAAGGTCCTCTAATGCAACTATATGCATTTAAATGAGACTAAATGCTCCTATAGAACTATATGAGGGAAACTACGCAACGGTCCTAAAATTCCAGCAATGTAACTGTCCAAACAGTTTGTTAACAGAAAATTTAGCAATGAAAATTGGGGAATTTCTGACAATAGAAAATTCAGTAGTCTATGTTGTGAATGATGGGTCCTAAACAGCCCTATATGATGAAATTTAATGCAAAATAAACATGAGTAGACTAAACCCTAAACATGTAATGTAATCCCCTATAAAAAACCTAAGCTCTGATACCAAATTTGATGCAAGACATGAAAATTAGATATGATGTGCAAGATTTCAGGCTTTAGATTATAATAATTTAGAAACAATCATAATAATTCCACATCTCACAAAGTCAAGCATTCAACAAGGGGAATCTACGAGGGTCTAAACCTACACATGTTAAGGCTGAATCAATTAAAAATTATAGACCAAACAATGCTCAACAGACAGTAGATTCATCCACACATGCAAAGGATTATTTATCAATCCAAGGGATTCTCACGTTTCAATTCGGGAAAACCTAGAATTTCAAAAGTGGAATAGAACTTGGGGATTTGAGATGATCTAGGGTTAGGGTTATGGAAACAAGGTGAAAGATGAGTGAAATAGAGACGAGAGGGAACTTGTGATCAGCCCGCACGTGTGGACAGCAAACCGACCTGACACACATGCGTGGATGGCGGCCCGCACATGTGTGGGGCCCACGAATCTGGAATCGGCCAGCTAGGGCTTGGTCGGCCAGGGATGGGCCACCTTCCCTCTAAATTTCAGGCCAAATGGATGATCGGTTTGAACACGGTGCTTCGCCGAAGTTTTAGCCCTCCTGCAGGGAGAGATTCTGAAAATCTGCTGTAGAGGAAAGATTAGCTACAAACATGGGTGGATTTGATGAGGAGATGGCTAAAGGAGATGAGGAATATGGAGGGTAGGAGATGGGAGCGATTTGAGATGGGTGTGGCTTCGCACCACGGTAGTTAGCTCTTCAAAGAAGGGAGGGTTTCACACTCAATTAGGTTTCCACAACTCAGAGAATTAGAGAAGCAAGAAAATGCAGAATTTAATTAATCATCTTCAATGAAAAAAAACTACAAGAGGTTGCCTATTTATAAGAAAAACCTATACCCCAAAAGCCGCGCCATGTGTGCACACTATTACTTAAAGAAAAGTAATAAAAAATAACAACTAATCAATGCAATCTAAACCATTCATGATGTTCCTAATAACGGTAATAAGCAAAACTCAAAGTCCTAGGTCACCTAGGGTAGAGGGCCACGATCATGAGATCCAATGATGGGATCCACATGATGATCGGGTCCACCCCAAGGAACCAAAACACAGTCCTCTAACTAGGAGGCCCTCCACGGATGTCATCATCGATCCAGATTGAAGGTGGGGCCCTCCTTGCGTACGTGCGTAAGGAGGGCGTGCGTGTGCGTGAGATGTCCCCATCACAACCATAAGTGACTTTGAATTCGAGGCTTGGTGTAGACAGAGCTGGCTTAAGAATAAGAAAATAATCCCAATAAACCCAGCAGAATAAAAGACGCAGCAGGTGGGTGAGTAACTTTTATATGCTCCCTGTGAAACGTGCAAAACCAACAATAATTGAGTGTGGTTACCATCCTCATTTTGTCTGATCAAGGTGATCTTGAAGTGTTTGGAAAATCCTATAAGACACAGGGTAGTTTCTGTTGGATTGGCACATGGATCTCAAATATCAAGTCCTGCAAGAAAAATTGTCTTGATAGATCAAAGCAAGATGGGCTTTGATCACGAAAATCTCAACCATACTTTGATAATTAATCATAATTATTCTTGATCTTCCTAATCATTGTAGGGGGTATTGAAAAAGGCTTTCCCATGGTATATAGTTCATGAGTAATGAGAAATGGGCCCAGGGATCGTAAGATCCGTGGCCCGTAATGATGAATGGCTATCAAAAGGACTGTAGGATTTGTCCAGCCATTTCTAGAGGATTCCAATCTTAATTTTAGGTTTCTCTTTCACAGGTTAGATTAGAGAATCAAAACCCTTATTAACCCATTTTAAATCCCAAAAACAAGACAAAGAATCTCTCTAGAAAGTGCTAAAGGAAATACTAAAAATGCCCAATTAGGCAACTTCTAGAGAGATTAATTTCTAACTACCTATTCTTATCCAAAAGAGGCAATGACCATCTTGTCCTTATATTTAATGGAAAAGAACAAACCTCCCAATTTTGAACTATGCCCTTTTAAATGCCTCTCGTCTTCTCTCATTTTGTAGAAATGCCACTCAAGAACTCCATAAAAGGAGGATAATTCTACAATTTCCAGGCCTTTTGGATCTTCAAACTCTCATGTGTTAAGAACCTAGCTAAGGAAGAGAGAAAAGAAAGAGAAGAAGAGAGCAAGAAGCAATGGAGGAGAGGAAGAGCTGGGGTTTGAGTGTAAGGGAGGGAAGCTCGGAAAGGATTACACCGGCTTGACTTTTCTCTCTCAAGAAGACAAACACCGAGGTTAGAGTTGAATTGCTGATTGTAGAAGGAGATCAAGACCAAGAAGAAGTCAGAGAACCACCATGCTCTTGTCAATTTATTTCCATTTTCTTACTTGTACCATTCATAGTATTCAATTTATCAAATGCATTGAAATTCGTTAAATTCTTCCTGCTTTTGTCATATTTCTTGATGTGGAGAATGTGCAAATGGGCAAGGGTAGGTGCCTAACCACTTCTCCCATTGTAACTAGCTCCCTTAGATCTCAAGTTGGACCCCGTGAAATTAGAGTAAGTTTCCTTCAATTCTTGTGTAGTTCTAGCTTTCGACATGCATCAACTCACAAGAGCTAGTGGTGACTCTCTACTTGCGATGATTTGAACCAGACTGCATTCGGCATCAAATCACGACCATGGCACCCACACGAGGTTGGGCCTCTACAGAAAAGGTTGGCAAAACTAGACTAGGGCCCATTTCTTTAACAAGCACAAAAATCAGTCTTGAAACTGGGCCATGGGAGGCCAGGTCAGCCCACTGCCAATCCCTACCAAAGATCTTGAAGCACGTCTAATGCATATTTCATTTTATTTTGGTCAGGAGTGTGAATTGTCCCAAATGTTTATCAGTAAACCCTAAAAAGACACAATAAAGCTTGGAAATCGGATATATGCTATCACAAATAGACAACAATTGATGGATCCAGAGTAGCACTTTACCTGTGGTAAATACTTCCCTTTTGAAATTTTACTTTTGGCGATGACCATGCTAAACTGAATGCAACAGTGCACCTTCCGTGAGGTTCTACCCATGTAGAAGCTGACACCGCTGCACAAATTGTGTCTCCAGGTGCTGATGGAATACTGGGGCCAGTATTGAAATTTTCTCTATCAAAATGACCATCCTTGAGAAATAAACAGTCTGTTAGAAATAATGCCCAAGCCACTGGAAGCTGGTCAAAATAATTTACAAATATGCTGAGGCTTAAAAAACCACAGTAACAAATAATTAAAAATGAATCATTAGAAGAAGAAAGAAAAATCATATATATAGCTGCAAACGAAAGTTCAACAACTCACTAGGAAATAGTCTAAACGATGACTTGCAAATACGAAGTTTAGAGTACATCAATATGCGTTTGAGCCATGGTTTAGAGTATCCTCAATATTATGATAATATCCCCAATATTATCTGCATCTCCGGCTTGGTGATACCGATAACACTGGTAGCGATATTGATAACACTGGTAGTATAAAAAATTCCAGGTATTGGCGATATATCGCTAAGTATCGTCCATGTATCGATATCGCCAATATTTTCGACTGTGTAAATTCCAGGTGTCGCTAGTATCACTAATATTTTCGACTATGTAAATTCTAGGTGTATCGGTGATATTTTGATAATATTGCCAATGTATCAATATCGCCAAAAATCTGTTTATTAAAAAATGTTTATATGTATGGATGGCCGGGATGAATGGATGGTTGGATGGATTGATGGTTGGATGGTTGGATCATCATGCATGTGTATTGTATTTATATTCTTGTTTATGCATGGATGTATAATGTATGAATGCATTATGCATGTTTGTTTGCTAATTAATCAGTTTAATGAGATTTAAGTGATTTTTGTATTACTATTGGGCTTATTTCTTAAGACAACATATACTTTTGGGCCCCATTAAATGGAAACTTATTATGAATACATTCTTTTGCAAAATTTTGATTCCTAAATATGCAAATATGCGTATTTTAGCATCTCTTGAAGTTTCACTGAAAAATTCCATCGTCTTCCCAGGTTTCCCTGCATTTCCAGAAATTGGCGATATTATCGGTGATATTGATATTGTTTCTGTATCCCCGGCCAGCGGAACTTGTAGCATCATTGATACTTTGAACACTGGTCTGAGCCATGACAAAAAGAAAGTTTTGGACAAGATGTGCAAAGAAAAAAAAAATAAAAAAAATAAAAAGCCATATGTACCTGCACCATTTTGTCCCACATATCCTTAGCAGTAACATGGCTTCCTTCAGACAGCCCAAAAATTGGCAAAACAGTCACATTGACATTCTGAGTTTCGCATGCAGCAATAGCAAAAGTCACAGGAGGGTTATCTTTCGCAGTCCTGCAATGTTTCCGCCATATTCAGAATTATTCTCTTTGCATAAACTACTAACTACAAGTTGGATATAAGAGAAGAAAAATGAATGGTAATGATAATGGAAACGGTGATAGAAGGACATACAAAGTATCTTAAGGAAGATATTTTAAGATCTAGCTTAAGTATCAGATAATAATGAGAAGCCATGAGAATTGACCGAAGTTTTCTATTTTAAGGACAAACATACGGAAGGGTTGGAGCATAGAGGCTGAGGACAGGAGTTTACAGGATCACAAGAAATGACCTAAGGAAATCTACTACCAACCACCACAAAGAGCAATCAAGGGTTGACGACTTGCTTGTGATGTAGAAGCACGCCAGAAACTCCATCTTCGCTTCTACACAAAGAAAGTGGGACAATAGTCAGTGCAAACATCAAATATTGGATGGCTAAATATTTTATTAGAAAAATACAGCATATGTACTGACATGAATGGCTCATTGACATGATCTCCTGATTGGTGTGAAGTGCCACCAATTGAATTCTGTGCAAACAGAAGAAAAAAAAGGACATCGTAAAGGTAAGCAGGTTTACAGTCTGCCTAGATACTTTTTACACGATTTGATAGGAAGAAACTCACTTACCAGCCAGGTAAAGAGCAGGCTGACTTTTGCCCTTTCTCTTCCAGTGTTCATTAACTACAATTGGAAATAAGTAAGATTATGCAAAGCATAAGATAGAATTTAAACACCATCAAAAACCATTATTCACATCTTA
Organism: Magnolia kwangsiensis; assembly: GCA_037074715.1. Lineage (NCBI taxonomy): Eukaryota > Viridiplantae > Streptophyta > Magnoliopsida > Magnoliales > Magnoliaceae > Magnolia > Magnolia kwangsiensis. Next base: position 36,713,847 of record CM073573.1, read on the forward strand.
CGATAATCATCCTGTGGCACTCCAAAAATGATGCAAGCAATCACTAGAGTCAGCATGACATGGCTAGTGCCCATTTAGGAAATCCATCTAGGATGGCAATTTAGTGGAAACATATTCTTGTTTTTCTAGTTGATTTTCAAAGGGAGCATGAAGCCAACTTGCATCACATGACAGTTTTACATGGTTGTTCAAAAGGAGCTAGCCAAGAGGTTGAGATCTGAGAATGCTCCAAAAGTACTTCTCAAATGTTTTTAAGTAAGACAGTTACAGGTGGGTGAAATCAAATGCACAAATGCACAAAGGCTTCCACATTTTGTGCAAATAAGTAAGACAGTTACAAGTGGGTGAAATCAAATGCACAAAGGCTTCCACAATTTGGATGCCTTAAGTATGGCAGAAAACAGCTTTCCTAGGACAAGGGTTTCAACAAGAGTGGAATACTTAGGTTCCCATCCCAAAAGCAGGAATTTTGTTATCAATGGAATAAGGAATCCCCAAAATGGCTATAATCCACATCACTACTGCAACCTTAGTAGCCCACTCTAGCAGATGCAACCCAATGGTACATGGTCTAGATTTCAGGGAGGGCATGTTCACATTTTAGGACCGGCTTGGTCCATAGCTCGGATCTGATGCATCAGCACATGTTTGCCACGTTGGTACATGTGCCTCTAATCACTTTATCAATAAATGGTCCGCACTACACTTTTGAATTCTGAATCATGAACATGATTACCAAGAGTTGTTAAACAACCTCATCTTGATTGAACTCCTTACACAGGATTTAAAGATCCATGGCTATGGATTTTCACTTGCAAACATTCTTCCACGCATCCAAATGGCCACTAAGGACAACATTGGAGAGGCAAAACATAATCAATTTCAGTTGATGTTTTCTTGTTGCTGATGGATATGAATGCAGGCCACACCACTGTATGGCCTACCTAGTCTTTTTCCTTTGTTAATTAGTTGTTATGCTGGTTTAGGACAAATTGGGGATTTTTTCTTTTGTTACCTAAGGGTTTTTTTGTCATATTCTTTTTATTGAATGATATGATGCAGAGGGGGGGTGTGTTTGGGTGGGTGAAACTACATGGTATCATTGCATCTTTTATATATATATATATATATATATATATATATATATATATATATATATATATATATATATAAAATCCATCTTACTCCCTTCTATCCTATAATTCTTAATCCTTTTTTTTTGGTCTCTCCCATCCCTCTTGTGCTGAAAATCTTAAGAAGCCTAGGGTTCTTTTCTTTTTCTTGTGCCAGGCCTTTATAATGGTCCATGCATGAGAAGGGGATGAAGTGTTCATGATCAGCACCTCTCATGTGTGAACATGTGGCCCGATTGCCTTCATCGGATGTCGTGTTAGTGATGATCAACCCTCATGATTGGTTAGAACATGTGGACATGTGTGGGCTAGTTATTCTCTTCAAGTGTGGTGTGCATAATGTGTGAAGCATAAGGTCAACTTGTGTTCATATAAGCTTTGAGGTATGTATCATAGTCAATTGTCCTAGACAGAAGTAAAAAGTGATTTGAGAATTCGATTCATAAATCCATCTAATTTTTAGGGGTCAAAATAATCTCTATTAAATTAAATGGAACAAACTATCTTTAGTGGTCCAAATCCATCCAAGTGTTGTTAACTGTCAAAGGAAAATTAAAATACTTGACCACTAAAAAGCCTGATAACAATGCTAACAGGTATGGTCAATGGAACTAAAAGAATGCTCAAATTATGGCAGATGTGTAAAATAGTATGGAACCATCCGTTGGTGCGAACGTAATGTTTTTAGATACTACAAAGGAAGTGTGGGATGCATTACGAGAGATGTATTCATTTGACAAAAACACCTCTCATATGTACCAACTGTTTGAAGAAATATTTGGATTTCAGTGAGGAGGTAAATCTCTGGGTGAATATTATTCAAAATTTATAGGAATGTGAGAGGAACTAAATGTATACCAACCTCTTACTACTAATTTGAAAAGGAGACATCAGCAATGTGGGGAGTCGGGTGGCTAGGTTTTTATCCAGTTTAAAACCAACGTATAAGCCATTGTTGTATAGATTTTGGGTGGCAAAGATGTGCCATCTATGAATGAGGTATATGCACTCATTCAACATGTATCGCTGGGATCTAAGGGTGGAGCCAATGATACCTCTACACTTGCATATTTTACAAGAAGAGGCAGAGGAGATGGTCATTGTGGTACAACCGTATAAGTAATCACGGCGGTTGTGATGAAGTGGAAGGAGGTCATGGTAGAGGTGGTGTAGCCAATGTTTTAAATAGCAAATAGCATTTAGCATAGCTTTCACCCCTCTAAAGTGTGTAGCATAAGCTACATGCTACTTCTATATTTTTAATAAAGATTGTGCTTGGTTGTACCAATTTCATGATATTTTGCACCAAATTAGGATGATTAATAATGAAAATTACAAAATTTCATGATATTTGGTGCAATCAAATGCAACCTATAGTAATAGGAAATAATCAAGTATAAAGATAAAGAAAGGGCACTATATATATATATATATATATATATATATATATATATATATATATATATGATTACTTATTTAATATTATTACTTATATTATTTTACTAAACGCATTGAAAAGATTAACTAATTTTTATTGAAAAAATGTAACCAATTTCATGATATTTGGTGCAATCAAACGCAACCTATAGTAATAGGAAATAATCGAGTATAAAGGTAAAGAAAGGGCACCAAAACTGATATATATATATATATATATATATATATATATATATATATATATATATATATATATAGGATTACTTATTTAAATGTAACGAATCATTGAAAACATTAAATGATTTTAATGTTGTAGTAAAAAATAACTTATAATGTGAGCGACGTAGTGTGCAACATGCTCTATGTGGTTTGTAGTGTATGCAAATTATCATGCAGCGTAGGCAAATTATCATGTAGCATAGGCTACACATGACTTAAAAGCTATTTTCATGAGATATGTGGCATTAAGGCTAAGCTACACGCTACATAACCTAGCTATTTAAAACACTAGGTAGACCTAAGAAGTGCACCTATTGTGGGCTTATGAATCATCGAGTTGAAAGATGTTAGGACGTTCATGGAAAGCCAACATGGGCTAATCAGGCATCTCACATTGGAGAGAGCAGTGGGTCTCATTCGGTTAGTTATACTTCTATAATAGAACAACCACGTATATCTAGAGAAATAGTTACACTAGCTCAAAAGGAGTATTCTAAGTTACTAAAAAATCTACAGAATCAGTTTGTTCCTGCTACTTTTGCGCCTACTTCCACTCCTATGGCTACTTTCATGACTTCAGATATGGCCTATTTAGGATCCAAGTTCCTTGTTCACCATGTGATTGGCGATTCGAGTGCATTTTCCTTTATGAATACATTGTTAATGGTTAATCTATCACTTTGGCAGATGGTTCCCAATTCAAAGTATGTGAAATGGGTACTGTTCGTCTAAGTTCTTCCATCTTGTTGTCATTTGTTCTTTATGTCCCTAAATTTTCTTAAAGTCTTTTGTTTGTTAGTAAGCTCACCAAATCTCTTAACTGGTTTGCGATTTTTGCGTCTTTCAGGATCTAAAGATGAAGAAGAAGATTTAGTGGAGAACGTGAACATAATGGGTTGTAGTATATTGACCATAGAGTAGTGGGCCTAGCAACTTAAAAGAACATCTCTCCTTATGAGTGGCAGTATCGTTTCGGTCATCCATCTATGAAAATTCTCAAAGCCGTTATTATTTCAATGTCATCAATATCATCAATATCAGTTCTAGAGTGTGAAGTGTGTGAGTTAAGCAAACATCATTGTGTTACTTTTCCACCACGTCTAGAAAAGCGCAATTTAGTTCCTTTTCCTTTAGTCCATTCAAATGTTTGAGGATCGGTTAAAAATTCTCAATAGTTCAGCATATAAGTATTTCATCACATTTGTTGATGATTTTTTGTTAATGACTTAGATCAATTTAATGAAAGGTAGACCTGAATTATTCTCTAATTCTAAGACTTTTCACATAAAGGTACAAAACCATAACTAAAAAGTGTCGGTATTTTGTTCAAATAATGCCAAGAAATATGTCCCAATCCTTCGGTTTGTATTTTTCTGAAACAGGTATATTGCATCAAAACATCGTATGACCACACCCTACAACAAAATAGTGTTCCAAACTAAAGTTTTTGGAGTGATGCAATACTCACGATGTGTTTTCTGATGAACCAAATGCTCTCGACCGTGTTAATGGGTAAATCATCTCACAAAGTGTTACTCTCAGATACTCCAGTGTTTTCTTTGCCTCCCATAGTCTTTTGATGTGTAAGCTTTATTGATCAATTAGAGTGGATCCATGATAAATTAGATCCTAGAGCTATTAAATGCATTTCTCTTAGTTACTCTCAGGCGTAGAGGTTATCGTTGTTATAGTCTTTCACTTCGACGATAATATGTTTGTGCAAATGTTACATTTTTCGAGTCTACTCATTTCTTATCAAAAGACAGTAAATCTCTTGACATGTAAGCTGTGCCTATACCTATTGTGGTGTAGAAGACATAATCCAATTTCATCCCTTTGCTTACTCCATACCCACTATGACTCAATTGAAAGTTTACTCACGCTTAAAACAAAAAGATAGTGTAGCCACTCATGACATGCCATCCACCGTAACTTCTTCTGAACCTAGTGATCCATTGACGTCTCTAAATAGGTATGATGTTCCTATTTCCTTGAGGAAAGGTAAGTGTGCATGCACTGATCACCCTATCTCCAAATATGTCTCATTTTAATATTTATCTCCCACTTTTCATATATTTGCCCTATAATTGTCCTCCTATTCTATTTCTAAGTTACACCAAGAAGCATTGTTACATAAGGAGTGAAAGCCAGCAAGGAAAGAGGAAATGGCTCTCCTTTACTAGAATAACACTTGGGAGCTCACCAATCTAGTTGCCAATAAACATGTTGTTGGTTGCAGGTGGGTGAACACCATTAAGTTCCACCCTGATGGTACATTTGAATGGTTAAAAGCTCGCTTGGTTGCTAAGGGATATATTCAGACCCTTGGTGTTGATTATACTAAAACCTTTTCTCCTATTGACAAGTTGAAATCTATTCGTGTTATATTTTCAGGGGCTGTTAATTATGGTTGGCCCCTCTTCCAATTAGATGTTTTGCCTTTCTTCATGATCTCTTAGAGGAGGTCAATATGGAGGAACCACCTTGATTCGTTGCTCAGGGACATTTAGACAAGGTATGTAAACTGAGAAAGACAAGTTATGAGCTAAAGAAATTACCACATGCATGGTTTGACAAATTCAATAAAGTTGTATTGAACTATGACTTTGTTTGAAGTCACGACGGTCATTCCATCTTTGTACGGAAAGACACCTCATGTCTTATTGTGTTAATGGTATATGTTCATAATATTATTGTTACAGGAAGTGACAATAGGGGGATTGAGGAGTTAAAGAAGTATCTTCAAAGCTATTTTATCATAAAAGATCTAGGTCATCTTCAATACTTTCTTGATATAGAAAGTTGTCAAACCAAAGGAATGAATTAATTCATCTCAAAGGAAATATGTTATGGATTTGCTTACTAAGACAAGTTTTCTTGATACTAAACTAGGTGATACACCAACGGATTCGATCACAAACTTGTTGGTGATCAAGGAGATGTATTTGAAGACCCATGAAGGTGTAGAAGATTTCTTGTGAAACTCATCCATTTAACTATCACTTGGCAAGACATATCTTATGTTGTGAGTGTGGTAAGCCAGTTTATGAGCTCTCCGAGTGTACCTCTCATGGGTACAATTGTTCAGATTCAGTGGTATCTTAAAGGAGCATTAGGTTAGGGAATTTTGTACATACGAAACAATCATATTCATATCATAGGGTACTTTTATGCAAATTGGATAGTTTCTTTAACAGATTGGCAGTTTACTAGTAGGTATTGTATGTTTGTGGGAGGAAATATAGTCACTTGGAAGAGTAAGAAGCAAATTGTTGTAGCCTAATCAAGTGTTGAAGTAAAATATAGAGCAATGATACTACTTAAGAGTTATGTGGATCAAGAAGCTATTACATGAGATGGGGTTTGAAGTAGAGTTGGGCATCCAGTCGAGTCGGACCGAGTTAGGGCCGACCTGACCCGACCTGGTTTTGAAATAGACCTAACCCAAACTTGACCCGAATTGGTATCGAGTCCAGCATGCCTGACCCGATCTGAGTTCGGGTCCGGCCTGGACTAACCTAGACCGAGTCCGACTTGGTCACAGGGGACCAAGTCGGGTCGAGTCATCATCGAGTCGAGTCGAATTGACATTTTTTTCCTGTTGACCTTTAGGGTTTAGGGTTTGGATTTAGGTTTACGGTTTAGGGTTTACAAATGGCTCAGTCCAAGCTAGCTTGAATGCACTACAGCCAACCCAGACGCACTACAACCAACCCAGAAGCACCCGAGCTAGCCCGAACTAAATATAAGCACCCAACCCATTCCAATTTATCCATTCAACCCTACCCGACCCCAATTTCACAAAACTCCCATATTAGAATACCCTAGCATGATATATTTCACAAGAATAAATGAAAATAATGACGTCTTTCGAACACAAGATTACCTTGATTAGTTGATTTGGAGAGTTGGGTAGCTGTTGAGAGTCGGCAGCGAGTGGGTGGGCTAGGTGGGTGCAGACGAGCTGCTCAGTCGAGACGAGCTGCCGAGTTGCCGAGCTAGTGGTTATCGGGTTGAGAACGTAGGGTGCGGGAGATGAGGGGGAGAGAGAGAGAGAGAGAGAGAGAGAGAGAGAGAGAGAGAGAGAGGAGGGTGGCTTGGTGGTGGTGGGTGGCTGTCGGGCTCAGGAGAGGAGGGAGAGAGGTCGGGTCAGGTGCATCCGGTAGGTTAGATTAGATTTAGGGTTTTTTTTTTAAAATTATATATACACACTACTCGAACCCCAGTCAAGTCAGGTTTCGAATTGAGTCGAGTCAGTACCGAGTCGGATTTCGGGTCGTGTCGAGTCGAGTTACTGGGTGACCCAGACTCAACTTGGTTTGAGTTCGGATTGGGCGAAGTCTACTCGGTTTGAATCCACTCACCCACTTGGTTCGGGTCGAGTCAAGTCTGAACGAGTCTACCAAGTTGACTTGTCTTGTGCCCAACTCTAGTTTGAAGTGAATCTACCTATACAATTATGTTATGATAACCAAGCAACATTCTACGTTTCAAACAATCCGATCTATCATGAGAGAACTAAATATATTGAATTTGACTGTCACTTCATACGTGAGAAGGTCTCTTGTGGTGAGATCTCTATGCCATATATTTGGTCTCAAGATCAATTTGCTGAGGCATTTACCAAGGTCCTTAGTCACAATCAATCTATATGCATATACCCATGCTTGGCATCAACAACATTTATGCTCCAACTTGATAGGGAGTATTCACAGATATGAACATGGGTCATACCATTGTACTGCTCACCTAGTCTTTTTTCCTTTGTTAACTAGTTGTTATGCTGGTTTAGGACTTAGCGGAGATTTTTGTTTTTGTTACTTAAAGGGTATTTTTGTCATTCTTTTTATTGAATAATATAAAGGGAAGAGAGGGCACATTCAACACTAATCCCATCCCCCCCCCAAAACTCTTTCTTCTCTTCTTTTATCTTAATCTACAAACCTACACTTGTAAATGCATATCCTCCACATTTCCCAAGCACACACCGCATTTTTCTCGCATTTCCACGATATTTAGATATTCTTGGGAAACTGACTGACTCTAATTTGTCCACCATTGGCATCTCGTCAAATGAAGTTTCTTACTCTGATACCAGTTCTTCTGCACCTTCAAGAAGGCAAATATTTTCATCATCATAAGCTTGAAGATGGTCTAGTTTATAAATAACCAGTTTTACTGTGCTACTGCACATAGGTCAAGATGTTGTTGAACATATTCATGCAACTGATTCCCACTCGTGTAATTTGTGTTTTTCCATCTTCAGTATCCAGACTCCAGAGTATGTCTTAAAATTGAAATTTGATAAAAAGAAAACTCAGCGTACAGTGTACTGCAACATGTATTTGGATTATAAAGTTCATTTCCTTCCCCAGGTAATGGAAGCAAGTTACATATGCTTACAGTGTAAACAAACACAGAAGTAGGAAGGCTGCTCTCTTGATAATTATGTGGTATGAATGGTGATATTTGGCGACATGAAATCTTCAGCTCTGGGTCTGGTTCACCTGGAGATAAGTACAAAGGAGTGATGTTTTTTGAAAAAGAAAAAGAAAAAGTTCCAGAACATTAAACATAAATGTTCACCTCTCTCTCTCTCTCTCTAAATTAAATATGTTGAGTCGAAAAATAAGGGGGATAAAAAACTATTTAAAACAAAAAGAAAAGGCCATGATCTTAAGGAAAATTGCTACTTAGCAACAATACCATCATAGATTGTCCACGCCCTTGGAAATAGGGCATGATATGTGGAATGCTGACCACTCAGGTTCCAGCCCCACGATGATATACCCTGATCACCAGCTTTTCTGAAAGAAAACAAAAAGAAACAAAACCTGAGGAACTGTGTAGAGCTTGGTCATCATTTATCCATCTTAAAAAGAAGAAAAAGAAAAAAATGGTGCTTGATAGCTGGAAGCATTTCTTGGTCTGTTCATGGATCCTGCATCCCCATGAATAACAGCATAAACAAGCTAAAGTCGGCTAAAACTCTTTAAGGTGAAGTGGGTCAAGGTCTCAAAGGGACAATATTATCATCCTTTTGACTTGGTCAGTGAATGGGCTGCATTTAGTCAACAAGCAAGATTCAGAATGATAGCAACAAGCACAAGGTGGTAGCAGAAAGGTCTAGTCTCAGTTGGAAAATAAGTTTGAATGGAGTTACATGATCTCTACTGTTTATCATCACCCTCCTAGAGAAATGTTATACTGCATCAGTCTAGCACATTTTAGGCTAACCAATCATGATTTGTTAAGGAATCAAATAATTTATACCTAAAAATTCATGGTCAGTAAATAAGAAGATAATTATTAACAGATGACATAAGTTTCTTGCATTAAAATAATCTTCTTACCCTATCCCTTCATGCTGGCCAGGGGCTAAAACTGAAGAGTAGTTTTTATTTCCTCCGTCTCGAGATATGAAAATCTGCAGCTTACAAAAGATGGATGAAAACACAAACTTATGGGTGAAACGCAAATTGATTGTGACAATCAACCTCTACGTAGCTATAAATTACTTAACACAAAGAACGCATACAACAATCTGTAGACAATCAAAGACAGATTGGTTACATGAAAAGGATATCTGACCAATCTCAACAATAGTAGAGAACCCAAATGATATCAGAACTTGAGAGGATGAATGCAAATGGAGATTCTGTTTTAGCATGTTATGCATTATGCCAAACTCCTAAATGAGCAACTGCTAAACTGAAGGTCCACAAACCCATATCAACAGATAAACAACAAAATTTCTACCACATATCAACAGATAAACAACGAAATTTCTACCACATATCAACAGATAAACAGAGAAAAGTGAAGTCCACAGACCCATTTCATGTTTATATGGCCTATACACATGCATGTATAGACAAATCACATCTTTCTCTCTCTACATATCTCACAACTATACAGACCCATTTAATATTTAAATACACAGATGCATTGCATTCATAAAGCTGACCGTGAAAAGCCAGGACAAGGCTTATGATGAAGATGATGATGACAATGACGATGATGAAGGCGATTATAACAGTGACGGTGACGGCGATGATAACGAAGAAGAAGATGACGATGGTAATGATATCTTATGTTCGCCGAGCAAGTACAATGTCTATGACTTTAGCCAAAATATCAAACAGAGCCTTAATGGTAAAAATACAATACAAAAGTCAAATGGAGGGCAGAAGTTTACAGAGAACTGATTCGCCATGATGGGCGACGATTCACATAAACCAGGAATAATTTGCCAATGCCTGAATTCCCCTCTGAAACCTCTTGATATGCTACCACTTCTGCAACATAGAAACAAGTTCAAATCAAAAGGAAAATCAAAATTGTAATTAAGGAACAAATACAACAATTCATCCACTACATACCCCATGCCTCCAAGTGGTACCCCTTGGGAAGCCGAGGGTTTACAACTTTCTCGAGTAAATGGATCAATAGGTGCTTTCTGTAGGGAAAAACAGTAGCAATTTAAATTTCAAATGCCAAACAAAGCTAAACATGAAAGGTGGTCCCAAGTGTAAAACCAGCACTATTTATTATGTCCACGCAGTTACATTTTTATCCAACCATTAGAAGTTTACAAAGACAAAACAAGGATTCCTGAAATTTTGCAAGAAGTTCACAGAATGGTCAAGAAATCAGATAATTACCCTTCCCTGAGAAGCTTCTTCCCTTACATATGACCAAAGACGAACCCCAAGACGAATCTGAATTCAAAGATACAATACACAGAGGCAGCCATTCAGTAAAAACAAGGAAGAAGAAGTACATAACCTCATCTACCATGATATGCAGGTCTCCGGCATTCTTTGGAATCAAGTTCTAAAGAAGAGATTACCATCTTCAATGCCTCTGTAAATGTCACACTAAACTCTTTTAGTCTATCAGCATGGCTGTTTAGTCTCCTTCTCCATGCTTGCTCTGGTGGAGCGGCGCTATCAAAGTCCAGCTACAAGCAGAATCTCAAAATTATCAGTGGAAGGAAAATGAAATAACATGAAGATCTGATACTATGATCCAGAAGAAACAGAAACACTAAAACTGCTATGTCATCTTAACATGAACCTTCCATCGTTTTAGAGGCTGCAGACATTGCTAACTAGTGCTACAACTTGGGCTAGGCTCAACCCGAAACTGGACTGGCCCAATCTGAATCTTTAACTTAGGCTGTTTTCAGGGTGTATTTCTATTATGTGGTTTAAATTTGGGTTGGGTACAGGTTAAGTCATTGCCCGACCCAACTCAGCCTGAATACAACCTAGAAGAGTTTTGGGTCATCACTGGTCTGATGAAGTTTCATAACCCAAATCTGACAATTCAGGTCTAGTTGGGTCAGGGATGTGGGTAATAAGAAAATGGGTTGGGTTCAGGTTGATGAGGTCAGCTTGAAAATTTGCTCTGTTCGGTTTGGGTTAACAAGTTGAATGATTGATTGCAACTGAGACGACTCAACCCAAATTACACCCCTAATACCAATCATTTACGTTGAGATTTAAATGCTCCGAATGAGACCAAGAATTGCTGATGGCTTGAGTAAGCGTCTAACTAAAACTGTGTAGCAGACAAGGCTTTCAGGAATTTGCCTTAAAGTTTGTTTAGAAAATCTAGACAAAAATTTATTCAAAAGAAGTGTAACACCAATATGACTGTTTCTTTCTTAATGATTACGTACATTACTAAGTCTTGAGTTAAATAAAGAAATTAAGAGCTAAATTCTTAAGAATCATTATGTTTGATCAGATGATAGTTGCAAATCTACAGTTTTAATGGCATGAAAGGGAAGGAAAAGATTAGAGCAGTGTTTTCATTTCATTTCTTTCTTTCTTTCCTAATTTTATTTCATGGATATGGTTAACAGTTGAACCACTTAAACCTTATGGACCCAAAAAAAAAAATTTGATGGAACACAACAAGTGACTTTTGGGTTTTGCAATTTCTTTCTTTCTACTTTATTTGATTGAGTCATCAGAACTCAATGGGCACTCGGAAAATTGATGACTTCTCCAAGCACTTCATTTTCTTCCTTTGGGGTAGGTAAAGGAGGACTTATTTCCTATATTCAACCTGAATTTCAGTCTGTAGAAAGCTAGAAACAGCTTAGCAAGATTTCCAAGGACTCAACTGAGTTTCTAAACAACAATCAACTAAATGGAAATGAAATCTGCAGAAATCGTACAGACTGAAAAACAATTCAGGGGAGAGAAGATAAATTGACATAGATAAAAGAAAACCAACCCCTAGTGCACAGTGATCATGACCATCAGTTTGGGGCTACACCATGTGGATGGGCCATACAAACAATCAAGGTGATTGGACTGTGGTAACTACCATCCTATCAGTAACCTGAAAATAAGATGGCTCATTCAAAACAGAGCACACCCAGATCCATAGCTCAATTGGCAGACTGAGTGGAGATACCTCGTTTCAACACTTGAGGTCTTGGCAGTGATCCCTAGCGGGGGTGGCTAACATGGAGTGTGCGTACTGACATGGGTGTGTACTAACAAGCTAACCCAAAAATTTTAAAAAAAACAGAGCAATCATTCACATTTCAACAAGTAAAATTCACAACAACGGCATGGTCAGAGTCGTTCAATCAATGCCATGTTTAACTCTGTGGGGCCGTCCACATGGTGACCACAAAGTCAACAGTCCCGATCATTGCCGTACATATTCGAAATGTGTACATTGAAGAGAGAACTTCATTGAATCTTATGAGGCACAATAGCATACCTAATCCTATATTAGAATCCAAAGCTTCCCAACTATTTCATAACCGAAACTAACTCTAACAACATCGAATCAAAACCAAATTAGAGCAATGATTCAAGAACGATTTTGCGAACAAGATACAACAGAATTCCTAATGAATCTCAGTCAGTGGATGGGAACTCACCAACTGCAACGTAGCCTTGCTGACGTACTCCTCCGGAGGCCATGAATTCTTCCGATAATAGAAAAGATGCCCGCTCACCATATTCAAAGATCGTAGGCTCCAAAAGCTCTTATCGAGCTTCTTCCAACTGCAAATCAAACTCTTCCAACTTGAATCACAATCACGAGACTTTTCCAGAACTCTGAATCGAACTTTTCCAATCCAAACCGCAGTTTGCTAGACTTATCCAGAACTGCTAATCGAACTTCTCTGGCACCATAAATCAAAGAATTCCTTGAAATGAAAACACTGAACTCCTCTGCGAATTCTTCAGACAGAAGATCTTACATCAGATTCCTTCAGAAGCACGAATCGAATTACTTCAGAAGCATGAGACGTATCCGAATAACCCTAGATCTCCCAAATCCTCTCAATCGACAATGCAAATCATAAAAAATAATCTTTTCCAGAACAGGAGATAGTCATCTAAAACCGTTGTAGCTTTTCGATATCGACTCCCATACATCAAGAACATAAAATAATAATAATAATATAATAAAACGAATCAAAAACGTCGACGAAATTCAACTATGGAAGAATCATGGAAACCCGTTTTTGGAATCGGAACATAGCCAGGCCGATTCTTCGGCGTTGGAAGACAGCGATTCGCCGTCTGTTGTAGAGCGTTGCGTCTGTCTCCTGCTGTAATCTTGAGGGAGCATCGCATTCCTCATGAGTGCGTAGTACGCAACGACGCCTATATCGGTTGTTGTCGTGCATCCACGTGTACACCGAAATCATTGGTCCGGCTGAGTTGGATGAGGTTGGTACAATACATCTCGACGTACTGTTGTTATATACCTCGGCACTGTAGCTATTGGATATTGGATCATTTTCAAGTATCCACACCGTTCAATGGTGGGCCTCACTTTGGATGAGAGATTTCCAGATTGAAATACTTCGATATTTGATCATTTTACAGTTTGACTGTTCACATGGACCGTGTTCTCTAATTGCAACATCATCCCCAATGGAGGTGCATTGATGTGTTGCATGCATGTTTTTTATATCCACACCGTCCATCCGTTTTTCCCTATCACTTTAGGGCATGATCACAAAAGAGAAGCAGATCCGAAGCTTAAGTGGACAACACCACAAGAACGGTGGGGATAAAGACACCCACCGTTGAAATCTTTCTAGGGCCTACATTAATGTTTATTTATCATCTCGCCTGTTGATAAGGTCACTCATACCTTCATGAAAGGAAAACACAAATATCAGCTTGATCGAAAATTTTTGTGGCCCCAAGAATCAGTCCCTACTGTTTTCTGTGGTGTGGTCCACTTGACCTTCAGATATCCTTCATTTTTTCGTACATGGCCTAAATTGATGGGGAAAATCTGATGGAGGACATGGATGTAAAAGAAATATATAACGTGAGGCCCTACAGCGCCCAACACTACCTGATTCACGGCATATTATCCTTTGCTTTCTCGACAGTTTATCCCACCGAATCATTGACCGTTCGCTAGTTTGATTTTCCACCGTCACTTTAATGGCCAGGGCAAAAAAATGGATAAGATTGTCTAATAGGCGTGCTTTATGAGAAATGGACCGTCATGATGGAATTCCGCAAATGGCCGACCAGGTTTTCACATGGCCTTGACACGTGACTGTAGAGAGATGGCTCTACCATATTCCGGTTCTTTCGTCTCCATCTCACCATCTGCTTTTAGGATATCAATTATCAACCGTCCATTTGTGAGGATCAGCATTTTAACGCTCTGGATCATTGCAATTTTGCAAGATGACCATACATATGACTGCCACAGTTCCGACGTAGAAAGTAGCAGTACGTCCAAATGTTGTAGCGTATTCTAGGTGGGGCAACTGAAATGAGTGCGCGTACCGTGCACTTGTGCGTAGTTTAGACTCGATCGTTTATGTTATGGGGTTGCTAACGTGGACCGCCATGAGAGGAGAGACGGAGGTCTCTGTCCGGTATTGAAGAATCCATACTCGGGAATCTGCGAGTCCGGAAGAAGTAAACTACTTCTAGAAAGGGGAGGGTAATTTGGTCATTTATGGACAGTATGACCATTCTGATGAGAGTTTAACACCATTGTGGAAATGGTAGTGACTCGTCACTGTAGACATGTCACGCTTGTAAAGGGATCCAGACCGTCCAAATTAATAACCCACGTTTACCATCGAGCATAACGCAAAAGCCACGCTGAAATGATGATGGAAACCATCTGAATTTTTCCGTTGAATATACTGCTCTATATTTTACTTTTTAACCATCCAATTGATAGCCATCAGGGATTCATTGATTGCTGTGATCTATGGCCCACAATTTTTTTGATCTTGATACCCGTACTGGTCTGCTACAAGTAAGGAGCTGAGTCATCACTATTTTGAAAATGGTGGTGAACCAGCACAAGAGTCTTGTCCTCTTTTTTCCTAGGAGCAGCTTGACTCTCGCCTCTTCTGATCCCACGAAGCTATAATCCAAACCATTGATGTAACAGCCTACCGTATATGGGGAATGGTATAAATCTCGCTCATCGAGATCCTCACCGTCCATACAAAGGTTTTGCAGAAGCTCCTCGGTGGAGATGGAGATTCCAAACAATTTCTGGGAGCTTTTTTTTTTTTTTTTCCTTAATTCATTTACAACAGCTCGTAGATGAATGGTCTGGATCATGAATTGGTGGGGGCAGAAGGGGCGACTGTGCGAGTCCCACGTCTCTCTCTCTAAGGGGTCTGATGTAGAGCATGTCGCAGACAATTTCATTACCAAGATGGATCAGAAGAGGCACGGTCGGCGACAGAAGTGATCCGGACCATCAGACCTTAGATCAGGCGTATCTCGCAATCCGAAATGAGTTATCCGACGTAGAATATATGATTTTGGGGTAGAACGAGCTACTTTAGCCAACCAACCCCGCTACGCCGGATTGCGCAGCCCGGATTTGTGAGAAACCCCCTGATCGACAGTCATTTCCCCGTTTTAATTTCATTTTTACTATTTATGATAAGTTTTAGCTTGTTTATAACTCTTCATCTGTTGAGCTTTAGGAGTTGGAATAATTAGGAGAACGGTTTGGTGAAGCCAAATAGGACACTTACTATTTTTGACTGAAAACCTTGCGCACCAGTAAACATCACGACCGTCTATAAATAGTAAGTTTACTATTTATAGTAAGTTGCGAATTTTAGGAGTTTTAGTTGTAGTTTAAGTCTGATTTCTTTTCAATTGCTTGGTTCCCTTATTTAAAGGGGTGTAAACTCGTTTTTAGTCATTCATCAACTAATTTCAAATTTATTAGAGTTTATTCCTATTCTTTTGTTTTCTTTCCTCATGGATTCGAGAAGTCTCTGTGAGGAGTCCAGAGAAGCTCTGTGGATTCGGAGTAGTTATCCTTGGAGAAGACGGTGTTCGACCTCATCACGTTCATCCCTGCGTCAAGGTCCAACCAACCGTACGTGCGGGGCCTACCATTTGGTAATATGAAGTGCTTCAAAGTGGACGCGATTTGGCTAGTGACGCTGCCAAGTGGTCGGTAATATGCGGACCCCACCATGATATATGTGTTCTATCCACGCCGTCCATCCATTTGGAAAAATAATGTTAGGTTCTAATAAAAAATGAGGTAGATTTGAAACTCAGGTGGATCACACCATGGGAAAACAGTAGTGATTGAATATCCACCATTAAATACCTCACATGGTCCACTGTAATGCTTATTTAACATCTAACCTGTTGATTAGGTCATACAGACTTGATGAAGGGAAAATAATATATATGAGAATATCCAAAGATTTTATAGCCCCAAGAAGTTTTTAATGGTGGGCATTCAATCAATACTGTGCGGTCCACTCGAGATTTGGATCAACCTCATTTTTGGATTCATTCCATAAAATGATCTGGAAGAATGGATGGACGGCATGGATGAAACACATACATCATGATGGAGCCCGCAGAGTACCGACCACTAGCCACTGGCCGGTGGCAGGGTCAGTAGCCAATATATTTCAGGGAGCGCGGATTAGGTATTACCTCAGCCTGTTCCGACCTCAGGACAGGCAGAGGCTTAAGCGGCCATCGAGGCCCACCCTTATGTATGGATTTTATCCGCACCGTCCATCCATTTTCCCATATTATTTTAGATTTATTAGCCCAAAAATAATACAGATCCAAGGCTCAAATGGACCACACTACAGGAAGCAGTAGTGCTAAGGACCCACCAATGAAACCTTCGTAGGGCCCACCGTGTTGTTTATTTGCCATCCGGCCAACCTGCTGATATGGCCATGTACAGACCTGGATGAAGTGAGAAAACAAATATCATGTTGATCCAAAACTTCCGTGGCCTCAACGGTACAAATTTAATCCCCACTGTGTGGTCCATTTGAGCCTTGAATATTCCTTATTTTTGGGTTCATTATCTAAAATGTGGGACCCACCACGAAGATCATATGGAAGAAAAATAAGACCAATCTGCACATCAGGCAGTCCGCACCATCAGTATCAATGGACAACCAAAAATCTGATTCAATACACGTGGCCTACCTGATTAGTGGACCGGACTGGCCTCATTTTGCTAGGCATAAAGTCTTATTGGTGGGTCCCACCTTTTAGACGGGTGAGATGTCAAAAGCTTCCTGTAGATGGGAGCGGGTGAGACCCCGGATCCACCGAGGTCGGTGGGACCCACTGTGATGTAAGTGACTACATCCAGGCCATTCATCCATATTGAAAGTCCATTTTAGGCCATGAACTAAAAAATAAAGCAGTTACAAATCTCTGGTGGATCATAATACAGGAAACAGTTGTAATCCGTTATTAAAAACTTTTCGTGGGCCACAAAATTTTTGGATCAAGTTGATATCTGTGTAGTCACTTAATCCATATTTTTGTGACCATATTAACAGGTTGGATGGCAAATAAATATTCCAGTGGACCATGAAGCTTTTAATGTGGGGGATTCAGCTACCGTTGGGATCTGCTTTATTTTTGGGATCATGCCCTAAAATGATCTTTTAAAACGGTTGGAAGGTGTGGATTTAAGGCACATACATTGCTGTTAACCCCACAGTCAGGGGTCCCACCCACCTGGGTGTATTCGGGATCCCTGCCATTTAGCTGGCATTAAATATAGATCATTAGTTGTAGTTGTCCGCTTCAACAAATGGCTAGGATCACTCATTGACGGACCTGCCTCTCCGTCAATAGTGGACCCCACAGAAATTACTCGGAACTCAATCGGCCTGCGGGAGAATAAAAAAGAGAGTGAGCCAGGGATCGTAAGGGGACTTACCAACTTTCTTGAACGGTCTTGGCTACAGCGTTGAATAATGCTACGTACATCGCCGGGGGTATTCCTTGTGCAATGGAAAGCTATGTGGGGCCCACCATAAGGTGTGTGCAACATCCACTGGGTTCATCAGTTGTGCCAGCTCATTTTAAGACGTGATCCCAAAACTAAAGTTGATACAAAACTTAAGTGGGCCATACTACACGGAAAATAGAAATGATAACCTTCACCGTTGAAACATTTTATGGGTACGTGATCTTTTACAGGACATCCAACCGTTTATAAAGAGAGCACCCAGAGCGTGTCTATATTCACAGCAAGAAAGGAAACACACCCA